>LR812539.1:49970719-50615719 GCA_903798195.1 Danio kyathit
AAAGATACACAAATCAAACTGTATCACATGAAAAATAAATCTTTGCAAGCTTATCTAAAATAAAATTACTGTACAGTTTAAACATTGCATCCTATTATATTGTTAAATTATTATATTGTTGTTTTTTATCCAATTTTGTTGTATTTTGACACTCCTGTTATTCAGCAATGTTTAAACTTTACAGTAATTTTACTGTTTAGATTGTAAAGATTATTGTTCATACAGAGCCTTTAATTGTCATTTATAAGGGATTTATAAAGCATCAATAGCCCTCACTTTAGATTAGGTCACAAAACTGGATGAAGTTGAGTTAATAAATTATTTATTAACTTATATAGTAACTATTACTATATGCCTGAATAATAAGATATATAAACGTTGATTTCAATAGTTTATTAATCATTTACTAACTCATTCTGAATGATCTTAAAAACCTCCAACTACTCTTAAATACAAATGGTTTGTAAATAATGCAATAATTTAGTAAATTTAATGAAAAATAAATCATTAGTAAAGTATGAAAGTACAGTTATTAAGCACATTATAAATGTGGTTGTAAGTCAAGAATACAGCATTTGTAGCTGCAGTTATAAACTGCTTACTAACGTTTAATAATGTAGAGTTAGTGCTTAACAGATAATGAATTCACTAGATGCTAATGCTTAGTAAATAATTCATAGTGTGTAGTTATTATAAAGTGTTACCAAAACGGGTTAACTTGTTTACAAAAAAAAAGGCTCTATAATATAGCACATAATTTAGATTTAGTATGTAGTCTATAACACACATTGCCATAAAGTTTTGCAAAGTTTGGATTAACAAATTGAATATAGTTTTCCACATTTAATCAAATCATGATAAGGGCCAGTGTCTGAAATAGATCATTTTTATTTGCAGTTCTTTATTTTTGTTAGCAAAATTCTTTTTTATTTCTCAAAACTCAATTTTTCCATTTTTCTTTCATATAGATTTTGCATATATATATATATATATATATATATATATATATATATATATATATATAGATATTATTTTTTTTTTTTTTTTCATTTTTTTGCTTAATACTTTATTTTTTGATTGCAAAACTTTATGCCGCAATCGTATATGGCCCTGGATTGACTCCATATTATTTAAATTTGAAGTGTCTGTGTGAATGACTGACACTTTTGGTGTGTGCAAAGTAAACATCAAGGACATGAACATATAAACTTCATCTGATCAGCTTCTCGCAGTCACTTCACCAGCACTTTACTGTTTATTTTGAGAAACAACCTATTACAATACACCATACATAAAATACCAACTGTCGTCATAACATGTCAAAATAATAGTCAACAACAGAAATAAAAGTCTATTACTATTGTACAGTAGAATGTACTTCCTAAAGTAATGATACAATCATTATTATAAAATGATCATTTATTTTGTAAATAATTAGTTAGACTTGAGTGATAAAATAGTATGGAAATGTATTGATGGTACACCATTGATAACTATATATATATAAAAAAAAAAAAAGTTTGCTGTAACAAATCATAGTTTCGGTCTGGTTTAATTTAAGGCACTTGCTATGACTGACAACAAATAGTACACGAACATAGTGACATGCCTGCCTGTGATGAAGAAATTGTGAATAAAAAACATTTATTAGTCAAATGTAAAATAAATAAATAGCATTTGAATGCAAAAATAGTGCAATCAATTATTAGATGTGCCTCAGGGAGTCAGATATAACATGCAATGACGTAAAAATTATTGTTTCATTTTTCTTGTTTTTATTTTTTTGTCTAAACCACACATTTAGTTCAATTTAAAATATAAGATAAATATTATTTACCTATTCAAAATATTACAGAAGCATAAAAGCTCAGTGCAGCAAAGATCTTGATTGTGTTGGAACTAGCTTCAGATTTTTTTTTGGAGCATGGCTCAAGATGACGTCATTAACCCTTTAACTACCCCACCAAGAAAAAAATGGTTGGATTGCATTTCTTGTAATGTAATGTAATGTGTATTTATATAGCGCATTTATTGTGTATGGCCATACACCCAAAGCGCTTCACAAACATGAGGGGAGTCTCTTCACACCACCACCGGTGTGTAGCATCCACTTGGATGATGCGATGGCAGCCACAGGACAACGGCGCCAGTGCGCTCACCACACACCAGCTATAGGTGGAGTGAAGAGGCAGTGATGGAGCCAATTCGGTGGATAACTCCTAATGTCACTAGTTAACACACTCAATGCATTTTTTTTTCAACACATCCCCTAATTTCTAAAATATTAGCCTCTACCAAATGGTTGATATGTTAGTTTATGGTATACATACACTATGAAAAATCTGAAAATATGAAGTGTAAGACCAATTATTTTAAAATATATTGAAAATAAAACCTTTTTGAATATTAAATCACCTTTTTTTTTTTAAGTATGCCATAAAATATTTTATATTCTCACTTATATGCTTTGTTGTTGTTGTTTTTTTTTTTACAATAAAACCAAGTGTAGTAGTGCAACAGGATGTTTGTTTGATTTTTTTTTTTTTGTAAACCAACAATGCTGTGTGTGTAAGCCATTATTTAAAACTTCTTTAAATGACTTTAACAGTTTAACAGTGGAGTAAAAAAAGTTTACTACAGCAAGTTGACATGACAACTTTTTCAAACCATTCCTGAGTGCTGCGCTTGGCGTTTTTTTAGTGCAAAGATGCATTCTGCGTGTATGGCTCCTAAATATGCGTATACGGTGAACAGTTTGCAGGAAAAACTGGTCGCATGGCAACCATTTTATGCGGCGTCGGTTTGCGTACCCTGATAGGCTGGTTTACAATTCTAAAATGCATGGCACTGTTCATATTTCTGCCACGCTACAGAGCGACATCTGATGACCAATGTGCGACCCCTTTAAGACTGTTTTTGCATGCAATTGACAAACAGTTGGAGCCAAATTAAACTTAAGAGACAAGACAGCACTGGCCCACAATCCTTTCCACTGTCCCAAGCGTCTCTCACACTGGCCCCGAGCCATCCTTATTGTTGAGCCCTGAAGCAGTAGATTTTTTTTTATAAGTGTTAAAAGATATATAATGTATATAAAATATAATATTGAAAAGCACCCCTTTAATAATTTAGGAAGGTAGCTAGCTAAATGTTACTTTGTTTCTACTGCTCTGCTTTTATTTGTACAGTTAAACAAAATGTTAATAATTATGGATATGAAACATTATACTATTGATATGTTTTGAAATGTTGCAAAGTCCTATAACAGTAGACCAATAACAGTTACATTTTACAATATTTAGTTTTACTTATTGTAACATTAACAGACATTTCAGCAAAAGGCAAAATGCATTTTTTATACAGTTCCTAAAAATAACATAATAAACATGAATAAATAAGTAATCTCTCAGCTGCATGACGGTTTAGCCCAATGTAAAATGTTGTTCTTTTAACATTGACAATTATAAAGTTACCTGGGTATAAAATTACTTTTTTTTTTCTTCACAGAAATGCAGTTACTAATTATATAAAAAGTTTGCTTCATAGAAATACACATTGTACAATAAAGCATTTATAACAATAACTGCCATTTAAAAAAGTTTCTAATCAATTCAGTTAAATGCAGTCAGTCAAAAGGCTGTGAAACATACAATATTAACACAATCAAATTATTTAGAACTTTTCCTTTAGGGAAAACTATTTGCTTTTGTTTTGGTCAACAATTTGGTCACAATTTAGAGCCTTGAGTAAAACAACATCATAAAACAAAATAATAATATCAGGACTTTGCATAAAGCTCAGGCCTACTTGTAGGGCTCATCTGTGTTGCTGTAGGCATATCCTCCTTGGTTCTGCTCATCTACACTGTAACTAGACTGATAAAAGTCTGTGTTGAAGTTGTCAAATCCTGACATTGCAAGTAGCCTGAAAGGGATAAAGCAGGAAAAAAAATCAATACATGACAGTATTATTAAAAATGATTAAGCTGAACTCATCAAATTTTTTTATGTTATTTAATGAGATAATTAATTAAAATAAAATTTAGTATTCGGTAATTAATTATTCACCCTCATGTCATTTCAAACCTGCAAGATCTTGAAACTATGAGAATAGTTTCTGTGTGCATTGTGTATACATTTACTTGCTCATAGCTAGGCCCACACGGAATCTGGGCGCGCAGAATTCCTCAGATTTTCTGCATATTTTTAGCCCATCATTAATTCTGTTTATTTACTTAAAGTTAACTATTTACAGTTAATCTAATTGGGTTTGCATTTTAAACATTACATACAAGTTAAAAAGATATTATTTTTTATTTAACATATTAAGGTTTTAGTTATGATACTCCCAAAATAATTCCGCAGAAATCCGCAGATTTTTACCAAAATTCTTAGCAGAAATAGCAAAAAACATCCGCAGATTCCGTCTGGCCCTGCTAATAAGCAAAGATGAACTAATTAGGGCTGCACAATATTGACAAATCTGATTTTATTTTCTGCAAGAAATATTGCAATATGAATACAGGTTCACAAGATAGTTTGAATAGCACTATTTGACAGTTTTCTGGAGACAGTATTCAGATTAGGCATGGGCCGGTATAAGCGGTATTGTGATTCCTGCTCTAAAATATGTTCTTTTTAAATGTCTGGGGAAAAAACCACATTTTTTTCTCTTTTTTAAACAATAGATTTTATTTTGAGAAACATTTAAAATATTTTGGAGCAGTAAACATGTCAGGATAAATAATTAAAATTGAATCATTGACTACTGCTGTCTTCATTCATTTCAAAAACAGATTTTTTTTTTTTTTTACAATTTAAAACGACATATTTGGAGATCTTTTCTGCTGGAGATACTGTGGTCCTTAAAAAAAAGCAAATGAAAAATCTTATTCATACCTTAGGAACGGTATTGCAGAAAATTGATGGTTTTAAAACCTTGACTTTTCCAAACCGCGGAACACCTTAAAAACGGTTATCGTCCCATGCCTAATTCAGGTACATAAATTAAATAATTTCATACCTTCAGACCCAATATTCAAAGATTGAGGTAAAGTTGGTTTTATATTCGCACATTCGTTCAGTGAGAACTTGTGATATGGTCCCTATATTGTTTACCATGGTACTTTGAATGTTGGGTCTGAAATCACGTGTAAGAATGACTTCAAAACAACATTACCACTATTTATTTCACTGTAAACAATGTTGTAGTCTGAAGGTCATTGACTGCTAATATGATTTCACTATTAAGTATTTGCAAAGAATACGTTTCTGAAATTTTATTATCAAGGAGAAAGTCTGAATGTGTGAATATAAAACCAACTTTACCTCAATTATTCAAAGTACCATGGTAAACAATAGAATCAGAATCAGAAAGAGCTTTATTGCCAGGTATGTTCACACATACGAGGAATTTGTTTTCGTGACAGAGCTTCTACAGTGCAACAGAATTACAGACAGGACTAAAAAACAGACAATAAATATATTTTAAAAAGTGAATGCAAATATACAAATTGACAAGTGTATGTACAGCTATATTACTATACACAACATAATATGTGCAGCTGTTATGTGCAAATTGGCATGTAAAGTGTGTTGTTAAATAAGTGTATGTGTGTCTAAAAAAAAAAAAAGTGTATAACAGGTAGTGATGTTGGTTCCACAATTATTATCATCAAGTGTTCATAAGATGGATTGCCTGAGGGAAGAAACTGTTTCTGTGTCGGGCCATATAGAGGGGCCATATCACAAGTTATCACTGAACGAATGTGCGAATATAAAACCAACTTTACCTCAATTTGTTATAGAGGTAAAGTTGGTTTTATATTCGCACATTCGTTCATTTAAAAGTCTCTATATTGTTTACCATGTTACTTTGAATATTCGATCGGAATTAGCATGCAAGTTTGACTTCAAAACAACATTAACACTATCTAATTGACTGTAAACAATGCTGTACTTTGATAGATAGAGGTAAACTTGGTTTTATATTCGGATATTCAGACATTCTCCTTAATAATATAATTTCAGAAAGGTATTCTTTGCAAATTCTAAATAGGGAAATCATACAAGCAGCCAATGACTATAAAAGTACAGCATTATTTACAGTCAATTAGATAGTGTTAATGTTGTTTTGAAGTCAAACTTGCATGCTAATTCCAATCGAATATTCAAAGTACCATGGTAAACAATATAGAGACTTTTAAATGAACGAATGTGCGAATATAAAACCAACTTTACCTCTATCTTTGATAGTCATTGGCTGCTTGTATGATTTCCCTATTTAGAATTTGCAAAGAATACCTTTCTGAAATTATATTATTAAGGAGAAAGTCTGAATATCCGAATATAAAACCAACTTTACCTCTATGACAACAACATAGGATACATAAGTTATCGTCCTTTATCTGGTAACAACCAAAACAAGATTTATTAGAAAGAACTAACGTTATGACATTGCTATCACTGCGCTTTTGACATAGAAAAACGGCATTAAACAGTAAATGTTCATAAAACCATTCTGTAAACATGTTTACAAAAATATGTAACATTTTCATTTGTTATTTACAAATTTAAGGTGATGTTGGCATAAATGTTTGCTTTGTTTGGGTTAAGTTAGCATGAATAGACGAAGACGCTGAAACGTTATATTCAGTTACCGCCAGCGCCATTCAACCAGTCCAATACATAACTTTAAACATGTAATACAGCTAAAAGATAATCAAAAGCAATGAGTTGAATCGCCCTGTTTTACTCACACTGCTAATGGTCCAGGACTCCGCCAACGCCGCTAACTACGTGTCAAAAAATAGCAGAGGAAATTCCGGGTCGTTGGGATAAAGAAGACGTGACGTGCCTTGTGCGATATATACACTAGATATCGCATACAAGCCCTGAGCATGCGTCAATAGCGCCGCCACATTTGTACAGTGCTCCCAGGACAAATGTCATTCAACCGCACTAGTCAAGACTAAAACCAGTGAAGATGCTGAACTTTCAACGCTGTACAGATGTAATAACGAGCAAACAAAGAAAACAAAGCACAGAGGCAGAACATTTCATAGGTAAGATTTAGTTTTTTACGTTTTTTTAGTGTGTGTTACGAACTTTTGTGCTCAACAAGTAACATTATTGATGATAATACAGTCTCTTACTGCACTGACCATAAGGAAAGGTACGGAGCACCAACTCGCACTAAATTCTAGACTTATGCTAGTTTTGTTGAATAAAATAAGCATAGAATGTAAATGAAATATGACAACAAGATGCTGCGAAGCTAGAAACTTGTATTATTGTCGGCTAGGTGAACGAGTCGTTCATAACGAAGATTCATTCACGAACTGCTCCCTCCATTAGAATTAGAAATGAAAGCAGGAGAGGTGTGTTTTAGAACAAGGATTAGATCAAATTTAACAGGGAGGGAGGATAATACATTTCTATACACACAAACACTCGCTCTGTCAGCAATGCCTGTGCGATCACTTATCTATCGATGTAGAGTGATGTAAAATTATAATTTTCGTAATTTAAAAAAGATTTGCTTACTGACCAGCGGGAAAACTCCCGATCAAAGATATATGTGTATATATACTGTATGTGTATATATCTCTGGCTCTGGATGGCCAGACCTCTACTATACCTTGGTCCCACATTCTTTTCAAAGGAGCGCTACCCTGTGCTAAAATGGCGGATCTATTGACGCATTCCTTCCAATAGACAACAGCAGCTTAGGCGACATCTAATGTAAATATCTATGGTGCGTTTATAGACATATGCATTTAGGCAGCACAAAACTGGCGTGCGACCTCTATGGGAGAAAGAGAAACTCTTTTATTATTATTATTATTATTATTATTATTATTATTATTATTATTATTATTTATAGTATTATGTTTAAAGCTAGGAATAATTTACTTCCGAAATGCATACAAACGTTTTTTGAAGAAAGACAAGAGGGATATAATCTGAGAGAAGAACTAAATTTTAGGAGGTTGAAAACAAGGACAACTTTAAAAAGTTTGTGTATGTCTGTATGTGTGGTGTGAAGTTATGGAACAATGTCAGGATGTTAATCAATTTAAAAAGTTGTATATGAATATACTATTAAAGGAATATAATGATGAACAGAAGTTATTGAAAAAGAATAAAATGAGAAAGATATGATACAATTTTAATTAATAGTTCTTTGCAATACTATGTTTTTATGGGGGTCTATGTTATTAAATGTAAATGTACAAACGGAATCAAACATATAATATGTCAAAGATGCCAAAAGGGTAAAATATGTCTCATGTAAAAAGGAGAGATAAGTAAAAGAAGAAATAAGTTAAAGTAATAGATGAATGATGTGTGTGGTAAAAGGGTGGAAAAATAATAAGCTTGTGCTTCATCCCGCTCCATTTCGACCATGTTGAAATGTATTTGTTTTGTTAAAGATTTTTTATGTATGATTTTTCTATTCGAAATAAATAAAATCAAATGATAATTTAGATAATAGAGTGAAGGGACTAGTGCAGTGTTTTTAAACTTAATTTTGGTGCTACATTTAGCAACTATTGAAACTACTCTAGCAACATAAAAAAGCATCTACCAACAAACTTTTTTTTTTATTGAAGCACATAACTGACAAGCATACAGGATTATATATGACATGTAACAGTCATACAAAACTTAGCCAGTGATGCAGAACGTTTTATATACAGTTGAAGTCAGAATTATTAGCCCCCCTTTTTAATTTTTTTTTCTTTTTTAAATATTTCCCAAATTATGTTTAACAAAGCAAGGAAATTTTCACAGTATGTCTGATAATATTTTTTCTTCTGGAGAAAGTCTTATTTTATTATGGCCAGAATAAAAGCAGTTTCAATTTTTTTTTAAACCATTTTAAAGACAAAATTATTAGCCCTTTTAGGCTTTATATTTTTTCGATTGTCTACAGAACAAACCATCGTTATACAATAACTTGCCTAATTACCCTAACCTGCCTAGTTAACCTAGTTAACCTAGTTAAGCCGTTAAATGACACTTTAAGCTGTATAGAAGTGTCTTGAAAAATATGTAGTCAAATATTATTTACTGTCATCATGGCAAAGATAAAATAAATCAGTTATTAGAAATGAGTTATTAAAACTATTATGTTTAGAAATGTGCTGAAAAAATCTTCTCTCCGTTAAACAGAAATTGGGGGGAAAAATAAACAGGGGGGCTAATAATTCAGATTTCAACTGTATATATATAAGAGAAAATTAAGATAAAATTAAAGAATGGAGTAATAGACATTATTTTTATCTTCTGTATGTGAAACTTCCCAAAAAAAAAGATCAACTTCAAAGAATTATCGAGTGTATCATAGCCAGTTTTACAATTCAAAAAAGAATCATGCATTCATTAAAGGTAATTATTTTGTAAAATGAATCAAAAAATTAACCCTGAAACCTATTTCTAAAAATCATCAGTACAAAATAGATGTAGAAAACTTTCAGGCTCAGTGTTACAAAAAGGACATTCTGGTGAAATTATTTTTTAATTACTATGACTGTTTTTTTCAATGCATTTAACAATTTATGTACATGCGGTACAGGTGAATTGGGTAGGCTAAATTGTCCGTAGTGTATGGGTGTGAATGAGTGTGTGTGGATGTTTCCCAGAGATGAGTTGCGGCTGGAAGGGCATCCGCTGCGTTAAAACGTGGATAAGTTGGCGGTTCATTCCGCTGTGGCGACCCCAGATTAATAAAGGGACTAAGCTGAAAAGAAAATGAATGAATGAATTAACAAGTTTGCTAAACTCTTAACGCACTAACACACCTAAAACACACAATTGGCAAAACGGTTAATTTTATGCTCAAAATCACACATTGTAAACTAAACCCTAAAACTCGTTTTCAAAATACAATAATAAACTAAGACAATACACCATGTCTAACAAAACACTGCAAACATGTTTCAAAATCAAATAATTATTCAAAACACTTACACATGTTCTCTTCCAACAGGAACATTTAGTCAATCAAAACACATTGACAAAAAAACACTATCATCAGCTGAAATGACAGATCAAATGAAAATATGATCAAATTATCGTTTTGAGTCCCAGCTTCATTTGTGACAATTTTTGTAAACAACAATAATTCTGTATATATATATATATATATATATATATATATATATATATATATATATATATATATATATATATATATATATATATATATATATACAGTATATATATATATATATATATATATATATATATATATATATATATATATATATATATATATATATATATATATATATATATATAACTGTATATATATACAGTTGAAATCTGAATTATTAGCCCCCCTGTTTATTTTTTTCCCCAATTTCTGTTTAACGGAGAGAAGATTTTTTCAACACATTTCTAAACACAATAGTTTTAATAACTCATTTCTAATAACTGATTTATTTTATCTTTGCCATGATGACAGTAAATAATATTTGACTAGATATTTTTCAAGACACTTCTATACAGCTTAAAGCGACATTTAAAGGCTTAACTAGGTTAATTAGGTTAACTAGGCAGGTTAGGGTAATTAGGCAAGTTATTGTATAATGATGGTTTGTTCTGTAGACTATTGGGAAAAATTAGCTTAAAGGGGCTAATAATTTTGACCTTAAAATGGGTTTTAAAAAATTTAAAACTGCTTTTGTTCTAGCCAAAATAAAACAAATAAGATTTTCTCCAGAATAAAAAATATTATCAGACATACTGTGAAAATTTCCTTGCTCTGTTAAACATTAATTTGGGAAATATAAAAAAAAAAATTCAAAGGTGGACTAATAATTCTTAATAATCTTCTTAATAATAATCTAATAGGACTTAATAATCTTCAGCTCTATATGGCTACATACAGTTGCAATCAAAATTATTGAACCCCCTTTGAATTTTTTTTTCTTTTTAAAATATTTCCCAGTTTGTAAAATAACAAGACATTATCTGTTGCCAGCAGGTGGCGCTGCAGGTGTTTTATGAGACTCTTATTACGGTTTTTTCCAACTGCTTACACACGTTTTTAAAACAGTGTCCCTTTTTTCAAAACTCTAAACACAATTCTCAAAACTGCACACACAAAATGCAAAATGCCTCACGTCTCCTTTAAAATGTAACACTGCATTTACAGTTTTTTTACAATGGCTATGACAGTTTTTTCAATACATTTAACAAGTTTGCTAAACTCTTAACGCACTAACACACCTAAAACACACAATTGTCCAACAGCCATATCACCCTGCAGCCCAAGACCGGTTACTCACTGAAGCTAAGCAGGGCTGAGCCTGGTCAGTACCTGGATGGGAGACCACAGAGGAAAACTAGGTTGCTGTTGGAAGTGGTGTTAGAGAGGCCAGCAGGGGGCGCTCAACCTGTGGTCTGTGTGAATCCTAATGCCCCAGTAAAAGTGAAGGGTACACTACACTGTCAGTGGGCGCCGTCTTTCGGATGAGATGTTAAACCGAGGTCCTGACTCTCTGTGGTCATTAAAAAAATCCCATGACACTTCTCGTAAAAGAGTAGGGGTGTAACCCCGGTGTCCTGGGGCCTCAATCGGCACTTTCCCATCATGGCCTCCTAATCATCTCCATCCACCAAATTGGCTCTATCACTGTCTCTTCACTCCACCTATAGCTGTTGTGTGGTGAGCACACTGGCGCCGTTGTCCTGTGGCTGCCGTCGCATCATCCAAGTGGATGCTACACACTGGTGGTGGTGTGGAGAGACCCCCCTCATGATTGTGAAGCGCTTTGGGTGTATGGCCATACACAATAAATGCGCTATATAAATACACATTACATTACAATTGGCAAAACAGTTAATTTCATGCTCAAAATCACACGTTGTAAACTAAACCCCAAAACTACTTTTCCAAATACAATAATAAACTAACACAATACACCACGTCTAACACAACTCTGTGAACATGTTTCAAAATCAAATAATTATTCAAAACACTAACACATGTTCTCTTCCAACAGGAACATTTAGTCAATCATAACACATTGACAAAAAAACACTATCATCAGCTGACATTACAGAGACTGCATTATTTTATGTGTCAGGTCTGCCTTTATATTTGAAGACTCTCTACGTTTTTGTGTTGTTGGGTTTATTAAATGCATGCATTTTGTTTCTTTTGCTGCATAAATTCAGTACAAAAAATGAAAGAGCATCTCAGAGTAGCTTTATAAAATGTACAGTTTATGTAAAAAAAATATATAAAATACAGACACAGAATTGCTGCAGTACAGTCTTTATTTGCAAAAGGACATCACTGCAAGATATACAAACAGAAAAAGCACTGGAATCATAATAAAAAACAAAAACAAAGTAATTTTCTATTCTGCCCTGTCTCCTGAATTTGCCCGGCTTCTTCGTCTCTGGCCCGGCACGGTAACTGTGGCCCTTTGGCCTATTATGTTTCTCCCACGGCGAAATCCTTTTTCCCCAAGTTGAAGCCAGCATCGTCAACATGAATAATTTCATGTGGGACTTGATTGGCCTCCAACTCCATGATTCTCTGAAAGTAATTAGACACAGTGTATGTAAATGCTGTACTGTACTGCATATCTACTGTATGTACTAATGAACTCCAGGTTCTTTGATACGCTCACTGTTCCTATCAAAAGCCCAAAGAGTCCTCTTTTAGAGCATACGATCATGTGATTGGAAAAATCTCAACACATGAGTGTGGTTTCTAAATGGGAATCAGCTGTGATATTCATATAAATCATAATTCATATTGTGAATTGAAACAAATATATATCCTTGCAGTTATGCAAATATATATATATATATATATATATATATATATATATATATATATATATATATATATATATATATATATATATATATATATATATATATATATATGTGTGTGTGTATGTATATATATTTACATAACAGCAATAAGCTGTTTCTCATTGGCAATGGAATAAAATACAGGGAATGTATTTGTAGCAGCTGTTCACTTTGACTTTAGCCTATATAAGTTTTGTTTAGAACATGGTGTTATCTGTTCTGACATACTGTGTGGAAGCATTTGTAAATTTGACTGTAAAATTACACTGTTTTGTTCTTGGTTGAGCTTGTGTGTAAAAGAAGTTCAAGCATTTGAAATTAGTGTTAAATGTATGCATTTTGTATCAAAGCAACAAGAAATGTTTAAAATGTATAGCCTACAGAGGCGGATGTTGTGCTAACCGTGTTAAGAGTTTAGGAAACTTGTTAAATGTATTGAAAAAACTGTCATAGCCATTGTAAAAAAAACTGTAAAATGCCATAAACATGTCAGAATGAAGCATTTGCATCAAATGGCAAACACTTCTTTCATAATAGTAAATGTTTGGATAAAGCATGTAAACACTGTTGTTCTAAATCTAAAGCTCTTTGCTCTTTGGGCTTATATCTACATTTCAATACAAACACATTGTTTTGAATGTAAAGTTTGATTTTGCAGGAGAATTGAAGGGTTTTGCCCAATGTGTGTGTGTGTGTGTTTTTTGATTTGTTCTGTTGATTAAGTTCTGACAATATGAGACATGCTTTCAGAAAATGTGTGTAAACAATTGGGAAAAACTGTAAAACACTATGACCACTTCTTCTCCATTTATCAAAATGACTTTTTTGTTCAGTGTTACCCTCATAGATATATACACTAGATATCACATAGGGACCCTGAGCATGCGTCAATAGCGCCGCCACATTGGTACAGTGCTTCTAGGACAAACGTCATTCAACCGCACTAGTCAAGACAGTGTGCCAATGTGAAGATGCTGGACTTTAGGACTGTGTTTGCGTTGTAGTAACGAGCAAACAAAGAAAACAAAGCACAAAGGCAGAACATTTCATAGGTAAGATTTTGTTTTTTATGTTTTTGTATGTTATGAACTTTTGTGCTTAACAAGTAATGTTATTGATAATAATACAGTCTCTTGCTGCATTCACCATAAGGCAAAGTAACACCAACTCACACTAAAATCTAGACTTATGCTAGTTTTGTTGAATAAAATAAGCAAACTATGTTATGAAATATGACATGAAGATGCTGCCGTGCTAGAAACTTGTATTATTGTCAGCTAAGTGAACGAGTCGTTCATACCGGAGATTCATTCACAAACGAATCGCTCCCTCCGTCAGAATGAGAAGTGAAAGCAGGAGAGGGGGTGTGTTTCAGGACATGGATTAGATCAAATTAAACAGGGAAGGAGGGTAATGCATTTCCATGCACACAAACACTCACTTTTTGTCAGGAATGCCCATGCGGTCACATCCATCAATGTAGAAAAGTGATGTAAAATTATAATATTCCGTAATTGAAAAAAATATTTGCATACTGACCACCGGGGAAAAGTCCCGATCATAGATATATGTGTATATGTGTATTTCTCTGGCTTTGGATGGCCACAGTCCTCCGCTTCACCTTGGTCCCGCATTCATTTCAAAGGAGCGCTACCTGTACTAAAATGGCGGCTCTATTGACGCATTCGTTCTAATAGACAATAGCAGGGTAGGCGACATCTAATGTATATATCTTTGTGTTACACTTACTACAGACAGTTCCCAGGCCTACAGAAGTGCATTGTACAAAACACACAAATACACGGTACCAAATATATTTTACTGTATTTTTACAGGCAACCCAGTGGCGCAGTAGGTAGTGCTGTTGCCTCACAGCAAGAACGTCGCTGGGTCGTAGGTTCGAACCTCGGCTGGGCTGGGTCAGTTGGCGTTTCTGTGTGGAGTTTGCATGTTCTCCCTGGGTTTGCGTGGGTTTCCTCCGGGTGCTCCGGTTTCCCCCACAGTCCAAAGACATGCAGTACAGGTGAATTGGGTAAGCTAAATTGTCCATAGTGTATGAGTGTGAATGTGTGTGTGGAAGTTCCCAGAGATGGGTTGCGGCTGGAAGGGCATCCGCTGCGTAAAATCGTGCTGGATAAGTTGGCGGTTCATTCCGCTGTGGCGACCCCGCAAGGGACAAAGCCGACAAGAAAATGAATGAATGAATGAATGTATTTTTACAATATTTACACAGTGTTCATCCAAAACAACACAAAGTTGCACATAAAGTGGTCCACATATGCCATCAACCGAAGTATTTACAGAATACAGTTACAGTAAAAAAGAAAAAAAAGTGTGGATTTCGGTCATACACTTTTCATCCCCAGGCACAAAAAAATTCCTCAATAGGTTTGAGAAGTGGAGAATATGGAGAGAGATAAACAACTAAAAAATGTGGGTGGGCAGTGAACCAGTTATAAACCAGATGAGCTCTGATTTCTAAATTGAAATTATGTGTGAGGTGTTTATCTATGTGATGAGTTAGTATGCAAAGTAGGGAAACTGACTTTACAATTTTGAATGACAGTTTGTTCCATGTGAAAACAAGATTTTCTGCATGAAAATTGTGCTAAATGCAGAGAATTGTGTGTAGTGTTTTGAAAAAAGTGTGTTTTAAATCCGCAATTTGAGTGTAAAGCAGGAATTGTCCTTGTAGTTTAGCAGAATTGGTTCAGGGGGTTGGTGCATCAGTTACATGTTGTAGTCACTGTGCCTGAAGTACAAGTAATTGTGTGTAAACAACTAAGAAAAACTGTATTACATGAATACAATAATATAAACATAAATGAAAACTGTATGCATACATCACTTTTGCATTTTATTACAGTTTTTCACGATTGCTTACACACTAAAATTAAACTTTTCCCACAATTAGCAAAACCTTACACTCAAGGAGCAAAACACAAGGCTAGATCTGCACAACTGTAAGCACACAGTCAGCTTCACAATTTTTGCAAAACATTACACACAGTGATTTGCAAATCACTAAACACACTTGGATGCTTTTGACACAGATATTTTTCCTTGCAAGTTCAAAGCAAAGGCTTTCAAATGAACACACACACGAACCATGAGTTAAACACAGCCATCAGGTGTGCACACACACTGCTGCAAAATTGTAGACATACCAATCAGCTGTAACCACAAAAAAAGCAATAGGTATAAACTATTAGTCTTCAATAATTATGTTTACAGTAGTATAGCTATAAATATTAGTCTTTAATAAATAGGTTTTACAGGAGCTATAAATATTAATCCTTAATAATTAAATATGGAAGGCAATGTCGCATTATGGAAGAGAAAGCACAAAAGGGAGGAAGATTGGTAAACAGAAGACAGAGGATGGGATTTTTTTTTTTTTTTTTTTACAGTTTTTCCCAATTGTTTACACACAATTACTTGTACTTCAGACACAATGACTACAACATTTAACTGATGCACCAACCCCCTGAACCAATTCTGCTAAACTACAAGCACAATTCCTGCTTTACACTCAAATTGCAGATTTAAAACACACTTTTTTCAAAACACTACACACAATTCTCTGCATTTGGCACAATTTTCATGCAGAAAATCTCTTGTTTTCACAAGGAATACACTGTCATTCACAATTGTAAAGTCAGTTGTCATACTTTGCATACTAACTCATCACATGGGTAAACACCTGTCACACATAATGGCAATTTAGAAATCAGAGCTCATCTCATATTCTCCATTTCTCAATCCAATTGAGGAATTTTTTTCTGCCTGGGGATGGAAAGTGTTTGACTGAAATCCACACTTTTTTTTTTTTTTTTTTAACTTTTTTTTTTACTGTAACTATTCTGTAAATACTTCTGTTGATGGCATATGTAGACCACGTTATGTGCAACTTTGTGTTGGTTAGAATAAACACTGTGTACACTGTTTTTGTGGGAAAAATACAGTCAAATATATTTGGTACCGTGTATTTGTGTGTTTTGTATAAAAACAATATTCTGAAATATTTTACAATGCACTTCTGTAGGCCTGTGAACTGTCTGCAGTAATTGTGACACTGAACAAAAAAAGGCTCACAGTAAGTCATTATGATAAATGGAGAAGAAGTGGTCATAGTGTTTTACATTAAGCACATCAGTGTTCAAATGGTTCTTATAAATGTCTATTCATGTGATGGCTTGTGTGTGTCATTTGAAAACAAAACACCATTTTGAGAAGAAATTACAGTGTTTTGAATGTAAAGTTTGATTTTGCAGGAGAATATAAGAGTTTTGCCCAATGTGTGTGTGTTTTGTGATTTGTGTGTAGAGTTCTGACAATATGAGACATGCTTTCAGAAAATGTGTGTAAACAATTGGGAAAAGCTGTAATATTGAAATGTATACATCACCAGTATTTCACCAGAACGCTGAATAAATAAGCTTTACATTTGTTGTATGGTTTGTTAGGATAGGGCAATATTTAGCTATCAGTCTATTACTGTTTGGTCAATACAGTATGTTCATGTACTTTATAGCAATACCTCTCAAACCCTGATTATATCAGTACTAGTCAGTTAAAAATGATAGTGTTTAAGGTTGAGATCAGCAGTGTGTACAGATTTATCTCTAATGAAGCGTGTGTGTTCCGTACAGTGTCAAAACTGTGTTTTGTTATACAGTATTGTTGTAAGGTTTTGAATGAAGTGTTTCTTTTTGCAAAAGATCTGATGTGTTCTGCTGTTTGTGTGTGTGGATGTGGAAATTGTGTGTAGTGCTTTGACAAAATGAGCCTTAATTTCAAAATTGTGCTTAAAGGTGCAGTATGTAAGTTTGACACCCAGTGGTTGAACTAGGTATTGCACTCCTGGATCATAATAAATGTACGCTGGGATGCCAGATTGTGTACAGGAGTGAGTGATTTAAACTGTGTTCTAAATAAAAGCAACGACACGCGATAGAGGGAATATTTTACATATTAAAGGGAGTTTTTGTCCTAACCAACACCTCGAATTGATATATTAGAAATGGCTTCTATTTCTCACAGCTGAACAACAGAAACCTATGACAGCTAGATCACCTCAGGTAAGCCTTGTGTGCTTTATTCTGTGCTAAATGCTAACAATGCGAGTTTGAATGCATTTTACATGGCATTTGTTGCCATATACTGAAAGCAGAAAGTTCACCTCAGATCTTGAAAATACAATAAACCGTCTGAAATTGAACTTTAGAACTAAACACATATGAGTGATTCAGCATCTACATTGATGTTAAAGTGGGTTAACATGTATTAAATAGATTCTAAACCTTACCGTTTCGTGAGCGAGTGCATATTCTGTGCTTCTGAAAGGCTGTATTTACATTTCTGCCGTGTTTCGTCTGGTGCAAACAGCCAAGTAGCTGATCACTGCCTCTCTCGTCACAGCGTGTTGTTAGGACACGCGGTTACAATGTAACCTGCTCACCTAATGTTTACGTTCGTAATATTTATGTAATTTGCTAATTAATAACCTCATGTGGAACTGCATCTGTCTCCCATACTGTTCTTTTTGGTCACGGACGCATGCTTTCAGAGTCTTTCTGAATGAATGAATGAAATACGCTGTTTTCCAACAAGGCAACCCAGGGTGCTGACATATAATTGGCTAAACTGGCATCGTGCATATGAAATTTATCTAAACAAAAACAGCGTTCCGGCACGGAAAACCCATTTTCAAAGCAGAATATCTGACTTCAGCATTGTTTTTCAGTTAAACAAGTATGTTCACTTGGGATGTTTCTTAAATATTTGCACACATATTATGGTATTTTTTTGCTTTAGAAGAGTCAAAAACTTACATACAGCACCTTTAAGCAATCATGAAAAACTGTAATAGTGTCCCTCTGTGTGTTTAAAGAACCTTGATGGAACCTTCTTTTCACTGTCCATGGTTCTGAAATTTACAGCGGATTACTCCACTCAGCACAACCTGGTAGTAGCCTACTTTTTTAGTGCAGCTTGTTGTTGGAAGCTGAAATGCACGAAAGGACATGATGTTGTCTGCATAAACTGTAGCTAACAAAGCTGACTGCCTATATCAAACAATGGTGTGAATACCCGCAACACCACGGTATTGTGTGCATACGTCTTTAAGATGATGTAATTTTTGATAACCCATTATGTTTCTTTTCCCCCTCCCGCCGAGGCAACAACAGCTGAGGCAGTTATTTTCTCGATCGCGAGCGCACAGCGTATGATGCTGCATCATCTTTCACCATAAACCCCACCAACGCACAACACCTGGATTATTCCAGAGGATCACACACTCATTTTTTTTCTTAACCGCGTGGATTATTGATCAACCCTATTGTCCTGAAACTGTTGTCAGATATTATCTTTTGAAACTGTCCAATCTTTTCTGTTTGGTCGGCAAAAGTTGGATTCCGCTCGTTGCTGAATTTGGAATAAACTTTGTATCTCCTTGAAAGAATAAATGCTTTTATTATATGATGTTTACAAATGCTTGTGCTTACAAATGCACTAGCTATTTGAAGAAGCAAACCCCAGTGTTTCGCTGTGTGCCCTGCTGAGCTACCAATTCTGGCTCGACTCTAGGATGTAGGCGTGCAGTTCCTCGGATATTTTGCTCTTTCTCTCTTTTTGTCACCTGTGGAGAATATGTGGATTTAAAAACATGTGCAATTATCGGTTCGGATTTGAAATGTGATTTCTATTGCAATTTAATGTGCATAAAATCGACGTTTTCTAAAACATTCCCGAAGCTGTGGATCTTTGGAAATAAGCAGAACTTTGTTATTATTAGCACCCATGACTGAAACGATGGCGTTAAGTGGAAATTCTAGACCTAAAGACAGCTCTTTTCCAGACGTTATTGAATTAAACGTGGGGGGACAAGTCTATTATACTCGCCATACTACGTTAATCAATAACCCTGGCTCTCTTTTGGGAAAAATATTCTCTCCCAAAAATAATGCATCAAATGATCTTGCCAGGGACCCTAAAGGTCGTTATTTCATCGACCGGGATGGTTTTTTATTCAGATACGTGTTAGACTACCTCAGGGATAAACAGGTTGTTCTCCCTGACCACTTTCCCGAGAAAGGAAGGCTGAGGAAAGAAGCGGAATACTTTCAATTGCCTGACTTGGTTAAACTCTTAACCCCTGACGACCTAAAACCCAGTTCCGATGAATACATCCACAGTGATTACGAGGATGGGTCTCAAGGAAGCGATCAGCGGATGTGTCCTCCGCCGTCACTCGTTCTCGCCGACAGAAAAAGCGGATTCATAACAGTCGGATATCGCGGGTCCTGTACAATGGGAAGGGAAAATCGAACCGATGCCAAATTCCGGAGGGTGCCTCGGATTATGATATGCGGCAGGATTGCCCTGGCCAAAGAAGTTTTTGGTGAGACTCTAAATGAAAGCAGGGACCCTGACAGGACAGCTGATAAGTACACATCCCGCTTTTACCTAAAGTTCAAGCACCTTGAGCGCTCTTTCGACATGCTCTCGGAGTGTGGTTTTCAGATGGTCGCATGTAACTCGTCGGTGACTGCCTCGATTATCAACCAGCAAACAGACGACAAGATATGGTCAAGTTACACTGAGTACGTCTTTTACCGTAAGTTTCTCCACAGATGTTTTGTCTATTGTTTTGAATTTTACTTGCTCTTGTTGTGAGATTACTCGTTCTATCTGAGGTTGTTTTTGAAATACCACTAGACGGCGCTTTTTAATTGTTTTTTTCCAGTTTCTTTCACTAGAGGTCTTATATGGATAATAACATATTGCCAGTTTAGCACGGGTTCTTTATTTGAATTTGAATTTATTTATTTAACAGGGACAATGCGCAGAACAGCAGTGATATGTGGACTGAATTTGATGAAAATACAGTAATTAACAGTAAAGTTATTGAATATTTTTGATAATATAAATTCATAAAAATTATGCAGAATAGTAAAAAAAAACAAAAAAAAAAAACAGAAGTGTTGTAGTATAACCAGCAGGACAGCAGTGATGTGCGGACTAAATTTGATGATAATACAGTAATTTACAGTAAAGTTATTGAATATTTTGATAATAAACATTCATTCAAATTTTGCAAAATAGATTTTTAAAAACAAAAATGTTGTAGTAACCAGCAGGATAGTATTGATGTGTGGACTGAATCTGGTGAAAATACAGTGATTTACAGTAAAGTTATTGAATATTTTGATAATATAAATTCATAAAAATTATGCAAAATAGATTTTTAAAAACAAAAGTCTTGTAGTATAACCAGCAGGATAGTATTGATGTGTGGACTGAATCTGGTGAAAATACAGTGATTTACAGTAAAGTTATTGAATATTTTGATAATATAAATTCATAAAAATTATGCAAAATAGATTTTTAAAAACAAAAGTCTTGTAGTATAACCAGCAGGATAGTATTGATGTGTGAACTGAATTTGGTGAAAATACAGTGATTTACAGTAAAGTTATTGAATATTTTTGATAATAAAAATTCATAAAAATTATGCCAAATAGTTTTTTTAAAAACAGAAGTGTTGTAGTATAACCAGCGGGACAGTTGTGATGTGTGGACTGAATTTGGTGAAAATAGAGTGATTTACAGTAAAGTTATTGAATATTTTCGATAATAAAAGTTTTCAGGTTTTGCTCTATGTAGACGGTCCCTACGCCGCCTGCGCATAGAGATCAATATAATGCATCCAGCACGTAGGGAAGCTCGTTCATTCATTTTCTTTTCGGTTTAGTCCCTTCTGGGGAATCTGGCCACAGCGGAATGAACCGCCAACTTATAAAAAGCATATGTTTTTACGTAGCGGATGCCCTTCCAGCTGCAACCCATCACTGGGAAACATCCATACACGCTCATTCACACACATACACTACAGAAAATTTAGCCTACCCAGTTCACCTATAGTCCATGTCTTTGGACTTGTGGGGGAAACCGGAGCACCTGGAGGAAACCCACGCGAACACGGGGAGAACATGCAAACTCCACACAGAAACGCCAACTGACCCAGCCGAGGCTCGAACCAGCGACCTTCTTGTGTGAGGCGAACATGGTACCCACTGCGCCACCATGCAGCCTAAATAATATTTATAATTTTATAAAAGATAATAAATGCATCCTATGGGATGTAAGTATTATGAACTATATAAGATGATTAGTAAATTATCAAGAGTGTCTATTTAAGATTTTTTATTTATGAATGTATAAAATAACATGTGTCATGAAGTAACTATGATTTTATTTTGTATTTTTGACTTTTTCATCCTCACCAAGGTTGCACATTTAATAATTCATGTACAGTTGAAGTCAAAATTATTAGCCCCCCTTGGAATTTCTTTTTCTTTTTTAAATATTTCCCAAATTATGTTTAACAGAGCAAGGAAATTTTCACAGTATGTCTGATAATATTTTTTTCTTTTGAAGAAAGCCTTATTTGTTTTATTTCGGCTAGAATAAAAGCAGTTTTTATTTTTTTTAAATCCATTTTAAGGTCAAAATTATTATCCCCTTTAAGCAATTTTTTTTCGATAGTCTACAGAACAAACCATCATTATACAATAACTTGCCTAATTACCCTAACCTGCCTAGTTAACCTTAACCTAGTTAAGCCTTTAAATGTCATTTTAAGCTCTATAGAAGTGTCTTGACAAATATCTAGTTAAATATGATTTACTGTCATCATGGCAAATATAAAATAAATCAGTTATTAGAAATGAGTTATTAAAACTATTATGTTTAGAAATGTGTTAAAAAAAATCTTTTCTCCGTTAAACAGAAATTGGGGAGAAAAAATAAATAAACGGGGGCTAATAATTCTGTCTTCAACTGTATGTAATTCAAACTCAGAGAGAGCTCCCCACAAAAAGCAGCTAATAGGTTTGGGACAGCAGCCAGAGAGTCAAAAATTTTGACGGTAGCTCCCTAAATATGCATGCGACTTGAGCTGCAGCATGTAGCACCGGACAGGAAAGCTATACATGCCTCTGAATGAAGAACAATGATGCAATTGGGGACTTTTCCGGTGCTCGTTTCACCGGAAAAGAGAAGCCTACTTGAAGCTGACTGTATTACTTTTTGATGTGTAGGATGACACATCAAACAGCATTACATAGTCAGGGCGGTGGTTTACTGCAAAAGGAGGGGGTCTCTTGTCAATTACCTTAATAGGAAGGATGACTCAAAATGACAGATGGAGGGTTTACACTCAGGGCCAGATTAAGAATATATAGCTATAGCAAACCCAAAGGCTTCCTTTATTTTATTTCCACAACAAACTATCTTCTATTAAAAGATAGATTTTTGCTGTTATTATTATTATTATTAGCAATTTATTATTATTATTATTATTATTAGCAAACATAGTTACAATGACCCAAAATTTCATGACATTTTTGGAGAACATGGCACATTTTGCACTGGTCAGCATTTTCTTTGGCAAATAGTACACATTTTCAGTCTCATGAATATTTATTTGCTACCATCTTTGGTAATCATGCGACTGTCTCCTCTTTTAAAGATGACTGTTGCTCCGCCATTGGTTGCTCTTGCTACAGAGAATGCAATGCGAATAGGAGTGCATGTACAGGGCATGCATTAGTTGTGCTCTGTGTTGGTGTTCGCTAACATCTAGAAAGTGAATTACAGCTGTTCCCCTCTATTGTGCTATTCCATTGCACCTTGTCCCATCAGCCAGCTCTATTGAGTGAGTCTGAGGTTGGAAAAAGCTGTAAAAATCCTTGAACTTTCTTATGTCATTCACAATGTGTGATGTCGCTCCAGCATCTACCATAATGCCTTTCTTCTTTACGTTGTGTGGCAGACTTTCATATTATGAGTGTTCAGCTTTAAATACAGTGCATTCGGAAAGTATTCATAGCACTTTTTCCACATTTTTTTATGCTACAGCCTTTTTCCAAAATGGATTAAATTCATTTATTTCCTCAAAATTCTACACACAATACCCCCTAATGACAAATAAAACCTGAAAATCACATATACATAAGTATTCACAGCCTTTGCTCAATACTTTGTTGATGCACCTTTGGCAGCAGCTACAGCCTCAAGTCTTTTTGAATATGATGCCACAAGCTTGGCACATCTGTCTTTGGGAATTTTTGCCCATTCCTCTTTGCAGTACCTCTCAAGCTCTATCAGGTTGGATGGGAAGCGACAGTGTACAGCCATTTTAAGATCTCTCCAGAGATGTTCAATAGGATTTAGGTCTGGGCTCTGGCTGGGCCATCCAAGGACATTCACTGAGTCGTTGTGAAGCCGCTCCAGTGATATTTTGGTGTGCTTTGGGTCATTGTCCTGCTGGAAGATGAACCGTCACCCCAGTCTGAGATCAAGAGCACTCTGAACCAGGTTTTCATTCAGGATGTCTCTGTACATTGCTGCATTCATCTTCCCTCTATCCTGACTAGTCTTCCAGTTCCTGCTGCTGAAAAACATCCCCACAGCATGATGCTGCCACCACCATGCTTCACTGTAGGGATGGTATTAGCCTGGTGATGAGCGGTGCCTGGTTTTCTTCTAAAGTAACGCCTGGCATTCACTCCAAAGAGTTCAATTTTAGTCTCATCAGACCCTTCTCCCCTGATCACTCAGCTTAGATGGCCGGCCAGCTCTAGGAAGAGTTGGCCGGTGTTTGGTGGTTCCAAACATCTTCCACTTACGGATGACGGAGGCCGCTGTGCTCATTGGAACTTTCAGAGTAGCAGAAATTTTTCTGTAATCTTCCCCAGCCTTGTGCCTCGAGACAATCCTGTCTCGAAGGTCTACAGACAATTTCTTTGTCTTCATGCTTGGTTTGTGCTTTGACATGCACTGTCAACCCTGGGACCTTATATAGACAGGTGTATGCCTTTTCAAATCATGTCCAATCAACTGAATTTACTGAATTTGCCATTGTACCCCATGTATTTTGTGTAGAATTTTGAGGAAATAAATGAATTTAATCCATTTTGGAATAAGGCTGTGACATAAAAAAAATGTGGAAAAAGTTAAGCGATATGAATGCTTTCCGCATGCACTGTAGGTGATCATGGCCACTGTCACATTCATCTTTACATTTTCTGGCACCATCTCGGTTACTCTTTTTCTTGCACAGAAATTCAGCATGTGTGCTATTTTTACAGTGATTACACCACACTCTTTTGTAGCATTTTCAGGCCCTGTGCCCGTTTATTCCACATTTGTAGCATATTATCCTCCTAGGGCCCGAGTGTCCACATACGTGGACAGCACATTTTTAGCTCTTACGTGGCTATTTAAAATACTTTGAATGTTTTATATTTTGTTACAGACATAAAGTGTCATCCTGCAACTGTTTTGCAGCATATGAAATGTCTTAAACCCTACTTTTAACTGTTCAAAATGGGTAAAAAATGTTGGTTTTACTCTCTGATAGTCAAAGCAAGTTTAAAAATAATAATAATTCTATGTTAAATATGCATAAAAGAACATTCGGGAAAAAGTGTTTTATGTAAATTGGGACCACGAGTCCACATATATGGACATCATTTTTCTCTAAAAGTACATCATATCAAAAGATGATACTTAGATTTTTATTCTAATTAGGTTTCAATAAGTACAAATAGCAAAGAAATAAAAAATGCATGTAAAAAAAACACCTTGGGCCTTAAGCTTTTTTTTTCCAGATAGACCTTTGTAAAATGAAATTTCAGAATGGCTTAAAATGTTTTAATTTATTTGTATTATATATACCTAAATTTTTATTGGTCTTTGTTTGTTTTATTTTGGCTTATTTAATGTTTTTTAACATATTCAGTATTTGTAATTCTAATGATTTCAGTATAGGCTAGCTTAGGCTATTTTATTTAGATCTAATATTATTGTGTTGAGCCTACACAAGTAGACATGTAATTTGTAGTTTTATGTCTTTCTGTTGTATTCATATTTTGTATTATCTCCAAAATAAATAAATAAACTCAGCCACTCACAGCATTGACAGAGCTGTGAAGCGAGCGCTCTTTCCCCTTTTAAACTTGACAAAAACTCTTGACAACTGAAAGTTACTGGCTGATGTGTTTTTAATATGATGTAAAGATCACTTGTTAAATTAAAACTACTTTATTATGATTTTGTGCAAACCCTTAAATTTAAAAGGGAAACATAAGGCCGATCATTCATTCATTTTCTTTTCGGCTTAGCCTCTTTATTAATCAGGGGTCACCATAGCGAAATGAACCGCCAACTCATCCAGCACACGCTTTACGCAGCGGATGCCCTTTCAGCCGCAACCGAACACTGGGATATGGCCACACACTCTTGGATTCACACACATACACTACAGCCAATTTAGCCGGAGCACCCAGAGGAAACCCACGCAAACACGGGAACAACACACAAACTCCACACAGAAATGCCAGCTGACCCAGCCGGTGCTCGAACCAGCGACCTTCTTGCTGTGAGGCCACAGTGCTACCCACTGCCTACTAAAATGATAGGTCTGTAATCTAGTTTTAAACTGAAAGAGTGTGTCTGAGCCTCGTGCATTATCAGGAAGGCTATTCTAGAGTTTAGGAGCCATAAATGAGAAGGCTTGACCACCTTTAGTAGACTTTGCTATTCTGGGTACTACCAGAAGCCCTGAGTTTTGAGATCTTAAAGAGTGGGCTGGATTGTATCGAGACAGAAGGTTGGTTAGATAAACAGGAGTTAGATTATTTAAAGCTTCATAGGTAAGAAGCAATATTTTATAACCAATACACATCTTAACAGGCAGTGAATGTAACGAGGATAAAATTGGGGTGATATGATCATATATTCTAGACCTGGTAAGAACTCTGGCAACTACATTTTGTACTAGCTGAAGTTTTTTAAAGAGCCCCTATTATGGGTTTTTGAAAATGACCTTCTATGTAGTGTGTAACACAGCTCTAAGTGAAGTGAAATATCCAGCTAAGGCTTAAATCTGAAAGTGGACAGTGTTTAAAACTATTGATTCATCTATAAAAGAGTCGACTCATAGTGGTTTAAACGAATCGTCTTGATAACGATTCTTTAGCCGTTTCGGCGTGACGTAGACACGAAACATAATGGTTGCGCGCGCAGACCCGCGAATTTAAACCTGCGGCCCCGCCCACTAACACAGCAGCTAAGAGAGGAAGATAAACAGATCCTGAAGTCATGAGTCATGAAGACGCTGTGCTTAGCTGGATATTATTGGAAGTTTGAGGGAAAGTTCGTGTTATTTTCTTTACCCAAAGATGAAGCTGTGAAGAGTCATTGGTTGAGGTTTTTTTTTTTTTGCAAAAAAGGAAGGATCAGAAAAGACTACTGATGTATGAGACTTTGACAGAGCTCCACAGGAACTATCAATACACAG
Organism: Danio kyathit; assembly: GCA_903798195.1. NCBI lineage: Eukaryota > Metazoa > Chordata > Actinopteri > Cypriniformes > Danionidae > Danio > Danio kyathit. The sequence goes on from LR812539.1 coordinate 49,997,930, forward strand.
CTCATGGATTATTCCTCCATTTTGTAATGAGGGTTGGTGATCGTTGGGAAAAGCAGAGTACAGGTACGCCCTGACAACATATAACACTTATACATATCGCGACTAAAAATACGCTAAAAACGCGACGCATGCCGGTTTCTTTGCGGATTTAAACGTGTTTGTGAGCTTGCAATTATGTCGTTTGTCATTGCTATGGCTACCGTCAGCTGTTCTTACACATGTGCGGCGGTCAAGGTTCAGTATAGTTCAGCTTTTGCCACTGTGTGGATTAATACTGAATGTGTGTCATTGTTAATAACAGAGCAAGATGCTAGTGTTTAACTGAACTGCTTTAATGCACTCATGCACACACAAAAAATCTGGGAGACTGGGGGAAAGTGAGGACCGGGAGGGAGGGGGTGCGCGCCGCGGATGAACGGGAGAACCGGGGGAGTTCACGGACGCCGCCCTCACTTTTCTATGGAGGCGCCGGCTCTAATAACACTGATGAGAACCGGGTACTGTATTCTGTGGTGTCAGTAACTAATGTGAAGTTGTTTCTTTAATGTACATTCTTATGTATTCTGTTTTTGAATGTTTCTGTTAAGGACTTTTATTTTTGTGTTGTGTCCTCTGAGGAGGAGGGTAATGTGTGTGTGTGTCTGTGTCTGTGTGTGTGAAAAAAGAGCAGGTAGAGCAGAGTTGCCAGATTGGGCGGTTTCCTGTTCAATTGGACTGTTTTTAACTCGATTGTGCGGGTATAAACACTTATCGTGTTTTTCGCGACTGTCACAACCGTGTTTTCCAGATGAGTGGGCGGGTTTTTTTTTGCATTTTGGCGGGTTTTGGATAGTTTTTGGGCTGGAATCAGTCAGCTACATGTGGCAACACTGAGGTAGAGTATGACAGGCTAGGAGACGCGTGTCGATTTCCTCCCCAGTTCTTGGAGTTTTTGCTTAATAAAATAGTTAGTCGTCAGTATTTTCAAGTCCATCGTCTGTATTTACATTCACCCACTGCCGAAATCCACGCCTTACACTAATATGAAGCATGTACACACTCTGACTACTTCTATATTGTTGATAAGCTGTGCTGGGCATTTCACTCTGTCTCGTGCTGAACGCTGTGGACCAATGGCAACAGGCTGTCATCGGTCCAATCAGCGCAGATTAGCTTCGCGCTAAGGAGGGGTTTGGGAACAAATGAATCACTGAACGATTCATATGGGAGTCGCTGGGAAAATTAGGTAAAAATAAATGCAGATTATAAGGCCATGAAAGTGTTTTTTGACCTTGCATGCATATCAGCCTGTTGTTGAAGACCCTTACAACCAAAATATGACACTATTTAATGTATAATAGGGGCTAATTAATAGAGGATGCTGGACAACCAGTGAACAGAGCATTACAGTAATCCAGCCTAGAAGTCATAAAAGCATGAACTAGCTTTTCTGCATCTGAGATGGATAGCCTACTTCATAACATATCGATATTTCTCAAATGAAAAAAGTCAGTTTTTGTGAAAGATATGATTTTCCAAAGTTAAGTTACAGTCTAATATAACACCCAGATCTTTTACAGTAGAGCTAATACTAACTTTGTATCTCTCTAATTGAAAGTCGAGTTGTAGGATCTTCTGTGTACAGGATTTTGGCCCAATAAGTCACTTCTGTTTTGTCTGAATTTAAGAGAAGAAAATGGTTGATCATCCAGTCTTTAACATCTTTAATACACTCAGTTAGCTTAGACAGTTCAGATTTCTCATCAGGTTTTGTTGAAATATATAATTGAGTATCATCTGCATAGCAGTGAAAGCTGATCTTGTGTCTACTAATAATGTCTATTCAGAAAGTATATTGTAAACAGCAAGGGGCCTAAAACTGATCCTTGAGGCACCCCATACTTTACTGGCATGACTTGTGAAATCTGTCCATTTATATTTACAAATTGGTAACGGTCAGTTAAGTATGCCTTAAACCATTGCCTGTCCCTGGACAACTGTAAAATCTAAGCGATCTATGAAGATATGGTGGTCGATAGTGTCAAATGCAGCACTGAGATCAAGTAAAACTAGTAAGGAGATGCAGTCTCTGTCAGCAGCTAGGAGTAAATTGTTGGTTATTTTCTCTACTGCGGTTTCTGTACTGTGATGGCGCCATCCTTCATCTGTAGAAAGGAGCATAAGTGGGCGGAAACAACTTTTTTTTCTAGTATTTTAGAGATAAATGGAAGATATAAAATAGGCCTATAATTAGCTAAGTTGCTGGGATCAAGTTGTGGTTTCTTAATAATAGGCTTAATAACAGCTAGCTTAAAAGGGTTTGGAACATGGCCTAAAGATAAAGAAAAGTTGATCACGTTAAAAAGAGGTTCTCTTACTACAGGTAGCAACTCTTTCCGTAATTTTGTTGGAATTGGGTCTAACATACATGTAGCTGGTTTAGACATATTTATAAGTTTATCTAGCTCTTCCTGTTTCTCATTGGCATTCATTGGCACATTTTCTTACTCTTCAGAGTGATTGGTCGTCTAGTCATCTCTCATTAGTGTCTGAAGACACACGTCTCCGTTCCCTCTTTGGGGAACGTGGGTTACGTTAGTAACCGAGACGATCCCTTCTGTCATGTACTGTTTATATTCTATATTTTATCATTATTTTATCAACTCTATATAACATCTTAAAATCAGTCAGACATGTAGCACTGATATTGACTGAATTACATGTGGTTTAGGGCTATCATAGTGCTTTGTGCCACATCAAGCAAATGAAGGAATTTCAGTGACACAAGCACTCTGTCAACCAACCCCAGAACCAGAACTGTGTCATTTTTTTTCTTACCACAGGCAAGATCCTTACACTGCAGAGATAACCAATATAACAATGTCTGCAGCCATTAAAATATTTAACAGCTCTTAGCATTTATTTTCTATTTTAAGATTTCTCACCAAATGGATTATGTCTAGCTCTTAACTTAGCCTGACTCTCCATTCATTAAAGTCTAGAGTTTGAAGCACTTAAATGAGCAGTTTATTTAAAGAGTATCTATCTATCTATCTATCTATCTATCTATCTATCTATCTATCTATCTATCTATCTATCTATATATATATATATATATATATATATACATACATACATACAGTTGAAGTCAGAATTATTAGCCCCCCTTAATTATTCGCCCCTGTTTATTTTTTTCCCCAATTTCTGTTTAACGGAGAGAAGATTTTTTTCAACACATTTCTAAACATAATAGTTTTAATAACTCATTTCTAATAACTGATTTATTTTCTCTTTGCCATGATGACAGTAAATAATATTTGACTAGATATTTTTCAAGACACTTCTATACAGCTTAAAGTGACATTTAAAGGCTTAACTAGGTCAATTAGCTTAACTAGGCAGGTTAGGGTAATTAGGCAAGTTATTGTATAACGATGGTTTGTTCTGTAGACTATCGAAAAAAATATAGCTTAAAGGGGCTAATAATTTTGACCTTAAAATGGCATTAAAAAAATGAAAAACTGCTTTTATTTTAGCCGAAATAAAACAAACAAGACTTTCTGCAGAAGAAAAAATATTATCAGACATACTGTGAAAATTTCCTTGCTCTGTTAAACATCATTTGGGAAATATTTAAAAAAGAAAAAAACTCAAAGGGGGGCTAATAATAATTCTGACTTCAACTGTAGATATATTTATATACAGTTCGCCGAGCTGCCGCTGACCGCCTGGTGCTTCCAACATTTTTAAAGACACGCTATCCTTATACATAAACTGCCAATTTGACTTTAAAATAACTATATTCTCGCTTGGAAAAACTCTTACAACTTGATTTTGTGGCATAACATTAATTGATGAGTATTTTTCTAATTTTGCGGATTTCCCATCCGCCATTAACAGTCCTCATCTGTTTCCTGTTCGGCGCATGCGAGTTGCTATCGTAACTACACGTGTTTGGGAGAAGCCATTTATTTCGAACTGTGATCACTGGAATTGGAATTACCTGTGCGTTTCAATGAAAATAATGCACACCCTCCGGCCAATCAGAATCAAGAATTTCAACAGAATATATATATATATATATATATATATATATATATATATATATATATATATATATAGAGAGAGAGAGAGAGAGAGAGAGAGAGAGAGAGAGAGAGAGAGAGAGAGAGAGAGCGAGAGAGAGAGAGAGAGAGAGTTTGATACATTCAAAAAGAGTTTTCTTTGAGCAGGTAAAATTATAGGTACAGTTCATATATCTGACTGCTTGTATTAAAGGACACAATTGTATTAAGACAATGTAACTTAAAGGTAAAGATTGTGATTACCAACCAAGAAGTAAATATTATGGAAGATATAGGTCTTTCATTGTCTTGTCGGCTTAGTCCCTTTATTAATCCGGGGTCGCCACAGCGGAATGAACCGCCAACTTATCCAGCACGATTTTACACAGCGGATGCCCTTCCAGCCGCAACCCATCTCTGGGAACATCCACACACTCATTCACACTCATACACTACGGACAATTTAGCTTACCCAATTCACCTGTACCGCATGTCTTTGGACTGTGGGGGAAACCGGAGCACCCGGAGGAAACCCACGCGAACACAGGGAGAACATGCAAACTCCACACAGAAACGCCAACTGACCCAGCCCAGCCGAGGTTCGAACCTGCGACCCAGCGACGTTCTTGCTGTGAGGCAACAGCACTACCTACTGGGAAGATATAGGTATGCTACACAATTATTTATAGCTAGCTGATAGTCAGTATGGTTTTGCATAATAGAATAGAATAGAATAGAATAGAATAGAATAGAATAATATAAAATGTAAGGACTGTTAGGGAAACCGGAGCACCCATAGGAAACCCATGTAAACATGAGAACATGCAAACTCCGCACAAAAATGCCAACTGGCCCAGTGACCTTCTTGCTGTGAGGCGACAATGATAACCACTGAGCCACCGTGCTGCCCTCTATGCTAATGTTGATTCTTTAAAATATATTCACCCAACAAGATATATATGCACTAGCTCTGAACTGAAATAATGGTGATGTTTGACTTATGAAACTAAAGTGAGAGTGACGTCAAGCAGAGAAAGAGAGAGCCAGCTACAGGTGCAAAAGAATAACTACACAGAACAGTAGGCACAGCAATGTTTTTACTCTGTACTAGTGAGCACTAGGGTTAAGGCTTGTTCAGAACAATATTTTGAGCAGATACAGTTACAGTAATGTCACTGTTAAAAACATATGCAGGGAGAATATTGGTTAAAATGGGAAACAAGTCCTTATATACTTTCTGTTCTCATCCAAGTTTAAGTTCGTTCATCCAAGCAGAACAGAGCATGTTGTGACTGCTTGTAGTTTTCAGCTGCCAAGCCATGGTGAGAGCAATCTAGTGTGGCAGGACACAGTAGCGCTGAAGCCTGACAAAAGAGCAGATGTGTGAAAAGCTGTCACGTTATGAGAAAGCCTGCAAGAGCCTGTTCATCTTAGAGTGGAGAAGTCAAGTAGAGCCAAAATATGTTGTACCTAATGGTCTACCACATACTGGGACTGGTGCTGAAGACATGGAAGAGCAGATAATGTTTATCAAAGTGGAAATAGCATGTTTACCCCCTGCCTCCTAAAGCATTACAGTATGTATAGGGCCAGTGTGAGGATCCTATTCGAATGAATCCTTTATTCTTCTTCTCATTATTATTATTAAATAGAATAAATAGTTAAAGTTAATTTTCAGAACAATACCACAGTATAGCCAAGCCAACCTTGTGCTTTGTTTGTTCCTGTAGGTTTCTGATTATTAATACAATAACCTACTCTGCAATGCAGGTTTTGCCAGCTGTTTGTTAAAGGAAGGATCAGCACCAAACACTATTAATGTATGGGACTTCATCGGATCTTTACACGGACTTTGTCAGTACACAGTTCATATGGACCAGCTTCGTCTTCCTCCAGATCACACAACGACAACACATACACTTAATACACAAATACACTTCATTGAACATTGTAAAGCTGCTAGTCACAATAATTATTTGTGAAAATTGAATTCAATTAAAATTGTTGCCTCCTTGTTTTCTCTAGCTTGCGAAATATGTATTGTGTATTGTCCAGAGTGCTCAGGACCTCAGACTGGGCCGAATGTTTATCTTCCAACAAGACAATGATCCTAAGCACACAGCTAAAACAACGAATGAGTGGCTTTACAACAACTCCATGGCTGCGTCCGAAACCGCATACTTCCATACTATACAGTACGCTAAAATCAGTATGCGAGCCGAGTAGTGTGTCCGAATTCACAGAATTCGAAAATCAGTATGCGAGAAGTACCCGGATGACTTAATACTTTTGGCGAGATTCTAAAGTGCGCATCCCATGCACGCTGCGCTATCCCATGATGCCCCGCGAGAGAATTCATGAATGGAAGTGAAGCGACGCAACTGAAGCATGTAGTACGTCCGAATTCCATTCATTCTTCTTACATTCATACTGTATAGAGCGTACTTTTCTAACGGTCGTGTAGTACATTTAAGTTCAAATGCAGTACCTACTAAGTAGTAGGCGGTTTCGGACTCAGCCCGTGACTGTTCTTGAATGGCCCAGCCAGAGCCCAGACTTAAACCTAATTGAGCATCTCTGGAGAGACCTAAAAATGGCTGTCCACCAACATTTACCATCCAACCTGAGAGAACTGGAGAGGATCTGCGAGGAGAAATGGCAAAGGATTCCCAAATCTACACTATAAAATATTTGACCTTAAATTTACAGTAAATTACTGGCTAATAACTGCAGTACTTTCACAGTAAGGTACGGTATGTAAATTCACAGTAAATTACTGTGAGGTACTTCATAATAACAATAATTCTGTAAATATTTCTAAATATCAAAAAAAAAGTGCCTGTAGCTTAAAAGTTAATGTGTTTTCATTTCTATGATGAATAAAATATTATTACGCCCCATTCACACGGGGCGTCAGCTTCAACGCTTCCCATTCACTTTGAATGGGTGATGTTAGGCGTTGCCGAACTGCATTGTGGATCCATCGGCGCCGCTTCAGAGGCGTTGCCCGCTGCAGAAGTTGGGACTTGCTGAACATTTCAAGCGCCGACGGAAGCGTCAGCCAATCAGATCGCTGTATGCAAATGCACCAGCTCAGACAGTGGCCTATTGCTGACTAATTTCATTGGCTGACGCTGCTATGACAATTGCGTCAGCCCCAACTTCAGACACGCCCTCTGTCAAGCGTTGACGCTGAAGCCCCGTGTGAATGGGCTGTCAGTGTTTGAATTCCTATAACTAACGTGCAAAAGATATACCCAGTTTTACAGTAATTTGCTGTAATCATGATGCCTGCCTTAATTTCACAATAAAATCAGAATACATAAAATTTAAGTTAAATCCTGTAAAGTGACACTAATGTAATTTATTGTGAAAAATTACAGTAACTTGTTGTGAAATTCTGGAAATTTATTACAGTGTAGGTGTGAAAAACTTGTTGCATCTGTCCCAAAAAGACTCAGGGCGTAGCAACCAGGGAGACGGAGGGATACGCCCCCCTCTCTTTTAGAGACAGACCATTTAGAAACAGGTGATTAATAATTATATGAACGTAAACATTTGGATCTCATACAGCTGATCCCCCACCCCCCCCACACACACACACTTTTAAAATGTCTGCTATGCCCCTGCTCATGACTGTTTTAGATCAAAAGGGCCCTTTTACTAAATACTGAGCAAAGGGTCTGAATACTTACCATGTAATATTTGCCATGATGACAGTCAATAATATTTGACTAGATATTTTTCAAGACACTTCTATACAGCTTAAAGTGACATTTAAAGGCTTAACTAGGTTAAATAGGTTAACTAGGCAGGTTAGGGTAATTAGGCAAGTGATTGTATTACAATGGTTTGTTCTGTAGACTATCGAAAAAATATATAGCTTAAGGGGGCTAATAATTTTGACCTTAAAATGGTTTTTAAAAAATTAAAAACTGCTTTTATTCTAGCCGAAATAAAACAAATTAGACTTTCTCCAGAAGAAAAAATATTATCAGACATACTGTATTATTGTACATAATATTATTATTCCTTGCTCTGCTAAACATAATTTGGGAAATATTTAAAAAAGAAAAAAAATTCAAAGGGGGGCTAATAATTCTGACATCAACTGTACATTTTGTAATATAGTAAGATTTTTTTTCTCTTTTGGGAAATGATTTACACATTTGTGAAGGCCACGTGAAGCAGTTTATTCAATGTATAAAATGTATTACAATGTATTTTTATCTTACTGTTTATTCATTCATTCATTTTCTTGTCGGTTTAGTCCCTTTATTAATCCGGGGTCGCCACAGCGGAATGAACCGCCAACTTATCCAGCACGATTTTACGCAGCGGATGCCCTTCCAGCCGCAACCCATCTCTGGGAACATCCACACATGCTCATTCACACTCATACACTACGGACAATTTAGCCTACCCAATTCACCTGTACCGCATGTCTTTGGACTGGGGGGGAAACCGGAGCACCCAGAGGAAACCCACGCAAATGCAGGGAGAACATGCAAACTCCACACAGAAACGCCAACTGACCCAGCCCAGCCGAGGTTTGAACCACGACCCAGCGACGTTCTTGCTATGAGGCGACAGCACTACCTACTGCGCCAAAAAATTTGTTTTTGCCTTAATATAAATTATTTTATGTTAGTACTCTTAGGCTTTATTGCAATCTTTATCACAACGGACAGTGAATTTACTTAACTCATTCATTCATTTTCTTTTCGGCTTAGTCCCTTCATTAATCTGGGGTCGCCACAGCGGAATGAACCACCAACTTATCCAGCATATGTTTTACGCAGCGGATGTTACACAAAAGTAATATAACGCAATGCTTTGTATGAAAAGTAACTAAGTAACACAATTAGTTTAGTCTTTTTGGGGGGAGTAACTCAATATTGTAATACACTACTTTCAAAAGTAACTTTCCCCAACACTGCACAGAATTATATTTAAGTTTAAAGCTGCATTTGTTTCCTTTTTTCTCCTTTTTTCATATCTCTTAATCGACAAATTGTACTGTTTTACTTTTAAGAACCTATTCTAGGAGAGTCAGCCATAGTGTATTTCATTAATTCCAAAAATCACCCTGGCCACTGAAACAACATGCATTGTAATGTTTTGCACCTCTGCTGGGTTGAAAAATGTAAGTCTTGACTAAAGTGTAATTAAAAACTCCTGCAATAGAGCCAATGGTAAAATGCACCAACTCTTTTGAGACATGAAACAGCACAAAAATGTGCTATTCTGTTGGAATTAACCTCCCATAAGACCATTTGGAAACTCAGAAATATCTGTAGTCTACAAAAATAAAGTTGTAAAGCCTTGCGGGCATGAGGATATGTTTTTTTATACACCTTTTGTGCTGTAGTGGACAAAAAAATGATTGCAATTTTCAGTTATATTCTGGATATGATGGAAATGCATGGACACATTCTGCAAACATTTTCAAGCCTGTTTGAAGTTCAGGGCCACTTTTTAGCAAGTATGGTGAGAAACACAAGTGAGAAGCTTCTAGTTTCGTTTTCACTGAAGCTCTATGACCGACAGTGCCACACAGAAGTAAAATAACTGGCCACTTTATTAGGTACACGCTTGGACTCCCTTTTGCCTTCAGAACTCAGATTCAACAAGGTACTGGAAATATTCCTCAGAGATTTTAGTCCTTATTGACATGATGGCATCACGCAGTTGCTGCAGATTTGTCGGCTGCACATCCATGATGCGAATTTCCTGTTCTACAACATCCCAAAGGTGCTCTATTGGATTGAGTTCTGGTGACTGTGGAGGCCATTTGAGTACAGTGAACTCATTGTCATGTTTAAGAAATCAATCTGAGATAATTCGTGCCTTATGACATGGCACGTTATTCTCCTGGAAGTAGCCATCAGAAGATGGGTACACTGTGGTCATAAAGGGATGGACATGGTCAGCAACAATACTCAGGTAGGCTGTGGCATTGACACAATGCTCAGTTGGTACAAATGGGCCCAAAATGTGCCCAGATAATAACCCCCACACCAATATACCACCACCACCAGCCTGAACCATTGATTCAAGGCAGGATGGATCCATGCTTTCATGCACCCATGTCCCATGCTGGCCAGCTCGGCAACACCGGGGGTGAGTTTGCCCAGGAATTCACCATGGTGAAAAAGCAGTCAAGTGCAATGGGGAAGGTCATCTACAGGTGGGCTCTCAAAACCGCTTTCCCCACCAACCCATCCACTCCGGCAGCTCCTCGCTGACGATGCTCATCTGCGGCTCCAAAATTTGCTCCGCCGCCCTATCCATTCCACCAGCTAAGCGGCAGCGTCGAGTACCCCGCAGATGATCACCGCCCCCGCCTCAGGGCGCCAATAACAGACCGTGAAGCATCCCTGGGATGGGCCATTCTAAGAAAAAGACATTTCCTCAGCCATATCATTACAACCAGACTGCTGGCCTCACAGCCGACCGCTACCAATTTTTTAATAAAGAGCAATTTCTCCTTTCTCCGGGTGTGCCCACCAGAACACTGCCATCTTGGGACACTATGCCATCAAGATTGCAGGATTGGTGCTCTTCGCCACAGGCTCTGAGAGTGCCAGAGGACGGGCTCCTTCTCTCCTTCACAAGTAGCCATTCTGAATGCTCACGCAGAAGCATATGCCCGGTGCGTCCGTCCTCAGGATTAGTTTGTAGCGATAGACCTGAAGTGCAATGCGTCCGTGCGTCCGTCCTCAGGATTAGTTTGTAGCGATAGACCTGAAGTATGCGTATGTTCATGTCTCCATTCTTCCACGCCACCGGCAGTTCATATGGTTTGCATTCGAGGGTCGAGCATGGCAATATGAAGACCTCCCTTTTGTGCTCTCCCTGTCTCTGCACCAGGTGGCTGTCACTTCGCTGTGTCAGCGTGCCCTCAGGCCTTGGACAGACCCTGCATTTCTACAGGCCTGTGTGCCTCTAGAACAAGTGTCCAGGCATGTTGTTGTTCTGACGGATGCTTCCAATACGCGCTGGGGTTCGTGTGTTGTCTGTGAAAGGAACCAGGTTGCTTTGGCATATCAATTGCCTGGAGCTGGTGGCAGTGTATCTCGCGCGAGGGGAAACAGGTGCTGGTCAGGACGGACAGCATAGCGATGGTGGCGTATATGTACCGCATGGGGGGTATCCGCTCCTGCTGCATGTCTCAGCTCGCTTGCTGTCTGCTCTTCTGGAGTCATATGCGGCGAAAATCGCTGCGTGCCATACTTATCCCCGGCGAGCTCAACTGTGCAGTCGATGCGCTTTCACGGCAGTTTCCATGCCTGGGAGAATGGTGGCTTCACCCTGGGCCCTCCAGCTGTTGGGTGCACTGGGGCATGCACAAATACGCATTTTCTCCAGTGAGTCTACGTGCACAGATATTGTGTAACATCAGGGAGGACGAGGAGCATGATGTGTGTTTTTGCAACACAGCACAATTATTGGAGTGTTTGGCAATACAAGTTCTCTATTGCTAGTGTAGGATCAATAATGCTTCTGTCACGTCTGGACGTGTAGTAGAAATAGATTGCAAAGAGGATCTAAATGGAGCCAAAATAGAGGGATTATTTAAACAAAACAAATCAACAAACAGAGAAACACGCAGACATCACGGGGGTGACAAAACTAATGACAACAAGGACTAAGACCAGAGGGCATATATACTGATTGTTCAGGATAATGAACAAACTAGATAACAAGGGGGTGGAAACAATGAAAAACCAAGGCAACTAAGGATGATTAAGGAACACAGTGGAGCTAGAGTGATGAGCATTCGTAAACAAAACGAAGCAGAAACACAAGAGGCTGGGTCAGGAGGCTCTGGGTCAGGAAGCACTGGCAAGTCAGACAACCCCAGTGGGTCAAGAGGCTCTGGGTTGGGAGGCACTGGTGGGTCCGACAACCCCAGAGGCACTGTGAGGTCACACGGTTCTGGTGGCAGTGGGAAGTCACATGGCTCTGGTGGCCTTTCGTGGGAGTGGCTCTAGCCATTCGTGGGAGTCTGGCATGGATCTGGCAAGAGGATTTTACGCCTGCTATTAGGGGGATTCAGGAAGACTTGGTGCTCGCTATTCAGGAGGATCTGGCACCCACCATTTGGGGGATTCAGAAGAATTCAGTGGGATTTGAGCCCTGCCATTTGGGGGAATCAGGTGGGTCTGGCACCTGCCATTCGGGGGATTCAGGAAGCTTTGGCAGTCGATCGCAAAAGTTGGGCAGCGATAAATAAATGGTGGGCGTTTTGTGAGCATGAGCTCACGAAACACAGCAAAAGCAACACGTGGAATGCCGGCAAGAATGCAAGATGGAGTGGCCAGACAGATAGAGCATGCTCAGGGAGCCATAGACCAACACACAGGTGGGTCAAGCGTGGTTTTCCTGTCCCTTTCTAGCCCCGCTCCTTATGGGTCACATTGTCTGTTGTCCCCCTCCAAAAACTATTTCACAGTTGATTTCTCCATGTCATCTACAGTGAAAGAGCAAAGAGTGCTAAACGGGTCGACTTTGGCTGGTGGATACATGGTGGGGTCATTAGATCTGTCATGTCTGCATATGTAGTAGAAATGAATGGGGATAGCATCTGAATGCTACCAAAATAGAGGGTTTATTTAAGAAAAACTAAACAATGAACAGAGAAACACGCAGACATTACAGGGGTGACTTAAAACTAATGACAACAAGGGCTAAGACGAGGGCATATAGACAGCGGAATAATGAACAAACTAGATAACAAGGGGGTGGAGAAAATGAAAAACCAAGACAACTAATAATGATGATTAATGAACTAACGTGATGAGGCGCAGTATGAATAAACAACTAAGCAGAAACAGACAGGGTTACAGACAGGACTTCAGTATACACCTTGTGAATGCCATTGATCCTTAAGACTATACATACCATTATTCATTCATTCATTCATTTAGCTTAGTGCCTTTATTAATCGGGGGTCGCCACAGCGGAATGAAATGCCTGTCCAGCTGCAACCCATCACACTCAATCACACACATACACTACGGCCAGGGTCGGATTAAGAACACATTGAGCCCTGGGGCTATAACAAATCCAAGGGCCGCTCTTTTATTTTTTTACCTCACAAAACTATATATATATATATATAGTTATCTTTGTTATTAAATGATTATGTTATTATTATTTTGTATCAAATTTTCTACCATTTGATTATTATATATTTTTTCTATTTTATTAAAATAGGCCTGCAAGTATACAAAATTAATTAATGACATAATATGAACTTTAAAGTTCAAACAGGCTGCAAAAATCAGCAAAACAAAAAAACATTTGCGTTACTTCCTAAATTAGCGCTTTATAATAAATGCTTTGAATAGGGGTTTACCTTTAAAAAGTTTCATTAGAACTTTATCTGACCATAAATCCCTAATGATATGATATCTTTAAAATCCATGCTTTGAATATCGAAAATATTGTGGTCTTCTGAGTTACAGAAGGCTAGCATCCTTTCATCCGTGACACCGCCAACTTTTACTTCGCGGCACTTCCGTTTTCACTTTCGAGTTGAGGGCGGCGTGATCATCGTTTGCCTAGAGCATTTGGCTAGAGCATCGTTTGACTGTAAAGCATAACCGAGTATATTTACTTGAGGGAGAGATACTGTTCTACGCACGCAACAGTGGTGTAAAGTACTTGAGTAAATGGACCTTGTTACTTTACTTAAGTATTTTTTTGGCTACTTTGTACTTGTACTGAGTATCAAAAATATAAGCAACTTTTACTCTCTACTTGACTACATTTTTGATTGAATATATGTACTCTTTACTCCACTACATTTGAACGGACGCTTACCGTTACTCATTACATTATGATTGTGCGTGACAAGTCGGCATCTTTATCAACTACGGCTAATTTGTTGGGCGGATGAGGCGATATCGCCATCTGCAGGGTGCTGAAGGTACTGTATGCTATTTATGGGCTAAATCACGTAAATGTGAATTAGCAGCTTGCCTAATACCAGGTGTTTAATTAGCGACATGGCTGCAGTCAGTGATGAAGCTGAAGCCGGCACATCAAGCAATGATGATCATCCATGGCCAATGATGATCATCCCTGGCCTTATCTGAAAGAAATGTTTTCATTTGCCGATATACAGAATGGCTTTTACAGGATGCAGTGTTTACTTTGTTTGCCACGAACCACGAAAATAAGTGCTTTTAAGAATTTATCTTCAAATTTAAAAAAAACACATTGAGGTAAGAGTCTATTTAATGTGAATTTAGTCAAATTATGACTGACTTTACAATGGTATTGTAAGTATAATGTTACCAAAAATTAATACAGATATGGCAAAAACCACTGCAACATGACTATGCTGAAAAATCCAGCTTAAACCAGCCTAAGCTGGTTGGCTGGTTTTAGCTGGTCGACCAGCCTGGTTTTAGGGGGGTTTGGGGGTTTCCAGCCATTTCCAGCCTGGTCTTAGCTGGTAGGCTGGAAAATGACCAGCTTAAACCAGTTTGACCAGCCAAAACCAGCTATGTCCAGCTTAAACCAGGCTGGTCAAGCTGGTTTTAGCTGGTTTAAGCTGGTCATTTTCCAGCCTGACCAGCTAAGACCAGGCTGGAAATGGCTGGAAACCAGCCTGAAAATGACCAAAACCCCTCTAAAACCAGGCTGGTCAACCAGCTAAAACCAGCCAACCAGCTTAGGCTGGTTTAAGCTGGTTTTTTCAGCAGGGATTTTAGCTTATTTTATTTTTTTGTGCAATGTGAAAAAATGTATCACTAAAATTATACATTTTGCGCATCAAGTGCATTTAGCTGTGAGTTTGTGTTTTATTACATTCAGTATGAGTAAAATACTTAAGTTCTTTTAAAATCGGATACTTTAATACTTTTACTCAAGTCTTATTTGAATTGGTGACTTGTAATGGAGTAATTTCTACAGTAAGGTATCTGTACTTTTACTCAAGTATGGTTTCAGGTACTCTTTACACCTCTGGCACGCAATGATGGATATTTTGATAACTGCTTGTGTAGGCTATTTGATTTGTTCGCACACTGTCTTGGTTATATTGTGTGATGAAAGTATTGTGCAGGCGCGCGCCGGTTTTTCGAGTCCAGCTGTAACCGTCACGCAGCCGAGACTGCGCTTCAGTTATGAGTCCATTCAGCATGATTCCGCCTATCCCGGCTTCTGTTACTACATGTACAAGTGCATGGGCGTTGCTTGGCCTATTTCTACTCAGCCCCCATAAAACTTTTGCGATAAGCTCATAAACTGTACACTAAATTATCGCCTCAGTCCCCTTTAAATTTGATCCTCCCCATCTTTTGTTTTTCATTTGATCAGCAAACCACAGCCGTGGAGAGCAAGAATGAGGTGTGTGTTTATCGATAAATTGTTATAATATCTGCTTATTTGCAGTTCTTTGATATAGATGCCCTTGTATCACCTAGGCCTATACCATACAGTCTTGCACAGAAAGGATTAAACACGGTGACAGAACCAGAGAATGTACTCGTTTAAACTGTCACTGACAGAGATAGAAACATCAAGTGTCGTCTAGTATTAAACAAAATACTTCTTATTTATTATTATCATTCAGATCGTGAAATATGTGAATTAGCCTGTAAGTTTAAAAATAGATATGTACTTAATTTAATTTATTTCACTAATTTAAATCAGTTTATTTATTTAATACATGGAAACAAAAAATGCACTTAGAAAGAGGTTTTTACTACAGTAAACAGGTGGGTTGAGCTTATTTGGCTTATTCAGAACTCAAATGGCTGTGCCTGTCTATGTAATACAGTGGAATGCTAGTATACAACCCATATTAAACAAACATTTTTAAGTGTATTACTATTAAATTACTACTTAGAAATGTAATATTAGGCTTTATATATATATATATATATATATATATATATATATATATATATATATATATATATATATATATATATATATATATTTTTTTTTTTTTTTTTATATATATATATATATATATATATATAATTTTATTTATTTATTTATTTTACCTTATAAGGAGCTGAGCCCCCCTAAAATAAAATTACTAAAATTGCCCCTGTACAGGTGTATGAATGATGAAGACTTTTGAATTTTATTTTTTGTTCTACGACGAGCTACATTTGACTGGACGGTTCTCGCGGTAGTGCTGAAGTAAGGGAATGTCCTGGGAAAATTGGGACATCTGATTACCCTTATGGGTGACTTAAACAGCGCTATTCAATTATCTGATTGGGCTACAACCTCTTCGAGCCCCAGTTAAGCACCGGCGTCACTGTTTTTGAACAGCAGTGAACCGAAAGGAATACTTCATATTATCGACGAGGTAAAGCATAACGCAAAGAGGCATTTCCCGCGTCATAGGGCAATTTAATTCTTCAGCCAATCAAGGGCCCCCTTCTTCCGTGGGCCCTGGGGCTTCAGCCCCACCTAGCCCTTATGTTAATTCAGCCCTGACTACGGCTAATTTAGCTTACCCAATTCACCTATACCGCAAGTCTTTGGACTTGTTGGGGAAACCGGAGCACCCGGAGGAAATCAACGCCAACACGGGGAGAACATGCAAACTTCACACAGAAATGCCAACTGACCCAACTGATATCTTGCTGTGAGGCGATCGTGCAACCCACTGCACCACCGCGTCACACACACCATTATATGATATATTATAGCTGAACATTTGTGGTCCTATGGTAAACATTGCATTTGATGTTACCACATGTGTTCAACAGTAAAAAATCAAGGTTTAATTGTTTTTTTTTTGTATTTAGTTTTTTGGTGCTTGTGTACTGTTGTGCTTCACTTTGGAAGATGATAATTTTACACTGCTGATAAGCTCCTTATATATCAGTTGCTAAATGTGGACATAACTTCACAATTACCTTTTAAATTATTTTTAATTATAACTATGTTGACCCGACTTTCTGTGTAAACATTCATATAGAAGGCTAATCATGATCAATGAATCAGTGTGAATCATTTTTGACACCCTGACTTTCATTTGCATAATTAAATGCAAATGAGTTGAAGTTGCATAATTAAAAATCTGACATGAATCAGTGTGAAATAGTGCAGATCAATGCAGTGAAGAATAACACTCATAGTTAATCGGTGACAGGCCTTTGAAAACAGCCTTGTAATTTTTTCTTTACTCTGTAAAGAGAATCATTCTGAATGTCTGTCATGCACTCATCTCATGATGCAATGCCAATCAGAGTTTTTGTCTTGTTTCTAGTCCAAATATCTAAAAATATTAAGTCAAGAATATAACAAAACATATTGTTTTGGTTTTAAAAATAATATGTGACAATAGGTTTTATGATAATTTCTGAGTTTTTCCTCAAAATAAGCAAAATAATCTTGTTTTTCCTACCCCATTGGAATAAGACATAAGTAAGAAAAGCGTTTTTGCAGTGTATGATCACTGCTTTTTCACCTACACTAAAAAGCAAGATTGTACTCACCTAATGCGATCGATTACCAGTCAATTTACAAAAAGTCATAAAATCTTAAAGAGCATATAAAGGTGTTTGTCTTCTCTATTTCTTAAAATCAGTGGCCAAGTACAGTAGTATTTCATTAAGAATTGAGCATATGATATGACATACAGTTGAAGTCAGAATTATTAGCCCCCCTGATTTTTGTTCTCTTTTTTAAATATTTCCTAAATGATGTTTAATAGAGCAAGGAATTTTTCACAGTATGTCTGATAATATTCTTTCTTCTGGAAAAAGTCTTATTTGTTTTATTTCGGCTAGAATAAAAGCAGTTTTTAATTTTTTTAAAATAATTTTAAGGTCAAAATTATTAGCCCCTTTAAGCTATATTTTTTTCGATCTACAGAACAAACCACCATTATACAATAACTTGCCTAATTACCCTAACCTGCCTAGTTAACCTAATTAACCTAGTTAAGCCTTTAAATGTCACTTTAAGCTGTATAGAAGTGTCTTGAAAAATATCTAGTCAAATATTATTTGCTGTCATCATGGCAAAGATAAAATAAATCAGTTATTAGAAATGAGTTATTAAAACTATTATGATTAGAAATGTGTTGAAAAAATCTTCTCTCCGTTAAACAGAAATCGGGAGAAAAAAATAAACAGGGGGGCTAATAATACAGGGGGGCTAATAATTCTGAATTCAAGTGTATATATTGAAGTTTACATAATTGATTTAGTTATTTCCTTGCTTATTACATTGACTATCTATTTAACAATCCACATTGCATAAATAATTTAGACATGGCATAATTTACACAAGCGAACTCCAGCTGAAAGTGTATTTATTTAATTTATGCAACAAATAACCATTACTAATTGATGACATAATTGCTAAAACCCAATAATATAGTCACACTAGAGTTTGAGCTTGCGAAATTCTGTCGTACGGCGCTGTGAAAAGGGGCGGGATTAAACAAGATGATTAGACATTAAAAAAGCGAGCGATTGCTCCATGTTTTAAATTTCTGTCCAGAGAGGTCATGTTTTGATCCTGGATTGGTCTCACGCAGTCAAGTGATGCGATTTCGCAGGTCAGAGTTCGCCAAGCTTGAACTTTGCACTGGAGCAACCTGCGAAACTCGATGCATGACCCTGCGTTTCCGGTCTAACGCATTCGCGTGCGTATGAATGGAAGTCTATGGGGAGAAAAGTCCAGTGTGACCGCGGCTTAAGAGTGAATCTGGACAGCAACACGCCCAAAACTGTTTTCTTTACTCTGGTATCCCTAATTTAAAGCATTATTTTATTAAATCTTTCATTGGCATAGGCAGCAAAGACTTACTGAAATTTCATTTTTCCATTGGTGAAATATACTTTTAATAAGTGAAGTTTATTCATAACTAATTTCAAAAGGATCACGTGCTTATGATTGCTTGTGGCTGGTCCCGCATTATCCAATTTATGATTCACCAATCAGACGACTCCTAAGCCACTATAAATACCCTAAGTTCCATATAACAGCCATTTTCAATTTGAAGAATCCCCCCTTCCACCCCTACTCATCCTCTATTCCTAGATGGGTGGCACGGTGGCCCAGTGGTTAGCACTGTTGCCTCACAGCAAGAACGTCACTGGTTCTAGTCCTTACCAAGCCAACCGATGTTTCTGTGCGGAGTTGACATGTTCTCCCCGTGCCCACCGTCCAAAAACATGCAACTTAAGTTAATTGACTAATCCAAATCGTCACCATAGACATAGACAAGTAGTTATCTCTTAAGAGCAATCACTATCTGTTCATTAGCTACTACAGCAGGGGAGTTCTCGAGATCTACCTGAGCTCAAACTCCCCTCTCGCCTTGCAAACGGGAGGGAGCCAAGGGCTCAAGGATCTTATGAGCTCAGGGCTCTCTCCCGGGACAGCATGCCAAACAAGCTTTATAATCAATCATCAGCTAAGTGTGAACTCTTGAATATGTAAATGTGCTGTCATCTATGCCTTCATGCTATTTAAAAAAGAATTCTCTATCTCCAGGTGGTCCATCTCGCTGGTCATCTCCGCCTTGCGAGTGTTGCTGCAAGGGTCACAAAGGCGAAGCTGAGGGTGAAGGTGAGAGTGGAACCTCTTTCAACGAGCTCTCCACTTCAAGCTCAGAGAGTCATTCTGAGGCCAGCTCTCCACAAGGTACCGTCATCTGTGGCCCGGTGAGCCGGCAGACACATGTGCAAACATTAGATAGGCCTCCCAAGAAAGTTCCTGTTCAACATCTCCTGCAGCAGCAACAGTCCGAGCATCGCCGTAAGAGCGACCTTCTTCGGACACTCACTGCAAGTTCCCGGGACACCAGCACCTGCAAGAAACGGCCAGCAAAAGAAAAGTTGACTGTGGAAGAGGAGCTGGAGAAGTGCATCAAGGACTTTCACAAGATCAAGATTCCTGAGCACTTCCCAGAGCGCAAGTACATGTGGCAGGCTGACCTCCTACGCAAATACCGTCTCTGAGGGATGGCAGTAGCAGTTTTCAAATGTAAAGTGCAAGTTACAATGATGTACATGTTCACTACCACTACTATTGCTAGTCTACTCACACTACTACTGCCTTTTGTCAGTGTTGGCCGATAATACCAAGTGACCACTTCATCTTCTAGATGTAAACACTTGAGTTCACGAGTGGCACATTACTACTTGTGTTGTTGGTTCTGCTCCCTTGCTGAGCTACACAAATTTATGTTTTAGTGTGTGTTTGTTACAACTGAATTTTTGACCTCAGTATGTTAGTGCTACAGTGACTGATTTGAGGTGCTCCAGAGGTTGAAAGATGAATGTGAATCCACCTTATAAATAATGCATGTAGTCCCAACTGTGCCCTTTCTAAGAATAGTCACTGCCTGGGCGGATATTAGAGCTGGCTTCAATTTCAACACTCAAAGAAGCACAGACCATAGAGCCTAATGTGTTTTTGCTTTTTTGTCCCATTTTCATACCTCAATCAAACTACGATCATTGGCTTGCAGACCCTTAAACATACAGTTAAGATATAAATGAGTTGTGGGTGGAAACAATAACATCACAAGGCAACCAAATGGCTTATATAGATTTAAACATGATATGACAACTGGAAGCGGGTCTGTGATGGCTCTTGAGTTCAAAGGTGAACTATACAATGGGGGAAAATCTTTTAAGAGGAAATTAAATGTACAGTGTTATGGTTAGATTCTGAAAGCAATCAAACACTGTACAAACACAAGTTTAGGGGTGTTGTTTTTGTTTTTAGTTTTATTATTTATTTATTTATTTATTTATTTATTATTATTGTTAATAACAAATCTATGAGTTATATAAAATTATTAATTATATAACAGTTTCTTTTGATTTAAGAAAAGAAAATAGTTCACCAAATTTTTCATAGTCTATATTTACAAAATATATGTGTACATAAGTACATTGCATCGGGGAAAGTGTTCATAGCGCTACACTTTTTCCACATTTTTTATGTTACAGCCTTATTCCAAAATGGATTAAATTCATTTATTTCCTCAAAATTCTACACGCAATACCCCATAATGACAATGTGAAACAAGAGTTTTTGAAATTGTTGCAAATTTATTAAAAATAAAAAACCTGAAAAATCACATGTACATCAGTATTCACAGCGTTTGCTCAATACTTTGTTGATGCACCTTTGGCAGCAATTACAGCCTCAAGTCTTTTTGAATATGATGCCACAAGCTTGGCACACCTGTCTTTGGGAATTTTTGCCCATTCCTTTTTGCAGTACCTCTTAAGCTCTATCAGGTTGGATGGGAAGCGACTGTGTACAGCCATTTTCAGATCTCTCCAGAGATGTTCAGTAGGATTTAGGTCTGGGCTCTGGCTGGGCCACTCAAGGATATTCACAGAGTTGTTGTGAAGCCGCTCCAGTGATATTTTGCGGTGTGCTTTGAGTCATTGTCCTGCTGAAAGATGAACCGTCGCCCCAGTCTGAGGTCAAGAGCACTCTGAAGCAGGTTTTCATTCAGGATGTCTCTGTACATTGCTGCATTCATCTTTCCCTCTATCCTGACTAGTCCTCCAGTTCCTGCTGCTGAAAAACATCCCCACAGCATGATGCTTCACTGTAGGGATGGTATTAGCCTGGTGATAAGCTGTGCCTGGTTTTCTACAAATGAAACGCCTGGCATTCACTCCAAAGAGTTAAATTTTAGTCTCTTCAGACCAGAGAATTTAGTTTCTTATGGTCTGAGAGTCCTTCAGATGCCTTTTGGCAAATTCCAGGTGGGGAGTGGCTTCCGTCTGGCCACTCTACCATACAGGCCTGATTGGTGGATTGCTGCACAGATGGTTGTCCTTCTGTAAGGTTCTCCTCTCTCCACAGAAGAACGCTGGAGCTCAGACAGAGTGACCATCGGGTTATTGATCACCTTTCTGACTAAGACCCTTCTCCCCCGATCGCTTAGATGGCCGGCCAGCTCTAGGAACAGATCTGGTAGTTCCAAACATCTTCCATTTCCTTCCTACTTCCTTTCAGAGTAGCAGAAATGTTTCTGTAACCTTCCCCAGCCTTGTGCCTCGAGACAATCTTGTCTTGGAGGTCTACAGACAATTCCTTTGTCTTCATGCTTGGTTTGTGCTTTGACATGCACTCTCAACCCTGGGACCTTATATAGACAGGTGTATGCCTTTTCAAATCATGTCCAATCAACTGAATTTATCACAGGTGAACTCCAATTAAGCTGCTGAAACATCTCAAGAATGATCAGTGGAAACAGAATGTACCTGAGCTCAATTTAGAGCTTCACGGCAAAGGCTGTGAATACTCATGTACATGTGATTTTTCAGGTTTTTTATTTTTAATAAATTTGCAACAATTTAAAAAACTATTTTTTCACATTGTCATTATGGGGTATTGTGTGTAGAATTTTGAGGAAATAAATGAATTTAATACATTTTGGAATAAGGCTGTAACATAAAAATATTTGTGGAAAAAAGTGAAGCGCTATGAATACTTTCCGGATGCACAGTATATATTGAAAATGTACTGATTATGTACTTGTAATTTTCAGGAAATTATTGGTTTTCAAGTAATTTTTTTTTCACTTATTGCAGTGCTTTATTTCACTGCACACACTGGCTGAATAAACATAATGGCACTGCAAATAATCTGAACAACATGATATTGAAGTACATTTTTTGTGAAGGACAATTATGATCTGTAAAAGATTTCACAGTAAATTAACATATGAAGCTTTTGTAAAAGAATGAGGACAAAGGTCATTGAAAAATTGAGTAGTACACATGACATGAGTACAACTTATTGTGTAACCCTCATAGAAATTAACTGCTCTATATTTGTCTTTAATTTGCACATTATCAGTGGATTACTCTTCGAAATTCCCAGACTTTACTTTTTATGGCAAGCACACTCTCACACTGCACTCTCAGAAAAAATGGTACAATGTTGTACCAAAGAACGTACAAACCCTTGTCACTGGGGCAGTACCTTTTCATGGAACAGAATTGTACCTTAAGACAAAGAAACAAATTTGTACCATTGCAGTTTGTACTGTTAAGGACATGATTTTTACTATGGGAAACCAAAGTGTACCTTTGGATTTTTAAAACCCGCAGATACAATATTGTGCCTTCATCAAAGGTGCAAATGTGATCCATGAAGGTACCACTACAGTGACAAGACACTTTGTACCGTAACAGTGTCAAATGTGTTTCATCGAGAATTATTTAAAGGCATTTTGCTATATCCACAATGTGTCAATTTATTTTCAGTAAATATAAAAAAATCAAATACATTTTTAAACAATGTTTATTTTTGTGTAAATTCACCTTTTCCATTTACAATAAAGAATAAAAAATACTTAAATATAAATCAAAAGATCATTTTTTTCACAACACTTTTTTTACAGAAATACCTTCTCCCATGTTCAATATGTAACTTTTTTCTACAATTTTCACACAATACTTTTGTAATCACTTAAAAGTTCATTTAATTTGCTTAATTTTAAAATAGAAATAGAATTATGCAAAAGTATTGTAACGAGATATGACCAACGTTTGATTAGTTTTACAATACTAAAATGTCTGCATGAACGCTTGACCTATGCAGGACTTTTGCCAGCTCATGTGCGTAGTGGAAAGCAAACGCCAAAAGGTGCGGATATCAATAATGAAAATGTATTTATCAGAAAATGCTTACCAAATCTTTATTAAAAATGCCTTAATTGTTTAGTTTTCAGTACCTTTTATTTTACTAGTTGTTTTGTATTATAGAACTTAATAATTTAATTATTATTCAAGTTTTTTTAATCATATGCGTTTAAATGATGATTCTTTTTTAATATGAAGATTATTCTTAAAATCACTTTGCCTTTTCAGTCATATTTATTTCCATAGATATTGTAATAAAGGAGTTGTCCAACACTTATGTACCTTTTTTATGAGAACAATTCGTCACCTTAGAATTATAAGGTTCTATCTGACATTTTTGTTAAAATTTAGTTATTGACATATTCTTATTAAATGACATCTTATTTACATTATGGGATGTTTTTTGTAAGTTGTTTTTATTTTAAGACTTTTTATTTAAAAAAACAAATGTTACACACATACTGTTTGCTATGGAATGCAAAAGTTCATTATCTCAAAATCATTCAGAACGCAGATAGAACCTTATAATTCCAAGGTGACGAATTGTGTACATTCATTTTTGTTGTACCATAAAAGGCACAGAACAGTATCATAAGAGGTCTTTTCTGTACCATATAAGGTAAAACTTTTACAAAGGTACAAAACTGTTCCTCAAGGAACATTATTTGTACCACCGTGTACCTTTTTTTCTGAGAGTGTACATTACCCCATTTAGTAAATCTGGCCTTAATTTTCTTAACACTCTTAAATATACTTTAAAGTACACACACTCAAAAAATAGCTCATTGGATGAACTCAAATTAATTGAGAGCAGGATTTCCATCCAATAAATTTGTTTAACTAAAAATGCAATTGAGTTGGTCTAACATGGGTTTTATGAAATAAAAGTAATGTAATGTATATTTATATAGTGCATTTATTGTGTATGGCCATACACCCAAAGCACTTCACAATCATGGGGGGGTTTTGTCTCTCCACACCACCACCAGTGTGCAACATCCACTTGGATGATGCGACGGCAGCCACAGGAGAACAGCGCCAGTGCGCTCACCACACACCAGCTATTGGTGGAGTGGAGAGACATTGATAGAGCCAAATTGGTGGATGGGGATGATTGGGAGGCCATGATCGTAAGGGCCGATTGAGGGACTTTGGCCAGGACACCGGGGTTACACCCCTACTTCTTACAAGAAGTGCCATGGGATTTTTAATGACCACTGAGAGTCAGGACCTCGGTTTAACGTCTCATTCGAAAGACGGCGCCCACTAACAGTATACTGTCCCCTTCACTTTTACTGGGGCATTAGGACTCACACAGACCACAGGTTGAGTGCCCCCTGTTGGCCTCACTAACACCACTTCCAACAGCAACCTAGTTTTCCCATGTGGTCTCCCATCCAGGTACTGACCAGGCTCAGCCCTGCTTAGCTTCAGTGAGTAACTGGTCTTGGGTTGGTCAGGGTGATATGGCTGTGTAAAAGTTTAAATACATTTGTATTTTTATTTAACTTAAACTCTGCGGTGTGATAATATCATGTGTCCTACTTTTAGAAGTCTCTTGGTTTTATTTGAAGTTATCCTAAATAAATTAAGAGCCATTTTTCAAGTATATTTCATGAATTACATATTCGGTTCATTGAGACTGATCTCAGAACTAATTTTAGGACAGTTACTGCTCACTGAGCAAAGCAACAAATTGTATTCTTGCCAGTTAAGCTGCCAACACCTTAAGCATGGGTGCTTCTGCAAGGTTCTAATCTCAAAACTCAAAGCATTACATGAAAATCTTCAAACTGAATTGAAGATTAAACTCTAACGAGTGGGGATGACCACTCCCACTTTGAGGGACCAAACTTCTTGGCTGGCAGATATTGTGACCTGTTGTGAAGGAACATATCTTGTATCACCATGTACACAGGTAATGGGTATTTTTACTTTACCTTGTGGGTTGGATGGCATGCCAGGTTGGATTAGATCAGGAACAGAGAGAGAATTAGAATCTGATAAGCGTGGAGGTTGTAGCTCACTGAAGTGTCCTTTTCCTCTGTTTAAATCCTCTCCCTCTGATACAGCGTGGCTGGCAGCGATTGGCGTTAAAGGGTCACGAAACACCAAAACACATTTTTTGAGCTGTTGACTGTCATATATGTGTCCCACGCTGCTATAAACACTAGTAGGACACATATATTGCACTAAAAAGTGAAAATTGGTTGTTTTTGCGTTATTTTGAGCAAATTCGTTCTTCCAGTTTGAAATGAATTTTTGAAGCTGCGTCACGGCGATTAGATACTTGCGTGTATTGCAGCGTGGAGAGTGGCTGTCTGTACCTGCGAGTACACAGTGATGTCTCTGAGTGTGCGGCATTAATTCATGAGAAAGACTTGGTTCAAACCAATCAGCGCACTCTGTTGTGTATGCGGTGCAGCTTGCATGATAGCTTCGAAGACAGTTTTACCTGTTACAGTGTTCAGACGACAGAGAGACGCCACGTTGTGTTGCTAAAACAAGTGAAAGAACGAGAATTTAGAGACATGGGTCATCAGTGTTGCATTTATTAGTGTGCTGCAACGAAGGTTTTGTTTTCATTTCCCCGCTATGAGAGCTCAGCTGGACTCACATGTGGATTACAGTGCACGCGACAGAAATGCGTTTGTATGGAACATTTTTTACCCGAGAGCTTTTCGCATCTGGAAATGATGAAATCCGGATTTGCCGCTCGTCTCCTTTTCAAAAAGACACAGCTCCAGTTTGTGTTGATTGTCCTGTCACTACAGATTTGGTAAGTGTGTGTGATCGGTGCCCTTTGTTCATTCAGATGGCAAAGTTACTTCGTATCGTCAGCAGTGCTCTTTCAGTTTTTAAAGACATACCATAGTCAAAATGATTTAGTTACTAAGTTTACAGTATGTTAATATCACTGCAATATTATAGTACAATATTATAGAAAGATCTGCTGTAAATGCTGCTCTCAGAATGTAAACATGTAAACACAATCAAACTATTACTGTCGTGTAGGATTTTCGCCGCGTTTTGTCACAGGATAGTCTATACACACACGGCTTTCTGATTCAGACACCCTAACGTCTGATTCACATGGGGCTTCAGCATCAACTATGACAGAGGCTTGTCTGAAGTTGGGGCTGACGCAATCGTCATAGCAGCGTCAGCCAATGAAATTAGTCAGCAATCGACTACTCTCTGAGCTGGTGTATTTGCATACAGCGGTCTGATTTGCTGACGCTTCCGTTGGCGCTTGAAAAGTTGAAAATGTCACAACTTCTGCAGCGAGTAATGCGACTGAAGCAGCGCTGACGGATCCACAATGCAGTTTGGGAACGCCTGACATCATCCATTCAAAGTGAATGGGAAGCGTTGAGGCTGACGCCCCGTATAATAATCTGAATAAAATAGACTTAAAATAGAGCCCATAGTGTTTCAGGGAATGTTTACAAATCAACATTCACAATTTTGATTTAAACACTTTGCATTAAAACTATATTGTAATACTTTAACATAAAATCTAGTGTATAATTATACCCCTCACAATATTTGTAATTATTTTCCTTTTTATTTTTCTTCTTTGTTTAGTAAGCCACATTAAGGATCATTTTAATTTTTTAAATAGTTTTACCATAATCTTTGGTAGTTGTGCTGAAGTAACAGGATATCTAAAAGGTTTTATGAGTTATAATGATGCTTTGTGTTTCAATGAACTTTGTATTTTCACAAGCACAAAGAGGAAACAAAAAGAAATTTAGGAGTTTAAAGAGCCCCTATTATACATTAAATAGGGTCATATTTTGGTTGTAAGGGTCTCCAACAACAGTCTAATATGCATGCAAGGTCAAAAAACACTTTCATGGTCTTATAATATGCATTTATTTTTACCTAATTATCCCATCGACTCCCATATGAATCGTTCAGCGATTCATTTGTTCCCAAACCCCTCCTTAGCGCGGAGCTAATTTGCGCTGATTGGACCGATGACAGCCTGTTGCAATTGGTCGACACTGAAAGCTTTCAGCGCGAGACAAAGTGAAATGCCCAGCACGGCTTATCAACAATATTGAAATAGTCACTGTGCATAGTGTATGTGTGAGCATACCTGCCAACACTCCTGTTTTTCCCGGGAGTCTCCCGTATTTCAGACCCATCTCCAGCCACCCACCCATTTTGTTATTTATCCCGGAAAACTCCTGTAATTTCAAACACCCACCCACCCTGACCCAACCCCGCCCCCTGGTCCTCAGCATTTTGGTACGGTCTGTGAAACCGCCGAGTTGCCAACATTGGTGTAGGATCCGATCGCAGCGGCCGCCCGAAACACGCTTTATAGTAGTTACTAACACCATAGTACACAGTACCCAATTCTCACCAGTGTTATCAGGGAAGGTGCGTCTATAGAGGCGCCATAGGCGGCCGCCGTGGGAATAGTGAGGGCAGCGTCCGCGAACTTTCATCCGCGACACCCACCCCCTCCCTCCCAGTTCTCACATTCATCCGTGAACCGGTCACTTTCTTTTTTACTTTCGGGTTGAGGGTGGCGTGATCGCCGTTCGCATAGAGCGCCAGTTCAGCTTGCTCCGGCCCTGAGTGTTATTCAGACACCTCACCCCAAACCTAACCCCCCCCCCCCCCCCCCCCCCCGCCTCCCGGATTTTCAGGGACAGATGTTGGCAGGTATGTGTGTGCAGTTGAACACCAGCATATTGCTCTATTCTTAACCATGACACACATTCAGCACGTGTGTAAGAACAGCTGATGGTGGCCATAGCAATGATAAACGGCAGTGGATCGCAGGCTCACAAACGCATTTAAATCCGTAAACAAAGCGGCACACGTCGCGTTTTTTCAACGTGGCTTTAGACACGATATGAGAATATAAAGAGTTAACCTGATACAGTACAAGCGGTTACACGTAACAAAACACAATGAATACGTAATTTGCAAGCTAGAAAAAACAAGGAGGCAGCCATTTTAATCGCACTTACTTACACTTGTGAAATGGAGGAAGAAACTGATCCATGATGCACTGCTCCATGTTCTGACGTAGTCCCTTACATCAATAGTCTTTTCTGATCCTTCCTTTAACAAACGGCCGATGAATGGCCCATTGTAAGCGTGTAGATTCCAGAAGCACTCGAACAGCACAAGGCTAGGCTATAATGCTGAGGTATTTTTGCTAAATTAAACCTCAACCACTGACACTTCACAGTTTCATCTTTGGATAGAGAAAATAGCTCTAACTTTCCCTCACACTTCCAATAATATCCAACTGAGCACAGCGTTGATTCAACCGGCGTCTGCTACAGTGTGTGTCTAGCCTCTTTTTCTTTGCTACTGTGCTAGTGGGAGGGGCTGCAGGTTTCAATCTTCCCGAATTTGAGCACAAAACAACTGGGCGGGGCTTAAGTTTCGTATCCACGTCACGCCGAAATGGCGAAAGACTCGTTATCAAGACGATTCATTTGAAGCACTATGAGTCGACTCTTTTATAAATGAATCAATAGTTTTAAACACTGTGCACTTTCAGATTTAAGCCTTAGCTGGATATTTCACTTCACTTAGAGCTGTGTTACACACTACATGGAAGGTCATTCTCAAAAACCCATAATAGGGGCTCTTTAATGTGCATCTCAAAATGAACAATGAAAAAACAAAATGCTGTATCAGTTGGCTTTTAAGCTCATCCTTTTATATGTTGATGAAAAACCAGCAATAAGACATGCAACTTTGCAGAAAAGAAAATATTTTGATGATACTAAGCAACTTCTTGAAATAGGCCAGCAAGAAGAAGCATCTGGCACATGTTTTGGGAGCCATTTTATCTGTGTCTGCTGCTTTTAGATGCTCACATAATCATGTCCTGCTTTCCTGCCAAGCAAGCCTGTTTAAAATGATGTCTGGCGTATCAGCAGCTACACTCACCCCCCATTGTTCTGTCCTTTTCATGTTTTCTTTTTACCCAACAGAAAAGCCAGTAGCATAAGACTGACAAAACTGTATGCGTGAGATTAAAACCAATGTATGAATGCATCAAAATGATGTTGCAGAACACACCACAAAAAGGTGTTGTTTGGTGTTGGTGTTGACTTGAAAAAGGTCTAAATCATTGTACGCATGCCAGTGTATACAATTTTTCAAACCTTTGTCTGTTTTGTGATACTGTTATAACAAACCAAAAATACAGGGAAAAAAGATAAAGCACAAAGTGTGGATTGTGTCTGCTGATGTTTGCCACAAATGTACTGTATATTGTTGTATAAAAGAGAGCACACTAAGATTGTCTGAGATGTCTTTAGCTACAAACATAGAGCATTTAAAATGTACAAGTACATACAATAAAGTTCTACTGAAACACAGTTTTGCCTGAATGATTTACAGCAACTTGGAATATGTATGTATCTGTGTTTTACGTATGTGTGTGTGTGTGTATATATATATTATAGGTGGGCATAGATTCATTTTTTTTTATCTAGATTAATC
The DNA here is from genome assembly GCA_903798195.1 of Danio kyathit. Classification (NCBI taxonomy): domain Eukaryota; kingdom Metazoa; phylum Chordata; class Actinopteri; order Cypriniformes; family Danionidae; genus Danio; species Danio kyathit. The sequence continues at coordinate 50,028,075 of LR812539.1, forward strand.
TAGATTAATTTCAAAATTAATCTAGATTAAAATGGCTCATTTGAATTCTGCCGAAGGCATTCAGAATATGTGTGCTACCCAAATAATAAGTCTTTGAGAACGGGTTTCTCAAGCCAGGTGACGCATTAGACCAGGGGCTCATCTCCTGTTTGATTATTGGTGATGAAAATAAATGATGTTCAATAAGATGTACTTGAGTTTACTAACTGTTTATTCAGGTAAACATGAATGGTTGAACTGTAGGCCTACATAAGCTCCAAACAGTGATTTCATACTTGTGTTTGATGTACGTACATACAGAAAATGCTGCTTCGCAAAGGCAAGTTCACAGAGCCCTGACGGTGTCAAACATTGAGTATGTTTACATGGGCAACAATACTTTAATACGATTTTAATATGATTAAAACAATACTCTGATTAAGAGTCTACCATGTAAACAGCGATTTTTGATTACTTAATGCGACTAAAGTCATAACTGAACTAAACAGAAATGGAATTGAGACGTGGAGTATGCAGATATTAGTGGCAATACTGACAAACTATTCCCGTCATGTAGGACTTTTCGCCATATTTTCCGACAAGATCCACACAGGGGGCTGTCAGTAAAGGACCGCACAGACACACAGACGCACGCACACATTAAATTCCATAACACTCTCACCTGTCCTTACTCATTTATTTGCGTCTAATACCCCAGTTTGTCACGAAGGCATGAATTAAATGTTCGTGAGTTAAAGTGAAACTGCTCAACTGCAGCTAGAGTCAGGCATCCTGCTGATTTGATTCAGAAGGGCACTTCTTTCCCAGACGGCTCACCGGTCAGGTATACATCCACGCTAAACTATCAAGGTGAAAGTCATCATAGCTTGCGTAGAATAGACCCAGCTCCCAACCCAACTTTGAGAATAGATTAACGGCGATATTTTTTTTATCGCGCGATAAGAGTCTCGCGTTAACGCAGCACGTTAACGCCGATAACGGCCCACCACTAATATATATATGTATGTGTGTGTGTGTGTGTGTGTAATACAGTGCATCCGTAAAATATTCATATCGCTTCACTTTTTCCACATTTTTTATGTTACAGCCTTATTCCAAAATGGATTCAATTCATTTATTTCCTCAAAATTCATCACCTTTTGGACTATTATGAGCTGGGAATGATGGAATTACTTTCTAGGCTACATGTGCTGCTGAAGATTACAGACACATGTGAGAGGTTTGCACTGACTGTGGGCTATATTTCATGTTGTTTTAAACCTAAATAAGAACTAAATGAATGCTGTGTGTAGTTTTTCTGTAATTGATAACATATCGGAGACTGTAAGAGTCTGTATGTGTTCATATATGTTGTATATATTTATTTATTTTATATAATTGCAGACGTTACAGTAGGCTATTTTTATCATTGATCTGCAGTTATAATCAAATCATGTTCATAGAAATTTTAGTAATGAACATTAATGCACAAGTATGTATGTGTATAAAGCATCTGTTTTGTGAGAAGTGCTTCTCATATGATATGTGAACATACTTACTATGACATTTCCTCGAGTAAAAATGACGTTGTCTGAAACATTCTGTCGTACACCATGCCCACCAAAAGAGTATTCTTTTGGCAGTGGAAGCGCAAGCTTGATAAAGGTGACCCGTACCGACCCGTACTGTACCTCTCAGTGGAAACAGGTCAAAGGTGAACTGACCATAATGTATGAGTGTGTGTTATTGTGAGAGTATATGGTGTTACCCAATACTAGGTTGCGGCTGGAAGGGCATCCGCTGCATAAAACATGCCAAAATAGTTGGCAGTTCATTCCACTGTGGCCACCCTTGTTAAATCAGGGAATAAGCTGAAGGAAAGTTAATGAAATATATCAAAACTTGATTAGAAATATGTATTGCTAAGAACTTAATTCGAACAACTGTAAACAGGGCACAGGAAGAGCTGGTGTGACATGGTGGGTGCAGGACAAATGAGCATATTTATGAATCTACATGTACTGAACAAGGTAAGAGGTGTTTTTTTAAGATGATTTTTTTGTTTTAAGATAAGATATTATTATGAAAAAAGTTTATATTTACATTTGTAATTATCAAATACGTTTTAAGGCATCATTTTAGTGACCACAGTGGGACGTTAAAGGTTTTAATTTAAAATCAACTAAAAAATCTATTGCTTCTGTAGCTTGACTGTAATGCGGTTCAGAATGTATGCTGTTTAGTCAAAGATGAAAGAAACCAAGACTTGGCTTCATACAAACCTGTGGGAAGCAAAATAAAATATTAATGAGGTTTGATGCTGTGCCATTTAGCCCTTTGCAATATTACAAAAGTGAGACATGGACCATTTCACTTGATGCTAATAAAATGAACAGTTATTGTTTCTCTGTAGCAGTCGTTTTTTATGATCTTCTTGTTTAACAAGAAGCTGTTGTTCAGAAAATGCAGTTATGTGAGCAGGTACCTTCCAATATTTTCTTGAAATGCTTTCCTGTAATGAACAATATTATGTCTCATCTAAAGAGAACTGGGCTGGAGGCCTTTTACCAACACAATAGTAATAAAGCAACTGCCACACACATTTGACCAGCTCTGGGGTGCGTTTCCCAAACAACGACGTAACTCGCGGCTGAATTATCATAGTACGATGCATCGTTTGGGGAAAGAAAGATGTAGTGACGAGTGTTTCCCAAAACCCATAGTTTCTCTGTCGCAGATCCATCGCTTGAACCACGTTGGTTATAACGTAAAACGCCCATAATGATGCTCTAAACAGGGTGGAGTAACTTCTTTAGAGAACAACCCCATCATTTCTTTGTGCAAATTATATTGTTTTACACAAACACGCATTTCAAATAAAATCCAATATTAGTTTTGGTAAAAACATCCTCTCGCTTTCCATATTAAATAAAATAAATGTAAATGGCACATATAGGGCCTGTGTTTGCTTTACTAATATTATTGAGAAGTTGAACATTACATATTCTATTCTAAAACATAAAATCACTTACAAAAGCTAACACTATTCTAATATCATATATAAATCATATAAATAAATAAATAAATAATGAGGCGATTTATTATAAATATATTTACTTTAATAATAATATTAATGATGATGATGATGATTATTATTATTTAGGATATTGTTTATTTATTTTTAAAAAATTACAATTTGACACATGCAAACCACAGCAGAAAGTTCTAACCAACAGACCCATGTCATATACAGTAGAGATACTTATTAAATAAACCCACTATAAAATAAAAGAATTAACGTATGCTATGTTTTTTATTTTCACAAGCTTTGGAGACGTAACATAATTTCCACTTTTAAATATACCTATAGCTTTCGCCATGAGACTGTGTTCAAAATGATATTAATGTTTTCAAAGTGCACCGCGAAGGGAGCACAATTGTAAACATGAAGATCGCTAAAGCTGAACTGTAAAAATACTTTGAAAGCAAATTACACCTAAGAGAGATGACCTTAATGCTTTTTTATTATTAATAATTCCAACTTTGAATGTTAGAATGTTCTAAATGAATAGGGCATAGGGGGGATAAGTGGGAATAGAACACAGCCAGGAACTATGCTTTTAACTACAGCTCCAGAGGTGTCGTTTCAAGGGCTCAAGTTTGCGACGCAGTTTGCGAATATTCGTTGAAGCGATGGATTTGGGAAACAGCAAATCAAAGAACTATGTTTGTAACGACGGAACTTGCGACCTTAGTTGGCTAACGATGGTTTTGGGAAACGCACCCCTGCTCTGTCAAACACAAGCAAAAAAAGTTATTACTGGTTCAAATCAGCTTAATGTAGTAGCTTGGGTTAACTGGACTAAACAAATTGACCAGTTATCAGTGCACAAGTAGATTAGTAACTCATCATATCAACACAATCTCACGGCAATTCGTAACTTTTTGATTTAGTGGCTAATTCGTATGAATTCGTACGATCTAACTCGTACAAATTAGTACGATTTGCTCATCACCCAATGACGGTTGGGATTAGGGGTGGGGTTGGGTGCCATGCCTCCTTTTTAAAATCGTACATTTTCGTACTGAACTCGTACGAATTAGCCACTAAACTGACAAAACGTAAAATACTTACGTTTCCTCGTGAGATCAGGCTGGATCATATGTATTCTGTAATTTATGATGTTAAAAATGAATTACTAGTATTTGAAAATATATGGATTGAATTGGGATGTCAGGTACAGAATTAGCATCTTGATTTAAAGTGTTTGCTGACTGATAAGTATGTGTTTCTATCCCAGAGGATGCACTCGATGGGTCTATCAATCCAGAGACAAAAAAGAAAAGCTGGGTGGGAGACTAGAAAACTTGAAGATAGAGTTAAAGTTTGAGTGCAGCCAGCTAAAGTGTTCTCAAAAGCAGCCATTTTGGATTTAAAGCTCTCAACTGTGATGTACCTAGTGGTGTAAAGTAACTAAATACAAATACTCAAATTACTGTAATTGAGTAGTTTTTCTCAGAAATTGTAATTTACTGAGTAGTATTAAAAGTGTGTACTTTTACTTTCCCTTGAGTACATTTTAGTGCAGTATCTGTACTTTTACTCCAATACTTTCTTTCAACCTGCAGTAACTACTTTATTTTTCTTGTCTATGGGGATTAGAAAAATCATTCCTGAGATTCCTGTCCAATCAACTCGCACATACTGTAGAAGGTAAATCGCATCATAATGACGTACCTCAAGACGTGTGCACTTTATAATTGCAGCAAACTGTTTGGAAGTATTAAAAGTGTCCATGAAGATGTTCAAAATCTTTACGCGCATTGACCCAGAGACTGTTTAGATGCATGTCACTTATGAGGAGATGACGGATGTTTATGTATGATGACCAAAATGGCCTTAAACACCCAGCAGGCACAGGACGTCAACATGATGTCTGATTGACGTTGAACCCTAACGCCATGGGGATGTTGCATTTTGTTTGGAGATGAAAATCTGGTTGACATCAGAACTCAACGTCAGGCCAATGTCAATGTCCAATGTCCAACCTAAAACCAACCAAATATCAACGTCTAATGATGTTACAGCTTGACGATGTGTAAACGCTACTCCTATGACATCTATCAGACGTTGGATTTTGGTTAATATTTTTGGATAAATGTCAGTATTTGACGTCATATATGACGTTGGTTTAAGATGTTGGCTCGACATTGGATTTTGGTCACTTTCTAACAACCTAAAATCAACCAAATATCAACGTCATTTGACGTCATTATTGGACATCAAAATAATGTTCTTCTTAGCTGCTGGCTTGACAATTAATTTTAGTCACCTGACATTACATCCTAAATCTAACCTAATATTAATGTCTCATGATGTTGTGTGCCTTCTGGGCAATAACTAAATGCACTACAGAATGTTACGTTTACACACACATGCAGAAATAACATGTAAAGCTTTTGACAGCATAAACTCACTACTCACTACTCTTGAGTACTTTTAAAAGGGGTACTTTTTACTCAGACTTTGAGTAATATTTACAGCAGATACTTTTACTCTACTTGCACTACATTTTTAGGCAAGTAATGGTACTTTTACTTGAGTATGATTTTTCAGTACTCTTTCCACCACTGGATGTACCTTGTCACTACGACAGTAAATTCTGCTCTGCCTGAAAGAAGATGCTTGATATTTACTACAGATTACAGAACCGGCTTTACTGATCAAATCACAAATCCTCTTTTTATAATAAGCTAAACAATGTTAAGATTCATTGATGTACCCTCCAATATTTTCTTGAAATGCTGTCCTGTAATGAACAATATGATCTCTCATCTAGAGAGAACTGGGCTGGAGGGCTTTTACCAACACAATAGTAATAAAGCAACTGCCACACACATTTGACCAGCTCTGCTCTGTCAAACACAAGCAATAAAGTGAATACTGGAAAAACATCTCTGATCCTTGACACCGCTCAACACACTGACATCACAGAATCCAGTCAAAACATTAGCTGCAGGCTTGCTCACCCCACTCAAGACTGTTGACATTTTGTACATTCAGTTGCTATCTAATTTAACAAGGCAAAGTTTGGTTTGGCTTGTTTGAGAAAATTCACTTTTTGAAAACAGCTCTGACACACTTTCTGTCTCATTTCCCATTTTGTGTGGGGGAAGGGATGAAGTTCAACTTTATTTTGAACAAATCTATTATTTTATTGATTTATTGCTTTTAATATGAAAGGATGTTTCAATGTTTGATAATTGGAAGCTAGCAGATCAGGCTAACTAACAGAAAGCGGAACTGTTATAGATCTCAACCTTGTGAGAAAGGGTAGTAATTACAAAATGAATATACTGCACAGTTATTCAGAATTAAATGAAAATGGGTCCCACTCTCACTTACCAACTTTAACTTGTACTATGTATTATGCTGAATTTGATATTTGTAATAATAATAATAATAATAATAATAATAATAATAATAATATTAATAAATGCACTTCCATATCCTTTGTGTCAGAAAAAAAGAATTATATAGTCAGTATATATATATATATATATATATATTCCAGTGGTGGAAAGAGTACTGAAAAATCATACTCAAGTAAAAGTACCATTACTTGCCTAAAAATGTAGTGCAAGTAGAGTAAAAGTATCTGCTGTAAATATTACTCAAAGTATGAGTAAAAACTAGAACTTTTAAAAGTACTCAAGAGTAGTGAGTATTATGCTGTCAAAAGCTGATATGTTTACATGTAATTTGTGCATTTGTGTGTAAACGTAACATTCTGTAGTTCATTTAGTTATTGCCCAGAAGGCACACAACATCATGAGACATTAATATTAGGTTAGATTTAGGTTGTAATGTCAGGTGACCAAAATAATTGTCAAGCCAGCAGCTAAGGACAATGTTAATTTGATGTCCAATAATGACGTCAAATGACGTTGATATTTGGTTGATTTTAGGTTGTTAGAAAGTGACCAAAATCCAGCGTCGAGCCAACATCTTAAACCAACGTCATATATGACGTCAAATACTGACATTTATTCATCAGGTACGGCAACCAAAATCCAGCGTCTAATAGATGTCATAGGGGTAACGTTCACACAACGTCAAGCTGTAACATCATTAGACGTGGATATTTGGTTGGTTTTAGGTTGGACATTGGACATTGACATTGGCCTGACGTTGAGTTCTGACGTCAACCCGATTTTCATTTCCAAACAAAATGCAGCGTCCCCATAACGTTAGGGTACAACGTCAATCAGACATCATGTTGACGCCCTGTGCCTGCTGGCTGTTTAAGGCCATTTCGGTCATCATACAGTAAACATCCGTCATCTCCTCATAAGTGACATGCATCTAAACAGTCTCTGAGTCAATGCGTGTAAAGATTTTGAACATCTTTATGGACACTTTTAATACTTCCAAACAGTTTGCTGCAATTATAAAGTGCACACGTCTTGAGGTACTTCATTATGATGCGATTTACCTTCTACTGTACGTGCGATTTGATTGGACAGGAATCTCAGGAATGATTTTTCTAATCCCCATAGACAAGAAAAATAAAGTAGAGACTGCAGGTTGAAGGAAAGTAATGGAGTAAAAGTACAGATACTGCACTAAAATGTACTCAAGGGAAAGTAAAAGAACACATTTTTAATACTACTGAGTAAATTACAATTCCTGAGAAAAACTACTCAATTACAGTAATTTGAGTATTTGTAATTAGTTACTTTACACCACTGTATATATATATATACATATATAATTCATATTAATTACATATATAATAATATATAACTCATGCCCATTTAAGCAGCCATATAGTGAGCCATAACCCTAATTTTAGTCTGGCTTATTCAGACTCAATCCCCCATAAACCTTTATGCTTGAGACTGATTACATGTGCACCTGACTTTCATTATCTCACCTACAGTATTTAAACTTGTCTTTAGATAGCTCTTTGCAAAGTCTTGATTTGCTTAGCTGTAATTTCTGAACATTTTCCAAGTGTTTACCTTGTTTTTATCCTTTACATTGCTATTAAACTCTTCTGATTGTTTGCTACCTGCCTCCACCTCAGCCTGTTATCGGTTTGCTCTTTGAATTCGATCCTTTATATTGACGTTTTGGCACTTTTTAAAAGCTGTTTAATAAAAGACTGCAAAAGGATCCCTTGACTTCTCAGTCATCAAAACACTGATGGTGTGCTGAAAGCTTAAATAAAAAAAAAAGTACAGCCTTGTGCCAGTTTTCATCGTTGCTTTAGTGCAGTGGATAAATAACATTTGATTTATTTTTACTTATTTATATTTAGTTTCTTTAGATATTTCTATTTTTTGAGAGTCCCACAGATAATTGAATTCACCTGCAATATAACGGCCCATGCGCTTCTCCCATTGTACGGGTTTGCAGATCTTTGGTATGGAGACAGAGATGTGCACAAAGTCATTCAAGAGATTTATAATGTTTTTATTATCAACGGCAAGCAGTCAGTCAAACAGTATCTGTAAGACAAAGCAGGCATCATCATTTGTCAGCAACTTGAGATTTGTCACTTACTATTAACAGCTTTACGGTTTAAAAAATTTAAAATATCACAATATATTATCCTAAATTCCTAACTTCCTAAAATGCCAACTCTTATAAATTCACCATTTAATATGAATTATTCTGAAGGTATTCTTAAATTAACAAATCTACTCCAATGCCTATTGGTGATTGGTTTATGCCTATGTCATCATCCAAAATCTAATCGTGATCAGTGTTGGAGAGTAACTAGTTACATGTAACGATGTTACGTAATTTAATTACAAAATAAATGTAACAGTAATTCGTTACTGTTACTGAGAAAAAAATGTGTAATTAATTACAGTTAATTATGCAAACGTTAAGGATTACAAATGGGGTTACAACTAAAAATATTCTTTAAAAATCTGGGATATGTTGAATAATATTAATCTGTTGCTTTGCCTGTTTTTGATATGCACGATGCCTTCTGTTAAGGCTATTTATTAAAGCGGTGCTATTCTGATGCTTTTGATTGGTTTTCCGGTTTGAATTTGCGGCGCACCACGTTAACCAGTTACGTTGATCCTTTTTGCCTACTACAACCAGTCTGAGAACTGCCACCATGGCAAGTGATGAAAATGCATTTCATTGCTGGAAATTAAAAAATAATTTCACCCAGAAATCCGAGAAGAGCACAAATATAACAGTTCAGTGCAAAATTTGTTTGCCAGCTGTTAAAATACTTTCAACACCAAAGGCTTCAATGTCGAACCTGAAACATCTGCAGGTATGTAACCTAGCCTTTCTCTATTTTATAAAAGCAAATGGTTTTTGTCGTTATCGTGAGTGTACAGAAATAAAAACAGACCCTTTCATTTCGAATGACATATTATGACTCACAAAGTTATCAGTTTGTGAAATTCAGGGCCGCAACAGACTCTGGCCAAAGCGATTTTATCACATTAACAGTGTTGGGCAGTAGTAGTGACGTTACTAGCTTAACTACATTTCTCAGTAGCATGGCGGTAGCGTCGCTACTTTATTAATCAAAAAGCTTTTCAGTAGCGAAGCTATTTTATTAGTCAAGTAGCGCAGTAGCGTCCACACAGGCTACATTTACTGATCGCGGATCAATAAGTGACGACACCGACATTCACAGACCTGTGCGACCGGTGTCTTGCCAATTAAAGTAAATCAATATGATGGCTAGAATCAGTGTTGCCAGATTGGAAATGTGAAAGTATCATACCAGAACCTCAAAATGATCGTATTTGGAAGAAAATGATCGTACACGAGTCAAACGGAGAGTATACAGCTATTATCTAGACAAATAACGTTTTTACACAACGTGCAAATTACCACAATACGTTAAAAAACCCCAAAATAAATAGGCGTACCTTAGTGGGAAGGAACACCACCTCCGAGTCGCTGTCATTGAATACTTGCGTGTTGCCAGATGTTGAGGGATTCATTTTGCGGTACAAATTGGATGCCGTCATGGACCGCAACAGTGCTGGTTGGCTTGAAAGCAGTGCACCCTCCTGAATTTTTAACACATTTAGTCTGAGGTGTGCACGAGCCCATCCACAGTATCTGTAATGAGCCGATTTCGTGGCTTTGTTTTGATGAGATTTGGAAAACTTTGGAGACTTTGGAAAAACACGTTCACATGATGCATTTGAATGGGGAAAAACGAGAACATCAAGGGCGAACTCCCCTGTCCTTCTCACTTTCCTTTTCAGCACTACTTTTTAAAACTTTATTGCTTAAATGATCAACCTCAACCTGAAAACGATTGACTTAAGCACGGCCACGCGCAGCAGTAATGTTAACTCCTAAGAGACAGCCATTCTCCACGTTGATTGGCTGAAAAGATGTAACGTAAGATAAGATAGAAAACTCCACCTTCTCCTCACAGACAGTAGACAAAAGATGCAACTGGATCAATAAGTATAGAAGCCTTAAGATTACAATGAAATTCATTTTAAATGCCATAAAATTCTGAAATTTTCGTACATTATAGGATTTTTTTCATTATTGATCGTACATCATACAGAGGTCAAAATTATCGCACAAATACGATAATTATCGTACGTCTGGCAACACTGGTGAGAATGACGATTTCTTCTTCTACCTGTTCGACAGAAAACTTTTTGGTACTGCCACCTTCCGCTCTGGTCGGTGAAAGATGACTGAGGGAGAGGAGGGCTATATATATAGTTTACTGTAGTAAAGGCTAAAGTATACTATGGTACTTACTAATAGTTCATGATAGTTACTAATGATACTACATTATGTAGTGTAATTTAAAAATGAAGAGTTGTAAATATATATATACAATATGCAAAATTTTGATTTTGTAACAACAGCAAACACTTTTTTTGTTATAAGGTCTGGTTTTGTGGTGGCTGTAATTTAAAATTAAATTAAATATAATCTTAATTCAAGTGATGAAAAATTTTGAGATTCTAACAGTAAACAGAGCTACTGTAAGCTCACACCTGCTTGGTATAAATGCTTGAAAATGATTTAGTTGAAAATATCCATTAGAAACTTAAAAGTAATCAAAAGGTAATCAGATGTAATCAGTTACTTTACTTTTATAAAGTAATTGAAACTATACACTACTTATTACATTTTAAATAAGGTAATTTGTAATCTGTAATCTATTACACTTCTAAAGTAACCTCCCCAACACTGGTCGTGAATCACCTTTAAAACTGACACTTTACTCCTACATTTTACTTAAATTCTGACTGGGATGCATGATAAATAACTTTTAAGAGCAGCTTTTAGCCAAGATTATTTTTTGTCAATTAAATCAATTCTTAGCACTGTTTGTAATTCTCAGAAGCTTGATAAATGTAGGCCCTAGTTAATGACTATATGAAGCGTTTCGTTGTAAAACGAGATATATCCATTTTGAGAAATGTTGGTTATTTGACATTATTATGTAAGACATTATACAAGAACAGTCAAGTTCATTCACAATTTTTGTACATTAAACTATTACTTGAGCTCAGTGAAGGTCAGGAACACAATATTCTTCAAATCCAGGATATTTTTTAATTAAATTTTATGTCCATAAATAGTTTATAAATAAGTCAAAAACCATGCCGAAATGCAACATTTATCTTAACATTGTCAAACATCTTAAATTGGTTAAAAAAAAACAATACATCATAAATATATGGAATAATATATACAAAGATTGATTAATAATAATAAGATTCTGAGTTAGTTTTGGCCAGAACGTAAACAACACAACATAACTTTTTTTTTTTTTTTTTTTGCAAAACGCTATATATCCACCTTAGGCTATATTCTACTACTGTAATACCATTAAGAAAAGCTAGTGAATCAATGTTTTGTTTGATAAGTAAGATTAACCGATCACACCAGTTGCGTTTCCAGGCACAGCTTCATGCAAGGAAACGGGAGCGTGCACGCGTTTTAAAAGACTCTCTTCCCAGGGGATGCTAAGCTCGCGCAGCATCCTGAACGTTCTATAACCAGGGCCGGCGCGTCCATAGAGGCGGCCGCCTAGGGCGGCAGAATAGGTGGCGTCTGCGACTATTTCCCCACCGCCCGGTCCTCGCTGTCGTACGAGCAATAACACCCGTCTCTCGTTTTCGCTTTCAGTTTGAGGGCGGCATGATCATCTTTTGCCTTTAGAGCTTCAGTTCAGTTTGCTCCAGCCCTGTCTATAACCGTTATATCGCACTTTGTAAAGAAACTGGTCTGGCGGATATCGCGTTTTGTGTAAAAATACATTTTAAAGTAAAATAATATGCCTAATATGTACATTCTTCAATGTTATTAATGGCAGCAATTCACACATAGATTAAGGTACATCTGAACAGTGATTTCCAATAATAAAATCCAAATGTCAAAAAATGGCGTTTATCGCGTTTTGCAACCAAACTCTTCATATACAGACTATTTAAAAGTTGTAGAAAGGTATTGAAAACATATTGAGGATTTGTTGCATGTCTGCTAATCACTATTGAATATCTAGAACCTAAACTCGGTAAACTCGTTGGTAACACTTTACTGACCACAAGGTTAAGAGAAGTTTAGATGCTGTAGTTGTAATTATTGCCTAAGAACATTTCTACAGATACTACCCAGATCAAAGCCGAAATGAACTTGTAAAGTAACTTATGGTCAGCAGACTATTTATAGGGGCACCATCAAAAACGTTTTACCCAAATCCTATTGTTTTTTTTTGTTTTTTTTTTTTTGTTTTTTTTTTCAAGAAATATCCATTTATCACACAGCAGATGTCAAACGCCACTCCAGTGGGAACACATTAAACCACTTGGCTGGAACTTTTTAGTATTCTTCAGTACACTGTATAGCTTGTTCAAGTGTGTTTAATTAAGGCTCTGTTTACACTGATAGGTTTTAGTTTTAAAACGCATAAGTTTTGCTACAGTTACGCCATCCGTCCACACTACGCCCGAGTTTTCGAGCGCCGAAAACGGAGCTTTTTAAAAACACTGGAGATGCCGTTTTCAAAATGCTGCTGCTCTGTGTCAGTGTGGATGGGGGAAAATGGAGACATCTGAAAACTGAGGCGTGGCTGCTGACATTCACTATCTGACATTCACTTTTTCCTCAATATTAAGTAGCCTACACACAGTTCAATCTTGTATCCTCTCTGTGTAAAAGTTCAGACTTTGCAAGTTTGATATAGAAAACAAACTCCCGAGGACACATTGGGTAAATCTTCAAAAGGAATGGTGTACTTTATAACCTCATTCACATCACCCTGGCTACATTGTTTCACTTTCTTAACAATAAAATGAAAACATTATATAAGGAACTGCCTATTTTCATTTTGATATTGGCAACTTAACAGACACCAAAAATGTTGAGGCGTCGTGTAGCTACATATTTATATGACCGTCATCTTCACTGTGTGCATATTCATAACAAAACAGAGCTTATAACATAACTGCCTCCTTTCATGTTCATTGAAAATACGAAACATACCCTCTTGTTTGCTGAATATCAGTTTTAATAATAATTTAATAATGTCAATTATAAAAGTATAATGTACAATAAGTTTATACATTATAGGAAATAAAGGCAAACAATCAGTCAAATGTGCAAGTGTACGTGGTTACATAAATGAATATATTAAATTATCTTTGTTCCCCAGTGATGGGTTGCAGCTGGAAGGGCATCCGCTGCGTAAAAACATATGCTGGATAAGATGGTGGTTCATTCCGCTGTGGTGACCCCAGATTAATAAAGCGACTAAGCCGAAAAGAAAATGAATGAATGAATTATCTTTGCGCTCTGCCAAAACACATTACCTGAGAACAAATAATAGAATTAAAAAGTCAGGGAATATGTCGTTGGATAGAGACAACGAGATGAATTAAATATCACAATTAACAAATATAGTGAGATTAGATCCAGCTGTAGATCCTTGATGAACAGTCCGACGTGCACAGCTCTCATCTGGGTAGATGACTGCCTGGAGCTCAGATGTCCACATATGCTGCATCCAACACAGGCTCATTCTGAAAACGTAGTCCCGTAGACGTTTCAGGAGACCGCGAATTGTATAGCCGGAGGTACGTATGGCTTAATTTCATTTTATTTTTTAACCGAACACTACTGGGCGGTTTGACACTGTTCCTTTTCGCGCATACCAGCTGACCGCTTACATTCGTGTGGAGGGCTTTCCTGCCACAACCTGTTTGTCCCGTTAGCTCGTCATGTACGCCGACAGACTTGATACGCAGAGAGGAGTTGTCCACGACCATGATGACGATGGGGTTCGAGTCTGGGAAAGAGCGGTTCCAGAAATCAGGTAAGACAAAAAGAGAATCCAAAAAAACTAAATGAACGAGTGAACAACAGGGTGAGGATGTGGTAAAATCCGGAAACGTGGTAAAAATCAGACAAGGGCTTTTCTTTTTCTGGACGGCATTTGTAAACCGTTTGGTTGGGTTTAGGGGAAGTAAGTGGGTGGGCGGGTCAATCGATAAAATCGGTTGGGTTTAGGAAAGGAGAAGGGTGGGTCAGTCGATTGCATTGATCGGCTGGCCAGTCAGTCAGACAGACAGTCAGTCGGTCGACAGCTGCCTCTGGTGGGTTTACGCGAGAACAGCGGGCGCGAACGGCACTCGCAAGAGAAATTTGAGACATGAAAAAGCACACACAGCGGCCTCTCGCAGATTCTCAAAAACAAAAACTGCAAAAATACGTACCTCCCAGGATGTATTTCGCGGTCTTCAGAAACGTCCACGGGACTATGTTTTCAGAATGAGCCTGGGTTGGCTGGGTTGAGTGTGTGGTCACGTGATGTGCATTTTCAGCAGTGTAGTGTGGACAGAGAGTTGTTCAGAAACGCCAGTGTGGACACGAATCGTTTTCATTCTAAAACGCCGTTTTAAAACTAATTATTACACGTATTAGTGTAAACAGGGCCTGAGACTATATGTTAACTCTTCAAGAGAGTTGCCCTCCAGGAACTGAAACTGACATGCTGATAAATAATGTCATGTGCGAACTGTCATAAAATAATGAAATCATTCTTTGGTCACACTTTATTTTGACGGTCCGTTTGTTGAATTTAAGTTACATTGCAACTAATTATCATTAGATTATAAGTAGACTGTTAGGTTGGGCTTAGGGTTGGGGTTGGGGTTAGTGTAAGTTGACATGTAATTGCAAAGTTTCTAATAGTCAGTTAAATGTCTGTTGAAGGACTGTTAAATGTCAGTGTCAACAGATATTAAGCAGACAGTCTACAAATACTCAAATGGACCGTCAAAATTAAGTGTTACCCATTCTTTTTATTCTTCTCTTGCTACCTTTCTTTATTTGAGTTCCCAGTTTCATACTGATTTAATATCAACCCCTAAGCAGGTTTCTTAAGAATCTGTATCAACTGTCATTGCATTTTTTTTTTTTTTGAAGTATTTCTGCTCTCAAGCTCTTGTATTTACACGCTGATCCAAAAGTCACTTTCATTCAAAGGGTTTGAATTCCACCCAACACGGCTTGGCAGCACCATATGTGTTAGTGTGTGCAGGACTGGCAGCGCTCTTGGCCGTCAGGGTTACACGCTGGACAGCGCAGTTCTCTGATTGACTCATTGAAGCGGTTGGCCAGCATGGACAGTTTGCTGCCATGACAAAGTGAGCACGGCGCACAACCCGAACCTCCACAATGTTCACAGGAGCTTGCATCTGGCTGCACAAAAAAAAAAAATCATGTAAACAAAGCAGAAAGTGCACAAGCAATCAAAATGATAAAACAAAGTGCATACTTAAAGCCTGCAGCTGGCAGTGTTGTTTTCATTTACAGTGCATCCGGGAAGTATTCATAGCGTTTCACTTTTTCCACATTTTTTTATGTTACGGCCTTATTCCAAAATGGATTCAATTTATTTATTTGAGATGTTCAATAGGATTTAGGTCTGGGCTCTGGCTGGGCCACTCAAGGACATTCACCGAGTTGTTGTGAAGCCACTCCATTGATATTTTGGCGGTGTGCTTTGGGTGCCTTCGCCCCAGTCTGAGGTCAAGAGCACTCTGAAGCAGGTTTTCATTCAGGATCTAGTTCCTGCTGTTGAAAAACATCCCCACAGCATGATGCTGCCACCACCATGCTTCACTGTAGAGATGGTATTAGCCTGGTGATGAGCGGTGCCTGGTTTTCTCCTAACGTAACGCCTGGCATTCACTCCAAAGAGTTCAATTTTAGTCTCATCAGACCAGAGAATTTTGTTTCTTATGGTCTGAGAGTCCTTCAGAAGCCTTTTGGCAAATTCCAGGCGAGGAGTGGCTTCCATCTGACCACTCTACCATACAGGCCTGATTGGTGGATTGCTGCACAGATTGTTGTCCTTCTGTAAGGTTCTCCTCTCTTCACAGAAGAACGCTGGAGCTCAGATAAAGTGACCATCGGGTTATTGATCACCTCCCTGACTAAGGCCCTTCTCCTCTGATCACTCAGCTTAGATGGCCGGCCAGCTCTAGGAAGAGTCCTGGTGGTTCCAAACATCTTCCATTTATGGATGATGGAGGCCGCTGTGCTCAATGGAACTTTCAGAGCAGCAGAGATTTTTTCTGTAATCTTCCCCAGCCTTGTGCCTCAAGACAATCCTGTCTCAGAGGTCTACAGACAATTCCTTTGTCTTCATGCTTGGTTTGTGCTTTGACATGCACTGTCAACACTGGGACCTTATATAGACAGGTGTATGCCTTTTCAAATCATGTCCAATCAACTGAATTTACCACTGGTGAACTCCAATTAAGCTGCTGAAACATCTTAAGAATGATCAGTGGAAACAGAATGTACCTTAGCTCAATTTAGAGCTTCACGCCAAAGGCTGTGAATACTGATGTACATGTGATTTTTCAGTTTTTTTTTTATTTGAATAAATTTGCAACAATTTTAAAAACTCTTTTTTCACATTGTCATTATGGGGTATTGCATGTAGAATTTTGAGGAAATAAATTAATTTAATCCATTTTGGAATAAGGCTGTGACAAAAAAAATGGGGAAAAAGTGAAGCGCTATGAATACTTTCCGCATGCACTGTATATACAGTATATAAAAGTCTATCTGTCTATTTAAAAATGTGAAGATCATTTTGCAGTGAGACATGAGCAATAACAGTCCAATTCAGACTGTAGATACCTTTTGTTCCATCATTGTGGCGGGTTCTTCTGACTGGGAACATGTTGTTTTATGTCTCGCTTTGCTCCGGGACTCCCGTTTTGGTGAACTTTCTTTTCTGTCCCGGCTGCGATGAGGACTCTTTCCGGATTCTCCCCGTCTGTGAGAAGCTCGAATAATCTTCAAGTTGCTAGTGTAAATGATAATCTTTCCAAAATCTAATACTGGTGCCTATAAAATCAAACACAGATTACTAATAAAATATATAGAAAATGTTTGAAGCTCTCACAGTAACATTTAAAGCTACATTATTTGTTGTTTGCATAGAATATAGTTCATCTAGTGTAAAATGTGACAGATTCTTACAACTATGTTGTTTACACAGAGTATGTGTAACACTATTGAACAAAAATATGAAACATTGCAAAAAACTAATCACATTTTATGTATGTATGTATGTAGCCATGTACAGTTGAAGTCAGAATTATTAGCCCCCCTTTGATTTTTTTTTTCTTTTTTAAATATTTCCTAAATGATGTTTAACAGAGCAAGGAAATGTTCACAGTATGTCTGATAATGTTTTTTCTTCTGGAGAAAGTCTTATTTGTTTTATTTTGGCTGGAATAAAAGCAGTTTTAAATTTTTTTTAACCATTTTAAGGTCAAAATTATTAGCCCCTTTGAGCTATGTTTTTTTCCCCGATAATCTACAGAACAAACCATCGCTATACAATAACTTGCCTAATTACCCTAACCTGCCTAATTAACCTAATTAACCTAGTTAAGCCTTTAAATGTCACTTTAAGCTGTATAGAAGTGTCTTGAAAAATATCTAGTAAAATATTATTTACTGTCATCATGGCAAAGATAAAAGAAATCAGTTAGTAGAGATGTGTTATTAAAACTATTATGTTTAGAAATGTGTTGAAAAAATCTTCTCTCCGTTAAACAGAAATTGGGGGGAATAAACAGGGGGGCTAATAATTTTGACTTCAGCTGTATATGTGAATAATGCTCTTTTCTTTACTTTTTTTTCAGAGTTAAGGCAGCGAAAATGGAAGAGAATCTGAAAATGTTTGTGTAGATGGGATGCAATTCCATGTCTGTGTTTAAAAGCTCTGCTGGAGTGTTGGTCTATTATTAGATCTGGGAACTATGAATTAGTAACAGTATTACATAACCATAGACAGAGATAAAACACAATCTGGAAATATTTCATTGCATTCACTGTGCCAGAATTAAACTAAAAATAATGAGGGCAGGGTGGCAGGTTGCCTCACAGCCAGGAAATCACTTGTGCGAGTCCCGACTGGGTCAGTTGCCACTTCTGTGTGGAGTTTGCATGTTCTCCCCATGTTTGCAAGGGTTTTTCCCACAGTCCAAAGACATGCGGTATAGGTGAACTGGGTGAACTAAAATTGGCCGTAGTCTATGGGTATGTGTGTGTGAAAGAGAGAGTGTATGGGTGTTTCCCATGATGGTGGTGGTAAATAATGAGGGCTTAAAGGAATCAAAAAAAAAAAACATTAAGTTTTGCCTATAACAACTGAACATTTGCCAAACTTCGCTTTCATTAATATCATGTACCACTGCAAAGTGTATGGAATGTTCCATGTAGGCTATATGAAGGAAATGATGATACTGTGAAAAAAGGCCATTTTCACTAAAATGTGAATAATATTAGAAAATAATTAATAGATTTTAGTTTTACATGTTTTAGTTTTAAGTTTGACACACAGGTTTCAGTTTATGGTGCACTCTGCTAATGCTAAAACTGATGAACTGAACCTGGGGTGCGTTTCCAAAAACCCTCGTTAGCCAACTAAGGTCGCAAGTTGTGTCGTCACATCGTTCCAACAAACATTCGCAAATTGCGTTGCAAACTTGTATGCTTGCAATTACACCTCTGGAGCTGTAGTTAGAAACATAGTTCCTGGCTGTGCTCACAAACGCATTTAAATCCACATGTTTTGTAAATTTGTTTACGCATGTAAACGAATCGGCACATGCCACGTTTTCAACACGATGAGAATATACAGAGCTAACCAGATACAGAACAAGCAGTTATAAGTAACAAAACACAATTAAATACGTAATTAGCATTTTAATAGCACTTAAGTTACTAACACTTGTGAAATGGAGGAAGAAACTGATCCATGAACTGTGTACTGTAAAGTTCCTGTCAAGCTCTGACAAAGTCCCATACATCAATAGTCTTTTCTGATCCTTCCTTTAACAAACGGCTGACGAATCCCCCATTGTAAGCATGTAGATTGCTGAAGCACTCGTCAGAAAAATGACGGGAACACAGCACAAGGCTGGGGCTATAATGCTGAGGTATTTTTGCAAAAATAAACTTCAACCACTGACTCTTCACAGCCTCATCTTTGGGTACTAACTTTCCATCACACTTCAGAGCACAGCGTCTTCGTGACATGGTTCAACCAGGATCTGCTACAGTGTTTGTTTTCCTCCTTTTCCTTCTACAGTGTTTGTGGGCGGGGCTGGGGGTTTCAATTTTCCCGGGTCTGCATGGTCAACAAATGGGCGTGGCTTGAATTCTGTATCGACGTCACACAGACACGGCTAGAGACTCGTTACCCCTACAATTAATTTTAACCACTCTGAGTTGACTCTTTTATAGATGAATCAACAGTTTTGAACATGGTGCACTTTCAGATTTAAGCCTTAGCTGGATATTTCACTTCACTTAGAGCTGTGTTACACACTACATAGA
Organism: Danio kyathit; assembly: GCA_903798195.1. NCBI lineage: Eukaryota > Metazoa > Chordata > Actinopteri > Cypriniformes > Danionidae > Danio > Danio kyathit. The sequence continues at coordinate 50,047,954 of LR812539.1, forward strand.
AGGTCATTCTAAAAAACCCATAATAGGGGCTCTTTAACATGCTGGGGCCAGGTCTAAACAATCAGAAAGGTCCCCATTACACTAGAGGAAACCATGCATTTTTATAATTTAACTTACTGGTATTATTTTTCATACTTTACCAAAAACAGAGCGGTGTGAACATTTCAGTATGGATTGCCTTTTTAATGCATTTTTATAAAGTGTCACTAAATAGATCAAAGCACAAATGTGTTCTTACTTTATTATCCCCTCCTGGGATGTCTCCACAGGCCAGAGAATTGCATCCTGCCACTCCTCGATAGACATTTATCCTCTGGGCAATCAGGCCTGTCTGAGGGTACAAACTCTGCTCCTGCATATCTTCTAGGTCACATAAATGTCCCATCTCCATCTTGGTGTGGATGAAGCTGTGAGGGTACTGCTCCTCTGGACTGTCCAGTTCCTGTCCATCTTCATACACATGCTTTAAGACCCGACCACTGTACGACGAGGCCAGCTTAAATCTTACCTTCCTGGGCTTGTCTTCGATCAAGGTGCCTGGTTGCCTTTGGAGCTCCTCCATGGTCTCTCTCAGCTGAAATTACTACTGGTCTTGTAAAGAACAGGAGGAAAAACTGGGAACGAAAAGTACTGAGGTGAGACTAGGAGAGTCCAGATGCTTTCTATAGCCCTGATGAATAATTGAGAAGGAGATCTTGTGCACAACAGGTGAAAACGGAGACCTTGCAGTTTCATCAAATAATGATGGTTAATTCAGAGAAGCAAGTGTGTCTCTAAAGCTTAAGTATCACATGCAATGAATTTAAGAAACTTCTATATACACTGCAAAATTGGAATAATAAATATGGGTAACACTTTATTTTGATGGTCCATTTGAGTATTAGTAGACTGTCTGCTTAATATCTGTTGATACTGTTTCTTAAACAGACATTTAACTGACTATAAGACACTTTGCAAGTACATGTCAACTAACACTAACCCTAACCTAACAGTCTACTTATAACCTAATGAGAATTAGTTGGCATGTACAGTTGAAGTCAGAATTATTAGCCCCCTTTGTTTTTGTTTTTTTAAATATTTCCCAAATGATGTTTAACAGAGCAAAGAAATTTTCACAGTATGTCTGATAATATTTTTTCTTCTGGAAAAAGTCTTATTTGGGTTTTTTTGGTTAGAATAAAAGCAGTTTTTATTTTTTTAAAAAACATTTTAAGGTCAAAATTATTAGCCTCTTTAAGCTATATTTTTTTGATAGTCTACAGAACAAACCATCATTATACAATAACTTGCCTAATTACCCTAACCTGGGGTGCGTTTCCCAAAACCATCGTTAGCCAACTAAGGTCGCAAGTTCCGTCGTTACAAACATAGTTCGTTGATTTGCCGTTTCCCAAATCCAACGTTCCAACGGACATTCGCAAACTGCGTCGCAAACTTGAGCCCTTGAAACGACACCTCTGGAGCTGTAGTTAGAAGCATAGTTCCTGGCTGTGTTCTATTCCCACTTATCCCCCCTATGCCTTATTCATTTAGAACATTCTAACATTCAAAGTTGATATTATTAAAAGTAAAAAAGCATTAAGGTCATCTCTCTTAGATGTAATTTGCTTTCAAAGTATTTTTACAGTTCAGTTTTAGCAATCTTCATGTTTACAATTGTGCTCCCTTCTGTTATGTAGTTTCAAAATACAACTTATTAACGTTTTAATGTAGAAAAAGTCAACGTGAGTGTCTTAAGGAGCACAAATACAGCATATGAGCTCTTATATGCTGTTGTGTCATCACTTATATTGCAAGTCATATCTCTCCGGCCACCCGTTTAAGATGCTTTTCATATACTAGCCCCCATGACAAACTAATTGAATAGCCCTGCTCTACAGTTTATGAGCTAATCGGAAAAGTTTTAGGTAGTCTGAGCAGAAATATAGGGGGGCTACAGCCCCCCTAAAATAGGCCTAGCGACGCCCATGCTCACCATCATTATTGGTGTTTCTGTTTGAAAAATCTTTTAATTTAGAAAAATCTTCTTTCATTTTCTTTTCGGCTTAGTCCCTTTATTAATCTGGGGTCGCCACAGCGGAATGAACCCCCAACTTATCCAGCACATGTTTTACACAGCGGATGCCCTTCCAGCCGCAACCCATCTCTGGGAAACATCCATAAACACTCATTCACACACATACACTACGGACAATTTAGCCTACCCAATTCACCTGTACCGCATGTCTTTGGACTGTGGGGGAAACCGGAGCACCCGGAGGAAACCCACGCAAACGCAGGGAGAACATGCAAACTCCACACAAAGACGCTAACTGACCCAGCCGAGGCTCAAACCAGCGACCTTCTTGCTGTGAGGCGACAGCACTACCTACTGCTCCGCCGAACTGCCAACTTATCCAGCATATGTTGTATGCAGCGGATGCCCTTCCAGCCGCAACCCATTACTGAGAAACATCCATTCATCCATCCACACACTCATTCACACACATACACTACGGACAATTTAGCCTACCCAATTCACCTGTACCGCATGTCTTTGGACTTGTGGGGGAAACCGGAGCACCCGGAGGAAACCCACATGAACACGGGGAGAACATGCAAACTCCACACAGAGATGCCAACTGACCCAGCCGAGGCTTGAACCAGCGACCTTCTTGCTGTGAGGCGATTGTGCTACCCACTGCGCCACCGTGTCGCCTATTATAAATATATTATTATAAAATAATGTAGAGTATGTTGCAATTTTAGTTCCCAGAGATGGGTTGCGGCTGGAAGGGCATCCGCTGCGTAAAATCGTGCTGGATAAGTTGGCGGTTCATTCCGCTGTGGCGACCCCGCAAGGGACAAAGCCGACAAGAAAATGAATGAATGAATGAATGTTGCAATTTTAATGAGCTTATCTCAGCATATAAGCAGGGAGATGAGACGGAATCCGCGGATGTTTTTAGCTATTTCTGCCGAGAATTTTGGTGAAAATCTGTGGATTTCTGCGGAATTATTTTGGGAGTATCATAACTAAAACCTTAATATGTGAAATGAAAAATAATACTTTTATTTAATGTTTAAAACGCAAATCCAATTAGATCCACTTTATTTGGTAAACAAAGCAAGTCTCTCATATAATATATCTACTAAAAGACAGAAAATATGACTTTACAAACTGCATTGTACATAAATCAGATGAACATTTTCATATCAGTCAATAATATTACTGGAATTAATAAAAAAAAACAGAGTATATAGATGTACACACATTTACTCAAGTAAATAAACTGAATTAATGATGGGCTAAAAATCTGCGGAAATCTGTGGAATTCAGCGCGTGCAGATTCTGTGTGGGCCTACGTATAAGTCACATTGGACATATTTGCATTGCATTGTTTTGAATACGGCGACGCAGTAGATAGTGCTGTCGCCTCACAGCAAAAAGGTCGCTGGTTCGAGCCTCGGCTGGGTCAGTTGACGTTTCTGTGTGGAGTATGAATGTTTTCCCTGCGGTCGCGTGGGTTTCCTCCGGTTTCCCCCACAGTCCAAAGACATGGGGTACAGGTGAATTGGGTAGGCTAAATTGTCCGTAGTGTATGTGTGTGAATGAGTGTGTATGGATGTTTCCCAGTGTTGGGTTGCGGCTGGAAGGGCATCTGCTGTGTAAAACATATGCTGGATAAGTTGGCGGTTCATTCCGCTGTGGCGACCCCAGATTAATAGAGACTAATTCGAAAATGAATGAATGAATGTTTTGAATACAGTGTGTATAAAACAGTGGAAATTCCTGAGATCAGCTAGTAGGGAGCCATTTTACTCGACAGCGTCTAACAAATGCTTCCCATTAACCCTTGTGCATTCTAACATCCATCTTGCAGTTACCTTGCTATTTGACGGTTATTGCATTCTAACCCACTGCTAAGAAAGTTAGTTTCTTTCCCCTTCCTATCTTCATATCTGCTATGACTGTGAAATCATTCGAGTGATAAATTATTCTGTGTACCTCTCAGTAACAGACTTATTGAAGGTGTCAAGTCTCCAACTAGGCTGTACTAAATGACTATTAATCTACATGCATGCTTTTTTTCAGTTGCCACTTGAGAATTTGTTTTTTCTCCAGTGTACCTCAATTGGGACATCATTTTTCTGCTGTATATGTTGTCTTACTGATGCATCTGATGATATGCCATCAGTTTCTTATTTTCCAGATGTTTATAGAAGTGCATGCTGCTGGGCAAAAGTACAGTTGAAGTCAGAATTATTAGCCCCACCCCTAAATTATTAGACCGCTTGTTTATTTTTTTCCCAATTTCTGTTTAACGGAGAGAAGATATTTTTTTCAGCACATTTCTAAACATAATAGTTTTAATAACTCATCTCTAATAACTGATTTATTTTATCTTTGCCATGATGACAGTAAATAATATTTGACTAGATATTTTTCAAGACACTTCTATACAGCTTAAAGTGACATTTAAAGGCTTAACTAGGTTAATTAGGTTAACTAGGCAAGTTAGGGTAATTAGGCAAGTTATTGTATAACAGTGGTTTGTTCTGTAGACAGTCGAGAAAAAATATAGCTTAAAGGGGCTAATAATTTTGTCCCTAAAATGGTGTTTAAAAATTTAAAACTGCTTTTATTCCAGCCGAAATAAAACAAATAAGACTTTCTCCGGAAGAAAAAATATTATCAGACATACTGTGAAAATTTCCTTGCTCTGTTAAACATCATTTGGGAAATATTTAAAAAAGAAGGAGCTAATAATTCTGACTTCAACTGTATGTGATGGCATAACTATTCATTTCAGAAAACAGATATTCATTTTCTGTGGAAGCAAGAGTAACTGGTTTTGATAGTTTTTCAGTCATTTTTAGTTTCATCTGTATGCAAACCACATAACCTTATTGAGATTAACATGTTGTTACTGGAATAATTCAAAGAAAAGCCATTAGCTCTGAGAAACTTCAGCAGGGTTTGTTTGCAGGTGTGTTTGATGCTGTGTATCTAAATGTAATGACATTTAGACATTTTTAAGTGTGATTTAACTGGCAAATAATTGGAGCCACTGTAATTTCACTTACCAATTCGAGATAAAGAGACTGCTGAGAGCTTCCACACTTTATTCTTAGACACTAATAAAAAACAACCACTGTATTAGCATGCCAGGTCAATAGGCACAGCCCAAATGAGGGTACAAAAAAGGAATGAAAAGCATGAAAACAAGGATAGAGTAAGATGAGTAAGACAACTAGTGACATGGTTTTATAAATACATAAATAAATAAAAGGTAATTTATTGTTTTCTATTTTTGTGTCATGATTCTGAATCTTTGTTAAACTGTTTTAGGTTACAGAAAATATTAATTATTACATGTACTGTTTATAGTATATAATTATTTGTATATAGTTACAGTGCATCCGGAAAGTATTTATAGCGCTTCACTTTTTTCACAGTTTTTTATGTTACAGCCTTATTCCAAAATGGATTAAATTCATTTATTTCCTCAACATTCTACACACAATACCCCATAATGACAATGTGAAAAAAGAGTTTTTGAAATTGTTACAAATTTATTAAAAATAAAAAAACCTGAAAAATCACATGTACATCAGTATTCACAGCCTTTGCTGTGAAGCTCTAAATTGAGCTCAGGTACATTCTGTTTCCACTGATCATTCTTGAGATGTTTCAGCAGCTTAATTGGAGTTCACCTGTGGTCAATTCAGTTGATTGGACATGATTTGAAAAGGCATACACCTGTCTATATAAGGTCCCAGTGTTGACAGTGCATGTCAAAGCACAAACCAAGCATGAAGACAAAGGAATTGTCTGTAGACCTCTGAGACAGGATTGTCTCGAGGCACAAGGCTGGGGAAGGTTACAGAAAAATTTCTGCTGCTCTGAAAGTTCCAATGAGCACAGCGGCCTCCATCATCCGTAAGTGGAAGATGTTTGGAACCACCAGGACTCTTCCTAGAGCTGGCCGTCTATCTAAGTGATCGGGGGAGAAGAGCCTTAGTCAGGAAGGTGATCAATAACCCGATGGTCACTCTGTCTGAGCTCCAGCGTTCTTCTCTGGAGAGAGGAGAACCTTACAGAAGAACAACCATCTGTGCAGAAATCCACCAATGAGGCCTGTATGGTAGTGGCCAGATGGAAGTCACTCCTTAGTTTTGGAATTTGCCAAAAGGCATCTGAAGGACTCTCAGACCATAAGAAACAAAATTCTCTGATCTAAGACTAAAATTGAACTCTTTGGAGTGAATGCCAGGCGTTACGTTTGGAGAAAACCAGGCAACGCTCATCACCAGGCTAATACCATCCCTACAGTGAAGCATGGTGGTGGCAGCATCATGCTGCGGGGATGTTTTTCAGTAGCAGGAACTGGAAGACTAGTCAGGATAGAGGGAAAGATGAATGCAGCAATGTACAGGGACATCCTGAATGAAAACCTGCTTCAGAGTGCTCTTGACCTCTGACTGGGGGGATGGTTCATCTTCCAGCAGGAAAATGACCCAAAGCACACCGCCAAAAACCCCGCATACGGTTATATGGGCTGCCATTCAAATCCGGCGGAAGAAGAAGTGAAAGAAGAACAATAATAATAGGAACGCTAACGTAAACAATAGGTGCTTCGCTGCTTGGCCCCTGATAATAATGCATTATAATAATCTAGCACTGAGGTCTTAAATGCATAAATTTTGTAGTTCTGCTTTAAACACTGAGAGAACTTTGTCAAACTATTTTCATGCTTTAGTATTCACTGAAAATTGTTTCAACTTACATTGAAATTATATAGACAAAATATAGACAAACACATGTGATTGAAAATATAAATTAAAACATTTAACCAGCAATTGGGTTAATCCATATTACCCAATATTAGATTAAAACGACTCAGTATTTTGTATTTTTTGAATGTTGAGTGTAAAAATTGCTGTGGAAGTTCTTAATTATAGGTGATTGTTTGCCAGAAAGAATATTTGCTTGTAGTAAGGAAATCCTTGCTTTGTAGTAGGGCATCTAACCAGCAGAGTCATGCCTCAAGTCTTGCTGTATGTTAAGACTAGTAAAAATGTAACGAAGCAATTTGGTATTGAATTTGGCCTCTGATTGCATATAAGGTTGCACTGCAGAGGTGTGTAATTTTACATCTTTCACACCCTGTGAACCTGCTGTAGCCAGCATCCCTGCCAACTGGTTCAGACTGCTATGCTTAATAAAAGCACAGGTGTCGCCTACACACTTAGAGCTCATTGGTTGTTATCCATGTTGTAGAGATATCCTGCTGTGCTGGCCTGGAAAGGCTAAAGTTGGAGACTCCAATGGGGAGAAAAGCACATTTACGCTCTGGCAAGGACTCGTGCATCACGCTGAATTATTCACAAGAGTCTGGCTAACACAGATGGAAAGGGTTTTGCAGAAAAGTGCTTTGGACGATACAGCCGAAAGTCTTGACTGGCAGCAGGATGTTAGAGTTAAGTGCTGATCTGGGACACTGGGACCTCCTCGTACTGGACTACGTTGAAGGTCACTAAGGGACTATTATTTTAACAGATTTTTTTTTTACTATTAATGCTTACAGGGAGTCCATTATGATATTTTGAAATGTTTAGACCTAGCAAGAAAATCATTCAGAAGACTGACAGAAAGGTTGACCTGTCTCTCTGAAAAAACAGACTTGCAGACAAAAATTACACTTACATAATAATAATAATAATAACGGTCACACTTTATTTCGATGGTCCGTTTGTTGAATATAAGTTACATTGCATCTACATGTCAATTAATTCTTATTAGATTATAAGTAGACTGTAAGGTTAGGGTTAGTGTAAGTTGACATGTACTTGCAAAGTTTCTTATAGTCAGTTAAATGTCTGTTGAAGGACTGTTAAATGTCAGTATCAACAGATATTAAGCAGACAGTCTACTAATACTCAAATGGACCAATAATAATAATAATAATAACAATATTATTATTAATAATAATAATATTAATGTTATTATTATTGTTGTTGTTGTTGTTGTTTTTATCAGTGATTGACTCAAATATAGACAAAGCCAACAATGGGTTCAATATATATATATATATGCACTGATATAACATAGTTTTTAAAAATTACCCAAAGATTGGGTTTGCCCATATTTGACCCAAATTTGGGTAGAAACTACTCAGCACTTTGCTCAGTACATTCATGAGTTGAACTATGTTTCAAGGCAGCAAAAATAAATTGGGGTTTCATTGTTATCATCAAACTTGTATATCTTGTCATAGGTCTGTCTACATCGATTTTGCTGTCATGAGAAGGTCACCAACTGGCAGCTTTAAATGTATTTTATCCCTATAGACATTATAAAGGTCTTAAAAATTTTAACTGTTTAAATATATACCACAGTAGAAAACTGAATCAAAGAACTTTGCTGTCATACCATGGCTGTATCAGGGGCATTGATATAATATGCAATGCCTGAATTCCCCAACTACACTCTCAGAAATAAAGGTACAGGAGCTGTCACTGGGGCAGTACCTTTTCAAAAGGTACATATTTGTACCTGAAGAGTCCATAATGGTACCTCAAAAGTATATTTTAGGTACATTTGGGCACTAATATGCACCTTTGAGGTACCACTGTGGACTCGTTGGGTACAAATATGTTCCTGTACCTTTATTTCTGAGAGTGTAGGTATGAGCACTGTGTAATATCATTGTGTACCCTGATTATTATGTCAGAATGAGAGTATAGTTCCTAGCCAAAAATAGCAGAAAAATAGCAACTTTTTATTTTCCATTGGTCTTAGTACACGATGAAACAAGAGTCAAGCTTTAAAAAGGAAAATTATCAAAAACTTTTTCCAAAAATGTGGACTGTTCCTTTCATAGTACAGTTGTACATTGCTTTGTTCCTACATATTCATTGAGTAAATGTGTGTGCATGGCTGTGCAAAACATTTAGAGTTGATAGAGTTGTTGCTATATTAAGTGTGCTATTCTCAATTGTCCCTGCAGTGTTTGTGACAGCATTTGTGCCATATTTCACAGTGAAAATATTTAAAAATAAACACACATTTACATTTACATGACATTTTTTTTACGTAAAAACCATTGATCAATTTGTATAAAGAAAACATAAGAGAAGCAAAGACAGAAACTTAAGTGTAAACATCTTAATCAAAGTCATTTAGGAATTTTTATGATCAAAATAAATACAGCTTTGTTCAAATCTCTTCAACAATAGCCTTAGAAGAATAGTAGGAGGAAACATTTTAGCTTTGACTTTAGTCATGCATTGACTCCTGCTCTTCACACTAGGCACACTCTCACGATCACCAGAGTTCTAACCACCATAGATCGCTGGAAAACAGTCACACTCACACAAACTACAATCCTGCCTCATAATGAACTACATATCCAGTCATGCAACACACACACACACCTGCTCCAAGTCTCCACTGATTAGACACTCACAGCTGAAGCTGCTCACGGACTGATTCATGGACTATTTAGACAGCACACACATACACATTGTTACTGCGTCTTGTATCCTGTATGTGAACATTACAACACGTTTTCCCTTGCCTTGCTTTCCGTGTTAGACCTTGCTTTGTTTTATTTGTATATTCCTGTATGCTGCCTGCCTTTTGACCACTTGCCTGCTATTTCGAATACAACTTTGGATTGCCCATACACATCTGTTTGTTCCTGTATTGAGCACTGCTTGCCTGACCTTCCTGTTCAATAAAGGCCTGCATAAGGATCCTCACTCCGTTGTCAAGCGTCACTGTCACGTTACACACAACTTCAGGGAAAATTCCCTCAGGGAATGCTTTTTACTACTGCTCAGACATTTTTGCCTACTGCTCCACAACTTGCACTCTTGCTTTCTGTATTTTTCTTCTATTTTTAACTTCAACCTATCAGCTCAGGGCTCAAACGGACACATGCTAGACACCAACATTCAATCTACAAACTTTCTGGAATAGAACTTCACTACTAAAAGTGAAATATTCAACTTAGCAACCTCCCACTACCAGCAGCTTACATATTTGAAACAGGTAAACGTAGATGCCTAAAATCCCCCTTATTTAAAATGGTTCAGAATCGTATGTGAATATGAGAGTGTATAGGTGCTTCCCAGTACTGGGTTGCGGCTGGAAGGGAATCCGCTGTGGGGAAAAAAAAGTGCTGGAATAGTTGGCGGTTCATTCCGTTGTGGCGACCTCTAATAAATAAGGGATTAAGCTGAAGAAAAATGAATAAATTAATGAATGAATGAATCTCCCTGCTGCACAAACTGCCAAAATTTTGCAGAAAGATTGCACTTCTTGAAACAAAGTTACTGGTAATCTGACCAGAATTGTCAGAGCATACATGAAAGCTTCACCGCAAACTCTTACAGCATACAGCCAGTTAGTCCTGATAATCTACTCAATGTACTGTACTCAGGGATGGGCAGTATTTCTGATATATGTATTTCAAACACGTATTTTAAATACAAAATCGTATTTTGTAATTTGTATTTTATAGGGTTTATGAAAATGAATTTATATTTTGTATCAAAATACTTTAGTGTCTTGTATTTTTGTATGTTTAAAATACAGTAAAATACTTTGTAAGAAGTCTACATGATAACGTCCTAAAAAAATGCGGCCTCTGATTGATGTTTTCTCAGTTATTTGCTTGAGATCAGAACAGAAAATTGATTAAGAAGGTGGTCTATGCTTGGTGTATGGATGGAAATTATGCAACACACAAAGAAAATAACAGACAAATGGCAACAAAAGTGAACAATCATTGAAAAAAGCTTGCTGCAAAATGTCTAGACTAGTAATATATATAATGGCAGTACAGTGTACAATTCGGCATCAGCATCTTTGCTTAAGAAATGAGATGGAATAAAATATCAGTTCTTAAGAACAGGATGAGGAGCTTTCAGAACATTCTCAGTCTCAGTGCTGCAGGTGGAAATGCAGAGGAACTTTGGAAATATAAAACACCTAAAGCTGCGGTCACACTGGACTTTTCTCCCCATAGACTTCCATTCATACGCACGCGAATGCGTCAGACCGGAAACGCAGGGTCATGCGTCAAGTTTTGCATTTCGCTGAGGTGCAAAGTTCAAGCTTGGTGAACTCTGACCTGCGAAATTGCATCACTTGACTGCGTGAAACCAATCCAGGGTCAAAACATGACCTCTCTGAACAGAAATTTAAAACATGGAGCAATCGCTGGCTTTTTTAAACGTCTAATCATCTTGTTTAATCCCGCCCCTTTTCGCAGCGCCGTACGACAGAATTTCGCACGCACAAACTCTAGTGTGACCGCAGCTTAAGATGGTGTACTGTTGTTTTTTTTAAAGGGTGTCACACTCTCGGCTCGTTCCTGTTCCTTCAATCACCGCTCTCCCTCACAAACCACCTCTCACCAAACCCAAGAACCATCACCAGCCTTCTAATCATTTGCACCTGTTCCCTTAATCAAAGGACACTATAAAGACCCACCTCATTCTCCCATTCATCGGCGGGTATTGAAGTCGGATGGTTCTCTTTACCTTTTACTCCTATTCTTCCATGGATGTTTCCTATGTGCCTTTGGATCCCCGAGCAACTGAATAAGGGAAGTGAATATACTATTACTATTACAGGTGTTTACCTGAAGATCTACCATTTACCTGATGAACTGTGCTTGTATACTCACCTTCTGATGTTCCCAAAATGAACTGTGTGTGAGATCGCTAACATCAGATGTTTACCTTGTGAGCTGTTGATGTGATCGCTGACAGCCATTACACAACTCTCCTGCTTCCTCACTTTAATTCAGTGACTTTATTTATTTATTATTTTAATAAAACCCTTAAAGATAACCATCCTTGTCTACCAGCGTGACAGAGGGTAAACTGAGACTCTTCCAGTTTAAGAAGAACTGAAAAAATCTTGGGAGAGTCAGTAAACTGCACAAATAATAGTAGGTTTGGGTGATTTATGATGTACCCCTGCTGAAAAAAACAGCTTAAACCACCCTAAGCTGGTTGGCGGTTTTTAGCTGGTCGACCAGCCTGGTTTTAGAGGGGTTTTGGCCATTTCCAGGCTGGTTTCCAGTCATTTCCAGCCTGGTCTTAGCTGGTCAGGCTGGAAAATGACCAGCTAAAACCAGCTTGACCAGCCTGGTTTAAGCTGGACATAGCTGGTTTTGGCTGGTCAAGCTGGTTTTAGCTGGTCAACTACCAGCCTGACCAGCTAAGACCAGGCTGGAAATGGCCAAAACTCATCTAAAACCAGGCTGGTCAACCAGCTATAACCAGCCTAGGCTGGTTTAAGCTGGATTTTTCAGCAGGGATTTGAAAGTATTTCAAAATCTCATCATAAATTATCATCATTATTTAATCTGCTCCCCTCCCACCTATTTCATTATTTTCAAATTAGACATTGTGCTTCCTCTCTGTTCTCTGAGTTTCCCTCCCTGCCTACAAGGTCTCCATGGGAAGAGATATTTAAACTGAATGCTCATATGAGTGGGATCATTTCTAAGACATACGCAACTATCTTGTCAAAGGTTTCTCTCATAACATTAAAGCTATCAGGGCCTGGGAAGAGGAACTTGAGTTTGAGGATGACTACTGGAGTGCAGTATTAGACAATGTACGCACCTCCACTTTGTGCGCTAGACTCCGTTTTATACAATTTAAAACAATTCACAGAGCTCCAAACTTTCTTAAATGAATCCAAATGTTTCAGATGTGTGATAAATGTAAACTTTCACCATGTAACCTTAGTCATATGTTTGTATTTTGTCCCAAGTTGCAAAACTATTGGATTACTTTCTTTAAAATTGTTTCTGATATTCTCTGGGTCAAGTTAGCTGTTTGCCCTTTAATTGCTATCTTTGGTGTTCAGTGTCAACCTTTAAACCCAAGACACGCTGACATTGTGGCTTTTGCATCTATTTTCGCTAGGCGCAGAATGCTGTTGTCTTGGACCTCCCCACAACCCCTCTTTATTTCATTGTTGCTCAAAGATTTGGTCTTTTTAAAACTTGAGAAAATTAAATCCAATATCAGAGGTAGGGGAGAACAGTTTTTTGAAAAATGGCAACAATTTATTGCATTCTTTAATGACTTAAAACCTTAGATGTGGATTGAGTGAAGGTATATATGTATGTATATGGTTTGTTGTTATTATTTTTGTCTGTATTTATTTTTTTATTATTATTATTTATTATAGGCAAGGCAAGTTTATTTATATAGCACATTTCATACACAGTGGCAATTCAAAGTGCTTTACATAAACAGGAATAAAAAGACAAGTATAAGAAAAAATAAAAACAGATAAAAATATGTTAAAACAGGTTGTAAAAGAATGAAAAAGAAGAGAAAAACATAATCGTGTGATTTGTCGGACGTAGCACAGTGCTCATTCAGTAAAGGCACAGCTAAACAGATGTGTTTTCAGTCTTTATTTGAATGTGCCTAATGTTGGAGAGCATCTGATCATTTCTGGAAGCTGATTCCAGCAGTGAGGGGCTTAGTAGCTGAAAGCCGATTCACCCTGCTTTGACTGAACTCTTGGAATTTCTAGTTTATAAGATCCTAGAGATCTGAGTGTCCTTCTAGGTTTGTATTCAGTCAGCATATCTGTAATGTATTGAGGTCCTAGGCCATTTAGTGATTTATAGACAAGTAATAATACTTTAAAATCTATTCTGAATGTAACTGGGAGCCAGTGTAAAGACCTGAGGACAGGTGTGATGTGCTCTGATTTCCTGGTTTGGTCAGAATCCTGGCCGCAGCGTTCTGGATGAGCTGCAACTGTCTGACTGTCTTTTTGGGAAGGCCCGTGAGGAGGCCGTTACAGTAATCCACCCTGCTGCTGATAAAAGCATGAACAAGTTTCTTGAAGTCTTCACTGGAAACAAAGCATCAGATTCATCAGATGTTTTTGAGATGATAGTATGCTGATTTACTAACTGCTTTGACATGACTATTGAAACTCAGATCTGACTCCAGAGTCACACCAAGATTTTTGACTTTATTTTTTGTTGTTTGACCTTTAGAGCCAAGGTACGCATTCACCTTGAGAACCTCATCTCTGTTCCCAAACACAATGACTTTAGTTTGCTCTTTGTTTAACTGAAGAAAGTTTTGGCACATCCAACTGTTCATTTCATCAATGCATTGGCAGAGGGTGTCAATAGGGCTGTAGTCATTAGGCAATAAGGCTAAGTAGATCTGAGTGTCATCAGCATAGCTGTGGTAGGAAATTTGGTTCTTTCTCATTATTTGGCTCAGAGGGATCATATAGAGGTTAAACAGGAGAGGTGCCAGCATCGAGCCTTGTGGGACTCCACATGTCAATATATATATATATTATTTTTTATTTATTTTTTATTATTATTTTTTATTTATTTTTTTTTTTTACATGTATTTATTTTAGTTTTTTCATATGTTGATTTGTTTTATTTGGGGATTGTTTAGTGGATAGTTGTAAACTTTAAAATGCCATTTGCAAGAATAAAAATTCCATGACAACAAAAAAAAATGTCATTCTCCCTACAAAATTCAGTATTTTATTTTGATACATTTTGTAGTTTATTTTGATACATGTAAAATTGATGTATTTGGTATTTTATTTTAAAATACATATCAGTGTTTTTCCCCTATCCCTGACTGTACCGAGCATTAAGAAACATATTTTGTGTTGGACCATACCTGCAGCAGATACACCCATCTTAACATCTTCGGTGTAATATTGCTTTTCCGAAAAGACCATAAACATGAGAGGTAACCTACTAAGTAAGAATTGATTTGCATAAACAGGTCTTAAAAACGAGTCCTGTGCAACTGATATGCTGGATCGGGTGTTCCAGCTGTCATTCACTCCTGAGGAGAGTTGGTGGGGTGTTGCCACTTAAACACTTTTTGTGGCTTCACCTCCTGACAGCAGTTTAGAATGGAATAAGCGGTTGTTACAAGTGTACAGTAGGTGGTAGAAATAGTGAGAACACTTAGAACACCTAGACAACAACGTAAAACAGTGGAAATTGTGAACAACACCCTACACAGTTATGTCCATCAGCCACTCACAACATCCTAGCAAAATACTAGTAGCCAACCACACATTTATGTATAAATGCATTTAGAAAACTTTCAGAACATTTTAGCAGCACATTCACTCGTGAACATTTCATTCATGCCCCCGTGACAAATTGGGGTATTAGACGCAAATAAGGAGTAAGGACTGGTGAGAGTGTTATGGAATTTAATAACGCACGCCGAATGAAAATAAAAAAACTTTTGCATTTCGCGATGTGTGCGTGCGTGCGGTCCTTTACTGACAGCCGCGTGTGTGGATCTTGTCGGAAAATATGGTGAAAAGTCCTACATGACGGTAATAGTTTGATTGCGGTGTTTACTTCAATAATGCCACTAATATCTGCATACTCCACGTCTTTATTCCATTTCTGTTTAGTTTAATTATGACTTTAGTCGGATTAAGCTTATCAAAAAAAAAAAAAAAAAAAAAAATCGCTGTCTGGAGCTTATGTAGGCCTACAGTTCAAAACTCATGTTTAACTGAATAAACAGTTAGTAAACGCAAGTACATCTTATTGAACATAATTTATTTTCATCAACAATTATCATAGTAGAACAGTTTCTCAAGCAGTTTGTGATGCATTTTGGAAACAGGAGATGAGCCCCTGGTCTAATGCGCCACCTGGCTTGAGAAACCCGTTCTCAAAGACTTACCTTTAGTCATTATTTGGGTAGCACACATATTCTGAATGCCTTCGACAGAATTCAAATGAGCCATTGTAATCTAGTTTAATCTAGATTAATTCCAAGATTACAGTGAGATTAATCTAGATTTAAAAAGTTAATCTATGCCCACCTATAATTAAAACATTTTAAAGGGCACTTAGTTTACCTCTTTTCCAGATTTAATATAAGCCTTTTGTGTCTCCAGAATGTGTCTGTAAAGTTTCATCTCAAAACACCCATCAGATGTTTTATTATACCTTGCATAAGTTTCTATTTTGTAGCATTTATCATCAGCTAGCGGTTTTTGTGTACTGCGCCTTTAAGGCTAGTCCTTCATACCCACCGTTTCCACGTGCCTGAGACAAACAAGAAGGAATAACGTCACGTAACATTTGTGAGAAAAACTAGAGTAAGAATCTTACCAATAAGTATTTGATGCATGTTGTGGAGTTGCAAGGATGAGTCACACACAATGTCGTTACAAAGTTCACACACACACAACGCGCGTTTAGCTTTGCAATGTTTTTGCATGCAAATGTGACAGGGTACACGATAATATCCACTGCTGTATGGATATCTGTTATGTTAATGTACAAAATAAACCTGATTTAACGTCCACAAACCGGGATTGAAGTGTCTTTTATAATTGTTCTGACATGCGGCTGTGTTGATGAAGTAAAGCTGAAGTAAATCGCTGTAATTTATTACAAACATGCACTGTTTTAAAAGATTTTAAACTTGTAAAACTCACTCTTGATCACATTGATGATGATTGATGATCCGAGCAAACTGAACAGACTTTTATTTACGGTTGATTAGTTTGCGCATGTCCCGTGGTTAGTATTATTATACACGTTACTACGGAGACATGTTAATAAGCAGCTGTCAATCAATTCGGTGGGCGGGGGGACCGCACTCCTACGTCAAGTTGCGGTCGGTCTCAAAAGCACTCCAATTGGTCCACCGTTTTTATGTTGTTAAATTGAAAAAAAAGGACTGGGTGGGTTTATATCACCCCAATATGAAAGTACTGTATATACACTATACCTACACATATATCTGTCCAAACAGCTTGAAAAGTAGATTATTCACCATACAGTAGGTGCCCTTTAATAAAGCATTACATTGGTAGCATACACTAAGTGAGCAAAAAGGGCGGGCTCAAGCCAGTGTGCAGGGGATTGCGCAATCTGACGTGAGGCAGAGCTCGGAGCTGCCTCACCTTGCTTCCTATACTGTAATTCATGGGTGACCAACCCTGTTCCTGGCGATCGACCTTCCAGCAAATTTCAGCTCCAACCCTGATCAAACACACCTGAACCAATTAATTAGAACCTGAGGAGCGCTTGATAATTACAGGCAGGTGTGTTTGATATGGGCTGCAACTAAAACCTACCGGAAGGTCGATCTCCAGGAATAGGGTTGAGCACCCCTGCTGTAATTGAGCGGGAGATACGCAAAATACTGCAAATTATTTATTTATTTTTGATCATATAAAGGATTGAAATCATTTGAATCATTTGGAAATTGCATTTGAAGCAAATCAAATCACTTTTATTGTCACATCATCAGCAGCACGTGTGCTATGATGAGTGAAAAGCTTAGGTGCTGGCTCCAGACAGTGCAAAATACAGACAGTGTAAATACACAGACAGTGCAAAATACAGACAGTGCAAAATACAACAACATACTCACAAAAAAACAAGACAATGTAAAATTGACAATGTTGATAGCGATACGTACGATGGATAGGTGTACACATAGTTGTGGGCAGTATTGTTTTAAGTATGGATTTGTTAAAGTGCAGTGCATGCTACATCTTGATGGTGTGCAGTGCGGGGTATGGAAGAGTTTGTGTGGGGTGTGTTAAGTGTTCATCAGCCTAATAGTCTGAGGGAAGAAACTTTCCTTCAGTCGGCTGGTGCGTGACCGGATGCTGCGGAACCGTCT
Source organism: Danio kyathit (assembly GCA_903798195.1). Lineage (NCBI taxonomy): Eukaryota > Metazoa > Chordata > Actinopteri > Cypriniformes > Danionidae > Danio > Danio kyathit. The sequence continues at coordinate 50,065,642 of LR812539.1, forward strand.
GCCTGAAGGTAGCAGAGAGAAAAGTCTATGGCTTGGGTGGCTGGAGTCGCTGATGATTCTCTTGGCTTTCCTCATGCACCTCCTGGTATAGATGTCCTGGAGGGAGGGAAGCTCACCTCCTTCAACGCGTCCAGCAGTTCGCACGATCCTATGTAGACCTTTGCGATTGCTGCTGGTGCTGTTTCTGTACCAGGTGGTGATGCAGCCAGTCAGGATGCTCTCCACAGTGCAGGTGTAGAATAAGCGGAGGATGTGGGGGCTCATTCCAAACCTCCTGAGACGCCTGAGGAAGAAGAGGCGTTGTTGTGCCTTCCTCAGCACTGCGTCTGTGTGGGCAGTCCATGTCAGATCCTCAGCGACGTGTACTCCAAGAAACTTGAAAGTGCTGACTCTCTCCACTGGTGTCCCGTTGATGGTGATGGGAGAGCAGTGCACAAATATTTAATTTTATCATTAGTATACATCTCATGATGGCAGGTGAGGATAATGACAGGTGAGGCACTACCTCACCTGCCTCCCCTGTCCGCATGTCCTTGTTAGAAATGCATCATGACTCTCAGAACAAAGGCGACATGGTGGCTCAGTGGTTAGCACTGTCGCCTCACAGCAAGAAGGTCGCTGGTTCGGGTCCCAGCTAGGTCAGTTGCTGTTTCTGTGTGGAGTTTGCATGTTCTCCCTGTGTTCGTTTTGGTTTTCTCTGGGTGCTTCTGTTTCCCCCACAGTCCAAATACATGCGCTATAGGTGAATTGAATAAACTAAATATCCCCTTATTTTGAAAGCTTTATTTCCACGTCTTGACTTTCTTTTCCTAACCATGCTTCTTCCTGCTGACTATTATTTTTCTTTCTTGTTTTCACTCACTCCAACTATACCAACGCAATTTAATGGCTAATTCGTATGAATTCGTACGATCTAATTCGTACAATTTAGTACGATTTACTTATCACCCAATGACGGTTGGGTTTAGGGGCAGGGTTGGGTGCCACGCCTCCTTTTTAAAATCGTACATTTTCACACGACTGAACTCGTACAAATTCGTACGAATTAGCCACTAAACTGACAAAACGTAAAATACTTACGTTTCCTCGTGAGATCAGACTATACACATTTTATTTTCCTCCCTGCATGTTTTCACAATATTCTGTCATCAGCTCAGTCTGTCTTCTGTGCTTTTTTTTTTCAACATCAGTGCTAGAGAGCTGATTGATGGCCACTCGCTCATGTCTAAGAACCTTCTATTGTACCCTGAGTCACTTGTCATTTCTTTTGTATGGACCTATGAAGCATCGCTATTTTTAGACTAATGTGATTTCAGCTTTGACTTTGGCTCAGGCAAGTGTTGTGTGAATTTCAATAGACCACTTCCAGGAATGAATTAATAATGTCACATTGTGTTTCATTACTGTCTTTCTTTTTTAATGCATATTATGTGCCATGGAATTTAATTACAGTAGCTGCGCTTATCATTTTTAAGCAAAGGAACTGAGAACAGGGTGATATGAATGTTCCTTGGCCTTTAACTTCAACCCTTTTTCCACAAGCACTTGAGAATTTTTAAAAGTCCCCATTTCACTTCAGAGGAATGCTCCACCTTGATGTTTGAAGCACATCGTGAAGAGAAGCAACTGATATCCGCTGAAATATTTTCTGGATCACCCATGGTGCATAGATTGAGATAGCAGCTTGATGTCACGTTGAGAGAACTTCAAAGAAAGCCTGTTTTTCACAGGAGAGGGGAGCTTCAAACAGACCACCGACCTGTAAGGAGATTCCTCTAGTCACCCAGTTCTAAACGTGGCAGATCAGCTTGTCTAATCATAACTTTCATAAAATTGCATACTATATAAAGAGCTCTCATACTGTATATGCATTTGTTTGTCAAGACACAAATTCAATATTATTCTTATTTATTTTCTTATCAGCGGATGCCCTTCCAGCTCAAACCCAGTACTGGGAAACATCCATACACACATTCACACACACTACGGCCAATTTAGTTTATTCAATTCACCTATATATATATATATACTAAGTTGAAGTCAGAATTATTAGCCCCCCTGTTTATTTTTTTTCCCAATTTTTTTAACCCATTTCTAAACATAAGTTTTAATAACTCATCTCTAATAACTGATTTATTTGATCTATGTCATGATGACAGTATATAGTAAAATAAACCTAGTTAAGCCTTTAAATGTCACTTTAAGCTGTATAGAAGTGTCTTGATAAATATCTAGTAAAATATTATTTACTGTCATCATGGCAAAGATCAAATAAATCAGTTATTAGAAATGAGTTATTAAAACTATTATGTTTAGAAATGTGTTGAAAAAATCTTCTCTCCGTAAAACAGAAATTGGGGAAAAAAAAAACAGGGGGGCTAATAATTCAGAGGGGCTAATAATTCTGACTTCAAGCTATCTGCTATGAGTAATTAATAATCAGTAAGTAATCAGTGCCAGGCACCGGCTTTGGGATTTGAAGTCCAGAAAGAGGTTAATGTTGAGGTGATGAGGGCCTTTCCTGGTTGGTGTGGGAATATAACAGGACCAAACCGGTGACTCAACTGTAGTAATATAAACAACTGACCCAATACTGTACTAAGATTTTTAAAACGATGTATTTTACTACCAGTGGTGTAAAGTAACCAGCCTGATCTCACGAGGAAACGTAAGTATTTTACGTTTTGTCAGTTTAATGGCTAATTCGTACGAAGTACGAGTTCAGTCGTACGAAAATGTACGATTTTAAAAAGGAGGCGTGGCACCTAACCCCACCTCTAACCCCAACCGTCATTGGGTGATGGGTAAATCGTACTAATTTGTACGAATTAGATCGTACGAATTTATACGAATTAGCCACTAATGAAAAAGTTACGAATTGCCGTGAGATAGCGTTGAAAGTAACAAATTACAAATACTCAAATTACTGTAATTGAGTAGTTTTTTTTTCTCTGAAATTGTAATATACTAAGTACTTTTAAAAATGTACATTTTTTAGTGCAGTATCAGTACTTTTACTCCAATACTTTCCTTCAACCTGCAGTCACTACTTTATTTTTTCTTGTCTATGAGGATTAGAAAATTGAGTCCTGTGATTCCAATCGAATCGAACATAGAAGAGGTAAATCGAATCATAATGATCTACCTCAAGACATGGGCGATAAATAATTGCAGCAAACTGTTTGGAAGCATTAAAAGTGTCCAAGAAGATGTCCAAAATCTTTACAAACATTAACCCAGAGACTGTTTAGATTTATGTCACTGATGAAAAAATGATGGATGTTTACTGTATGAAGACTGAAGTGACCCTAAACACCCAGCAGGCACAAGACGTCAACATGACGTCAGAATAAAGTTGTACCCCAACTTCGTGGGGATGTTGCATTTTCAACGTCAGGCCGATATCGATGTCCAACGTCCAACCTAAAATCAACAAAATATCAATGTCTAAAGATGTTACAGCTTGACGTTGTGTTGATGTTACCACTATGACGTCTATCAGATGCTGGATTTTGGTTGCCATACCTGACGAAAAAATGTCAGTATTTGACGTCAATATGACGTTGGTTTAAGTTGTTGGCGCGACGTTGGATTTTGGTCACTTTCTAACAAAACCTAAAATCAACAAAATATCAACAAAATATGATGTTGTTGTTGGACATCAAGATAAGATTGTCCTTGGACGCTGGCTAGACATTGAATTTTGGTCACCTGACCTAAATCTAACCCAATATTAACGTCTTATGACGTTGTGTGCCTGCTGGGCAATAACTAAATGCACTACAGAATGTTTCGTTTACACACATCCACAAATTACATGTAAACGCATCAGCTTTTTACAGCGTAATACTCACTGCTTTTGAGTATTTTTGAAAGTTCTAGTTTTTACTCATACTTTGAGTAATATTTACAGCAGATACTTTTAGGGCTTACTCACACTATGCTATCCGAACCGTGCCCAGGCTCGTTTCCCGGATCGTTTGAGAAGTGTGAGTGCTCTGAATCGGGCTCAGGCACGGTACACTTGGGTGGCCCTGGCCCGGTTGGAAGAGGTGGGCCAGAGCGCGGTTCACTTGGGCTCAGGCGCGGTACGCTTACAGTGTGAGTGCAAGCGTGCTTGAGCCCAAAACTGAAAGCGAGACGTGACTTTTAAGGGACTGTTTCATATGGATTAATTAATCATTCGTACTGTTCAATGAACGCAAACTGTCGTAGATTATTAAAGACGCAAACCCCTCACTGCACGTCAGCTGCGCCTTCAGCAAACTTCCTAATTCCTGCAGCACGAGGACTTTATGATTGTTTATGAGCGTCAAAAGAGGCTAATCTCTTCGGCGAAATATTAGACTGCGTGTCAAACGACTTAAACGATATAACTAAAGAAATCTCCACTGTGCTGAGCGAGAGCGCTTACTGAGCAGCGCGCCATCGATGACGGAAGCGCGCCCAGGCCCGAATGTAATGTGAGTGCGGGCCGTCGGGGGAGACAGGAGGGGGGACAAGCGTGCTTTGGCCCGATTCAAGGCAACTGTACATAGTGTGAGTACGGCCTTACTCTACTTGCACTACATTTTTAGCCAAGTAATGGTACTTTTACATAAGTATGATTTTTCAGTACAGCCACTGTTTACTACAATACCATTAACACTACAGCATGCTGTAGTATTATTAACAATATTTTGTAAACACTATAATATAAACAGTATGATATGACTTAATATAAATTACTATAGTATTTTTTCATATGGGCTATTTTGTGTGACTGCTCAGAATAGTCACCAGTTTGGTACAGTTTACATGTCCACAATTCCATCAGCATTTTGAACTTTTTCTTTATTTATGCATTTTTTACAGCGCCTGGGATTTAAGAAATTCGATTTTTACAAATAAAATGCATTATTAGTAGTAATATTTGTAATATTGTGGTATGAATCATTGTAAAAATTGTGATTTTGAGCAAATGATGATGCTAATGTCAGATCTTTGTGGAAATAGCATCTATGTTTTGTTTCCCTGTGTGTGCGAGTGTGTTTTCTTATGATCTATTATTTGCTATCACTGTTTGTCTTGTTCTGTCACTAACCACTGGGGGGTTTACTTTCGGTGCTCTATTTTCCGTGAGCTTGAAGCATAGTGCCCATAAGAAGGTCACTGGGGCACTGTGATGCTGAGAAATAATACCCATCATTCACCTCACAAGTAGATGCATTTCTTTAAATACTAGAGCATTACAGCTGATCTAATTAAGTAAGTGATCATGAAGAAAATCATAATCATCCATAGTCAAATTATATAGTGTATAAGATATGAAACTCCTTCATGGCAGCTTCGCTGAGTTTATTGGAAATAATGAGAAGTGTAGAGACATGAAGGAACACTGTGGCATGGCACACATACAGTATACTAATTTATATAATGCTCGTCTAAAATAATGAGTTTTTCCTCATTACCCTGCTGAAAAATCCAGCTTAAACCAGCCTAAGCTGGTTGGCTGGTTTTAGCTGGTCGACCAGCCTGGTTTTAGAGGTGTTTTGGCCATTTCCAGGCTGGTTTCCAGCCATTTCCACCCTGGTCTTAGCTGGTCAGGCTGGGAGTTGACCAGCTAAAACCAGCTTGACCAGCCAAAACCAGCTATGTCCAGCTTAAACCAGGCTGGTCAAGCTGGTTTTAGCTGGTTTAAGCTGGTCATTTTCCAGCCTGACCAGCTAAGACCAGGCTGGAAATGGCTGAAATGAACTGAAAAAATCTTGGGAGAGTGAGTAAACTGCACAAATAATAGTAGGTTTGGGTGATTTATGATGTAGCCCTGCTGAAAAAAACAGCTTAAACCACCCTAAGCTGGTTGGCTGGTTTTAGCTGGTCGACCAGCCTGGTTTTAGAGGGGTTTTGGCCATTTCCAGGCTGGTTTCCAGCCTGGTCTTAGCTGGTCAGGCTGGAAAATGACCAGATGGCTTTAAGCTGGACATAGCTGGTTTTGGCTGGTCAAGCTGGTTTTAGCTGGTCAACTACCAGCCTGACCAGCTAAGACCAGGCTGGAAATGGCTGGAAACCAGCCTGGAAATGGCCAAAACCCCTCTAAAACCAGGCTGGTCAACCAGCTAAAACCAGCCAACCAGCTTAGGCTGGTTTAAGCTGGTTTTTTCAGCAGGGTACTACATGGCTCTCTGGAATACCTGTTTCAGATTGGTCAATTATGAAATTCAATCATATGGCATTTAATAATTCAGTCAATTATGAGTACATCCATGAGGCTGTTATCGCAGAATAAAGGCCAACATGCTTATTGTATAAGATTTGTTGTAAGACTGAAGCCTCCTGGGTTTACTTTATCCCACTTATTACATGGCTACTTGCCACAAAACATACAAATTAGACACAAAGCACTGTTCTGAGCCATAATAGTTTGTGAGCTCTTTAACTGGCTGCTCGACCAAATGGTTTTTTAATCACTATGCCCCAGTTTCACAAACAGGGTTTAGCTTAAGCCAGGACTAGACCTTAGTTAAATTAGGCTATTTAAGCCAAATTTATAAAATTAGTCTTAGAAAAATACATCACTGGTGTGCACCTGTAAACAAAAAATGACACTGACATATTTTAAGACATCTCACTGCAAATTATTTTCAGTTGAGACAGCTCAAACATGCAGTTTAATCCAAGACTAGCCTTAAACCTTGTTTGTGAAACCGGGGGTATATGTATTTTTTTGAGTACTTATCCTAATGCCGATGTGGTGATAATTGGATTGATCAAATATTAACATCAATATTTTGGTATCAATATTAATATTGATATTTTAGCCTCGCACGAGGGCACCAATTAATGTAGAAATAACAGATAAATAACTCCTTTTAAACGGGACACCAGACAGCTTCGACTGTCAAAATAATTAACAATCAAATATTGTTAATTGAAATATACAAATAAAGATGTTTATTATCTGGCCAAATCTGAAAGATAATGAGATCGTCTGACTTGTAGAGCCTTTTACTGTATCATCAATGCAAGGAAGACACAATTGTAATAAATGTGTGTTTATTAACAGAAGAGTAAACAAGGGTAACTAAAATTACTTTTTTTATTATTAGAATATGCAAAAAGGTACACAAATTGGGATCATACAAATACAAAGAAAATGAAACAAAAAAAAAAAACAACGAAAGACAAAAACAACAACAATACAGTCAGGTACTGGCAGATATATATATATGTGCGTTTGTATGTGTGTGTGTGTGTGTGTGTGTGTGTGTGTGTGTGTTTTTATTTTATTTACTATTTTCATAGCATAGGTATTAATTCAGGTACTTTTACCATAAAGCGACATATCAACCATTTGGTAAAGGCTGATATTTTAGAAAATATGGGATGTGCTGGAAAAAAAAAAACACTGAGTGTGGTAACTAGTAAAATTAGGAGTTATTCTTGGTGGGTCAGTGAAAGCCTTAGAATAAGACTTTGGGTCACTCTTTATTTTGATGGTCCGTTTGTTGAATTTTAGTTAAATTGCATCTACATGCAACTAATTCTCATTAGATTATAAGTAGACTATTTGGTTGGGGTTAGGGTTAGTGTAAGTTGACATGTACCTGCAAAGTTTCTTATAGTCAGTTAAATTTCTCCTACATAGCAAAATATCTCTGGCCCAGCTCTGGCCCACAAAATCAGCTTTTGCTTGGCCCACATGCCGCAGTGAATTACGGACCAAGTCTGGCTTCCAGACAAGGGCCGAACACGGACCATATCAGGGCCAACCCTGCTGAAAAATCCAGCTTAAACCAGCCTAAGCTGGTTGGCTGGTTTTAGCTGGTCGACCAGCCTGGTTTTAGAGGGGTTTTGGCCATTTCCAGGCTGGTTTCCAGCCATTTCCAGCCTGGACATAGCTGGTCAGGCTGGAAAATGACCACTTTAAACCAGCTAAAACCAGCTTGACCAGCCTGGTTTAAGCTGGACTTAGCTGGTTTTGGCTGGTCAAGCTGGTTTTAGCTGGTCAACTCCCAGCCAGACCAGCTAAGACCAGGCTGGAAATGGCTGGAAACCAGCCTGGAAATGGCCAAAACCCCTCTAAAACCAGGCTGGTCGACCAGCTAATACCAGCCAACCAGCTTAGGCTGGTTTAAGCTGGATTTTTCAGCAGGGAAGTCTCAGCCAAGGTAATAACCCATATCTGAGCCTGAACTGGGCCAGATATGTTGGTGTGTCACGACTACAATGAAATTGATAAACCCATGAATGATTGCGCTTTAGGTGTGCTATGGGAATGCTTTTTCTTGAAGTGACCTGATTGGTAATTTTTTTTTTTCTTTATTTAAAAATAATAAAAATGTACTTTAAATATGGGTCAAGATAGGCCAAACTTACATGGCCCACATATAAATTAATAAGATCTGGGCCAAATACTACATTTTACATCTGGTCCAAGTATTGTGTGCCACCTCTGCCAAACCAGGGCCATGTTTGGCCCACATGCTGTATGCCAGTGTCGGATGAATGCCTGCTGTGCCAGATTTAAGCCAAATCTGGGCCAGAATTCTTTGCTACCTGGGCTGTTTAGCAGCAGTATCAACAGATATTAAGCAGAAAGTCTACTAATATTCAAATGGACCATCGGAATAAAGTATTACCAGACTTTATTGACTCTCTGTGGTCATTAAAAATCCCAGGACGTCCTTCGAAAAAGAGTAGGGGTTTAACCCCGGCATCCTGGCCAAATCTGCCCACTGGCCTCTGTCCATCATGGCCTCCTAACCCTCCCCATATCATAATTGGCTTAATCACTCTGTCTCCTCTCCACCAATCAGCTGGTGTGTGGTGTGCGGTCTGGCGCAAAATGGCTGCCGTCGCGTCATCCAGGTGGATGCTGCACACTGGTGGTGGATGAGGAGATTCCCCCCCTATGTGTAATGCGCTTTGAGTGCCCAGAAAAGCACTATATAAATGTATGGAATTATTTGTTTTGGAACATTTTGCTAGTCTATAAAATGGAGGTCAGGTTACTTTAAAACTTGATTTTGATAGTGACTTAATATAAATATTAATAAACAATGTAATAAACAATGCCTCAATTTACTTCAATGTCAGTTGTTACTAAGCCAGTGGAACTGGAACTTGACATCCATCTCCCCCTATCTGGATATAGTTGGCTTGAAAGCCTATCCTTAAATATAACTATGTAAAGCTTCACTGATTAGGTCATGAAGATATAAATGAATAAAACTCCACCCATTCAAATGTGGCTCTGCAGTGAGCACCATATACATTTAGAGTCACACAAATAAAGTCTACAGTGAGTGGCAGTAAAAATTTGTTCAGCGTTATCCTAATATGTAATGTATAATTGTCAATTTTTGATTACTCTAGCTGTTGTATAGCAAAGTATGTGAAATGTAATGTAATATAATGTCTGGTGAGTGGATGTAAAAAGATAATTCTATATATGCTTGGTTTTCAGTGAGCATACGTTGCTTTTGATACAAGCTTTGTTTTTAGTGTCTAAAAAAATCTGTCAGACAGTAATGACAGTTATATTTTAGCAATACAAAACTTTAAGTTTTATTCATAACAGGCACATACTGTAGCAGGAGATAAAATGTTCCACACGACTTGCATGTCACCACACTCCAAGAGGCACCCAGATAACAGCTCACACCAAGACATGCTGGGAGTAGGAGATCAAAGTCTTACAACGTGAGTTAGGAAGAAATCCTGAGGGAGCTAGATAAAATCCATAATACACCAACATGCAGAGCATAGTTCTGGTCTGAAGTCTATCAAAAAAAAAGTTGTTATTAGGACATACCTGTCAACCCTCCCGTTTTTCCCGGGATTCTCCCGGTATTTTACAGTTCTATCCCGCTATCATCCCGTGAAGGTATTTTCCCGTATTTCTCCCGTATTTTCAGTCTTTCTCTGAAGCGTGGCAATAAACATTAAAGGGTCACGAAACACCAAAACACTTTTTTTGAGCTGTTGACAGTCATATATGTGTCCCACGCTGCTATAAACACTATTAGGACACATATATTGCACTAAAAAGTGAAAACTGGTTGTTTTTGCGTTATTTTGAGCAAATTCGTTCTTCCGGTTTGAAACGAGTTTTTGAAGCTACGTCACGGCCATGAGATACATAGGGGTAAATCCAGCCAGGAGAGTGGCTGGCTGTCTTTTTGAGGACGTTCTGACGCATCTGAGTGTGCGGCATTAATTCATGAGAAGACGAGCTTCAAACCAATCAGCGCGCTCTATTGTGTATGACGCGAAACTTCATTAATATGCATGATAGCTCCGGAGACTGTATACACGGTTCAGACGGCAGAGAGATGCCACGTTGTGTTGCTAAAACAAGTGAAAGAACAAGAATTTGGAGACATGGGTCGTCGGTGTGCAGCAACAAGGTTTTGTTTTCATTTTCCCTCTATGAGAGAGCAGCTGGACTCACGTGTGGATTACAGTGCACGCGACACGCGACAGAAACGCGTTTGTATGGAAAATTTTTTACCCGAGAGCTTTTCGCATCTGGAAATGGTGAAATCTGGATTTGCCGCTCATCTCCGTTTAATAAAAAGACACAGCTCCAGTTTGATTGTCTGTCTACAGATTTGGTAAGTGTGTTTGCAGTGCAGTGCCCTTTGTTTTACCCAGATTGCAAAGTTAGTTCGTGGTCACCAGAGCTCTTTCAGTTTTTAAAGACATACCTCAGTCAAAATGATTTAGTTACCAAGTTTACAGTATTAATATCACTGCAATATTATAGTCCAATTTTATAGACTGAAAGATCCGCTGTAAATGCTGCTCTCCAAATGTAAACATGATCAAACTTTTCCCGTCGTGCAGGATTTTCGCCGCATTTTGTGACAGGATATAGTCTATATACTGTACACACGGCTTTCTGACGCTACCTACCGAGTCATCCAAGTTACCGAGAAATGCGGAGGATTTTTTTTTCTCCCATTCGCCGTGCGGTATCAAACATTGGATTAAAACTCCATTCTCCAGCAGTTCCTCGCTTTCAATATCTCGTTTGTCACAGGCAACATGCAGGAAATGTTCCTGAATAAAAAGTGAAAATGCCAAACTGCAGTTAAAGTCGACAAATTAATAATTTGGCAAGTAGTTCGATTACTGATGGCCATGTAAACACAGTTACTGTCTTTCTCCCCTGCGTCTGCGTGCCCAAACAGAAACTCCCATATTTGCATATCCTTCCCTCTTTCCCTCCCCTGACACTCCCACCTAAACGGAGCTGGACACGCCCACTTTTCCTGACTTTTTCAAACTAGAGGTGTGAAAACACCCTGCTGAGACAGGGGGTTTCATGGCCCTGTAAAGAGCAGCAACCCATACCGCCAAACCACCAGGGGACGCCCTTTGCTCTTAAATGTGCATCTGTTCTGTGCTTTCGCTTTGTTTATGCATGAAAACACGTGTGTATAAATTTTGGTCGGATAAAAATACGAGGCTCACAATAAAATAAAACACCCCCTCAGCCTCCTTAAAACCACCTTATTTATTTATTTATTATTTTTTAACAGGTGCTGCTATGAGGAACCCCGTGCTTCTGTCTCCAACAGAGGCAGAAGCCGAAAAATATTTGAAAGACTTTCTCCGCTTGGCCCCTGGAAGAATGGCCTGTTAAGCGACTTGTTTTTTTTTTGTTGTTTTTTTTGTTGTTGTTGTTGTTTTTGCAATACTTTGGTTTTGTTTTGCTTCAGAAAAAAATATAAATTGTAATACATTCTAATATAATAAAATTCTACAAATGATTCTTCAGCCGTTGTGTTATTTCATTTTGAGTGGAAATACTTGAGCTTATCATATATGTGTAGACGGATATATAATCAGTGTAACTGTAACTGTTATTTATAGCAGTATGGATGAGGGAATGTCTAAATAAAAAATAAAAAACGACATCTATGCTACATAAATAAGATGTCTCACAGACCTATCATTCTAATAATGAACATCTGTAATGCATCACATAGACGTTGTTTGAATGTATGACAAGGACGTCTATACAACGTTTTCCAGATGAGCAAACGCCCTAAATAAGACGTCTCCCAGATGAAAACGCGGATGTCCAGCAGACGTCTCTGCGACGCATGTGTGCTATCTGGGACTGTGAAATAAATATAAAAATGGCGGGATTTTCTTTCCTTTTATTACAGATGCCGTCCCCTTCATATGCAGTCTTCAAAACAGTCATATAGCGGTGCGTGACTGTCAGCTGACGCGCTCCATAGTGATAATAGAGGCTGTTTCCCAAACAGATTCTGTACATGCGATTTGAAACGGAGCGAAAGTCTGGGTTTTGGGTGCGTGTTTAAACAGACATATACACATAATAATAATAATATCTAAAGATGTCGATCTTCGTGAGTTTTTTTTCAAATACAACTAATTTCGTCCTAAATGAGCATAAAAAGTTAGGAAAGCAATCGAATGCTTTCATTATAATTTTAGATGGTTGCATTTTTAAAGTGACACCTGTTATTTAATGTAATCAAACAAACAAAAATTTATTTTCTTATTCGTTGCTCTTTAATCAGAATGTGTAAGTTATACAGTGAAGAAACAGCTAATGAGATTTGATAGCTTGATTTTATTTCATTATAATAGCTATTAATTTTAATAAGCTGTTTGCTAATGTATTTGCTGCTAATGTACACTATTTATTTTTGCTTTTGTAAATAATAATAATAAAACATATTACTGACCATTTAACTGTTTATTTACAGCTCAAAATCAACATATTTAGTAATTTGGGGATTTTTTTAGGAGGGTGGGGGGAATCCCTTATTATGGCATATCCCTTATTTTCACATCCCAATGTTGACAGGTATGTATTAGGAGCTGCTTTAATTCTTCATGGCTCAGATTCATCAGTGTCCTAGAATAATTCCTCTGAGATATAGGTTCACACTATCATGGCAAGCATCATGCCTGATAACCTCTGGTCTCAACAAGGCATTTCTGTCCATAAGCTCACTGGATGTTTTCCCTTGTTCAGACCATTCTCTGCAAGCTGAGAGCTGGTTGGGAAATAACAACGAGCTTGATACTCAGAACAACCCATCTGGAGCCAACAACCATGCCACTTCTGCTTAAATCACTTAATGATGTGTTTGCACTTGGCAGATTTGGGTCGATTAGAATGAACTCTGGTGTGACTGCTATGTTAGTATGCTTTATTTGAACAACTGTGAGGGCCTGCAATCCAAACAGTGGTGCGCACCAAACAATAGGGTGACCATGTGTCAAAAAAAACAAATGCATACGGCTGGAGATATATACACACACGCGCACACACACACAGGGGTTGGCCAATAAAATTGGAACACTGGTCAATTTAGTGTTGGATGTTTCATGGCTAAATTTGAGCATCCTGGTGGTCAATCTTCATTGATTACAACATTGCACAGAACATTATTTTCTCTCGGCTTGATTACTGCAATGCTATTTATATTGGTTTACCTAAGGGTTCTATACGGAAGTTGCAACTGATACAAAATGCAGCAGCCAGAGTTTTAATGAAATTGAAGAAACAAGAACATATCACACCAGCATTAATAGAATTACGCTGGTTACCAGCGCACCAAAGGATAGATTTTAAGATTCTTTTATTAGTTTCTAAGGCACTACACAACATGACACCTTCTTACATTTCTGACTGCTTACGCCCCATTCACACGGGGCTTCAGCGTCAACGCTTGACAGAGGGCGTGTCTGAAGTTGGGGCTGACACGATCGTCATAGCAGCATCAGCCAATGAAATTAGTCCGCAATAGGCCACTGTCTGAGCTGGTGTATTTGCATACAGCGATCTGATTGGCTGACGCTTCCGTCGGCGCTTGAAAAGTTGAGCAAGTCCCAACTTCTGCAGCGAGCAACGCCTCTGAAGCGGCGCAGACGGATCCACAATGCAGTTCGGCAACGCCTGACGTCACCCATTCAAAGTGAATGGGAAGCGTTGAAGCTGACGCCCCGTGTGAATGGGGCGTTATCGATATATAATCCAAACCGTTTGCTACGCTCTTCTAGCACTGGACTTTTAGAATTTCACGTTGTAAATCTGATGTGATCTGGCGGCACCACTTTAGTCACTATGCTCCAAAAATTTGGAATTGTCTCCCAAATGAAGTGAAAGAATCCCCCAGCATTCATGTTTTTAAAAAGCGTATTAAGACGCACCTTTTTAAAATTGCACATGAACGTAACAGTTTGTGAAGTGTATCCATTTTATCTATATTGTGTAGGTATGTATGTACGGTGTGTGTATGTATATGCATATGTGAGGACTATTGTGTGTGATTGTGTAGCCGGGGTGCCGGTAAAAAACGTAAAATAACGGCCGTTAAATTCCAGGAATTTACTGTAAAATAACAGACATTAAATTCCTTAAATTTCTGGTAATTTCTGTAATTCAACCTCTGTTATTTTACAGTAAATCTCTGTAATTTAACGGTCGTTATTTTACGTTTTTTTGGCCAGATATAAACCGTAAAATTACGGATTTTTTTTACAGTGTATGCATATATGCGTGTATATGTATGCTTTTATCTGACTATATATTTGTTGTTTATTTTGCTTTATTTGTCTATACATTTTTTATTTTGGTTTATTTTAATGCTTGTTTGTTGTTTGTGAAGCGCTTTGAGTTGCATGTATGTAGGAAAAGTGCTATACAAATCAAATGTATTGTTATTATTATTTATTATTATGGGAGACAGAGTTCAAAAGTGGACAAATGGGGTGAGCATGTCACTGGTGCATCTGCGACTAAGACAGCAAGTCTTTGTGAAGTATCAAGATGCACCCATTCAGCAGTCAGACCAGAACTTAAATCAGTAAGGGGCACACATATAGGGGTTGGGCAATGAAACTGAAACGCCTGGTTTTAGACCACAAAAACAACGTCTGTATTTTCACATGTAGTCTACAACATTTTGAAGTCAACTGCCTCTCTAACTTGCAGTTAAGCAAATGTTTTGAAATATTTGCCAAAGTGATTGAGAAATAAAAAATGATTTGCACATGTAGTGTAAATTACTACCTTTTTTTTCTCACATTCATAAGCACATTCAAGAATATTAATAATTTCTGTAATGCAACTAACTGGCCATCTATCAGCATTGTGCTGAACTGAATGAGGTGTTTTATGCTTCAGGTGCCTGAACTGTTGCTGTGGACTGGGCTATTATCAAGGGTACACATGGCTGCTAAGGAGATCCACACACACAAACAATAAGACACGTCACAGCAAGACACCATCTCTCCAGGGCACCTATGCTCCAGAAAGTGCCATAGATGCTCTTGTATCCTCCTGGGCAGTTGCTGTTTGTGAGCTGGGAACTCATTATTGCAGCATGGTGTACGTTAAATAAAATAGATGCTTTTGGCAATTTTATATTTCAAAGGAGGATTTTAAAAGAACAATTCATGAAACAGAATGAAGAGAAAATTAGTCTCTGTAACATACTACATCTGTAATGTATTAGACATTTGTGAGTGAATGAAGGTAAAAATATTAGCCCTCCTGTGAAATCTTTATTTATTTTTTCCCAAGTGATGTTTAGGAAAGCAAGGGCATTTTACAGTATAAATAAATATATATACAGTGCTCAGCATATATAAGTACACCCCTCACAAATCTATCTTTTAAATTCATATTTTTAATAGGAAGATATTTTATTATTTATTTATTTAGCTAAATCTGGAGCTAATCTAACAAAATAATTTACAATAACGGTCCAAAAACTACTACACCCAAATTAATATGTTTGTAAAAATATTAAATACAAATTTTAAGAAGAGGAAAAATCAAGAGAAGAAAAAAAAATGGGAAAATTTTGTTGAAATTTTGTAGTTTGTAATTTTTTGCTTGAATTTAATTGTATTATCTTTCAATCTCTTAATATGTTTGGTGACTAAAATATTATTTTAATAAATATATCAGTTTAATAAATCTGTTTTGTTTAATAATGACTTTAATAACAATGACTTGCCCAGTTAACCTAATATAGTTAAGCCTTTAAGTTGCACTTTAACTTGTATTAATAATTAAAATGAATTAATCTTAATTATTAATTAAATTCTTTCAAGCTCTTCATAATGTAATATTTTCATACAATATGCTTTTTAATTAAGAAAAAATAATTTTACATTTTCGAGTTTTGCTTTGATAACAATTATGATATATTCCGCTATACTGTTTAACCTTTTTTAATTTCCAGTCAAGAGTTTAAGGCAGGAGAATTGAAAGAAAGAAAGAAAGTAAGAAAGAAAAGAAAGAGATCGAATGAAAGAATGAACAAAAGAAAGAAAAAACAAACGAAAGAAAGAAAAGAACGAAAGAGCAAAAGAAAGAACGAAAGAAAGAAAAGAACGAACAAAAGAACGAAAAACGAAAGAAAGAAAGAACGAACGAACGAATGAACGAAAGAAAGATAAAACAAATGAAAGGAAGAAAAGAACGAACTAACAAAAGAACGAACAAAAGAAAGTATGAAAGGAAGAAAAAAACGAACGAAAGGAAGAACGACAGAAAGAAAGAAAGAACAAACGAAAGAACAAACAAATGAACGAAAGAATGAAAAACGAAAGAAAGAGAACTAACGAACGAATGAACGAAAGAAAGAACGACAGAAAGAAAAAAAAAACGAAAGAAAGAATGAACGAATGAAAAACGAAAGAAAGAAAGAAAGAAAGAAAGAAGGAAAGAAAGAAAGAAAAGAATGAACGAACAAAAGAACGAAAAATGAAAGAAAGAAAGAAAGAAAGAAAGAACGAATGAACGAAAGAAAGAAAAAACAAACGAAAGGAAAGAACGAACTAACAAAAGAACGAACAAAAGAAAGAATGAAAGGAAGAAAAGAACGAATGAAAGAAAGAACGACAGAAAGAAAAGAAAGAACAAATGAAAGAACAAACGAACGAAAGAATGAAAAACAAAAGAAAGAGAACTAACGAACGAATAAGCGAAAGAAAGAACGACAGAAAGAAAGAAAGAACGAAAGAAAGACTGAACGAATGAAAAATGAAAGAAAGAAAGAAAGAAAGAAGGAAAGAAAGAAAGAAAGAAAGAAAGAAAGAAAGAAAGAAAGAAAAGAAAGAATGATAGAAAGAACGACAGACAGAAGAAAGAAGAAAGAAAGAAAGAAAGAAAGAAAGAAAGAAAGAAAGAAAGAAAGGGAACAAACGAAAGAACGAACAAACGAACAAAAGAACAAAAAACGAAAGAAAGAGAATGAACAAACCAATGAACAAAAGAAAGAAAGATAGAAAGAAAGAGAACGAACAAACGAACGAAAGAAAGAAAAAAAGAACGAATGAAAGAAAGTAAAGAACGAACGAATGATAGAACGAACAAACGAAAGAACAAAAAACGAAAGAGAGAATGAACGAATCAATGAACGAAAGAAAGCGAACGAATGAACGAACGAAAGAAAGAAAGTAAGAATGAACGAACAAACGAAAGAAAGAATAATGCTGATTCTCAGTGATTTTTGAGGAAGTACATGAGCAGTTTTCTGAAACTTGCCTTGATCTTTCCTCACAGTCGCTCCTGTCCTCATTTTTCACCTCCCTGGTTTTGCATCTGCAGTGCTTGCGGCTCCAGTGCACTCATTTTCCCCAGGGGCCTCACAGAAACCCCTCGATGGCATCCATACACCTGTCGTCTCTTGCACAGACACACACACAAGCTCTCAACAACACACCGGGGCAGAGAGTGTGGCAACAGTGCCCTCTACAGAAGCGAGCACACACACACTGTTTGCACCAGGAGATCAGGGAGTGTCCAGGGTTTTTAGAAGACATGTCATGCAACCTTGAAAACCATGCTGGATGCTTTAAATTATTTATATCAGGTTGCTAGACGATTTTTGCTCCAGTGAGCATTTTTAAGGTAGACACATGCCATAAAAATGCTGGGTTTAACAACAACAACATTAATAATATAGTGCTATTATCAATATTATTTAACAATAAAAAATATAGTTGTTGTTGTTATTATCCCACATTAAAAGAATGTAGAAAATGTTTGTGGTTTAAAAGATGCAATAGTACTTTACATCCACACACATGAGTGAAACATTAAATTATAAATGGATTTTATAAAATATAATATTAATAAATAGAATGAAATAGTAGTGTGTACTTTGTTCCTTTTAAAGCCATTTGTAAAAAAAAATTATATATATATATATGTGTGTGATACTGCTTATATTTATATATATATATATATATATATATATATATATATATATATATATATATATATATATATATATATATATATATAAATACACACACACACACACACACACACAGAATTATTAGCCCCCCTTTGATTTTTTTTTCTTTTTTTAAATATTTCCTAAATGATGTTTAACAGGGCAAGGAAATTTTCACAGTATGTCTGATAATATTTTTTCTTCCGGAGAAAGTCTTATTTGTTTTATTTCGGCTAGAATAAAAGCAGTTTTAATTTTTTTAAGAACCATTTTAAGGTCAAAATTATTAGCCCCTTTAAGCAATATATTTTCTGATAGTCTACAGAACAAACCATCGTTATACAATAACTTGCCTAATTACCCTAACCTGCCTAGTTAACCTAATTAACCTAGTTAAGCCTTTAACCGTCACTTTAAGCTGTATAAAAGTGTCTTGAAAAATATCTAGTCAAATATTATTTACTGTCATCATGACAAAGATAAAATAAATCAGTTATTAGAAATGAGTTATTAAAACTATTATGTTTAGAAATGTGTTGAAAAAATCTTCTCTCCGTTTAACAGAAATTGGGGAAAAAAAATCAACAGGGGGGCTAATAATTCTGACCTCAACTGTGTATATATATATATGAGCAATATCACATGAGTAACAGCGCGATATGGCTGTATATGTGATGTTATACAGCCATATAGCACTGCTACAAGTGTGATATGGCGTTTATACAACAGTTCGACAGCATAATCGTGTCTAAAAAAATAAAAATCAAACATGAAGAGTCTACAAATACTTTTGTATGAGGAACTACTTTCTTCCGACATTCCTTCACATCTGCAGCTGACGCCAGAACAGCTAAAACCGTTGCTACTTCACAAACGTCACTATGAATGATTCTCTAGCGTAATGTCTGAAGTGATGACAAAACAGGTGATTTTGCTCACATTTAAGATTCTAAGGCTAAATGGCATGAAATGCCATCAGTCTACAGAGATTTGCCAGTATTTCTCTGTTGCAATTGACATATCACAATTATTAACCCTGAAAAAGCCAAAGCAATGCAATGTCCCTGCTGAAAAATCCAGCTTAAACCAGCCTAAGCTGGTTGGCTGGTTTTAGCTGGTCGACCAGCCTGGTTTTAGAGGGGTTTTGGCCATTTCCAGGCTGGTTTCCAGCCATTTCCAGCCTGGTCTTAGCTGGTCAGGCTGGAAAATGACCAGCTTAAACCAGCTAAAACCAGCTTGACCAGCCTGGTTTAAGCTGGACAAAGCTGGTTTTGGCTGGTCAAGCTGGTTTTAGCTGGTCAACTCCCAGCCTGGCCAGCTAAGACCAGGCTGGAAATGGCTGGAAACCAGCCTGAAAATGGCCAAAACCCATCTGAAACCAGGCTGGTCAACCAGCTAAAACCAGCCAACCAGTTTAGGCTGGTTTAAGCTGGATTTTTCAGCAGGGGTGTTTGTTATAAAAAAATGCTAAACACATGCAGGAATTTCTTCTTTCTTTCTGTTTACTGAACTAGTCTGCAGTAACGAAAACAGGAGACTCATTAGAACCAAACGGATGGCCAACCAGAAAGTAACTTAGGGTTGTACATAGAGCGGCCAACACAAAATACATACATTCGTGATATGTGAGTCCCATCCCAAACTCAATACACTACAATTACTATGGTATAAATACAGCACTACAACATACAAAAGAGAGAGATCGACTTAGAATGTCACTTGTGGCTATAGATGTACACTGTTTTCCTCACCTAAGGACTTATTATGCGGTCTCTGTCGCCATCTTGTGGCAGAGCGTCAATCGTCTTTGCTCTACTCAGGCTAATGAGCGCCAACCAATCGGCAACCTCCCGCTCTCCCTCGGGAAGCCAATACGGAAGTAAGTCTCCATAATAGGGCTCCATAATAGAGCAAATTTCTATTGAGCCCACTGTTAGAATGGCCAAATTTGCAGCAGAAAAAAAGGTGTTTACAGCCTGGTACAAAGAACGATTTTGGTTCATATAGCTACTATTACCCTTCGTGACAACTGTGAGGAGGGTGAATTTTTTTATAACTCATCCGTTTCCTTTATATTGGGTTATATTAAGTTTGCATAATTAAGGGCGTGGCCACTTGAGTGACAGCTAGGTCTCGCTGGTCGCCATCACTTCACCTCAGCTGATTACAACTGATTAGCCGCTGATCTCGGCATATTTATCGTATTTTTGTGTTGTTATATGTGGCTTTACACAGTCAGTTGCCTTTTGGGATTATTTCCTACAATTATCAGATGATATAGCATGCTGTGTGCACTTAATTGTGCTCACAAGCCATTCACGTGGCCTCCATTTCCCAGGTGAGTGAAATATATAATTATATACCATCTCTATGAATGTATTTGTTTTATTTAAGATCATTTATCATTTATAATGTTCTTTAGACCTGTAATGCACTCCAGAATCAGTCATCTGAAGCGTTGTCATACAGTGTTCTGCCTGGACTTCATAATTAGCCTTGCATTTACTAACACAGACTATATCTGAAGTTTTTGGAAGTAATTCGCACTTTCCTCCTGTTGAAAAACGTCATAAGCGCAATGCTTAGTGGCTCAATGTGTAATGCATTGAGCCAATAAGCATTGCGCTTATGACGTTGCTTATGAAACAGTGTTTTTAAAAGTCTAAACACTTTATTGATAAAGTGTACAACCAAGCACATGTGGTCAGAACACAAACGAGTCGCAGGTGTTGAAGTATTAAGCGTTTCTCCCTTAGGAAAGCCCGTCTAAGCAGGCCGTCTGTAGATCCGCTCACGCTCCGCCTCTTTGCCCTTGTATGGTATGCCCAGGGTTGGTGCGATGACGCGCGAACAAAATGGCGATGGTTGGCCACGTCTTCTAGTAGCTTCTTTTAAGTTCTTCATAAACCTATGGGTGACGTCACGGATACTACGTCCATATCTTTTACAGTCTATGGCGCCAACGTGGTGAATCTCCAAAATTATAAATATTTAAAGTAGGCACTGTCCTTATAAATAAACTGCATAGTTGCAATTTAAACAACTACATTGTTTACACGGCTATCAGCCGATCAGATTTTACTTGGATTTAAATAAATTTACTGAAAACAATATTATGAAATAATATTAAATATCCATATAAATAACTAGTAATATAATAAAAACTTTGAAACATGGTAAATAAACCTAAAATAGAATTCTAAATGAAATAATTTGTGCATTATTTGTAGGTTTAAATATGTAAAGGAAATGAAATAATAGAAATCTAAAATAGAATTCATCAAAAAAACATGCTACTAAAAACTATACATACAATTAAATGTTTTAAAAACACTTTATTGCAGAGCAGATGAGATATGAAAAATCAGTTTTGTCTTTAAAATATGATTAAAAGCTGACAGAATCCATATAGTGATACAGGCATATGTTTATGTACCGTGAAAGAGCGATCTGAAATCAAAGCGTACACCGTCCCAGAAATCATCAGACAGCTCTTCTCCTCTCATCCGTCTCTCCACCCATATGTCACTCCGTCTCGCAGTCAGAATGAAATGTCAGCGGCATCAATCTTCAAGCAGAGAGTACTGATATGTCTAACCCTGCGTGAAGTTCAGGACCCCGGGTAATAAACATCCTGACAGCTATGATGGCCTTCAGTCTTTTAGCCTTGCCAAAAACATGGACGAGAAGAAAATATGAGCCATGTACACACACAAAGTTTGGTTTTGTGATTTATGAGGACTCTCCATAAGTGCAATGTATTTTTTTTACTGTAAAAGCCACGTATTATATCATGACCTTACCCTACCCCTAATTCCAACCCTTACGGAAAATTTTGAAAGTCAAAAAAAAAACTGATTACAAGGTTACTGATTACTCATTACAATTTTTAAAATTACAATGACATGCTGCATGCCCTCATAAACCACCTCAACATGTTAAAGGGTCACGAAACACCAAAACACATTTTTTTATGTGTCCCACGCTGCTATAAACACTATTAGGACACATATATTGCACTAAAAAGTGAAAATTGGTTGTTTTTGCGTTATTTTGAGCAAATTCGTTCTTCCGGTTTGAAACTAATTTTTGAAGCTGCGTCACAGCGATTAGATACTTGCGTGTAAATCCAGTGTGGAGAGTGGCTGTCTGTACCTGCGAGTACACAGTGATGTCTCTGAGTGTGCGGCATTAATTCATGAGAAAGACTTGGTTTAAACCAATCAGCGCATTCTATTGTGTATGTGGTGCATCTTCATTAATATGCATGAGCTTCGAAGACTGTTTTACCTGTTACAGTGTTCAGACGACAGAGAGACGCCACGTTGTGTTGCTAAAACAAGTGAAAGAACGAGAATTTGGAGACATGGGTCGTCAGTGTTGCATTTATTATTGTGCTGCAACAAAGGTTTTGTTTTCATTTCCCCGCTATGAGAGCGCAGCTGGACTCACTTGTGGATTACAGTGCACGCGACAGAAATGCGTTTGTAAGGAACATTTTTTTACCCGAGAGCTTTTCGCATCTGGAAATGATGAAATCCAGATTTGCCGCTCGTCTCCTTTTAAAAAAGACACAGCTCCAGTGTGACTGTCCTGTCTCTACAGATTTGGTAAGTGTGTGAGATCAATGCCCTTTGTTTGTTCATTCAGATGGCAAAGTTAGTTCGTATCGTCAGCAGTGCTCTTCCAGTTTTTAAAGACATATCTTAGTCAAAATGATTTAGTTACTAAGTTTACAGTATGTTAATATCACTGCAATATTATAGTACAATATTATAGAAAGATCTGCTGTAAATGCTGCTCTCAGAATGTAAACATGTAAACACATCAAACTATTACCGATGTGTAGGATTTTCGCCGCATTTTCTGACAGGATAGTCTATACACACACACGGCTTTCTGACGCTACCTACTGAGTGCATCTAAGTTACCGAGAAATGCAGAGGATTTTTTTCTCCCATTCGCTTTGCGATATCACATACTCCATTAAAACTCCACTCTCCAGCAATTCCTCGCTTTCAATATCTCGTTTGTCACGGGCGACATGCAGGAAATGTTCCTGAATAAAAAGTGAAAGTGCCAAACAGCAGTTAAAGTCCACAAATTAATAATTTGGCAAATAATTCGATTACTGATGTCCATGTAAACACAGTCATTTCTCCCCTGCATCTGCGTGCCCAAACGGAAACTCCCATATTTGCAAATCCTTCCCTCTTTCCCTCCCCAGACACTCCCACCTAAACAGAGCTGGACACGCCCACTTTCCTGACTTTTTTTCAAACTAGAGGTGTGAAAACACCCTGCTGAGACAGCGGGGTTTCGTGGCCCTTTAATTCTTAGTTCATACACACCATTACACAAATTTGTGTCCTCATAAATCGCAACACCCACACACTGCTTATTTTATAGTCCTACCCCTAAACCCAACCCACTCAAGAAACCTGTAGCAAACTTTGAATGTCAAAAGACCCCATTACATATGATTTTTGAGGGTTTACAATTACAAGGACACAAGGTATGTCCTCCATACCTGCCAACATTTGGTTCGTAAATTCCGGGAGACCCCCGGGTTACGTCATACGCTAATTTGCATATTACTGACGTCATCGCGTTCTACCGTTTCTGTTTGTTTAACAGCCTATGGTAAATAAATGGGGTATTTTATATTTGCACTACACTTTATGTAAGCTTGTCAATTTAACTAAATTTATTGCTGTTTGAATACAGTATATCATTATAGATGAGTAGTGAATTTGCAGTAATCTCTCAGACGTAATATACTCAGACAAGTTCTGAAACTCTCACTTAAAACATCTCTGATTGTGCAACAAGAATAAATGGTCAAATTAAATTGTTAAAATAAAGGAGAAGCAGATCAGGTTGACTGTACAAGGGAGATACTTTCAAACTGCCACCTGTTCTAAATCATTTGCCGTCGGTACGCAGAGAGGTGCTCTGCTCTCAGGCTGCAGGGGAGGGGCCGGCGGCGTCACCCGCAGCTCGTTGAGAAGAGTAGGGACGGTACAGTAATGGACAAACGACAGTCTATAAAAATCGCCAGTAACACACAAAAAAGTCGCTAGATTTGTCGCTAGTCGCTTTTTTAAAATTTGTCGCTTAATTGGCAACACTGGCGCAAACTGAAAAGCGGGGAGCGGGAGGGGTGTGAGTTTTGGGGAGATGGGGGCGCTCGACCGGAAGAGCACAAGCACCAAGTTTCAGCTCGGACTGTACCAAAATGCTGAGGAGCGGGGGGCGGGGGAATTCCGGGAGTTTACCGGGAGACAGAACAATACGGGAGACGGGTCTGAAATACGGGAGACTCCCAAGAAAAACGGGAGTGTTGGCAGGTATGATGTCCTCATAAACCAGTTTAATTGAATATACATAGGTCATCCCCATGTCTTTATACAATTTTGTGTGCTCGTAAACAACATAAACAAGTACAGACAGACATCGCTATTGGGGGTTTACAAGGACTCTCCATAGGCATAATGTATTTTACCATGTACATTCTATATGACCTTTCCTTAGCCTAAACCCAACCCTTACAGGAAAACCTGTAGCATATGTCAAAAGCCCCCATAAAGTATGATTTATAAGTGTTTTGAATTACAGGGATATAAGGCATGTCCTCATAAACCACCTCAATGTTTTGATACCTAGGTCAGATACCAATGTCACTATACAAATGTCTGTCATTGTAAACCACCAAAACCAATGCAAACACACCATTCTCAGGAGCTCTCCAGTGCAGTAGACACTGTGTAGATCTGTGTCTTCAGCCTCCTCTTCATCTCTCTGATCATTTGACAGAGGGCCAGAGGGTAACAGCAATACACCGTCATCCAGTCCTCACACACATTACCCTGGAGACAACACAGAAGAAGCTAATGCATTCCTAATTTAATGGAGCCCGACAAATTAAGGATTGTAGATTGCCAAGTAAGGATACTTTTTCCTGATATTGATTTAACACCCCCATTCAAGTCTAGTTATGGAATTTCATTTCGGAATCTTCGTCTAACTGTCAAATACTGAATGTGTTTTATTTTTAGCACAAGAAGCATATGACTTGATAAATCTCTAGGAAAAATGCTTATTTTCCAGGTGACTACATTCCATTGTTCAACAGAATGTCGACAGGAACATCTAGTTGAACATCAAGTTGAGCTTACGGTTTCCACATGAAGGCAAGCACATCCATCTTACAGTATGCTACAGTGTAAAATGAGTATGCAATTTGAGTAGTAAGTCCGACGAGACTCTGAGGTGCACATCCGAAGCACGCTACGCTATCTCATGATTCCCTGTGAGAGAATTCATGAATGGGAGTGAAGTGACGCAACTGACGTGGGTAGGTCACATGATCATGACAAAATGTCGGATATAGTGCATCTGAGTTCCATTCATAGTACTCGCGTTCATTCTGTACAGAACGTACTTTTCTAGTGGTTTAGTACAATTGAATTCAAATGCAGTACCTATTGAGTAGGAGACAAAAAAAGAGACAGAGGCAAAGTGTCATCAAATAAATAAATAAATAAATAATAATAATAATAATAATAATAATAAACAAAATACAAGCAGTTAAAATTATGGACTTAAAGCCTATGTGATGGCATCATTGTGATGTTTACATGTAAACATAACCTTTTTAGTTTTGATAGTTTTATTAAATGTAATTATCTTAAATTGTTTTTTAAATGTTTAAATAATCATGTTCCAATGCTGTTTTCTGATCTGATCAGTAGGCATCAAACCTCTCACAGAGTCACACGGGCAACTGCTAATGGTGACTGTCTAGTGCCAAAGTGTAAGACCTCATTTGGTCAATCTGTTTTCTCTGTAAAGGGAGCCAAATTGTGGAATGATTGACCTGTTAGCTTAAAACTAGAAAGTAATATCAATATTTTTAGTAGTGTTCTTAAAAAGTGGTTAAAAACAAAACAGCAGTGTTTGCACAAATAGCCTATTAGTTTGTTTGATCTTGCCGCCTTTGCTTTTGCCTTCAGTAATTTTATTTAAAGAATTATAATGTTGTGTTTATGTATTTATTACATTTTTATTTTGTCAATTTTGTCAAGCCTCCTTAAGAATTAGCATGTCTGCTAAAACACTTAAATACATTTGTTTTTTCTAGCGTAATTGTGATGTTCATTCTGACCAGAACCAGGAAATCAGAGCACATCACACCTGTCCTCAGGTCTTTACACTGGCTCCCAGTTACATTCAGAATAGATTTTAAAGTATTATTACTTGTCTATAAATCACTAAATGGCCTAGGACCTCAATACATTACAGATATGCTCACTGAATACAAACCTAATAGATCACTCAGATCTTTAGGATCATATAAACTAGAAATTCCAAGAGTTCAGTCAAAGCAGGGTGAATCAGCTTTCAGCTACTACGCCCCTCACTGCTGGAATCAGCTTCCAGAAATGATCAGATGCGCTCCAACATTAGGCACATTCAAATCCAGACTGAAAACACATCTGTTTAGCTGTGCCTTTACTGAATGAGCACTGTGCTACGTCTGACAAATCACACTATTATGTTTTTCTCTTCTTTTTCATTCTTTTACAACCTGCTTTAACACATTTTTGTCTGTTTTTATCTGTTATTTATTATCTGTTTTTATTTAATTTTTTCTTATACTTGTCTCTTTTATTCCTGTTTATGTAAAGCACTTTGAATTGCCACTGTGTATGAAATGTGCTATATAAATAAACTTGCCTTGCCTTGCCTTCATGTCAAATAAATAAAAAAAAATATATAAAAAAATAATGGAGAAAGTCTTATTTGTTTTATTTCGACTAGTATAAAAGCAGTTTTTTTTATTTTTTTAAGAACCATTTTAAGGTCAAAGTTATTTGCCCCTTTAAGCTATTTTTTTTCAATAGTATACAGAACAAATCAGCGTTATACAATAACTTGCCTAATTACCCTAACCTGTCTAGTTAACCTAATTAACCTAGTTGAGCCTTTAAATGTCACTTTAAGCTGTATAGAAGTGTCTTGAAAAATATCCAGTAAAATATTATTTACTGTCATTATGGCAAAGATAAAATAAATCAGTTATTAGAGATGAGTTATTAAAACTATTATGTTTAGAAATGTGTTGAAAAAATCTGCTCTCCATTAAACAGAAATTGGGGAAAAAATAAACAGGGGGGCTAATAATTCAGGGGGGCTAATAATTCTGACTTCAACTGTATATATATATATATATATATATATATATATATATATATATATATATATATATATATGTATATATATATATATATATATATATATATATATATATACATATATATTTAAATGGATAAAAATGTTTATACAGCATAAAGTTGCCGTTTGGTGAGTCAAAAACAGTGCATTTTCTGTTTACTTTTATTTAAATGATATTACAGAAATATCAAAATTAAATATGTAAATCATATATTGTTGATTTTATTCCATTTTACAAAAACAAGTTTAGAACTTGACCTTGTCAGGTTTTTTTTTTATTTTTACTATGTTTACTGCCTTGATTATGAAATATCTAACCATTTGATTAAGAAATGTATAGTATAAAAAAAGTTAAGCAAAGTACTAGGACCAAACCTAACTCTGCTTTAAAATTTGCATAAACCATTTGAAAACACATGGCAGTGAACATCTGGTATTTGATAATATCAATAGAAGTAAAATGCAAGCAGAATTGGATATTACATTTTCATTTTCTTTTCGGCTTAGTCCCTTTATTAATCTGTGGTCGCCACAGCGGAATGAACCGCCAACTTATCCAGCATGTGTTTTTTTACGCAGCAGACGCCCTTCCCGCTGCAACCCATCTCTGGGAAACATTCACACACACTCATTCACAACGGATAATTTAGCCTACCCAATTCACCTGTACCGCATGTCTTTGGACTTTGGGGGAAACCGGAGCACCCGGAGGAAACCCACGCGAACGCAGGGAGAACATGCAAACTCCACACAGAAACGCCAACTGACCCAGCCGAGGCTCGAACCAGCGGCCTTCTTGCTGTGAGGCGACAGCACTACCTACTGCGCCACTGTGTCGCCGACTAACATTATTTTGGAGCTAACTGTTAATTGTGAAAACTGCATATATGTTCAGTACAGTGTCACTGGAAAATGAACTAACAATTTTGTTCCTTTTCACACTTAATAATATAAAATGAGTTAAAAAAGCAATGCAAAATCAAGGTAATAATATGTGGACGCAGTGCACTTACATTTGCTTTTGGAAACACTATTGGTTGGGTTTAGAGAAGGGTTTAGGCCAGTTGTTTGCTGGTCTATGTAATGTGGACAAGAAGCTTCTAAAACCCACAACATAATGTACCTGGAGAAATGTATTTTCGGTTTTGCAAAAATGAAGGCACATTTTTCAATGAGCCTAGACCAGTGGTGGGCAAACTTTTTAGACCCGAGGGCCACATCAAGTTTTTCAAACCAAGTGAAGGTGTCACATGTCAAATCCTTCAAAAAATTACTTTTATTTATAGTGGCAGTATGCATGGAACATGTAATATCGGACAGAAACGTTTCACATTAACACACATTTTTTTTAAAGTTATTATTGAGTCATATTTACAAGTCAAATTAATTTGCACTGCTATTTATATTTACTTATCAATCATCATAAAACACTAAAATAATCCCTTATAAAATATAATAATAATAATGTAATAATTTTTACAGTGGAGAATAGAAAAGATATTGTCTGATAGAAAAAAACTCATATTAACACATTAAAAATAATTTGAATGTTTGCGTGAAAAAATGCCTGGAGGGCCGGTGTCCTGGAGAGTTTAGCTCCAACCCTAATCAAACACACCTGAACCAGCTAATCAAGCTCTCACTAGATATACTAGAAACATCCTGGCAAGTGTGTTGAAGCAAGTTGGAGCTGAACTAAGCAGGACATCGGCCCTCCAGGACTGAGTTTGGACATCCCTGTTCTAGTCTTTAAAAACAGCAATACTTTCTTGGCATATCAGACATACCGCTTTCTGTCCGATATTGGTGAAGAAGTATTTTGTTGTCCATTCTTCCTTAAACACACGACATTCAGAGTCAATTTATCTTTTTTTTTGTCTGACTCATTTTCAGTCATTAACGGTCGAGTGCATTTTAATATCCGAGAGTGTTCTAATTTTACTGGTTGCACTAACTGTACAGCGTGTAATACTGCCATCAAATGGCGTTCACTTGTATTGCATCATTATTTTACTAATTCTGAAACCAAACCGTTACTCACAAGCAGCATTTTAAAAACTCCTTCGCGGGCCGGATGAAAGAGTTTAGCGGGCCGCATATGGCCCACGGGCCGTAGTTTGCCCACCTCTGGCCTAGACTGAAAATGTAGTATTTATTGAAAGAATATCTGGCAATTTAAACGCAACATCCTTTGCATCTTTTTGCTGTGAGACGACAGCACTACCTACTGCACCACTGCGTTGCCAGATATCACATTTTGAATTGGATAAATTATTCAAATAATTTAATTATTATTTGTAGCGCTGTTGATTTTCTGGGTCATTTTTTATCTTTGTAAAGGAATTAATTGTATCTGTGCTGTCTTTTATGTCAAATCCTTAAAACAATGATTGAGTTACTTCAATCAAAAAATTCCTTACCTAATGTTCATATTACAAAATAATATCATCCAGTTCACTTTGTCAGTTGGTTTACTAGCTGCTGCTTGATTCAGGTGAATACACAGCTCTTGGAAATTTCCAGATATTTACATTCCTGCTGAATCCTTACCCTGATCTTAAAGCGCTCTCTGATGCCCACCCTCATGGCAAAGGTAGAGCCGGGCAGCAGAGGCAGGCACATGCATTCTCCATACTGATGAGCCAGACTCAGATCCAAACAACAGGGCACAAACGCACCCATCAGCACTGCACAAATAAGGGAAGGAATACTTAGAAACAGAAAGAGAAATTCAGAGCATGAGGATTCATCTGCATCTAGTTTAACAATGCTAATACTGAGTGACTTCAAAAGAGGATTCAAGTCAGCTAAATATGAGTCTAAAATGATAAATCCATGTTCTTGGGAAAATGACCATTTTCTTTCATTTCTTACTCTGAATTAATGTAAAATCATTAATCATTAAGGATAGCCATTAACTTTTAATGATTTTGAAGCGGAGTAATTAATCATGTTTATAGTAAATGCATAAAATACATGGCAGAGAACATATAATAAGATCTTGAATTGATCAAATAACAGTTTGAACCATAACATTTTATAATTATGTGAATTGTGAAGTACATATTCTATGAAAGAATGTATTTATGCATACCATACATCTTTTATTACCATACAACTTGAATCATATTTAACTGACCAGGGGTGCGTTTCCCAAACAACGACGTAACTCGTGGCTGAACTATCATAGTGCGATGCATCGTTTGGGGAAAGAACGATGTAGTGACGAGTGTTTCCCAAAACCCCTAGTTTCTCTGTCGCAGATCCATCGCTTGAACCACGTTAGTTATAACGTAAAACGCCCATAATGATGCTCTAAACGGGGTGGAGTAACTTCTTTAGAGAACAACCCCATCATTTCTTTGTGCAAATTATATTGTTTTACACAAACACGCATTTCAAATAAAATCCAATATTAGTTTTGGTAGAAACATGCACTCGCTTTCCATATTAAATAAAATAAATGTAAATGGCACATATAGGGCCAATGTTTGCTTTACTAATATTATTGAGAAGTTGAACATTACATATTCTATTCTAAAACATAAAATCACTTACAAAAGCTTACACTATTCTAATATCATATATAAATCGTATAAATAAATAAATAATGAGGCGATTTATTATAAATATATTTACTTTAATAATAATATTAATGATGATGATGATGATTATTATTATTATTATTTAGGATAGGCCTATTGTTTATTTATTTTTAAAAAATTACAATTTGACACATGCAAACCACAGCAGAAAGTTCTAACCAACAGACCCATGTCATATACAGTAGAGAAACTTAATAAATAACCCACTATAAAATAAAAGAATTAACGTATGCTATGTTTTTTATTTTCACAAGCTTTGGAGACGTAACATAATTTCCGCTTTTAAATATACCTATAGTTTTCGCCATGAGGCTGTGTTCAAAATGATATCAATGTTTTCAAAGTGCACTGCGAAGGGAGCACAATTGTAAACATGAAGATCGCTAAAATTGAACTGTAAAAATACTTTGAAAGCAAATTACACCTAAGAGAGATGACCTTAATGCTTTTTTATTATTAATAGTTCCAACTTTGAATGTTAGAATGTTCTAAATGAATAGGGCATAGGGGGGATAAGTGGGAATAGAACACAGCCAGGAACTATGCTTCTAACTACAGCTCCATAGGTGTCGTTTCAAGGGCTCAAGTTTGCGACGCAGTTTGCGAATGTTCGTTGGAGCGATGGATTTGGGAAACAGCAAATCAACGAACTATGTTTGTAACGACGGAACTTGCGACCTTAGTTGGCTAACGATGGTTTTGGGAAATGCACCCCAGTACAGTAATACAACACAAAATTAAATTAATTACTGTATAATAATAATTATGTCTAAACCTGGGAATTTGTGTGTGTTTTGGCAAGAGTCTTGGTCTTAAAAAGACGTAAAAACATGAACTTATGGAATTCATTCTGCAATTTTGCTAACTCAGTTGATTTGTTTTGCTTCATTGTTTTTTTTTTTTAAATACGAGAGGCTTCATGGGCAGACCAACAATGAATAAGCTGCTGGCCTAGATTTTCTGAGGCTATAAATATATTAAACCAAATTGTGTCCCATTAGAGTTTCCAGCCAGTTTCTTTATTTTGGAAAAATGTTTCTTCGTTTTCTTGTAAAGTAGAGCGATACAAGGCAATCATTGACAATATATTGTAAGCTGAGAAAATATTATATGCTATTCCTTCCATGCTAATGAAGGACTACTGAGACATTCCAAGCATGGGATGGGTCCTCCTGGTGTGGCAGAGTTCATCACAGCCCTAATACACATCTCTGCCATTTGGTTACAGTAACCATCAACGCTATCTCACGGCCAATTCGTAACTTTTTGATTAGTGGCTAATTCGTATGAATTCGTACGATCTAATTCGTACAAATTAGTACGATTTGCCCATCACCCAATGACGGTTGGGGTTAGGGGCGGGGTTGGGTGCCACGCCTCCTTTTTAAAATCGTACATTTTCGTACGACTGAACTCGTACGAATTCATACGAATTAGCCACTAAACTGACAAAACGTAAAATACTTACGTTTCCTCGTGAGATCAGGCTGGCCTTTCACCATACACAATTAATCTGCTTGTGATCTTCCTTCATAAAACTTTGTCATGTTTGGTGTCATTTGACAGTTTGTGACTAAAGCGTTGTAGTGATGAAATCAACAGAGACATTGATTGATTGTATTTCAATATAAGAATTAAAAAAGAATTAAAAATAAAAACATTTTACAGCATATATATATATATATATATATATATATATATATATATATATATATATATATATATATATATATATATATATATATATATATATATACATACAGTTGAAGTCAGAATTATTAGCCCCCCTTTGAATTTATTTATCTTTTTTAAATATTTCCCAAATGATGTTTAACAGAGGAAGGAAATTTTCACAGTATGTCTGATAATATTTTTTCTTCTAAAGAAAGTCTTATTTGTTTCATTTCGGCTAGAATAAAAGCAGTTTTTCATTTTTTAAACACCATTTTAAGGTCAAAATTATTAGCCCCTTTAAGCTATATATATTTTTTGATAGTCTACAGAACAAACCAACATTATACAATGACTTGTATATAGATGGATGGATGGATGGATGGACGGACGGACGGACGGACGGACGGACGGACGGACGGACGGACGGACAGACAGATAGATAGATAGATAGATAGATAATTGTTTTTGTTGTTTTTATTACTGTAATTTGCCATAAAATAAATAAATAAATAAATAAAAACAGGTTTCTGGCAATTGTAAACTTATACATCTTCCAATTTAGACTCAAAACGTTATTCTATATATATCGTAATACAACACCAGTGGATTTTACAATGTGACCAAAAATGATTTAGAATTTGCAACTTAGAACAATATCCAATTTTAAAGTATAAAAAAAGGTTTAGCAAACATTTCCACTTACATGTGCTGGCGTCACCACACACGTCAAACAGTCCTGTGCTCCAGCCTCCTCCTGTCTGAGTGATGGTGGTCACTGTCGTTGTGGTTTCACCAAGGCCAGGTTGAGTCACCACAGGACATTCCATCTTCTCACTTCCTGTTGGGTTTGTCTCAACGTCTTTTGGACCAGGGGAGTCCATTTAGATCTAAAAGCGGTCACCTTTTATTTTAATTCACCCTATAAACAAACCATTAACTAAGATTTGATCTCAATAAACTGCTAAATAGCTGCTTGTTAATAGTTAGTAAGGTGGTAGTTGGGTTAGGATTAGATATGTTAAATGAGGTCATACTTTGTGCTAATAAACAGTTAATATCTTATTTATAGGTGGGTAATAAGCTGTAAAAACTTTAAAGGTGCAGTATTTAAGTTTGACACAGTGGCGTTGCGAGGGGGGGGGGGGGGGGGTGGGGGGGGGGGGGGGTGGGGGGGTTCTCAAGCCCCTGATGTATTGTCAAAAGCCCCTGATCTTTTGGATTATGTTGCACATAAATAAAAATAGATTGTATAACATTTATTTTGCTAAGTACTTAAAATTAACACACATCACGCGCTCCAATTAACGCAGCGTGTTAATCAGTCAGCTGTGCAGCAGTACCTGTTTCTACCGGAAGGTGGGAGTGGCACTGTTTTCACATGGTGATAAAAAATCATACTTATGTTTTTTATTCATACATTCATTATTTTGAGGAGCTGAAGCTGATGAGGTAATAATACAAGCGTTTTGCGAAACTGAATAGTTCTAACTACTGATGAAGCTTCATATTTGTTTTCACAGTATAAAATGTGTGTAGTTTTGGTGAAATAAAAATAACTGTAATCAATAAAATGTGCGTCATATAAATGTATATACATGCGAATTAGAAAGAAAAGAGAAACGTAAATTGTACTAGCTTTCTATTTTTCCATTTATTGTTGCAGTCTTGTAAATGATCAGTTAAAGCCTTTTTATGTTTAATCAGATCTTATTTTCATTTATTCAACTACAGCAATAGCTGGATGCCTCCATCTATATTAGGTATTTCCTGGAATGTTCAACTACTTTTGTGAGGCATATATGGAATTTCTGCTCAAGAATGAAACTGGCATTAGCCTGCATGCATTTAAAGTGCTACAATGCCCACATCACCCTATTTTGAGGAAAACTGAAAAAAATTCCCTCTAAAGAAATTTGAAGTAAACATATTTCTAGCATATAGATCTTTATTTTTATTTATTTCTCAATTGTTATTATATCAAAAATAGTAGCCTATTGAATATCAATATTTTGCAAGGTATTGAATTTAGAAACTCCAGTATCTTGACAAAACTGCATCTTAGTTAATCACTCCGTCCAAATAAACATGTTTGTAGCTTTGTATCACATTGGATAACTCCCACTATAAAATAAATCATATTTTCGGATTTGAAGACTTGCAGAAAATTACATTTTTAAAAATCAAGTTAGAATTAGAACTTTTTATTTATTTATTTATTATAAAAAAAATGTATTTGGGGGGGGGGGGGGGGGGGGGGGTTCTTTGGGGCTAAGCCCCTTATCCCTTTCAACCCTAGCAACGCCCCTGGTTTGACACCCAGTGGTTGAACTAGGTATTGCACTCCTGGATCAAAACTAACACAAGCGCGGGTTGCCAGATTGAGTACAGGATCGAGTGATTTAAACTGTGTTCTAAATAAAAGCAACGACACGCTATAGAAGGAATATTTTCCGGTTCTAACCAACTCCTCGAATTGATATATTAGAAACGGCTTCTATTTCTCACAGCTGAACAACAGAAACCTATGACAGTGATCACCTCAGGTAAACCTTGTGTGCTTTATTCAGTGCTAAATGCTAACAATGTGAGTTTGAATGCCATTTTACAGGACATTTATTGCCGTATACTTAAAGCAGAAGCAGATAGTTCACCTCAGATCTTGAAAATACTATAAACCGCTTGAAATTGAACTAAACACATATGAGTGATTCAGCATCTACA
This sequence comes from Danio kyathit, assembly GCA_903798195.1. Taxonomy (NCBI): domain Eukaryota; kingdom Metazoa; phylum Chordata; class Actinopteri; order Cypriniformes; family Danionidae; genus Danio; species Danio kyathit. The sequence continues at coordinate 50,101,106 of LR812539.1, forward strand.
TTTAATGATGTTAAAGAGGGTTAACATGTATTAAATAGATTATAAACCTTACCGCTTCGTGAGTGAGTGCATATTCTGTGCTTCTGAAAGGCTGGATTTACAATTCTGTCGTGTTTCGTCTGGTGCAAACAGCCAAATTGCGCATCCCTGCATATCTCACAGCTTTGCCAGATGTACGATAATTATCGTATTTGTATGATAATTTCGACCTCTGTACGATGTACGATTAATAATGAAAAAAATCCTATAATGTACGATAATTTCAGAGTTTTATGGCATTTAAACAGAATTTCATTATGTTAGGGCTTCTATACTTATTGATCCAGCTGCATCTCCACCACCACGACCGGTTTGACGAGCCTTATGCTTATATGCAAATCCTGGAGGAGTTGCTTCATTTAAGCTAATATAGTCATTTTGTTTCAGCCAGGTTTCAGTAAGACAGAGTGCATTTAGATTGTTATCTGTTATTATTTCATTTATGATAAGCGTTAAAAATACATGTTCCTTAACCAGATGGTTTTTCAAGTTACTTATAAAGAGATTGTTACTTCAGTCATGTTGTTGTAATGTTTTAAGTTGACTATAGTTACACAGTAAAAAAAAAAAAATTGAAATCGTGAATCATGAACTTTATGAAAAAGTCTAGATTTTTTAGTCTTATTTCAACGTCTGATACTGTCCACCGGAGGTCGCATTTTCGGTCACAGACGCATGCTTTCTGAATGAATGAATGAAATACGCTTTTTTCCAACAAGGCAACCCGGAGTGCTGAAATATAATTGGCTAAACTGGCATTGTGCAGGTTAAATTTACCTAAACAAAGACAGCGTTCCGGCACGGAAAAAACATTTTCAAAGCAGAATATCTGACTTCAGCATTGTTTTTCAGTTAAACAAGTATGTTCACTTGGGATGTTTCTTATTTCTTCGTATTTTTATGCTATCCCTGCTGAAAAATCCAGCTTAAACCAGCCTAAGCTGGTTGGCTGGTTTTAGCTGGTCAACCAGCCTGGTTTTAGAGGGGTTTTGGCCATTTCCAGGCTGGTTTCCAGCCATTTCCAGCCTGGTCTTAGCTGGTCAGGCTGGAAAATGACCAGCTTAAACCAGCTAAAACCAGCTTGACCAGCCTGGTTTAAGATGGACATAGCTTGTTTTGGTTGGTCAAGCTGGTTTTAGCTGGTCAACTCCCAGCCTGACCAGCTAAAACCAGGCTGGAAATGGCTGGAAACCAGCCTGGAAATGGCCAAAACCCCTCTAAAACCAGGCTGGTCGACCAGCTAAAACCAGCCAACCAGCTTAGGCTGGTTTAAGCTGGATTTTTCAGCAGGGATAGAGGAGTCAAAAACTTACCTACAGCACCTTTAATAAACAATAGCTCTTTAAGACAAAAATGCAGACAGAAAATCCAATAAAGAGGGAGACTTCACCTGACTTGAAAGTTTAGACAGCGCACTGTGGCATTAAACTGAGGAAGTGCATAGTAATGAGGGTGAACACTTACTTGGTGAATGTTAAAGTGCCTCAGAATAATTCCTCACGGTGACAACAGACTGAGGGAGAAGACAGGGTGAGTTTCCTTTGGTGACAATGTTATGCTCTTTCTGATAGCTGCTTGGCCAAGAAGCCTTGACAGAAAGCTGCTGTGAGCTGATAAGCCTCCACACACACACAAGCACAGAGAGAAGACCCTCACACACAAATAAAACATCTCTCATGTGCGTTCAAATACAAACCCTCAAGGTCACAAACACAACAGCATATATTATTCGAAATTCTCAAACACAATAACACATCATACCTTTTTGGGGGGGCCCACCAGCCTAGTTACAAACACCTCAATGTTCCATACAATACACACACACATACACACACACACGCAAAATGTATTCGATCAAATGACACCTCAAATAGGGAACAAGTGTTTACCAGTGATCCAGCCTGAGTGTGATGTTACGTAAACTCACCCCGAGAGCAGCAGTGCAGAATTGCACGTTCTCTTGAGGTTAATGTCTCGCATCATTTCCTTCTGTACTGCAGCTAACGCACACCAAACTGGGTCACATCCATTTCTGAGACATTTTATGTAGCTGTCAAATGTAAAATGGCTTGCATGTATGTTTGTCACCCAGGTCTGCTCAAGTTCATGCAAGCATCCATCTGTGGCTGATCTCATCTCCACTTGCATCCGACTGTAAAAATGAGACTCCACTATATCTGTTATACGGGCTGGGTGGCCAAACTAAGAACTCGCTTTCTAGTTTCCACATTATTTGCTATTACACACTGCAAAAAATGCCTTTCTTACTTAGATTTTTTGTCTTGTTTCTAGTCCAAATATCTAAAAATTCTTATATCAAGAAACATTTTCTTGGCAAGCAGCAAACCATGTCTTGTTTTCAGACATCATATGCCAAATTGAAGTGGGTTTTTCCTTAAAACAAGCAAAATAATCTGCCAATGGGGTAAGCAAAATAATCTTGTTTTTCCTTTTGACATAAGATAATTTTGCTTACTCCACTGGCAGATTATTTTGCTTGTTTAAAGGAAAAACTCACTTCAATTTGGCATATTATTTCTTAAAACAAGACAACGTGTTTTGCTTGTCTAGAAATTCTTCTTGATTTAAGAATTTTTAGATATTTGGACTAGAAACAAGACTAAAAATCTAAGTAAGAAAGGCATTTGTTTGCACTGCAGGGTTTCTGCAGGTTTCACCAAGTTAAATTTAAGAACTTTAAGACATTTTTAAGACCTTTATGAATGAAATTTTTGACTCATAAAGGGCTAAAGGCTAAAGAATTATTCAAATGGTGCAAATGGAAAAGATTTTTATTTTCCCCATCAAAAGAAAAATTATAGAATTGAATATTTTACAATAATAAATGAATAATAAAAAAATGTAAATATTTTAGATATTTCTTTAAAAAGAAGTAAATATTTAAAATAGTGTAAAAGCCATCAGGCTCTACTTGTATCCATACACTTTTTTTTCCAACATAAACTTTCTTTAAAATAATAAAAAATAATAATAATAAATGAACAATTGTTGTTTTAAAAAGCATAATAATATAAATGTATGCACAACAATCTGTTTAGGTCAGTGTCCTCTGCAGTAAATACATGGAGCACTTTTAAATAAATGTAATTGTAGGGAAAATAATTAAACCATTACGATAGAGGTAATAATGACCTTTTTGAATAAAAAGTTTAAAGTTTTATTGAGATGATTGCTGATGATTGTATGGGTTTTGGCCAGATTGGGTAGCAATACATGAAGAAAAGGAAAATTAAGACCTACAACCATGGGGGTTGCTAGGCCTATTTCAGGGGGGCTGTAGACCCCCTATATTTCTACTCAGCCCCCCTAAAACTTTTGCGATTAGCTCATAAACTCTACACTAAATTATGGCCTCAGTCTCCATTAAATTTGATAAGAAAACGGCGGCAGAATTAAGCTCCTCCCCATCTTTTGTTTTTTTATTTGATCAGCAAACCACAGCCGTGGACAGCAAGAGAACGAGGCGTGTGTTTATTGATAAATTGTTATAATATCTGCTTATTTGCAGTTCTTTGATATAGATAACCTTGTATCACCTGTATGCCAATGTCACGGAGGAGCAGTCGGGTTTTCTCGACGTTTACCTGATCAGCACAGCTGTTTCCTCCAATACCAATATTAAACACTTTACAGAGCATGTGGCATTAACTATACCATACAGTCTTGCACAGAATGGATTAAACACAGTGACAGAACCACTTAGAGAATGTACTCATTTAAACTGTCACTGAGTCACTGACAGAGATAGAAACATCAAGTGTCGTCTAATATTAAAACATACTTCTTATTTATTATTATCATTCAGATCGTGAAATATGTGAATTAGCCTGTAAGTTTAAATATATATATATATTTATATGTATGTCATTTAATTAGAAAAGTGGCAGTTTATTTACATGGAAACAAAAATGCACTTGAATATAGAAAGTGGTTTTTACTACAGTAAACAGGTGGGCTGAGCCTATTTGGCTTATTCAGAACTCAAATGGCTGTGCCTGTCTGTGTAATACAGTGGAATACTAGTATACAACCCATATTAAACAAACATTTTTAAGTGTATTACTATTAAATTACTACTTATAAATGTAATATTAGGCTTTATATATATATATATATATATATATATATATATATATATATATATATATATTTAACCTTATAAGAAGCTGAGCCCCCCTAAAATGAAAATCCTAAAATTGCCCCTGCCTACAACACAATATTTCAGTAAATTTAAGACATTTTAAGACTATTTAAGACCCCGCGGAAACCCTGTATTAGTACATCTAAACTTTCATTTTGATGTTAAAGAAAATGCTAGATTCCAAACAATTCCTTCATGTTGTCACAACACAAATTAAAACAATTAAGTATTGTGTTGATCCAACTCATTTTAAACTAGGAAAGTAAAGTTCGTAGACAAACTTTATGGTGTCTTGAGAAAGCCTCGTCTGAAAGTTTGAAGTAGTTTAAAAGTTTAAATAACTGAAGTAGTTTTTAACGAAGTTTGAAACAGTCTGCATAGATAAGTACATATATGTTAGCATGTGTCTAGTATGGATTGGCATGTTTCTTGCTAGGCGGTTGACAGGCGTTGCGAGGTGGTTGCTAAGGCATTACCTAGGTGTTGCTAGGCAGTTGGTAAGGTGTTTTAGGTCATTGCTAAGGTGTTGCTAGGTGGTTGCTAAGATGTTCTAGGCCGTTGCTAAGGTGTTGCTAGGATGTCCTGATTAGTTTCTAGGCAGTTGCTAAGGCGTTGCTATGGTTTTGCTAGGTGGTTGCTAAGACGTTGCTAGGCGGTTCCTACGGTGTTGCTAGGTGATTGCTAAGGTGTTCTGAGTGGTTGCTAGGCAGTTAAGGCATTGCTAGGCGGTTGCTAAGGTGTTGCCAGGCGGTTGTTATGGTATTCTAGGTCATTTCTATGGTGTTGCTAGGGTGTTCTGAGTGGTTGCTAAGGCGTTGCTAGGTTGTTGCTGAGATGTTGCTAAGGTATTCTGAGTGGTTGCTAGGCAGTTTTTAAGGCATTGCTAGGCGGTTGTTATGGTATTCTAGGTCATTGCTATGGTGTTGCTAGGGTGTTCTGAGTGGTTGCTAAGGCGTTGCTAGGTTGTTGCTGAGATGTTGCTAAGGTATTCTGAGTGGTTGCTAGGCAGTTTTTAAGGCATTGCTAGGTGGTTGCTAAGGTGTTGCTAGGCGGTTGTTATGGTATTCTAGGTCATTGCTATGGTGTTGCTAGGGTGTTCTGAGTGGTTGCTAAGGCGTTGCTAGGTTGTTGCTAAGATGTTGCTAAGGTATTCTGAGTGGTTGCTAGGCAGTTGCTAACATAAATTAGCATGCTTCTAGTGTGAATTAGCATTATACTAGCATGTTTCTAGCATAAATTAGCATGTTGTTAGCATGTTTCCAGTATGACTTACATTCTCAAGCCCCATAACAAGTAGTTTGAACAAGCAGCAGGTCATGTTTTAAGCGTAGAGTTAGCTCAACATAAATCACTGAATCGAACAAGACAATTAGCATCTCGCTCACATATTTTAAAAGAGTTTCAATAATTTTTCATTTTAAAGACCAGCGTAAAATAAAAAGTTGCTATTTTCTAGGCCAATATGGCTAGGAAGTATACTGTCATTCTGGTATAATAATCAAGGAACATACGCAGCTCTGTTACCTGGTTACCTAGCTGGGGACTATTTTCAGGCACCACTTAATATCATTGTGCCTGCTGAAGCCAAGAGCAAGAAACTAATGGTATAATCTGATTTAATGAGTTATGGCACACAAAACAATCTTCGATAAAAAGTGGGGTGTGAACCTTTAATGGATTATCAGATTAATGTTCATGGTTTTAACAAAAGTAGCCAACAGTTATTTACAGGGTTCATACACATTTTTCCTTCATTCATTTATTTTCTTTTCGGCTTAGTACCTTTTTTAATCTGGGGTCACCACAGCGGAATGAACCGCCAACTTATCCAACATATGGTTTACACAGCAGATGCCATTCCAGCTGCAACTTATCACTTGGAACACCCATACACTCATTTCATACACATTTTTACTACTAAAATTCCATGACTGTTTTTACATGATTTTTCCAAGACTTTCAAGTAAATTTTCATGACCTAATGTTTCATGCAATGTCTACATATGCGTGATAAAACATAAAACATGTTCAAATTTATTACAGCATATTGTAAAACATGCAACAATCTATTTAGTTTACATTTATATTTATTCATTCATTTTCTTTTCGGCTTAGTCCCTTTATTATTCAGGGGTCACCACAGCCGAATGAACCGCCAACTTATCCAGCATATGTTTTACGCAGCGGATGCCCTTCCAACTGCAACCCATCACTGAGAAACATCCATACACGCTCATTCACATTCATACACTACGGACAATTTTAGCTTACCCAATTCACCTACAGCACGTCTTTGGACTGTGGGGAAAACCGGAGCACCCGGAGGAAACCCACGTGAACACGGGGAGAACATGAAAACTCCACACGGAAATGCCAACTGACCCAGCCGAGGCTGGAACCAGTGACCTTCTTGTTGTGAGGCGATTCTGCGCCACCGTGGCGCCCAATTTATATTTATATATGCTTAATGGTTACACCGCACTAATAACGTGAGAGTATGTGATTGGGCAATGACAGAAAAGAAGACAACTAACCTATATTCAAGTATACAGATATCTGTTTTCCATGACTTTTCCAAAACTTTGTGGGTTTTTCTAATTTTCTAATGCCAAGTCAAAATTCCATGACTTTTCCAGGTTTTCCATGACCGTATGAACCCTGTATTTATTATAACTTTATGTTTGTTTTTTTGTTTTTGACTAATTACACTCTAAGCACTTTTAAAAAATGTCTATCAGTAGCAAATCACGAAGAAAAAATACTAAAACACCAGCAATTCCAACATCCCAACAGGAAGGCATTTGCATTCAAAATTATTACAAGAAACAAATGTACATTTTATATGCATAAATTTATTGTTCACTAAATACATTTAATCTGAGAGGGGAAAAGGGAAAAGAAACTGATGTCTTAATGAGGCTTTCCGACAAAAATACAGGCAATTAATACGCAATCTATTGACCTGATCATGTGTTTTCTGATGACTCCCACATGCAAAGACAATTGTAAATTCAGGACGGATGTTAAAATCTCAGTAATATCCAACAGGTAGAATAAACGTTATGAAAATACCTTCGAAACTCATCTGCAAAAACACAACAGCATATGTCCCATATTAAGCCATAAGCCTGAATGAGTATTGATTGAATTCACATTTCCTGTTATTCTTTTATTACCTACAACAATACATTTCAAAAATAAAGGTACAACAATTGTCAACCTTTTGACCTTAAAGTCAACACTTTAAGGTGCCAATATGGAATCTCTAAGTACAAACCTGACACCCCAGTGAGAGCTTTAGTAGCTTTATTTCTGAGAGTGTTGAAATGGATGTTAATACATGATATTTTTTATGCAGACACTGAAGAACTTTAAATAAAATAGTTACCAAATGCTGAGACAAGAATAAATGCTAGATAACGGTAAATGAACTAGTGACTCAGCAGTATTAACTCTATGGTTTGAAGTTATACGTCAAGACAAAAAAAAAAAAAAAAGAAGAAAGGAAGGAAAGAAGGAACAAACAACAAAGTGTCAGATGCTACTAAACCAGGTAGATTAAAGTATCTCCAATGTCCACTTTCAGGCCGTTGTCGCTCATATGAACTTTGTTTTCTTGCAAGCTGATGTGGAAGACTGAACTGTTTGAGACTGGAAGTTTGCCTTCCTCTTCCTTCCCCAAAACTGGGATTCTCCGTGGTCCGAGCACAGGATCCTCATAACGCATCAGCTTTACTTTGGATAAATCTGGAATTTTTACAATAAGATTATTAGAAATTGGGAGACAATTACATTGCTCTGTACCTCCAAATCTATATACAGTAGACCTTATCATGTGGGTAGCAGTTCAATAAGTTTAACAACACCGCCATTCGACTAAAGAGTCAACCATGTTCAGAATCCGAATGAGTTTTATTGCCAAATGAGCTTGCACACACAAGGAATTTGTCTCTGTAATAGGAGCTTCCAGTACAGAGTGTACAAAAAGTACAAACACACACTGCAAAAAATGCTTTTCTTACTTAGATTTTTGGTCTTGTTTCTAGTCCAAATATCTAAAAATTCTTATATCAAGAAACATTTTCTAGACAAACAAAATATATTCTTGTTTTCAGAAATAATATGCCAATATTAAGTGAGTTTTTCCTTAAAACAAGCAAAATAATCTGCCTATGGGGTAAGCAAAATAATCTTATGTCAAAAGGAATAACAAGATTATTTTGATATATATATATATATATAGATAGATACACACACAGTGAGGGAAATAAGTATTTAATCACACTGTGATTTTTCAAGATCTCCGACTTAGAAATCATGGAGGGGTCTAGAATATTCAGTATAGGTGCAATTTTACTGTGAGAGACAGAATCTAAAAATAAAAATGCAGAAATCACATTGTATGACTTTTTAACAATTTATTTGTAAATTACTGTGTCAAATAAGTATTTGATCACTTGAGTCAATCATTTTAAATATTTAGTACAGAAGCCTTTGTTAACAATTACAGAGGTCAAAGGGTTCCTGTAGTTCATCCCCAGGTTTGCACACACTGAAGGAGGGATTTTGCCCACTGATCTTCTCTAGATCTGTCAGGTTTCAGGGCTGTCGCTGAGCAACATGGGAGTTTCAGCTCCCTCCAAAGATTTTCTATTGGATTTAGATCTGGAGACTGGCTAGACCACTCCAAAACATTTTTATGCTTCTTACGAAGCCACTCCTTGGTTTTCCTGGCTGTGTGCTTTGGGTCACTGACTACGTTTACATGGACATCAGTAATCGAATTATTTGCTTTAATCTAATTAAGAGAATAATATGATGAAGGTGTTTACATGAGTTGCTTTTTGAGTGTTACTTTCATGGTCGCGTTTTACATGTTACAGCACATAATTCGATTAACGTCATTGCGTCACTGCACTATCCGCATTTCCTCTGGCGTTTCATGTAATTTCGGGTGTTTCATTTTTAATTTGTCGACTTTAACTGCAGTTTGCCACTTTAACTTTCATTCACGTACATGTCATGCAAGCCCACCGTGACAAACGAGATATTGGATGCAACTATGAACTGCTGGAAGTGTGGTTTTAATGTAAGTTCATACCTCATGCTGAATGGAAGAAAAAAAAACTCTGCATTTCACGATGCAGTTGTCTGTGGTCTGCACTGACTCGGTAGGTGCAAAGTGTCAATCAGCCGTGCGTGTGTGTCTGGGTGTGTGTGTGTGGACTACCCTGTTCCAAAAAGCGGCTTAAAGTCCTATATAACGGTAATTGTTCGATTAAGGTGTTTACATGTATGTACTGCACTTTAATAATGCGACTAAAATCGGCATACTCCACATGTCTTAATTCGATTTCTCTTTAGTTCGATTATGACCTTAATCTGATTAAATTAATCAAAAATCGCTGTTTACATGGTAGACTCTTAATCAGAGTATTGTCTTAATCGCATTAAAATCGAATTATTGGTGTCCATGTAAATGTAGTCATTGTCATGTTGGAAGACCGAGCCACGACCCATCTTTAATGCTCTGACCGAGGGAAGGAGGTTTTTGCCTAATATCTCACAATACATGGCCACGTTCATCCTCTCCTTAATACAGTGCAGTCATTCTGTCCCCTGTGTAGAAAAACACCCCAGAGCATGATGCTTCCAGCCCCATGCTTCACTGTAGATATGGTATTATTGGGATGATACACATCATTCTTCTTCCTCCAAATTCGGTGAATAGAGTTAAGACCAAAAAGTTTTACTTTGGTCTCATCTGACCACAGGACTTTCTCCCATGAATACTCTGGATCATCCAGATGGTCACCGGCAAACTTCAGATGGGTCTTGACATGGGCTAACTTAAGCAGGGGAACCTTCCGTGCGATGCATGCTTTTAAAACATGACATCTCACTGTATTACTGATAGTACCCTTGAAAACGGTGGTCCTAGCTCTCTTCACAGCATTGATCAGCTCCTCCTGCATAATTCTGGACTGATTCTAGACCGTTCTTGGCATCATTAATACCCCACGAGGAGAGATCTTCCGTGGGGCCCCAGTCTGAAGGACATTGACAGTCATCATTAGCCTCTTCCATTTTCTGACAATTGCTCCAACAGTTGCTCTTTCTTGGCAATTGCCCCGCAGCAGTTTCAGCTTTATGAAAGTCTACAATTTCATCTCTTGTGTCTTTTGACAGCTCTTTGGTTTTGGCCATGTTGCTACTTAGACTTTTGACTGATTGTGGGGTGCAGAGGTGTCTTTATGACTCAAACAAGTGCTACTAAATTAGAATCAATCATGAGCAGAGTGTAGCTGGACTATTTTAAAGCTAAATAACAGCTCCTTGAGGGTCAGAAATTTGGCTAAAAAGCAAGTGATCAAATACTTATTTCACACAGTAATTTACAAATAAATTGTTAAAAAGTCATACAATGTGATTTCTGCATTTTTATTTTTAGATTCTGTCTCTCACAGTGGAATTGCACCTATACTGAAAATTCTAGACCCCTCCATGATTTCTAAGTAGGAGATCTTGAAAAATCACAGTGTGATTAAATACTTATTTTCCTCACTGTACATATATATATATATATATATATATATATATATGCACATACATACATACATACATACATATATATATACAGTGCTTTACATTAACACCCGCCAACCCGCCAAATGCGGGTAGATTTCAGAGGTGGCGGGTAAGACAGACACTCCCACTAGCCACGTTGGCTGGTTGAAAATAATTTTCCCGGATAATAATTCATAAAAGCAGGGATCGACAATAAGGATGGTCCAATATGCATGCAAAGGCGATCTTAGAATTAAGAAGCAACTCGACTGACAAAAATAATTACGTTCGCGTGAGCAATAAAAAGCAGATGAATACCGAATGAGAGGATGATCTCTCGCAGCCGAGTTGATGCGCACGACTGTTTAAAACGCGTGCGCGCTCTCGTTTCCTTGCGTGAAGCAACTGTGTCTAGAAACACAGCTGATGTGATCGGTTCTCTTTCAAATAGACTAGACAAAAAGTGATGAACATGCACCCACAGTCTTGCTGCTTTCAAGAGCTCCAGATTTGTATTTTTGTAAGCAGCACCGATTGCTTTCACTTTCACCATTATTTGAACAGATTATTTATGGGTCTAACGTTAACCGTGTGCGTTATAATCCTTTTATTAGCACACGGTATATGTTTTACCTGCTTTCTTTTGCGTAATGTGGTTTAATTATCTTTTTTTTTACAATAACATTGCTTTAATGGGAGATTTACTCCACATTTATGTGTAGTTAACTGGTGATCTGGGACCTTTAGCCAGGACAGATTACTGTGCATATGTTTTGTTAAATAAAAAGTATAGTAAACAGCTATATTATGCTTGTATATTTAAAATTTATGCCTAAGAAATAATTAATTGTTTATGTTTGTGGTCAGAGATAAATTTGTTAAATCCTTCATTTTGAGCTCTGAAAATTATGTGAAATAAAAACTAATTGTAATACTATGGAACCATGACCCATTAGCTCATGAACATTTAGCAAGCTCATACACGACACACAAAAAGTGAAATGAATGAGGCATGTGGAGATAACGCAAAATCTAAATCAAGTAATTTTAGCATGTCAAAGTCATATTCATGTGTATAAAATATATTTTCCCAACAATACAATTGTGGCTAGTGAAAATGGCGAGTGGCTAGTAATGTTGGAAAACTACTAGCCATCGTGGCTGGTGATCAAAAAAGTTAATGTCAAGCCCTGTATATATATATAAATAAATATATATAATTTTAATTGTTTGTGAATAAATAACGCTAAATGACGTTGCATGTTCATCAGTATGCTGGATCTTAAAAATTGGTAACAACACACTGCTAACTCAACCAGGCCATGATACTTTGGGCAGGCCAGGAATGATTTAATTCGGAAACATTTTGAGTTTATTCCTAAAAGAAAGAATAAAACTACAGCAGAGGCATTTGAGGGAGTTCAGAGACAATGTCTACTAAGAATTTTGGGAGTAACTTTGTTTTTTGATGATGAAACAGCACACACAAAAGAGTCTCAAAGCGTAAAAAGCATAAGAGGAATCCTTTCAAACCGTCTAACAGCTTCAACTTTGTCCAAAACGAATGTAAATAAGATTTACCCTTGATGCCTCTGTTGACTCGGGATAGTCTGCGAATGACGCTGTCTTTGCTGTCTCCCTGTCGAATGTCTATCTTGGTGGAGAACAGACCGTTGGATGGCTGAGGGTTCACCAGTGAGATTATCACTCCAGGCTATGGGACAAACACAGGTCAAGGTTAACACGATGCATTTATGGCTGCTACAATAAACAGAGCAATGTCATCAAATTGATTTTCATATACTGTATATTTACTTTAACATACACATTTGTTTTTGTGAACGGGCTAAATGCACAGGGACATTTATCTTGAATTCCATGATATCATAAACGCGCTAAATGTAAGATCTGACTTGTTTAAAATCGATTATCTTCATTGTCTGAATGAGATACGATATAAAGTGGGTCTCACGCCAGACAACATGCACCGAGTCCATTGCTCTGCACCAGCCCTGCTGAAAAATCCAGCTTAAACCAGCCTAAGCTGGTTGGCTGGTTTTAGCTGGTCAACCAGCCTGGTTTTAGAGGTGTTTTTGCCATTTCCAGGCTGGTTTCCAGCCATTTCCACCCTGGTCTTAGCTGGTCAGGCTGGGAGTTGACCAGCTAAAACCAGCTTGACCAGCCAAAACCAGCTATGTCCAGCTTAAACCAGGCTGGTCAAGCTGGTTTTAGCTGGTTTAAGCTGGTCATTTTCCAGCCTGACCAGCTAAGACCAGGCTGGAAATGGCTGGAAACCAGCCTGGAAATGGCCAAAACCCCTCTAAAACCAGGCTGGTCGACCAGCTAAAACCAGCCAACCAGCTTAGGCTGGTTTAAGCTGTTTTTTTCAGCAGGGAGGTCTTTAAAAAAATGAACATTCGTTTTACGCTTGAACAACTAAATTAATACTTAAGTCTATTTAAGGAACTATACTGTAATTCAATTACATAACTGATGTTGTAAAAGGAACATTATGAAACAGAAAATAGTCACATTACAGGCCCGTAGCCAGCCTAGTGAAAGGGGGGGTTCTTGTTCTGTAAAAGTCGACCTTTTTTGCATTTTCTTTCCCCCACATTTTGTATTTGATTAAGAAGTTTAAATACAGTATTTTGGTGACATTTTATGAAATATTTTGTGCTGGATTAGCTTGTCTTCTGCATTCATGTGCCTGCTTTTTCCAGTACCAAAATAATGACTGTTTTGTCAAATGGCTTACTAAGATCATGTGCACATTGTATCAGTCCAAACACACACTACATGCTATTTATTCATTTTTATGGGGACTAGAGCAGGGGTGTCCAAACTCGGTCCTAGAGGGCCGGTGTCCTGGAGAGTTTAGCTCCAACCCTAATCAAACACACCTGAACCAGCTAATCAAGCTCTTTCTAGATATACTAAAAACTTCCTAACAGGTGTGTTGAAGCAAGTTGGAGCTAAACTTTGCAGGACACTGGCCCTCCAGGACCGAGTTTGGACACCCCTGCCCTAGAGGTAGACATACGGCGAAATTCAATAATGCAATATGTTGTGATAATCAATATGCACAATATTGATAACAGTTATTTTAACTTTTTAAATCTATTCAGATTGTATTAGTGGTTGTTCATCACAGCACCACGTGCTTGAATATTTAATAGGTGATTTATATTCAAACAGACATTATTATTCAAACATTTTCATATAATATGGCATGCGGAATTCTTACTTAGGTTTTTTTGTTCGTTAAAACGTTTTTTAATGCTTATAATAAATGTGTTTTAATATAATTTTGCACTTTACCTGTGTTTGGCTGTAAAAGCGCACCTACAGATGTTGCTAAACAGGCGCAGGTCAGATTTTCTCCAGGTCATCATTTATTTTATTTAAATACATTTTGTATAAAAACTAATAATTAGACCCGTCCAGTTTCGTCTGAAATGCGTCCCAGACCACCTTCTAAAGTTGTCCGAGCGATCGGATTTACATCCGATCAGAATAAAATGAATGTAGTGACCAGCGTAATGGGATTAGCGCCTTTTGTTGTGAAGTGACACCTGAAAGCTGAGGACTCTGCTTGTTATTAAAGCCTCCATTGGACAGTTATTTTCAAAAAATTGAATGGCAAAAACAGGGAATGGGAGGTCACGGGACAAATCAATAAATCCCAATATACAGGACGTCTCGGCTAATGCAGCCAGTTAGTCTAGAACATGGGTGACCAACCCTGTTCCTGGCGATCGACCTTCCTGCAGACTTCAGCTCCAACCCTGATCAAACACACCTGAACCAATTAATTAGAACCTGAGGAGCGCTAGATAATTACAGGCAGGTGTGTTTGATATGGGCTGCAAATGAAAACTGCAGGAAGGTCGATCTCCAGGAATAGGGTTGCGCACCCCTGTTCTAGAACCTCATGAAAGCGACAGATCTGTTAGGAAGTAAGTAACATTGGCCTTACCCTGTTTAGCAGTCTTTTTTAACATATGTTCAATATTTTGCGACAATGATGCTGCTGCCTGCTTTCTCCTCAGTCTCTTTCGTTTCGACCCATATCGTTATGAGGATGCCACATTCAAACGTTTAGCTCGGTGGGTTGTCACGCGACTCATGTCACATTATTGTGGCTTTGAAGCTCCATGGGATTCGAGTTCCTGGCCATAGTTATTTAAAATGACACTTGATTGTGAAATATATGCAGTTGAAGTCAAAATTATTAGCCCCCCTTTTTATTTTTTTCCCCAATTTCTGTTTAACAGAGAGAAGATTATTTTAACATATTTCTAAACATAATAGTTTAATAACTCATTTCTAATAACTGATTTATTTTATCTTTGCCATGATGACAGTAAATAATATTTGACTAGATATTTTCAAGACAATTTTATACAGCTTAAAGTGACATTTAAAGGCTCAACTAGGTTAATTAGGTTAACTATGCAGGTTAGGGTAATTAGGCAAGTTATTGTATAATGATGGTTTGTTCTGTAGACTATCGAAAAAAAAAATTGTCTTAAAGGGGCTAATAACTTTGACCTTAAAATGAGTTTTAAAAAATTTAAAACTGCTTTTATTCTAGCCAAAATAAAACAAATAAGACTTTCTCCTGAAGAAAAAATATTATCAGACATATGAACATTTTTCTTGCTCTGTCATTTGGGAAATATTTAAAAAAGACTAATAATTCTGACTTCAACTGTATATTTATATAATTGTTTTAATTACATAAAATAATTCAACTGACAAATTCTGAACCTTTTGGCCGTGGGGGGTGGATCGTTCGAACCACCCGAACCCTCCCCGGCTAACCATTTACCAGAAGATTATCAGTGGCTCAAAAAGACTTGCCGTGCATACAGCCCATTGCACGGAGATTCCATGGGTTTCCATTGTATTTATACTGAAAAAACTGCATTTCCATTGCCCTTTCTGAAAAAAGTCTCTATGGTTTATAAGCCTTTTGAAAAATGGGGACATGGGGAATATCCTGATAAATGACCTTCTCCTTAAAATACCTGTCATATGTCATTACACATCACACACAGACATGCTATTTCTACACTGAATGAGTTTTATTGGACGTCTATAGCAAATCAAGCTAAAAATGAATGGTAGTCAATTACCTAATTCACAGATCGATTAAATATAAAGGACACTTCATAATAAACAAAATAACCTTTTCTGTCTTCTTGTTTCTGTGTACATGATGCTTTTTCACAGCATACCATATCCTTATCCTGAAATAAAATTGACCTACAAAAGCCTTGTACTCATTTATAAGCATTTTAATATCTGCACGAACGCTGAGCCCTAGACCATGAGAGTGAGAGCGGTCTTTGAAGCATTACCAGTGCCTTTCTAAAATTAGCTCGTCTCTAGCTGCATGTAGCACAGGACAGATCAACCATTAGGGAAAAAAAAGGAAAAGAAAACCCAGACACAATAGATGGGGCTTTTTGTGTAACAGCTATGACAGGGCCTCTGTGGGCTCTCATCATCACCTCAGATCTGAAGACACAGAACGGTTTCCCAGGGCAACAGTCCTCCTTCACTTTCTCATCCGCTTCAGAGGCAAACACAACATCTATCTGATCCAACTGAAAGAGGAGACCGAGACAGAAAGAGAGGTCAAAGAGAAAGAACGACACTGGTTAATACAAGGCTTCGGACTAAGGCTTGTACTTGTTGTATTCACTGTGGATTGGTTGATACAAAATAGAAAAGCTAAGATAAATTCATATTTGCAAGACATTTTAGAGGAAAAAGACCATTTTGAAAAAGAAATCAGCTGAAAACTGAACTGTGATTTAACTTGATAACGTTATTACCCACTTGCCATTGATCTCACATAAAAATAAAATAAGGGTGCTTTCACACTTGCCTTATTTAGTTCAATTGAATCACACTAGAGTTCGTTTTCCCTCTTGGTGTGGTTCGTTTGGGCAGGTGAGAACGTAGCAATCGCACTCGGGTGCGCACCAAAAGCGCACCAAAAAAGCGTACCGAGACCTGCTTGAAGAGGTGGTCTCGGTACGCTTTCAAACGAACCCTGGAGCGGTTCGTTTGTGGTGAGAACGTGATCCAAACTAAAACAGACCCAACCGCAAAAAGTACTGCGCCTTTTTGGACTAATACAGCTGCCGTAGTGCGATGCGCTGTCTATCTTATGGGGTTTGGAGGAAAAATATTTGTTGACAGCGCTTTACCAACAGTTTTAAACAGAGAGAGAGAGTGAGAGAGAGAGAGAGAGAGAGAGAGAGAGAGAGAGAGAGAGGGAGGGAGGGAGGGAGAAACATTACCTGATGGATCATTGGTGATATTTCCGAAAGATGAACATGTCGCAGTTTAGCTAAATTATTTCACGCCTTCTCCTAATGCTTTTGCCGATTGCAATGCATTAAAACATTGTTTTCCAGCCCCAGCCGCTCTTCATTCTCGAAATGTATAGTTTGTCTAAAGTAATGCATACAAACTACATAGTATACTATATCCAGGGATACTGCGTCAGCCAGCGCAACGACATTGTGTGTCTGCCGGTTTGTTTATTTGCGGTAGTTCCACGTGAATTCTGACCAATTGAAAAGCAGTTTAGTAAATGCGTTCAATAACATCTGGCCAGTGAGTGATGTAGATTTTGTCACATGACTGCATTTTGGTTCGTTTCAACTGGTTCGGACCAAAGCAATCAGTGTGGTGTGAAAGGGACCCAAAACGGCAGAAAAATGCTACAAAGTATCATTTGTTGCCTTTGGTCCGGACCAAATGAACCGAACCACATATGTGAAAGCACCCTAAATCTCAAACATGCCAGAGTACATGCAGGAATCCTAGGGTGTTTTCACACCTGCCTTATTTAGTTCGGTTGAATCGCACTAGAGTTCGTTTTCCCTCTTTGTGCGGTTCGTTTGGGCAGGTTTGAATGTAGCAATCGTACTCGAGTGCGCACCAAAAGCGGACCAAAAAAGCGTACCGAAAAGCGTACCGAGACTTTCAAACGAACCCTGGAGCGGATCGTTTGTGGTGAGAACATGATCCGAACTAAAACAGACCCAACCGCAAAAAGTACTGCGCCTTATTGGACTAATCCAGCTGCCATAGGCCGATGCTCTGTGCATTATGGAATGAGGAGGAAAAATATTTGTTGACAGCGCTTTACCAAAAGAGTGAGAGAGGGGGAAAAATATTACCTGATGGATCATTGGTAATATTTTCGGAAGATGACCATGTTGCAGTTTAGCTAAATTAATTCACGCCTCCTCCTGAAGTGACGTGCGATGCACCTTCTCCGTTTTCAATGCCTTAAAACATTGTTTTCCAACCACAGCCGTGCTTCATTCTCGAAATGTACAGTTTGTCTAAAGCGATGTGTACAAACTATATAGTATACTATGAGCAGGGATACAATCAGCCAGCGCAGTCGTCCCTCCATAGTGAAAAGCAACATTTTGTGTCTGCCGGTTTGTTTATTTGCGGGAGTTCCATTGGCATTTTCCCCACACGTGAATTCTGACCAATCGAAAAGCAGTTTAGGAAATATGTTCAAAAACATCTGGCCAATGAGTGATGTGTATTCTGTCAGATGAATGCATTTTGGTTCTTTTCAACTGGTTCGGACCAAAGCAATCAGTGTGGTGTGAAAAGGACCCAAAGACTCAGAATATTTTAAGACTTCGTCGCCACTTCAAGTTCTAATCAGTATTAAACCTTTAACTTAATAAACAGTTGCTAATAAACAGTTGTAGTTGATAAATGAATGGAGCACAACCATTCAAGAGAACTCCGATAAGCTCGGAAGAAACAAAGCTTGAAAGAATAAATTACGTGGTTGTTTTCAGCGACAGGTTTCAGCCACTGTTTAAACTCGTCTTTCTCCAACCAGGAGTATGCAAACTTGCATTATCCCAATTTGCCGTCTGTTTTGCTCTATGGTAGGGCTATTCAATTAGATTGTCATGGGGGCCAGTTCATGAAAAGCATGCCAAATGAGGGGCCGGAGATATATGACTTGCAATAGAATTGATGACACAACAGCATTTAAGAGCTCATATGTTGTATTTTTGCTCCTTAAGATACCAACAGTGTATTTTTCTACATTAAAATGTTAATAGGTTGTATTTTGAAACTACATAACATCACTGCATTGTACAATGTGGCTTTTTTACAAAATTATTCAAATGTTGTATTTCAAAGCTCAAAACAAAATCAGGCTTTTTCTACATTCAGACACAGTCATATGTTATTTTTTGAACTGCATAACAATTATGCAACAATTATAGATTTTGGTTGTACGATTATATAGTCTGAAGAATAATCATAATCATGGTTTCACGGTTATCACGTCTAATGTAAATTTAAGCTTTATATTAGGCAAGTATTTAAATGTACGCTTGTTATCATCTGCGTTCATACATTTAGAATCATTTGAATAATTTGTAATAAAAATATTTCTACTCGGAGCATCTGGAAGGTGCATCGTTCCGCTTGCGCACACATATTGGCATATATTTTAATATTGGAAATAACGAACTTCCGTGCGCAAAAGACGAGATATGTGAATGGCCCACTGCTATAGTTAATCCAGTGTGTGAACGTATTAGCCTTGTTGTAGCTATAAGCTCTGAACTTTAAACTAGCGCACAGGTGGCATAACTTTGTTTAGTTGCAGCAGTTTCATTCCGTGCAACAGAAACGCGGCGTTGAGAAGCCTTTAAGCTTAAGTATCCAAATGTTATCGGCTGCTCGCGCCACTCACTCGCTTAATGTCAGGTGACTCACACTCTGCGCAGTGCTGTATTGAATAGATGCACGTCACTTCATAATTATAGCGGCCGTTTTTCGACTGAACTAAATTTATTTTTGATGTCTTGGTCACACTATTTGCAGGGCCGGAACAAATTGCCTCACGGGCCGCCAAGTGAATAGCCCTGCTCTATGGTTTCGCTACATGTGGAGAGCGCCTCATCACCTTCCCGCATTTGTCACAAATTACGTTTAGATCTCCAAGTAGTTACCTCAAGTGAGTTAGTCAGATAAACAATGTTTTCCAGCAGAACAGCACGCTCATCGAACTCCAGTTCTAGGTCAAGAACCCTTGGCCCGTTTTTCTCTAGGTTATCCTGGAAACACACAAAAAACCAAGAACAGAAACAGCTAAATCAATACTAAGACATTTCAATTTCAAACATTATCTAAATTTGTATACCTAGCCAGGGTATATGCAGAAATCCTAAAGGTAATTTCAATACCCTTTTACGAGTTTTTAAAGACCTTCTCAGAATATTTTACCTCGTCGCCACTTCAAGTTCTAATCAGTATTAAACCATTGACTTAATAAACAGTTGTAGTTAAATAAATCAATGGAGCACAACTGTGCAACAGAACTTACATAAGTTTGCAAGAAACAAACCTTGAAAGAATAAATTACGCGGCAGTTTTCACTGTTTAAACTCGTCTTTCTCCAAACAGGAGTACGCAAACTTACATTTTCCCATTTTGCCATCTGTTACGCTCTATGGTTTCACTACATGTGGAAATCGTCAAATCACCTTCCCGCGTTAGTCGCAAATTATGTTACATCACTCGAACGGAGGAGCTTGGCCGGACATGCCCCGACCCAAACCAATCGAGAGGATCAAGCACGCCGTTGTTAATATTAGGAGGAAAATAAATATATTTATGCTTTTTTGAAGTCAAACACTTCGGACAACGTTTGAACAAAATTTAAGACCTCGTAAAAAAACGATTAAGACTTTTTAATACCTTTTAAGGGCCTTACTTTTCTCATAATTGATTTATAAACATTTAATACTTTAAGACCCCGCAGACACCCTGCTAGCAAACAAGCAAAAAAAAGGTTTAGTGTTTTAAATTCCTAAATGATTTCCATTACGGACAATTTGGTTCAGTTCAATTCAATTCATCTCTCTTTCTATAGCGCTTTTCACAATGTAGATTTGTGTCAAAGCAGCTTAAAATAGATGAGGTTCAGTACACAACTACATCAAATATATAGTGTTGCTTTAAAGGTGCTGTATTTAAGTTTTTGACTCTTCTAAAGCATAAAAATACCATAATATGTTTGCAGATATTTAAGAAACATGCTAAATTAACATTCTTGTTAATACTAAAGTCAGATATTCTGCTTTGAAAATGTCTGTTAGGTGACGGAACAATGTGGTTCTTTTAACCCAATGCCACTTTAGCCAATTATATTTCAGCAGCCCAGGTTGCCTTGTTGGAAAACAGTGTATTTCATTCATTCATTCATTCATTCATTCATTCATTCATTCAGAAAGGCCCTTAGAGCATGAATTCATGACCGAAATGCGACCTCCGCTGGACAGTAGCAAACTCCGAAATGAGACAGATTCAGTTCCACATGAGGTGGTGATTAATCAGCAAATTATATAAATATTACTAATGTAAACATTAGGTGAGCAGGTTACAATATAACCGGGTGTCCTAACAAAACGCTACAAGACTTGCAGTGATGAGCAATTTGGCTGTTTGCACCAGATGCAGCACGACAGAAATTTAAATCCAGCCATTCAGAAGCAAAGAATATGCACTCACGAAATGGTAAGGTTTATAATCAAATTAATACACATTAAACCTCTTTAACATTATTAAATGTAACGTTAGATGCTGAATCACTGATACAAGTGTGTTGGTTTGCATTATTTACCAGTTCTAAAGTTTTAAACGGTTTATTGTATTTTCAAGATCTGAGGTGAACTACCTGCTGCTGCTTTCAGTATATGGCAATAAATGTCATGTAAAATGGCATTCAAACTCGGATTGTTAGCATTTAACACTGAATAAAGCACATGTGGTGTACCTGAGGTGACCATTGTCATTTATCCTGTTGTTCACCTGTGAGAAATAGAAGCCGTTTCTAATATATCAATTCGAGGTGTTGGTTTATTGTTATTTGTTGTTTGAAACAAAATCTCCTTCCAATATGAAAAAAAATATTCCTTCTATTGTGTGCCGTTGCTTTTAGTTAAAACATGATTTAAATCAGCCTTAAATCAGCGTTTAGGCTTGAGACACGCTACTGTTGGTCGTCAATCTGGCAACCTGCTCTTGCGTTTGCTTTGATCCAGGAGTGCAATACCTAGTTCAACCACTGGGTGTCAAACTTACATACTGCACCTTTAACTACTGCATACACCAGGTAATTTTAATTAATTATTAATTAAACCCTTTTTACTTGCCAACCTAACTTTCCAGTTTTAGCTTCTTTTTAAATAACAGTGAGTTGCTCTAAAGTGACTGAAACACACTGATGTTTCTTGATGTTTAAGAGAATTTGGACTCCCTGGAAGCCCAAACGTTGAAGTCAAAATTATTAGCCCCCCTGTGATTTATTTTTTTTTTTAAGACCAAGGAAATTAGTTTATAATGAACTGTTTAAATTTTTTGCAATAAGTTTTTTTTAGTTATTGTATTTACTAACATGAAAAAATAATGAACAATATTTATTAGCAATTATTAATCATAGTTCAATATTTACTAATGCATTAACATCCAAATTCATGCTTCTAAACAATAGTTAACGCACCATGAGTTAACATGAACTAACAATGAGCAACTGTATTTTCATTAACTAACATGAAGGAATACTGTAATAAATGCATTGTTCATTGTTTGTTCATGTTTGTAAATGCATTATCTACCATTAACTAATACAACTTTGTAAAGTGTTACCCATTGTTTTCTTCTGAAGAAAGTCTTCTTTTTTTACTATGGCTGGAATAAAAGCTGTAAAAATAAAATAGGGTGCGACGCGGTGAGTAGTGCTGTCGCCTCACAGCAAGAAGGTCGCTGGTTTGAGCCTCGGCTGGGTCAGTTGGCATTTCTGTGTGGAGTTTGCGTCGGTCTCCTCCCGGTTCTCCGGTTTCCCCCACAAGTCCAAAGACATGCGCTACAGGTGAATTGGGTAAGCTAAAATTGCCCATAGTGTATGGGTGTGAATGAGTGTGTATGGGTGTTTCCCAGTGATGGTTTGCAGCTGGAAGGGCATCAGCTGCGTAAAACATATGCTGGATAAGTTGGCGGTTCATTCCACTGTGGCGAACCCAGATTAATAAAGGGACTAAGCCAAAAAGAAAATGAATGAAAATAAAACAGAACTCAAGTATTAAACACCACTTGTACCTTTATCATAGCTACAAAGGGCATCACTCTCTTCATGTATTTCTTCAGCTCGGGCATGGCTCCAAGCTCCATGGCGATGACCTTATTGTCAGGTAAAGCTCCGCTGTTGCTCTGTAAATGACAATGGGAAAGAATGACTGTTTGATTGACAGCTCATCAAGATTGAACCTTCGAAATTCAACTGTGAAATACCAAGTAGTACCATAGAAATGTTATGTAACAGGGTATAATACAGGAATCAGAGATTGAATTTCAAGACTTTTTAAGACCTTATTTAAGACTCTTTGCATACATTTTAAGACCTCATCACCTCTTCAGGTTTCAACCAGTAACACTGCAGACATTTTAACTTGCAGTATATTTACTAAATACTGATTTGCAAGAAACAAATCCGTAAAGGTGCTGTATGTAAGTTTTTGTCTCTTCAAAGCATAAAAATACCATAATATGGGTATTTAAGAAACATCCCAAGTGAACATACTTGTTTAACTGAAAAACAATGCTGAAGTCAGATATTCTGCTTTGAAAATGTTTTTTCCGTGCCGGAACGCTGTGTTTGTTTAGGTAAATTTAACTTGCACAATGCCAGTTTAGCCAATTATATTTCAGCACTCCGGGTTGCCTTGTTGGAAAACAGCGTATTTCATTCATTCATTTAGAAAGGCTCTGAAAGCATGCAACCGTGAGCAAAAATGCGACCTCTGGTGGACAGTATCAGACGTCTAAATGAGACCGATTCAGTTCCACATGAGGTTATTAATTAGCAAATGATATAAATATTACGAACTTGAACAGGTTACATTGTAACCGCGTGTCCTAACAACACGCTTTGTGACGTGATACGCAGTGATGAGCAATTTGACTGTTTGCACCAGACGAAACACGACAGAATTTTAAATCCATTGTATGTTCAATCCATTGTGTTTATAGTATTTTCAAGATCTGAGGTGAACTATCTGCTGCTGCTTTCAGTTTATGGCAATACATGTCCTGTAAAATGGCATTCAAACTCACATTGTTAGCATTTAGCACTGAATAAAGCACATGTGATGTACCTGAGGTGATCACTGTCATAGGTTTCTGTTGTTCAGCTGTGAGAAATAGAAGCTGTTTCTAATATATCAATTCGAGGTGATGGTTATAACCAAAACTCCTTTTAATATGGAAAATATTCCCTCTATCGTTTGTCGTTGCTTTTATTTAGGACACAATTTAAATCACTCGCTCCTGTACTCAATCTGGCAACCCGCGCTTGCGTTTGTTTTGATCCAGGAGTGCAATACCTAGTTCAACCACTGGGTTTCAAACTTACATACTGCACCTTTAAATGATATTTTGCAAGGTATTAAATTTGGTATCAGTATGCTAAAGTTTACCTAAATTTAATTTTTTAATATTGGGATGATGTGTAGTTTATGAAATCAAAAAAATCCTGCTAGATTTGACATCACGCTGCCTTGTTTACTGCAGTAACCAGGGTAAAACTTATTCCTGCTGCTGTAAAGGCGCCAGCTGCTGGATTAACATTTTTATTCAGTATATAAATACAGTTTTAGTTAAAGGTGCAGTATGCAAGTTTGACACCCAGTGGTTGAACTAGGTATTGCACTCCTGGATCAAAACGCATTTCACATTTCGCTCACGGATGCATACTTTCAGAGTCTTTCTAAATGAATGAATGAATGAAATACGCTGTTTTCCAACAAGGCAACCCGGAGTGCCGAAATATAATTGGCTAGACTGGCATTGTGCAGGTTAAATTTACCTAAACAAAGACAGCGTTCCGGCACGGAAAAACTATTTTCAAAGCAGAATATCTGACTTCAGCATTGTTTTTCAGTTAAACAAGTATGTTCACTTAGCATGTTTCTTAAATATCTGCACACATATTATGGTATTTTTATGTTTTAGAAGAGTCAAAAACTTACATACAGCAACTTAAAGACTTTTTAATACTTTTTAAATTTCTCTAAAATGATTTATCAATTTTTAATACTTTTTAAGACCCCTGCGGACACCCTGTGTAATAAAACGTTTATATTTCAGCAGTGAACTGGCACAAAAAATATAAGCCTAAATATCAGTTGAATTCGTTATTCAAAATCTAACATATTCAGGTAATTTGCCTTAATGGCCAGCACAAATACATTTTTGAAGATTGTTTCAATTGGCACAGTTTAGCATAAGTATACCAAGCTGTGATAAACGTGTTTGTACCTTGTAATGTTTGCCAAGCAGAGAGAGGGCGCTGTGCTGCCAGGGCGGGTAGGTCTTTGCAACATAGATGGTGCAGTGCGTGGGCTTAGCTGGTGGTTTGTTGTCCCCCTTCTGTGGTTGAGAAAGAAAGCAACACTTCAAGATTGTTTCAAGTCCATTAAACAAGAAGTACTTTGAGATTATGAATATTTATTAATGTCAAGAATTCAAAATATTAAACTGATGTTCGATAAATATTCTTTGTTAATGAGCTGACATACAATAGAAACATCAATAGAAACTACTACTCCTCTTAATACGACTACTGCTAATCATAATAATAATAGCAATAGCTGTTGTTATCACTACTACTATTACTGTAACAAATGTTGACTAAAGTTTATAGTAGTAGTGGTAGTAATACATAATATATTATACATTTTTAAAAAATAAATCAATTTATGAATTTTAGCTGCATTCAGCTGATATTTGAATCATATAGATTGGGGCAGATTGTATAGAATAGACCCAGCTCCCAACCCAACTTTGAGAAAAGATTAACGGCGATAATTGTTTTTAATCGCCCAATAAGAGTCTCGCGTTAACGCAGCATGTTAACGCAGATAATATATATATACAGGCAGTGCAGAATTATTAGGCAAATTAGTATTTTGACCACATCATCCTCTTTATGCATGTTGTCTTACTCCAAACTGTATAGGCTCGAAAGCCTACTACCAATTAAGCATATTAGGTGATGTGCATCTCTGTAATGAGAAGGGGTGTGGTCTAATGACATCAACACCCTATATCAGGTGTGCATAATTATTAGGCAACTTCCTTTCCTTTGGCAAAATGGGTCAAAAGAAGGACTTGACAGGCTCCGAAAAGTCAAAAATAGTGAGATATCTTGCAGAGGGGTGCAGCACTCTTAAAATTGCCAAGCTTCTGAAGCGTGATCATCGAACAATCAAGCGTTTCATTCAAAATAGTCAACAGGGTCGCAAGAAGCGTGTGGAAAAACCAAGGTGCAAAATAAACTGAGAACTGAACCATGAACTGAGAAAAGTCAAGCGTGCAGCTGCCAAGATGCCACTTGCCACCAGTTTTGCCATATTTCAGAGCTGCAACATCACTGGAGTTCCCAAAAGCACAAGGTGTGCAATACTCAGAGACATGGCCAAGGTAAGAAAGGCTGAAAAACGACCACCACTGAACAAGACACACAAGCTGAAACGTCAAGACTGGGCCAAGAAATATCTCAAGACTGATTTTTCTAAGGTTTTATGGACTGATGAAATGAGAGTGAGTCTTGATGGGCCCGTGGCTGGATCGGTAAAGGGCAGAGAGCTCCAGTCCGACTCAGACGCCTGCAAAGGTGGAGGTGGAGTACTGGTTTGGGCTGGTATCATCAAAGATGAGCTTGTGGGGCCTTTTCGGGTTGAGGATGGAGTCAAGCTCAACTCCCAGTCCTACTGCCAGTTTCTCGAAGGCACCTTCTTCAAGCAGTGGTACAGGAAGAAGTCTGCATCCTTCAAGAAAAACATGATTTTCATGCAGGACAATGCTCCATCACACGGGTCCAAGTACTCCACAGCGTGGCTGGAAAGAAAGGGTCTAAAAGAAGAAAAACTAATGACATGGCCTCCTTGTTCACCTGAACTAAACCCCATAGAGAACCTGTGGTCCATCATCAAATGTGAGATTTACAAGGAGGGAAACCAGTACACCTCTCTGAACAGTGTCTGGGAGGCTGTGGTTGCTGCTGCACGCAATGTTGATGGTGAACAGATCAAAACACAGACAGAATCCATGGATGGCAGGCTTTTGAGTGTCCTTGCAAAGAAAGGTGGCTATATTGGTCACTGATTTGTTCTTGTTTTGTTTTTGAATGTCAGAAATGTATATTTGTGAATGTTGAGATGTTATATTGGTTTCACTGGTGAAAATAAGTAATTGAAATGGGTATATATTTGTTTTTTGTTAAGTTGCCTAATAATTATGCACAGTAATAGTCACCTGCACACACAGATATCCTCCTAAAATAGCTCAAACTAAAAACAAACTAAAAACTACTTCCAAAAATATTCAGCTTTGATATAAATGAGTTTTTGGGTTAATTGAGAACATGGTTGTTGTTCAATAATAAAATTAATCCTCAAAAATACAACTTGCCTAATAATTCTGCACTCCCTGTACATATATATATATATATATATATATATATATATATATATATATATATATATATATATATATATATATATATATATATATATATATATAGGTGTACTCATTTATACTTCTATTTTCAGAGAAAATGAGTGTTGTATAGTCACAAAATGACAAAAATATGCAATTTCTGTTTATTGCATTTAATGATATTAAATATCAATAATTAGAAATACAGTACTATATATATTTATAACATGATAAATGCTGAAATTAACGATTTCATAAACACCACGTCTTATTATTTAGGGCAAAAAAAAAAAAAAACACTAATTTTAATCGTCTCTGGGTTTACTTTTGGTAGAGAAACATTTCCTGATTGTCATATCATTCGGTTAATACATTTATTTTGCAACATCAGACACAGAAAACAGACTAATACAATCATTTAATATCTCTATACAAGCACAAATGCGCTCAAGCTGCGACTTTAGCCTTGTTCGGCTATCTGTTTGGATTTTTCCGCTTTATCGCCAAGATTTCAACTACAATTACTGTTGATTTTGTTTTAAAACTCAACATTTCTTAAGGTAACCAACTTATTTTAAAGTCATTTTATGGCTAATTCACCACAACAAAATTTAGCTAGATAGCATACTGATACTATGGTTTGATGAAAGTTCCGTCAGACAGGTCAGCTGTTATGAAGGAACAGAAAGCGGATTGTTTAACAGCTATTACATAAATCTCTGTGGAATTGACCCAAATTCTAACAATGTCCTATAGAGAATTATTTTTTCGAGGATGATGAGAAAGAATCATTGTTGGACTACGCTGGGGCCCAAATTTGAAGGAAAGTTTGTTTCATATAGGGTACTATGTAGTCAACGCAATCGACTGTGTATAAATTCTCCACAGCACTGTAACAGTCAGTGAAACGTCTGATGGGTGTTTTGAGCTGAAACTATACAGACACATTCTGAAGACACAAAAAATTTA
Source organism: Danio kyathit (assembly GCA_903798195.1). Classification (NCBI taxonomy): domain Eukaryota; kingdom Metazoa; phylum Chordata; class Actinopteri; order Cypriniformes; family Danionidae; genus Danio; species Danio kyathit. Next base: position 50,129,418 of record LR812539.1, read on the forward strand.
TATTAAATCTGGAAAAAGGGGTAACCTAGGTGCCCTTTAAGATCCGATTCCTTGAAATGAGCTAATAAATCACTGATCGACCTTTTAACGTAGGTTGACCCCCTACAGCATAAACACCCCTCACAGATCTTTTTTTTTTTTTTATAATTTTTTTTTTTATAGGACATTTTACAATCACAGTTTAAAACTTAAATAATTTGTATTATCTTTCTATTTCTGTTAGGTTAGGTGACTAAATATATACGCATCTAATTTTAAATCAATTGTTTTTATATTCATCAGTATGGTTTTTCCCTTCAAGGTCTAAAACCCTCTAAAATACATCAACCAAACAGATCCTCATCCAAAGCGACATCCATTACCACATGGCCTCAACAACAGTGCTGAGAAAAGCCTCTGTCCTCAGAGCCTTGAGTCATAATGCTTATGTAAGGCCCAGGATAGGTAAAAACAGACTGTAGGGAAAGTGTCCCATGTTAAAAGCTAGGGATAATGCACTACTCCTCTGTCAAGAGAGGTCTGGGACAGCGCTGGACTCACTCTACATGACAGCTGTCGACTTGACTCGTTCTTCACGCCACTTCTGTTTGGGTGGGGATGGAGTGCATACTGGACTGCAAGGAGGATCTCTGTCTAATGGCTTAATGGTACAAGGATTTTATAAATTATGCTATTAAATTTCAGGCACAAACCCAATGGGTAGCTGCCATAATATAACTTAACACGAAAGCTTCATAAATAAACAAAATCACTGAAGATGTAATGTCGGATAGCAGGGTTGAAGTCACCGTGCAATCATACACTGTTCATAAAATTTGCTTCTGACCTTTAGGAGGGCATAATTAGCTATGTTTCATCATGTTTTATTGAAGATATGAGCATAAAAAAATGCTTAAGGGAAATGTCAAGATGGCCATAAATTTAAAAAGTGCACATAAAAATAAACATGCGCACAACTGAGTAAAGAGGGTCGCACCTTACGATAAACTTTTTATTGGATTAGAGAAAATAAGCATAAACTACATGCACATCAAAAAATTCATGTAACTTCGCTTTAACAGACCATGTGATGACAAAAATGAGCATGGTGGAACTGCAGTGCTTGACAAACCAGAGACCAACATCTGAAATGTTGCTTTGCTCATTCTAAAATCCCTTAGCCAAAGTCTGTAGCCACAGTGGGTGCTGTACTATAACCACCCAGAACTGTCTTGAGCATCTGCGCTCCCAAAGAGCGGTCTTGCATCTTCAAAAACAACCGTGTTCATCGCGTTTAGTGTTGTATTCTGAGGTGCAAGTGATTTATTATGTAGGAAAAAAAGCACACAGTGCCTTCTACCACAGCAAATGTTATTGCTTAAAGGTGCCCTATAATGAATATCTGGGTAAACCAAGGCATAGTAGAATAATAAAAGCTCAAGTATGGCCAAAGCATGGAAATGGACATACTGTGAGCCTCAGACACCACCGTTTCCTCATTTTCATGTAAATTCCACGAGTGTAAAAGCCAGGTGGACAACAGGCCAATCAGAGGACAAATCAAGCTGTGACGAGACTCACAGGCCATGCCTTACGCATTTGCATGTATGCCTAAATTGGGTTGTTTATCCGGAGAATCCTGGACAAAATGGTTGGTGGGTATGATTTTTGAATGACAAACACAAAATGCTGCCACCTCCCTGCTGAAAAATCCGGCTTAAACCAGCCTAAGATAGTTATCTGGTTTTAGCTGGTCAACCAGCCTGGTTTTAGAGGGGTTTTGGCCATTTCCAGGCTGGTAGGGAGTTGACCAGCTAAAACCAGCTTGACCAGCCAAAACCATTATGTCCAGTTTAAACCAGGCTGGTCAAGCTAGTTTTAGCTGGTTTAAGCTGGTCATTTTCCAGCCTGACCAGCTAAGACCAGGCTGGAAATCAGCCTGGAAATGGCCAAAACCCCTCTAAAACCAGGCTGGTCGACCAGCTAAAACCAGCCAATCAGCTTAGGCTGGTTTAAGCTGGTTTTATCAGCAGGGCTAATGGTATGTAATGTCATTTAATCTTATGCAGGCTAATATTTGTTTAGCATACATGGTGGTTGTCGATTTTCAGTGTTTCAGAACACAAGATGCAGACAACGCGAAGCAACAAAATTGTCACCTCCGTTTTTTTTTTGTCTGCTTGGTGTATCATAAACCTAAAAAAAGCATCTGATGCGTTACATGTCAATCTGAGTTAGTATACATCAAAATATATACATATGTACTGTATTTGGGATTACATTGCAAACGTGTTCCTTATTTCAAATACACAAGTCTGAAAAGTTCATACCTTGCCCTTGGGTGGCTGTGTGTAGGCTTTCAGGCGAAGGCGGAGGTCATGGGCAGTGTCCATCAGATACTGTGAAGATCGAATCAAGATCTCGTCCACTGGACCAGCTGTAGGCCATAGAGCCTTCATCACAGAACTGCTCTATATGGAGAGAGAGAGAAAACAATAAACAGAGTTAACTGTGTGTCTATTTTATTTTATGTATACACAATCATATTTCAATTGCATTTGATTTCCATGTGTTTATTTTTCTGTTTAATATTTGTTTACTGTTGAGGTTTCAGTGAACTAGAAGCTTCTTCTATCACCAAAACAATTCCCTTGTGTGCGAAAACATACCTGGCAATGAAGCACAATCATATGTTTGGATTAATGAGTAATTCTTAAAATGTTTTTGAATTTTAAAATCGTTGGAATCCTCACCCAGTCTCCTTTTATTGAATCATGAACAGTTTTTAAAGTAAAAAAATAAATGAACTTTAAAAACTATATTTAACTGTATAACATCCATTTTAAAAGCGAATTAACTTTTGTAATGCCAAAGCTGAATTGTCAGCATTGTTACTCCAGTATTCAGTGTATGATTGATGTTTATGATGTTTATTTCCTTACATAATGGTATTTTAAGAGTATTCCGTTTAGCTCATGTAAACATCGATCATACAAATGTGATTAAACTTGTACGAACCATATTTACATTACATTTTGTGCCATAAACTGATTTTAAAGAGCCCCTATTATGCATTATAAAAGGTCATATTTTGGTTTTTGGGGGTCTACAACAACAGGCTGATATGCATGCAAGGTCAAAAAACACGTTCATTGTCTTCTAATATGCTTTATTTTTACCTAATTATCCCAGCGACTTCTATACGAATTGTTCAGCAATTCATTTGTTCCCAAACCCCTCCTTTGCACGAGGCTAATTTGCGCTGATTGGTCCGATGACCCAGTCTGTTGTGATTGGTCATCTGCGTTCAGAGCGAGACCGAGAGAAACGCCCAGCACAGTTATGAAGTATGTGACAGCCCAATGCAGGAGGTATATAAGAAATTAAAGCAATGCAGTTAAACACCAGCATATTACTCTACTCTGAACCACAACCCCAAGTAATAACAATTCTGAAAAGTTGAACCATTCTGAAAATTGACTGCGAACCATTTTGCTAGCACAAAACGCATTTAAATTGGTAAAGGATGAAGCACGCGTCACGTTTTCAATGTGGTTTTGGGCACGATATGGGAAAAAGCCCATACAGATTTAACCTGAGAGATACATAACAAGCATTGATCTATAATAGATACGTGATTACAAGCCGCATGGAGCGATTACAAGTTACAACACACAATTAAATACATATTTTGCAAACTACAGAAAACGAGGCAACCATTTTAATCACACTTCATGTTGTGTAGGAAGGAGAAGCACTTACAGTATCTGGAGGAAGAAGAAACTGGTTCATACGAACTGTGTAACAGTTACTGACAAAGTCCCGTACATTAGTAGTCTTAGCTGATCCTCTCTTTAATAACAAATTGCCAGCGAATCCCGTGCTGCATGGTAGGTTATTGCATCAATCATCAGAAAAATGACAGGAACAAGCACCACATACGGTTGGCTATACTGTGGTGTTGCTGTGAAAATGAACTTTAACCCTTGATTCCCCACAGCGGCATGTCTGGCCATCTCTCAGAGATAGTAATCTTCGAGTCATGATCAATCCCATGATCCCACGCACTCCGCCAGTGTCTAAAGAGAAAGGCGCGTTCACGTTTTACCAGAACCGGCAGTTTATATTTGGTATTGTTTCATGTCGACGTCAATATGAACAGGCAAAAGATCCTGACGAATGTTGAATCATTTAAACGACTCTGAGTCAAATCTTTTATTTTTAAAAAAAAAAAAATCAATATTTTTAAACGAGGTGCATTTTCAGATTTAACCCTCAGATGGATGTTTTCATTCACTTCGAATGAATGAATGATCTCTGTGACTTCATTCTGAAGTTGTACTCCAAACTACTCATCTCTGTCAATATGGCTACGTTCACACTGCAAGGCTTAGTACTCAAATCTGATTTTTTCTCAGATCTGATTTTTTTGCCTAGCTGTTCACACTGTTGTTATAAATGTGGCCAATATCAGATTTGCAGTGTGAACAGATCATGGTCGTAAACTGACCCGCATGCGCAGAAGTATAGTTACGGATAGGGATGCAACGATTAACCGGTTTCACTATTAACCGCGCTTTAATTCTTCACGGTTAATTAATCGTAAAGGCTTCTCAACACCGCATTTCTGCACGAAACAAAACTGCAGCAACTTAACAGTTATGCAAACTGTGCGCTAGTTTGTACAATGAGACTAATAACCACGCACACTAGATTAACTATGACTGAGGCTAACTAAGGCAAGCCTGTGCACGTTCGTCATTACCAATTGAGGGACATGCGACGCAACGCGCTCACACTTTTCAGACGCACCTCGTTGAGATGACAGGGGGCTTATGTGGCCGCGGGAACTGCAAACGGCTGAAGATAAGATGTGGTGAATGTTGATCCGCCAGCCGAGATCAATCGAGTGATTTCGGAGAGAGTGCTGTAAACTCGGAGTGGATTAGCTGTTTAATGGCCTGAATCTCGATGCGTTGCGTCGAGAAAATCTAACACTGTCTCCAAAGAAGCTCGCCTTTACCAAGTTTAAAATGAGAATCCTGCTCTGCCCCGCTTATATATTGGGTCAGCTGACTCGCTTGCTTTACTCCACAAACACAGAGAAATGAAGATCAGGTTATAACAAGACTGAGCATTTAAAACGACCAAACCGAAACCAAAACGTTTAAAGAGGTGCAGACGTGAGACTTTTCTTATTTTATTTTGTCCATTATTTCTGTTTATTAAATTGTCATGCATATAAAACAATAGTGCAAAGTAAACATTTCTTACGGCAATGCTTAATTTTTATTTAATGCAAACCATAGATTTATTTTTCATAAAGTAACAGTAGGGCTTTTTATAGTAGATAACTCACATTCAAGGCAGCATGATAATGAGAAATGTAATTCTTTGTTAGTATTATTGTCATCATAGTCATCATTAATATTTTATAATTATTAGACATTCATTTTGGAATTATTGCACAGACATCAATAAGTCATCACAGAATTAGATAGTTGTTTCTGGTTTTTGTTAGTCCTATTGATGTTGTTTTCAAATACAATAAATCTGTTAATATACAATTTGCAGTGGTGCTCATAAATTTTTGGTGGGTGCTCCTACATTTTTTCTGGTGTTCCTACATTTTTTTTTAAGTTGTAAGCACCGGTGCTACCAGGTAAAAAAGTTCATTTCAAGCTCTGCATTAGACAAATACTGTTTTTTAATTTATTTTAATTTATTTATTCATTGTTCTGTCATTTATGTACTGTGTAAAATTATCTGTTTAAATGTCAAAAACATTCACTTATTTTTAAGCACTATGTACTATTGTTTGTTTCTAATATTATTATGTGCTGTATTAATTGGTTACTGAGCAGCAAAAAAATAACACTTAAAAATATAAGGAGTTTTCATTTTATTTTCTAAACTAGTGGTGTTTGAAATTAATGAATGCATAATAATCGTGATAACCGTGAAACCGTGATTATTTCTCAGACTATAATCGTACAACCAAAATCTATAATCGTTGCATCCCTAGTTACAAACAACACAAAATGTCTAATTATGCACACAATGTGTATACTGTATGAAGCACGTTGTCAGATTATGCTTAATATGATTATTGCCCTTTTCACAGACAACCGTGGTGTATTACATGAACTGTAAAGGGTTGTTCTGCTACTACTAATGTGTATTTCGGCATTTGAAACCTAAAATAAGTCCCTTGTGATTGAAAACACTGATCATTTGTGATTTATGACAACCGCGGCGCACATCTGTCTGACCACCGGTGTAGTGAACTCATCAAGGGTTAATAAGCAGCCGCAGACTGAACTGTGAAGGCGGAGTTGGTTTATCTCCGTTTGCAGTTATTTTATTTTACTTCGTTATAAACAACAGACACGTGCAGATGGGGGGTTTGGGTGCTTGAGCTCCTGCCCTTTAGGCTATTTGCTCGGAGATAATGTTCATCCTTAAAATAAAAAGTGCCCCGTCCTTTGTGCACGGATCCCCTTTCCGCAACACCCCCGACACTCTTCAGCATCGCGATCATCTCGTGCCCCGATCGTTATCCAGAGTGGTTAACAAGCACCAGTTTTGCCTTCAAAATCTTTTTCAAAATGAACAACCAACTTTCTGTGGTAAAGTAATCGCCCTGTGTGTTATTCTACTGTGCTGCAGAGGTGTAGATGATGTTTGCATCACAGAATGTTGACGTTTGTTGCTCGAAGATTATGTAAAAGTCACATGAAATCCGACATAATCGTTTACACTGCGGTCGCATTGCAAAACATCAGATCTGTGTCTGATTTAAGACTACATATGAAAGTGGCACAAATCTGAAGTGAAAAGATCAGATTCCATGCAGTTTGGGCTGTTTACACTGTCAAGACCTGAGTCACATATGGGCGAAAAGATCAGATTGGGGTCACATTTGCCTGCAGTGTGAACGTAGCATAACTCACTGTGCGGTCTATGATCCACGTCTTCATCTAAAGATGCTTGTAGAAAGCAATGTGATGTGGACAAACAATCCAAATAATCTTTCAACACGTTCATAAATATATGTTTTGAATTTGATGTAATCGGAGCAAAACAGTAACCAGTAAAGCATTTTGGCAGAGTATGCAAAAATGGCACTAAAAAGTCACGAAATAATCAGTATAATAAAAACTGAATGTGAACACGAGCGAAAATATACAGGAAGTGCAGAATTATTAGGCAAATGAGTATTTTGACCACATCATCCTCTTTATGCATGTTGTCTTACTCCAAGCTGTATAGACTCGAAAGCCTACTACCAATTAAGCATATTAGGTGATGTGCATCTCTGTAATGAGAAGGGGTGTGGTTTAATGACATCAACACCCTATATCAGGTGTGCATAATTATTAAGCAACTTCCTTTCCTTTGGCAAAATGGGTCAAAAGAAGGACTTGACAGGCTCCGAAAAGTCAAAAATAGTGAGATATCTTGCAGAGGGATGCAGCACCCTTAAAATTGCCAAGCTTCTGAAGCGTGATCATCGAACAATCAAGCGTTTCATTCAAAATAGTCAACAGGGTCGCAAGAAGCGTGTAGAAAAACCAAGGCGCAAAATAACTGCCCATGAACTGAGACAAGTCAAGTGTGCTGCTGCCAAGATGCCACTTGCCACCAGTTTTGCCATATTTCAGAGCTGCAACATCACTGGAGTGTCCAAAAGCACAAGGTGTGCAATACTCAGAGACATGGCCAAGGTAAGAAAGGCTGAAAAACGACCATCACTGAACAAGACACACAAGCTGAAACGTCAAGACTGGGCCAAGAAATATCTCAAGACTGATTTTTCTAAGGTTTTATAGACTGATGAAATGAGAGTGAGTCTTGATGGGCCCGTGGCTGGATCGGTAAAGGGCAGAGAGCTCCAGTCCGACTCAGACGCCAGCAAGGTGGAGGTGGAGTACTGGTTTGGGCTGGTATCATCAAAGATGAGCTTGTGGGGCCTTTTCGGGTTGAGGATGGAGTCAAGCTCAACTCCCAGTCCTACTGCCAGTTTCTGGAAGACACCTTCTCCAAGCAGTGGTACAGGAAGAAGTCTGCATCCTTCAAGAAAAACATGATTTTCATGCAGGACAATGCTCCATCACACGGGTCCAAGTACTCCACAGCGTGGCTGGCTAGAAAGGGTCTAAAAGAAGAAAAACTAATGACATGGCCTCCTTGTTCACCTTATCTGAACCCCACAGAGAACCTGTGGTCCATCATCAAATGTGAGATTTACAAGGAGGGAAAACAGTACACCTCTCTGAACAGTGTCTGGGAGGCTGTGGTTGCTGCTGCACGCAATGTTGATGGTGAACAGATCAAAACACTGACAGAATCCATGGATGGCAGGCTTTTGAGTGTCCTTGCAAAGAAAGGTGGCTATAAAGGTCACTGATTTGTTTTTGTTTTGTTTTTGAATGTCAGAAATGTATATTTGTGAATGTTGAGATGTTATATTGGTTTCACTGGTGAAAATAAATCATTGAAATGGGTATATATTTGTTTTTTGTTAAGTTGCCTAATAATTCTGCACAGTAATAGTCACCTGCACACACAGATATCCTCCTAAAATAGCTCAAACTAGGGCTGGGCGATTTTTTCGATTTTTTCGATTAATTCGAATTTACGTTTTAAGACGATTTTATTTTTTACAAAATCGAAGAATCGCGATTTTTTTATACAAATATTAAAGCCACTTTTCCACTATCATGCCAAACCGTTCTAAACTGTTAGACAACCGTGCTGAATTGTGCTGATTCTGTGTGTTGACGTCGCGGCTCTGTTGATCAACAGAGCCGCGACGTCAACACACAGAATCAGCACAATTCAGCACGGTTGTCACAGCTGATTTAGCGGAAGCGCGCCAGGGCGGACTGGCCATTGGGAACACCGGGACATTTTCCCGCTAGAGCAACAACAGCTCCGCAGCCAGCCAGCTTTGCGAATGTTTCCAAGCGCGTCGTGCTGTTGTTCGTGTCCCCGCAGCCGTCTGTCTATCCCGCGCGAGCTGCGAGACGGGCTCGACAGGTGGAGTCACTTTTAGTCACTTATGCCCGCGCACCCATCGCTCCACACACACACACACACACACACACACACACACACACACACACACACACACACACACACACACACACACACACACACACACACACACACACACACACACACACACACACACACACACACGAGTAAATAATTGCACCTAGTTCAAAGCCCAGACGGCTGGTTTTGTATATTATACCCGCGCTCCACCTGAAGGACGGTTACGGCGTGTTGTAAATGTCGGTCACCGCAGAAAGTCAAATCTTTCTTTAATTTGGACTTTTGCTTGAATTATGGAGTGGCACAGTAGCTGTCAAGGTACTGTATGAATTAAATCATAACCCATATATGCACCAATAAACAAGTAAAATGAATGAATGAATAAAATAAATATGGATTCTTAAATGTCGGCAGTTTTTACTCCAAAAAATATCAATACGTATCGACAAATGTTTTATAATAAATTAAGCAATTTCCAACATTTCAGCTATAGGCCATTATACGATTCAGTTAAATATAAGATAGACATTTAAATATATATAGATATGTAACAGGTTTCTGTGGGTTTTTTGTTGTTCACGGTGATCTTTAATATACACTGGGTGGTGTAGCTACGCACAAATATTTTCTAAAACGTCAAGCAGATATTTGTCTATAGCTCGTTAGTTATTTATGAAGACAAAAAATAATTAAAATAACAAAAATAAAACTATAAAATTACAAAGATAAAAAGAGCAGCATTTTGCTAAATATAGTCCTTTATATCCTGATATGCTGTGTTGTTTCATTCGTTTTTTTATATTTAACTTGATGCATTCGTTATTTAATGTTTAAATACTGAAATCGTTTAAATGGTTATATTTTATCATCAAAATGTAGTATATTTTATATCATTACCAACTTTTGATATAAAACCGCTGTTATTTTATTGATTGTTATGAAATAATTTAAGTGCTATATTTTTTATTAGTGAAAGTGCCCGCTCACTTTGACAAGGCCTGTCTAAATATATATTTCTGCCATGCCACTAATACAGATAAACTATTGCTGCATTATCATTGTTTATTTTTCTGTTATGTACAGAGATTTGAAATATTTATTTCCCCTCCAATCCTTTTCAATCTTCACGTTACATTTTGGTCATTTTCTCTCCAAATAAAATTTGCTCAAAGCTGCACAACATATGACCTGCTGTGACTTCTATTGTAGCTATGTTTAGCATCCCTATATGAGAGAGTGCCATAACCGCGTTTAGTCACACTATTGCTTTTCTTTTACAAGTGAGCATGAAAAAAACTAGTTTCAGCATTTATTTAAATTTAAATGAACAAGGTAAACTGGTAAGGTAGTTACACAGTAAAAATTTTTTTATAAAAAAATAAATAAAAAAATCTAAATTGAAATCGTGAATCGGTCAAACTTTATGAAAAAAAAAAAAAAATCGAGATTTTTTTTTTTTTGCCATATCGCCCAGCCCTAGCTCAAACTAAAAACAAACTAAAAACTACTTCCAAAAATATTCAGCTTTGATATTAATGAGTTTTTTTGGGTTCATTGAGAACATGGTTGTTGTTCAATAATAAAATGAATCCTCAAAAATACAACTTGCCTAATAATTCTGCACTCCCTGTTTGCTCTACTTCTCTACATGAATCTAGGAAGGCCGATTTCTCATAATCTGAAATAGCAATATAATTGACGCTCATGTAAATGTAGTTAAAGGTGAAAACAGTTTTTGCTGCTACTATATTTTGTTACTTCTGTTAAAAAAAACACTACAGTTGAAGAGTAAGCAGGCAATTTCTGGTGGAAACTGTGACTCAATGTAGAAAAGCTCTCACCCTCCCCAACAGGGACCAGGTGTGTTCACACAGATGAGGGCAGATGGGAGCCAGCAGGAGTGTTTGGTTCTCGATAAACTGGAACACAAGATCTTTGTGCATGCCCTCGATGGCCAGCTCCCTGTATTTATCCTTGGCAGCCTTCAAAGAATTGAGACATTTTTAATTACAAATAGCCACCATGCTGCTAGTTCAAACTTCCTGACAAACTTCATGGAAGGACACAATTACATGCAGTGTTTATTACTCGTGCATATATAATTGTGACATATTAATGCATACTACATTCATAGTTTATTTAGACAATAGGATGGTGGATGTAAGTGTAAAGGGTACCTGGAATTCAAAGAAGCCACTCTTCAATGCCTCCTTGTACATCATTCTCTCATAATGCTGATCTGTTTTAATGATGCCAGAATTCATTTCACTGCAAACAGATATCATGCATGTTATTAAATTCCAACTGTGCTTTTCAGAATTTCTGAATAAATGAATCAATGAATAAAAAAAAAACCTTTTTACAGATTTAAATAAACAAAGTAATTAAGATCCAGATTAAAATGGCACATCAATATGGTGGTCAAAATGGCTAAACAGTTGAATGTATTTATTAAGTTATGAATTATGATTATGCATATAAACTACTAATAATGAACATTTGAGTATGAGTTTTTAACAGGGATGCTCATTTCGGTTAATTTTGCCAACGGACAACCGCCGCTCGTTTATCAAATATTACGCGTTAACTGGTCAGAATAATATAAAATTATTATTTAATAACAAAAAAAATTGACGTGTCTATTTTGTGTCCGACACATCACATATTGCATTTTAAAACACTGATTTATTTTAACATGCGAACATATTAATAACAAAACATCTTCACGCACATGCAGTGTTTCCAACAGCATAGAAAAAAAAATAAACTAAATAAATAAATAAGAAAATAGGCCTGCCCAAGATACTTTTCACTTAAATTACAAATTTAGATTACAAATCGAAAACACTGACTGAATCCTTTTTAAGAACCGTTATATGCTGTTTTTTTCCAATCATGTTTTTTGTCTTCTGTTAAATAAAAATATCAGGCTACCTCAAATTGATCGCTCCATGGATAATATCCATTTAATTTTTGCCCCGCTGTTATTATTATATCACAAAACCTCTGTTAACAATTTTAATATAAGTCATTATTTTAAAGATTATGGGCTCTATTTTAACAGTCTAGGCGCAAAGTCTAAAGCGCAGGGCGCAAAAGCATTAAGGGCATGTCCGAATCCACTTTTGCTATTTTAAGGACAGAAAAATACGCTCTACGCCGCGGCGCATGGTCTAACAGAGTTGAGCTTATTCTCTTAATGAGTTATAGGTGTGTTTTGAGAATAAACCAATCAGAGTCTCATCTCCCATTTCCTTTAAGAGTCAGTTGCGTCACTCCATGGTGCATTTTCCATTTACATGGCGGACTATGTAAGTTGAAAATCTGAACACTTCAAAACAGTTAAGAAAACAGATAAAGGGCCACAAAACCCCCCTGTCTCAGCAGGGTGTTTACACACCTCTAGTTTGGAAAAAGTCAGGAAAGTGGGTGTGTCCAGCTCTGTTTAGGTGGGAGTGTCGGGGGAGGGAAAGAGGGAAGGTTTTGCATAAAAATGGGAGTTTCCAGTTGGGCACGCGCTGATTTTCACAGAGGCAAAACAAACACAGACGCAGAGGAGAAAGACAGTGACTGTGTTTACATGGACATCAGTAATCGAATTATTTGACAAATTATTAATTTGTCGACTTTAACTGCAGTTTGGCACTTTCACTTTTTATTCAGAAACATTTCCTGCATGTCCCCCGTGACAAACGAGATATTGTATGGGAGAAACTGCTGGAGAGTGGAGTTTTAATGGAGTATTTGAAACCGCACGGCGAATGCGCATTTCTCGGTAACTTAGATGTACTTGATAGGTTGCGTCAGAAAGCCGTGTGTGTATAGACTATCCTGTCACAAAATGCAGCGAAAATCCTACACGACGGTAAATAGTTTGATGGCGGTGTTTACATGTTTACATTCGGAGAGCAGCATTTACAGCGGATCTTTCAGTCTATAATATTGTGCTATAATATTGCAGTGATATTAACATACTGTAAACTTAGTAACTAAATCATTTTGACTATGGTATGTCTTTAAAAACTGAAATAGCACTGCTGAAAATACGAAATAACTTTGCCATCTGAATGAACAAACAAAAAATCACCGATCACACACACTTACCAAATCTGTAGCGACAGGACAATCAACACAAACTGGAACTGTGTCTTTTTTAAAAGGAGACGAGCGGCAAATCCGGATTTCATCATTTCTTGATGCGAAAAGCTCTCAAGTAAAAAATGTTCCTTACAAACGCATTTCTGTCACGTGCACTGTAATCCACATGTGAGTCCAGCTGCGCTCTCATAGCGGGAAAATGAAAACAAAACCTTCGTTGAGCACATTAATAAACGCAGCACATTAATAAACACAACACTGATGACCCATGTCTCCAAATTATTGTTCTTCCACTAGTTTTGGCAACACAACGTCGCGTCTCTCTGCCGTCTGAACACTGTAACAGGTAAAAACAGTCTTCGAAGCTATCATGCATATTAATGAAGCTGCGCCTCATTCACAATAGAATAGAATAGAATCCAGGCACGGTAGATGCTATTCTGTTTTTGCACAGTGCAAAGAAAAAGGCCAAGTAAACATAACATAGTTGCAGCTTAGGCTGAAGTGACACCGTTTTTGTTATCTTTTTCCTGTATATGTAAAAGCTGAATCTGCTGTTAATAACGAACGATCCACGGTGACCAATCATCATGCTTAAAACAAAGAATTAGAATTATTTAAGTGTCGATCGGGTGCGGATATATATATATATCAGATAAAATAATATGTGCGGGTGGATGATTAGTATGAAGAAGCGGATTCGGGTAACATTTCAGCTGATCAGCGCATCTCTAGTGCCATTGTTACCTAATAAACACTCTGTCATTAAATGTGTCTGCAGGTCCAATCCTTAGGTTGTTCTGATTAGCGATCATCTCCTTCACCCATTCCACCCAAGTAAAGAGACGCAGTATTCCCGCATCCGCCATAGCCTCAACAAAGTTAGCATCCTCCACAGTGTCTCCCGCATCAGCCAAAGCCAAACGCATACCTAGAATACAGACATACATTGAGTCTTATGGAAATCATAATTACTTGATTTCTTATGGAAATCATTTGACTATATATTTATTTATTAAAGCCATATAAGCAGCAATGGCTATATTCATGGCAACGCTTGTACTCAATATATCATTTATAAGCATACTGTAACTATTTCTTTATAAGCATGCATTGTACAAAAAAAAAACATACATATAACAACACTGATAGAAGGTCATAGAAGATCTTCCAATTTGATCAATCCCTAATATTCCTCCAGACGACACCTTTTTAAACATTACCTTTCAATTATATCCTGAATAAAAACGTTCTCTAACATCATTTAAAAATATACATTCTATTAAAAAGATTAATATTCATCATAAACTTCTCATGTATAACCAAAGACAAGAACAAACATGACAGCAAGATGCTGATCTACATAAACCCATACAGACATAGGGATGAGATCTTTTTTTTATTCTGGAACTAAATAAAGCAGCCTGATGCAGTAACAGTCTGACCGTATGTAAAGTGTTTGGCCTTCTAATGAGCCGGTATTTATGAAAGCCTTACCATCTGCTGAAAACTTGGCAATGGCTTGACTCAAAGTGAGAAAGTTGCCAGTGGATTTGGACATCTGGTGGGTATAAACACATCTAATTAGATAGCTGAAATGGCCAACCACAACATGCGTGTTGACAAATGCAGAGAAACACCTTAAAATCATTTTTGTTACCTCAAATATAGCTGCCAAATGGTAACAATTAGAAAAAAAACACTTTAAAATCATCACTGCAATGAATGAAATAAAATAAGTTGAAGTTGTAGTACTGCAATTCATAGAATAAGTTCAAATGAAAATGATGACAAATATTAAAATAATACAGAACTAAAATAGGAGTGTTCTCTTAGCCTCATTACTCATTTTATTTATTTATTTATTTATTTATTTATTTATTTATTTTTTAAAGCAAGACATTATCTGGGTAATTTATTTTGGATTTTTAAAAATCCAATAAATGTTTACAAGACAATTACATCAGAAAAAAAAGAACTCACCTTTTCAGAGTTTAGCAAAAGATGACCATTGGCACGTACAGCTTGCGGCCATTTTCCACTATAAAGAAAATAACATTTCCATGTAAATAAAAAAGTGCATCAATGCAGAACTGAAATAAGTAGAGAGACAAAATGTTATTAAACAGCTTAATTATATGCATGTATGTGTGATTGGCAGCCATTATATATATATATATATATATATATATATATATATATATATATATATATATATATATATATATATATATATATATATATATATATATATATATATATACACACACACACAGTTGAAGTCAGAATTATTAGCCCCCCTTAGATTTTTTTCCCTTTTTTAAATATTTCCCAAATGATGTTTAACAGAGCAAGGAAATTTTCACAGTATGTCTGATAATATTTTTTCTTCTGGAGAAAGTCTTATTTGTTTTATTTAGGCTAGAATAAAAGCAGTTTTAAATTTTTTAAAAACCATTTTAAGGTCAAAATTATTAGCCCCTTTTAAGCAATATTTTTTTCTGATAGTCTACAGAACAAACCATCGTTATACAATAACTTGCCTAATTACCCTAACCTGCCTAGTTAAACTAATTAACCTAATTAAGCCTTTAAATGTCACTTTAAGCTGTACAGAAGTGTCCTAAAAAATATCAAGTCAAATATTATTTACTGTCATCATGGCAAAGACAAAATAAATCAGTTATTAGAAATGAGTTATTAAAACTATAAAGTTTAGAAATGGGTTGAAAAAATCTTCTCTACGTTAAACAGAAATTGGGGGAAAAAATTATCAGGGGGGCTAATAATTCTGACTTCAACTGTACATGTTGATAAAAAAAAAATGTTGAAATGGTTGTAACCATTGACTATAGCATTTAGTTTTTTATCCTACTATAGAGGTCAATGGTTACAGCTTTCCAACATTTTTCAAAATATCTTCTTTTGTATTAAATAACTCGAAGGTTTGTTACAGGTTAAGGAGTAAATGATGAAAGAATTTTCTGTTTTGGATGAATGATCCTTTTCATTAATACAGGAAAATAAAATAAAGCATAACATTTTGAGGCAATTAATCAACCTGTCCCACCCTCACGCATAATGTTTTGTTACATTTCTCATATAGTGATGAACATGAAGCATTGCTGCAATGAAGGAGACACTGTATGTGCCCCAAAAATTCAAGATACTAAAACAAAAAATAAATAAATAAAAGATACTGGGGTAATTCAGTTGTTTGAACAAATCTAATATCTCAAAAGACATTACCTCCACCTGCTGGCATTTCCAGAGTATTTCATTAAAACAATATTTTTTATTTTCAATAAATAAATAAGTGGATTAAAAACTCAATCAAAATGAAAAGATATTTCAACACCATTATGTACTCACACTTACTCATCAATTCAAACCAGTATAAATCTATTTCTTTTGCATACACACACACACATATGACATTATAATACTGTATCTAAGAATCAAAGTGCACTGCCAAAATACTCGTAAATATTTATGCACGGTGTCCCAAAGATATTTAGAAATCTTTATATTATGCTAATATGCAGCTGCATTATGAGCATAGTAATTACAATTGTCATGGTGCTTTAGAATGGTAAGGTATCAGTTTCCACAACATAAGCAGCCTAAAGGTTTTATCACTGATTATTCAAATTTATCTGCCCTTAAAACAGAGTTCAAGTGGGTCGGAGACTCTTATGTCTTGCCTGTCAGAGGTGAAAGCTTGGTTGTCTTTGAACTTTCTAGATTTTAATGAGAGTAAGACTGAAATGATTTTGTTCGGTGCGTCAAATTCTTCTAAGACACCACCAGTAAACCTTGAGAAATCAAGGCTTTCTGTAAAGCCTTGGGTAAAAAATCTGGGTGTTATCTTTGATGATGGCTTGAGATTTGATAAACAGATTAACGCAGTGGTCAAATCCTGCTTTTTTCAGCTTCGACTCTTAAAAACAGTCAAACCCATTTTATCTAGAAAACATTTTGAAAAAATAATTCATGCTTTTATTACTTCTAGATTGGACTACTGTAACTCACTATATTTTGGGATCAGTCAGACAACTCGATCTCACCTACAGTTAGTTCAAAATGCTGCTGCAAGGCTTTTAACCGGTACCAAAAAATATGACCACATCACACCAGTCTTACGCTCTTTGCACTGGTTGCCTGTGCACTATCGTGTCACTTTTAAGATTCTCCTTTTGGTTTTTAAATCCCTAAACGGGCTAGCTCCTTCCTACCTGTCAGACCTGTTGACAGAACATCAGCCTGGTCGGTCTCTTCGGTCATCTGACCAGAGACTTTTATGCATCCCAAAGTCGAGGCTGAAATGCAGAGGTGACCGTGCTTTCGCAGTAGCTGGTCCTACCTTGTGGAATGCTCTGCCCCTCTGTATTAGGTCTACATCTTCTCTGTCTGTTTTTAAATCTAGGTTGAAAACTTACCTTTTTGATTTGGCATTTAATCAGTAAGAATTGTTTGTTTTAGCTATAATAATTATCAGTGAGAATTGTTTGTTTTAGCTATACTTTTATACCTTTCGCTTTGTGATTTGTATTGTTCAGCACATTGGTCAACCTTTGGTTGTGTTTAATAGTGCTATATAAATAAAACTGACATTGACATTGGCATTGATTATAGTAATAAATCTGAGCAAGAGAGCATCAATTTACACTGATTTCTGATGGATCTTGAGATTCCAGAATGGAGTAGTGATGCTGCATTAAAATCACAGAAATAAATTACATTTGAAACTCCTTTTAACAATCATTTTCATTTGTAATAACAGTAATATTTCACAGTTGACCCGTTTTACTTTATTTGTCATCCAGTTAAATGTTTCTGATTCCAAACTTATACTATATATATATATATTGAATTTTTTTTAAAAACATTTTAAAGTCAAAATTATTAGCCCCTTTAAGCAATTTTTTTTAGATAGTCTAAGAGCAAACCATTGTTATACAATAACTTGCCTAATTACCCTAACCTGCCTAGTTAACCTAATTAACCTAGTTAAGCCTTTAAATGTCACTTTAAGCTGTATAGAAGTGTCTTGAAAAATATCTAGTCAAATATTATTTACTGTCATCATAGCAAAGATAAAATAAATCGGTGATTAGAAATTAGTTAATAACAAAAATTAGGGGAAAAAATTACAGGGGGCTAATAATTTAGGGGGGCTAATAATCCTGACTTCAACACTACACATCATATCTATACAGCTGAAGTCAGAATTATTAGCCCTCCCTCTGTATATGCGTATATGCATTACACAATTTCTGAAACAAGAACGGAACGGAAAGAAGATACTTTTTTCCACACATTTCTAAACATAATAGTTTTAATAACTCATTTCTAATTACAGATTTCTTTGGATCTTTGCCATGATGACCGCCCATAATATTTTACTAGATATTTTTTAGATGCTAGTATTTAGATTAAAGCACAATTTAAAGGCTTAACTCGGTTAACTAGACATGTTAGGGTAATTAAGGAAACCGTAGTATAATGATGGTTTGTTCTGTAGACCAGTGGTTCTCAAACTGTGGTACGCGGCCTTCCTTCCAGTGGTACGCAGAAGAATTACTGAATAATAAAAGAATAAAATGAACACACTTTTAACCCTGACACGTACTATAACTCCGAGACTCATGTTACCAGACAGCATTGGCTGTTCCGTGAATTGTACGATTATGCTAGTGTGCTTTTAACGTTTACTTTAGTGCACAGCGTCATCAGATGTTAAAATTCAGTCCGCTTGGCGCAGAGCCAGAGGAAGATGAGCGAGGCGCTTGCAGAGCAGATACACACGCGCTAGAGAAGCCCTTCTGCGGGCCGGTGCTGTTGCGTTGCCGTTTCAGTTACTGCAAACTTAGGATTTTCCCCATGCTGCATCACTGGTAAAATAATAATTACAAATGTGTTAAATGTGTGCTCGTACTTGTGTAAAATAATGCGTGTTTTCGAGATATGAAGTTATTTGTTTTGTAAAGCAGCGTACGCGGCTTTCGGTTTAGTTTGTTACCTCAGATTTAATTGGGATGTGATTCAAATGGGGCGAGACACAGAACGTAGACTCAAGCAACTTTGCCATGCTTGAAGCTTAGGGGTAGAATATAATTAAAGTTATTCTTTGTGTGCACAGACGGAGGGACCGTGAACCGTACCCGAGTCTGCTTGAAAACAGTGGTAATTTAAGTTATTCCAATATTTAAGTTTGAAGTTGAAGTTGAGATTTCAAAGATATACAAATATGTCATATGTACATGCAACTTCCAAATTGCAACTTGCAAAACTTTCAAAATGTAAAATATAAAAATTATATAATTATAAAAAATGATATAGCCTATATTTATCAGGTCCAAGCAACATTTCCAGGTTTTGATGAATAATCTATACATTAATACAAGTACAGCACTTTTCTTTTGACTTTTTAAAAACAGTGCCATTTTTATTTAACTTTTAAAAGCACATTCTAATTTAAATGAAGCTTTTTTTGTTTTGTTTTTTGTCTGCAAGCACAGTTAATGTTCAAACTATTTATAATGTTGAAAGTGGCTGACAATAATACATATTCTTAATAATAGGAATTAATCTGCCTCGTTTTTTAACTGTGCAGTGCTGCAGCTGCTTAATTAGGTCTACTACGCTACTGTATTTTAATACTGGTTATTATGGTGGTACTTGGTGAGACCATTTTAGTCTAAGGTGGTACTTCGTGAAAAAAGTTTGAGAACCACTGCTGTAGACCAGGGGTTCTCAAACTTTTCAGCCCGTGACCCCCAAAATAGCAATGCCAGTGACTCGCGACCCCCAATATCCTCTGAGGGGGATATAAATACAGAAACCTTGCATGCAATGGCGCACACACACCAATAGACCCAAGTCTATTCTTCGTTTAATTTTTTTTAATGTATGTCAGTGCTGTAAATGTGCCAGAAAGTTTAACCTGGTGTTATAAAATCAATCTGCTGCATCTGACGCCATTTCTGTGTCTTTAATATAATGTAATTCCCCCAGGGGTCGCAATACAACAGAACTAGTAACTATATAGTATATAGTAACTGTAAACGACTATTTTTTTCTGTAGGTTATGGATAAAATATGGTAGCTCTTATGGTTTAATAAAAATAAATAGATTTTTGGAAATGACCAGGCGACCCCCCTTTATTGTCCTGCGACCCCTCGGGGGGTCCCGACCCCCACTTTGAGAACCACTGCTGTAGACAATCGGGAAAAAAAAATTGCTTAATGGGCTAATAATATTGACCTTAAATGGTTTTTAAAACTGCCTTTATTCTTGCCGAAATACGGTCTTATTTCAATTTCTCCGAAAGAAAAAATATTATAGGAAATGCTTAGTAAAATTCCTTGCTCTGTTAAACAATTTGGGAAATATTTAAACAAGAAAAAAAAAATTCTTAGGAGGGCTGATCATTTTGATTTTGACTGCATGTCATTTTTCAATTTTTTTCTCTACAAAAAAATCCACTAATTGCTATTTTGTCTGTACATGCTGTACATAAAAGCGGTTTACCTGTCATTGGGCCACATGGCTACGTGATTGTAGAGATAATAGGAGAGATGGTTTGGCACCAGATCTTTCCCCGATACTCTCACGTCTACAGGGTACCAGAACTCAAACTCCCGCCTGAGCTTCTGCAGATGCTCCTTCGGGATGTCCGTCTTTGGGAAAGGTGATGTTTTGAAGAAGATGTAATCCCACACCTCCCTCGTCATCTGCTGGGGTCTAAAGGGAGGAAATGTTTTTCTGTATCATTTTCTTGAGGTGCTATTTTTTATTCAAGTAAAAATGAACCACACACACACAGTAAATTCAGATGGTCAGGAACATTTTCCATGTCATTTCTGTTTTCAATTGAATTCAGAGTGAGGCTTTTTTTTTTTATGAATGGATTAAAATATAAAAGAATCAGATGTGACAGATGTCATGCAGCATGGTGTAATTTAAGTCACATGTTCTTTATGTGCCCTTTGTTACAAAATTATTGGAATAATTATTTTACAATTATGTCTAAGGTGTTGCAGGTAAATATAGACCCATCCCCTGATGTTGCCATTTTTGGGGTTTCAAGGATTTGGTCCCAGTTCCATTCTAAACAACTTGATATTTTGGCCTTTACCTCATTATTAGCTAGGCATCGTATTCTACTTCTGTCAGGGTTCTGCCACTCTGGTCTTGTAAACTCTTGTTTTGGTGGCAGAGTCCGGACACTAGCTCGGTCTTGTCCTGTCCTGATGTGCTTGGCTCGAGTTTTCTCGGGTCGAGCACTTGTTTTCTGTTATTGTGTGTGTCTGTGTGCGTGCCGTCATAAATGCGCTTGATGCGGACGCGTGGGGTCTGTGCATGCTTGGGACGCGCGCGCTCTTGTACTCGTGTTTGTGTTTTGTTCTGTCGGCATCGCGCGGTTTCATTCTCAGCGTCTCAGTCTAGTTGGTTACGGTTTTGGTTGACGCTGAGATGAAACATGCGCGTTGCATATGTGTGAGCGCACGGTAAGGGGTTTTCATCTATTGTGTGCTGGTGTCTTGCCTCTGTTGGTGTTGTCTAAGCATGTGGCTGGATGTTTACATTGTGGCCACGTGCTTTTTGTAGTGTGCTTCTGTGTTGTCTTGTGAACGCGCGGTTAATGAGTTCTCTCATTGGTTGCGTGTTCTAGTCTCGTTTTATGTAAGCGCATGTCTTGTGTTGTCTCTTTGTGTCATGTGCTCTCCCGTCTATGGTCTAGTCCCACCCTCCTTGTTAACCCATTATTAGTTTATTAGGTTCACCTGTTTGTGTGCTAATTTACTTCTGCTTATATTCTCCTCATGTCTGCTGTCCTATTCCAGTTCGTCATTGTACGTCATATGTTGCCTTGTCCTGAGTGTTCCAGTCCTGATCCCTGCCAGCCTGCCCATCCTAGTTTGTTTTGATTATTTGTTTTATTAATGTTTTCCCCCTCGGGGTTGTTTGTTTTGCCTTTTATTTTATTTTATTATTAATAAATACCTATTATTTCTGCACTTGACTCTTCGCTCCTCCCCGAACGTGACAACTTCACTGGAAATCAAATAAGCCTCCAACTACATCCCAATGGCTTGTGGATACCATGCATTTTCTAAAGTTGGAAAAGGTTAGATGCTCAGGAAAAACCAATTTCTTTAAAAAGTGGCAATGTTTTATAACTTACTTTAACTCTCTTAAGGTCTTGCCTACTATTTAATCGATGCACTCTCCTTCCTTTTTAATTTATTTATTTCTTAGTAACTCAATTTTTGTTAGTTTTTAATTATTATTATTTTATACTGTTTAATTGTAAATATTTACTTTCAACATTGACAATGTATCTGAACATTTGATTGAGATTGTTGAATATCTGCATTCAGTTGGTTGTAACTTTCTGTACACTCTTATTACTCTTGTTTCCATTATTCTTTACCCCTTATTATTATTAATATTATTATTATTATTTCGCTTTTTTCTTCCCTTTATTATTTCTTTTTGTTCTCTTTTGTAAAAAAAAAGCAACAACAAAAATAATTATATGTAACAAGTTGTACTGAAATGGTGTTTGTTTTTTCGCAATAAAAAATTTGAACATAAAATATAAAAGAATAATAAAGCATCTTTTTTTTAAATGCAAATTAAATGATCCTTAATTCTGCTTGGTAAGGTGAAGCTTGTGAGGATTTTATTTGCAAGCTGAATGAAATACTGCACATCAATTCTTGAATCTGATGAGGCTATATTCTAGTTATAACAGCACTGTTCCAGCTTCTTCATGCACACACACGTCTACAGTAATTCATTACAAATGTAATTTGGGCTGCACAATATTAGAAAAATTTAACAATGCGATTTTCTTTTATTCTGTGACATACAGTGCATCCGGAAAGTATTCATAGCGCTTCACTTTTTCCACAGTTTTTTATGTTACAGCCTTATTCCGAAATGGATTAAATTCATTTATTTCCTCAACATTCTACACACAATACCCCATAATGACAATGTAGAAACAGATTTTTTTGAAAGCGTTCCAAATTTATTAAAAATAAAAAACCTGAAAAATCACATGTACATCAGTATTCACAGCCTTTGCTCAATACTTTGTTGATGCACCTTTGGCAGCAATTACAGCCTCAAGTCTTTTTGAATATGATGCCACAAGCTTGGCACACCTGTCTTTGGGAATTTTTGCATATTCCTCTTTGCAGTACCTCTTAAGCTCTATCAGGTTGGATGGGAAACGACGGTGTACAGCCATTTTCAAATCTCTCCAGAGATGTTCAATAGGATTTAGGTCTGGGCTCTGGCTGGGCCAGTCAAGGACATTCACCGAGTTGTTGTGAAGCCACTCTATTGATATTTTGGTGGTGTGCTTTGGGTCATTGTCCTGCTGGAAGATGAATCATCGCCCCAGTCTGAGGTCAAGAGCACTCTGAAGCAGGTTTTCATTCAGGATGTCTCTGTACATTGCTGCATTCATCTTTCCCTCTATCCTGATTAGTCTTCCAGTTCCTGCTGCTGAAAAACATCCCCACAGCATGATGCTGCCACCACCATGCGTCACTGTAGGGATGGTATTAGCCTGGTGATGAGCGGTGCCTGGTTTTCTCCTAACGTAACGCCTGGCATTCACTCCAACGAGTTCAATTTTGTTTCTTATGGTCTGAGAGTCCTTCAGATGCCTTTTGGCAAATTCCAATACTAAGGAGTGACTTCCGTCTGGCCACTCTACCATACAGGCCTGATTGGTGGATTGCTGCACAGATGGTTGTCCTTCTGTAAGGTTCTCCTCTCTCCACAAAATAACGCTGGAGCTCAGACAGAGTGAACATCGGGTTATTGATCACCTCCCTGACTAAGGCTCTTCTCCCCAGCTTAGATGGCCGGCCAGCTCTAGGAAGAGTCCTGGTGGCTCCAAACATCTTCCACTTATGGATGATGGAGGCCGCTGTGCTCATTGGAACTTTCAGAGCAGCAGAAATTTTCTGTAACCTTCCCCAGCCTTGTGCCTCGAGACAATCCTGTCTCGGAGGTCAACAGACAATTCCTTTGTCTTCATGCTTGGTTTGTGCTTTGACATGCACTTTCAACCCTGGGATCTTATATAGACAGGTGTATGCCTTTTCAAATCATGTCCAATTAACTGAATTTACCACAGCTGAACTCCAATTAAGCTGATGAAACATCTCAAGAATGATCAGTGGAAACAGAATGTACCTGAGCTCAATTTAGAGCTTCACTGCAAAGGCTGTCAATACTGATGTACATGTGATTTTTCAGGTTAAAATCTGCAACAATTTCAAAAACTCTTGTTTCACATTGTCATTATGGGGTATTGTGTGCAGAATTTTGAGGAAATAAATGAATTGAATCCATTTTAGAATAAGGCTGTAACATAAAAAAATGTGGAAAAAGTGAAGCGCTATGAATACTTTCCGGATGCACTGTATATTGCGATATTAATACAATTTCACTAAATGAGTTGAATAACTATTTGGGACGAATTAATCATTTTAGATTGATTAGAATGATTAAGGAAGTACATAAAATATAACAATCAATCTACAAGCATAGATCAATTTAATAAACACAAAGACACAACAGTCTAACAGTATTCAGGTATACAGTAATTGAATAATCAAATGTAAAATAATACTGCATAGTCTTCGCTTTATAAACAATTCAATAAAATTAATTACAAACGGTAAAAAAGTCAAGGTACAATTTCTTATTCCTGAACACTTTTAAAACTCTCACACATTTACAGGCCTCAAAAAAACACTTGCAAAAATGATAAATTATAATCTAGACTAAACATTGCGTATGCTAGCGATGTGACTATGGCGAATGATCAGATTGCGATATCGATGCTGAAACGATATATTGTCCAGCCCTAAATGTAATGCAATTGCAGTGTTATATTTGTTTTTGTATAGCACAGAAATAAAGCACATTAATATTCAAAATGTGTTCATTTTGTACTCATTACAATCTTAGTAATGCAAATTAAAATGACACATTTTAGCTCCATGTTAAGCTGCCTCTGTCTTCAGCAGAAGCAGACGCTCTGAGAAAACTTGTCAATGAACCTTCATGTTATACATTAGGGGTGTCAAAATTAATTGTTTCTTCGGTGCACCGCGATGCAGACGCGGACAATTCGGTATCGGTTCAGTAATAATCACCGGTTATTATGTACTGACGTCATTTATCTCATATGCGCTATGTCTCCGTAACTTACTATGTCGAGTGTGGCGAGCGCGAGTATTTAAAACACTTCAACTACTTAAAAAAATCAGAAAATGTGCACAATTTCACAGCGTGTGCGTTTACTGAACAGTCTTTCACTGACACTTACAGCAGAAGCCCCTATTTCACTGCGATTGAGAAAATGAAAGTACTCCTTTTCTCTCTCTCACTGTGGCCCATTTGACCTGCTGGCGTGACTTTTCATCTCCTCTCGGCTGTTACAGTGTTACTTCTGGATACAGACTCGAGCGAGTGTCTGCAGAGTTTCCCCCACCGCGCCTATCATGGATCCAGTGCCATGGATCAGCTGTGATCGCCGCTGCCGTGTATCTGTGTTTATCATCGGTGCAGAGCGCCAGCGCGTAAGAGCCAATCGCAGATCTTTGTGTTGAGCGAGTGACCAATCAAAGGGGTGTAAGAAAGAAATCGCCAGACAAGGCTCAGAAAGCGAGCAGCATATTTATATTTGTTTATTTGCTATAAATGCTCGGGTTGTTCTGTGCATGTACTTGAGTTTTTAAAAGTACAGTTCATATCCTGTTTGCATTAAAGGAAAAAATTGTATTACAAATAGTATAGAAATATATTTATTAGTGCTGGGCCGTTATCGGCGTTAACGTGCTGCGTTAACGCGAGACTCTTATCACGCGATAAAAAAAATATCGCCGTTAATCTATTCTCAAAGTTGGGTGAGAGCTGGGTCTTTTCTACGTAGGCTATGATGACTTTCACCTTAATAGTTTAGCGCGGATGTATACCTGACCGGTGAGCTGTCTGGAAAAGAAGTGCCCTTCTGAATCAAATCAGCAGGATGCCTGACTATAACTGCAGTTCAGCAGTTTCACTTTAACTCACGAACATTTAATTCATGCCTTCGTGACAAACTGGGGTATTAGAGGCAAATAAATGAGTAAGGACTGGTGAGAGTGTTATGGAATTTAATAACGCACGCCAAATGAGAGGAAAACTTCCGCATTTCACGATGTGTGTGTGTTTGTGTGTGTGCGTCTGTGTGTCTGTGCAGTCCTTTACTGACAGCCGCCTGTGTGGATCTTGTCGGAAAATATGGCGAAAAGACCTACATGACGGGAATAGTTTGTCAGTATTCCCACTAATATCTGCATACTCCACGTCTCAATTCCATTTCTGTTTAGTGCAGTTATGACTTTAGTCGCATTAAGTAATCAAAAATCGCTGTTTACATGGTAGACTCTCAGAGTATTGTTTTAATTATATTAAATTGGATTAAAGTATTGTTGCCCATGTAAACATACTCAATGTTTGACACACCGTCAGGGCTCTGTGAACTTGCCTTTGCGAAGCAGAATTTTCTGTATGTACGTACATCAAAAGCAAGTATGAAATCGCAGTTTAGAGCTTATGTAGGCCTACAGTTCAACACTCATGTTTAACTGAATAAATAGTTAGTAAACACAAGTACATCTTATTAAACATCATTTATTTTCATCACCACTTATCATAGTAGAACACTTTCTCAAGCAGTTTGTGATGCATTTTGGAAACAGGAGATGAGCCCCTGGTCTAATGCGCCACCTGGCTTGAGAAACCCGTTCTCAAAGACTTATTATTTGGGCAGCACACATATCCTGAATGCCTTCGGCAAAATTTAAATGAGCCATTTTAATCTAGATTAATCTAGATTAAAAAAAATAATCTATGCCCACCTATAATATTTATACATTTTAATACAAGAATTGTTGTGCTGTGAAGAAAATATAAAACTGTGTATGGAAAGAATCGTCAATGCACCGTGATGCACCGAGATATCGAATTGAAGCGAATCGATGGCATGATAATCGTAACCGAATCGAACCGTGAGACCAGTGTAGGTTCACACCTCTATTATACATGGAAAAAAGTCATGCCTATATGCTGTTTAATGTGCCGTTTTACAAACAGCTACTCTTAACTACATAATATAAATGAAAGACTAACCAGGTTTTTCCTGACTCATAATATTTAATTAGTTAATTTACAAAAGGTTAACTTTGAATTTTTTTTAATACAACATTTTCTGCAATATCAGATTATACGATCTAAAATTGAGAAATTAGATCAGGGGTTCTGCAGGTTTCATTAAGTCCAATTTAAGACACTGCTAAAGAAATGTCAGACTTGTACAGGGCTAAATGCTAAGGATTTTTTGTGATGGCCAGAAGAAAAGACGTTCACTTGGCCCATTAAAATTCTAATTTAGTTATTCCTTAGTCATAATAATGTGTGAAAACAAGCAAACTCTAGTTATTTACATATATTTTATTCAGCATTACTTTTCTTAAAAAAAAGGCATGTTTTAAAAACAACAATGAACGTTTAATGTCCTTACCAGGCAGCTATAAATACATAGAGAACTTTTACACAAATGTTATTGTAATGAAAGAGTTAATAAATTTAACTATTGTTAAATGTTTTTTTTTTTTTTTTTTTGATTGACTGATGCTTGCACCGATTGGGTAGCTTTACATGCACAAAGGAAAAGTTTTAGTGAATTTAAGACTTTAAGGTCTAAGACCCACAGACACCCTGTAGATGAAACATTCATTAATCTGAATAAACTACTAGACCGAGAAAGGACATTTAGAATTTAACAGTTAAACAGTGGTTCTAATTAAATCAATTGTTTTGTTACATATTTATTTATGTACAGTGCTCAGCATAAATGAGTACACCCCATTTTGAAAATTAATATTTTTATCCATTTCTCAGTGAATATAGGCAATGTATTTTGGTGCATTTAAACAAAACAGATTTATTAAACAGATATATTTATTAAAATAATATTTTAGTCACCAAACATATTTAGAAATAGAAAGATAATACATTTAAATTCAAGCAAAATATCGAATAAAAAAAAATTACAAACTACATTTAAGCTGCTTCTCTTGATTTTTCCTCTTTTTAAATTTGTATTTAATATTTTTCTATAACATATAAATTTAGCTGTACTAGTTTTTGGATCATTATCATAAGTTATTTTGTTAGATAAACTCCAGATTTGGCTTCAGTACTGACTAATCTAATGTATATGCACAAATATAATATTGTATAGCTTCCTATTAAAAATATGAATTTAAAAGATAGATTTGTGAGGGGTGTACTTATACATGCTGAGCACTGTATATTAAAGGTGTGAACCTACACTGGTCTCACGGTTCGGTTCGGTTACGATTATCATGCCATCGATTCGGTTCAATTCGATATCTCGGTGCATCACGGTGCATTGACGATTATTTCCATACACAGTTTTATATTTTCTTCACAGCACAACAATTCTTGTATTAAAATGTATACATATATTTATATACTATTTGTAAAACAATTTTGTCCTTTAATACAAACAGTCAGATATATAAACCGTACCTTTAAACAACACGAGCATTTATAGACAATTTT
The DNA here is from genome assembly GCA_903798195.1 of Danio kyathit. Lineage (NCBI taxonomy): Eukaryota > Metazoa > Chordata > Actinopteri > Cypriniformes > Danionidae > Danio > Danio kyathit. Next base: position 50,158,225 of record LR812539.1, read on the forward strand.
GAGGGATGTAAACAAAAACAATGGTCCTAACGTATTTCCTGTTTTACATTTTTTTAATTTCCATTGCTTCTGAGAATCCAAAAAGGTACACATATTGATAAATAGTGTTATGACTGCTGATTTAAAATCAAGTTATGATTGAATTGCCTCTTGTTACAGTTAGGAAATAGTTTAACGTCAAGCAGGAAATGTTCATGGGCCAATGACATGACCACATTGAAATGGTCTATAGCCATAGATATATACACTAGATGTCGCCTACCCTGCTATAGTCTATTAGAACGAATGCGTCAATAGAGCTGCCATTTTAGTACAGGGTAGCGCTCCTTTGAAATGAATGCGGGACCAAGGTGAAGCGGAGGACTGTGGCCATCCAAAGCCAGAGAAATACACATATACACATATATCTATGATCGGGAGTTTTCCCCGGTGGTCAGTATGCAAATATTTTTTTTCAATTACGAAATATTATAATTTTACATCACTTTTCTACATTGATGGATGTGACCGCACGGGCATTCCTGACAAAAGTGAGTGTTTGTGTGCATGGAAATGCATTACCCTCCTTCCCTGTTTAATTTGATCTAATCCATGTCCTGAAACACACCCCCTCTCCTGCTTTCACTTCTCATTCTGACGGAGGGAGCGATCCGTTTGTGAATGAATCTCCGTTATGAACGACTCGTTCACTTAGCTGACAATAATACAAGTTTCTAGCATGGCAGCATCTTCTTGTCATATTTCATAACATAGTTTGCTTATTTTATTCAACAAAACTAGCATAAGTCTAGAATTTAGTGCGAGTTGGTGCTACTTTGCCTTATGGTGAATGCAGTAAGAGACTGTATTATTATCAATAACATTACTTGTTAAGCACAAAAGTTCATAACATACAAAAACGTAAAAAACAAAATCTTACCTATGAAATGTTCTGCCTTTGTGCTTTGTTTTCTTTGTTTGCTCGTTACTACAGCTGTACACAGCGCTAAAGTCCAGCATCTTCACATTGGCACACTGTCTTGACTAGTGCGGTTGAATGACGTTTGTCCTAGAAGCACTGTACCAATGTGGCGGCGCTATTGACGCATGCTCAGGGTCCCTATGCGATATCTAGTGTATATATCTATGGTCTATAGCAAATAAACAAATATAAATATCCCGCTTGCTTTCTGAGCCTTGTCTACCAAGTTATTTCGTACACCCCTTTGATTGGTCAAGCGCTCAACAGAAAGCGCTGCGATTGGCTCTTACACGCTGGTGCTCTTCATAGATGCACTCATGGGCCACAGTGAGACAGAGAGAGAGAAATGGAGTTTACTTTCATTCTCTTAATCGCCGTGAAATAGGGGCTTTTGCTGTAAGTTTCAGTGAAACAGTGTTCAGCAAACACACACGCAGTGAAATTGTGCACAGTTTCTGAGTTTTTCGTAGTTAGAGCCTTGTAAATACTCGCGGCTCGTCTCCCTCGCCATAGTAAGCTACGGCGACATAGCGCATGTGAGATAAATGACGTCAGTATAATAACCGGTTATGATTATTACTGAACCGATACCGAATTGTCCACGTCTGCATCGCGGTGCACCGAAGAAACGATTAATTTTGACACCACTACTGTATATACAATGTATTTATCAGGCAAAACGTTATGATCACCTAAGCCTGTAGCACTGAGTGTGCCTGTGTCACTGGTCCTATTCACACACAGAGCAGAATATATGACAGTGAGTAAATATTACCCATTTCCTTCTTAGTTCAGGGATCTAAATGATGTAAATGTTATAATACAAATGACTTAGAATTGTCGAGTTTATTCTAGCCTTTACATTGGTTTTTATTTTTGCTTTCTAGCTATTTTTAGAAGAGCAAATAATACCTGATTCCCAGTGGCGAAGGTCCTTGTCCACTGAGGACCCCTCCCTGGAGGAGATGAGCCACGGTGTAGTAGGCCATATAGATGGTGGAGTCCGACAGGGACTCAATGAGCCATTGTTCATCCCATGGCAACCGGGTTCCTATGGGAACAAAACACATAAAAGAACTCCAAAAAATCAAAGGTTCTCTCAAAGGAACGCAAAGAAAATTGCTGATGATATCGCTGAGTGGTTTGAGGGCAAGGGAGGAGCGTGGAACAAGAGCATTACAAAATAAATACAGATGGGCCTTGTCCGACCAAAAAGACTTTATTTAAGATAAGCTTCACACAGAGGTGCCCATATGAGGAGATTTCAAAATCATGTGTGGAAAGAAAACTTTGTGCAGCCTACCAATTACAAGCAATTCACTACAAAAGACAAATAAAAGAGGAAGCTGACAACACACTGCAGAGATATAGAGTCTTACCTAAGCCATACGTTCTGGAACAGGCGTGCTCCTGAAGCCAAGCCAACGTTGCTTCAAAGTTCTTTCTGGTTTCATCACAGAAGCTGAAAAGCAAAGCAGTTTTCACACAGCAGCCCTCTAGTAAAACTCCCCATGCCATAAAGTGTGAGACTTACGTCTCCAGATCCTCCAGAACACCGTGGGCCTGCTTTTTCCATTCCTCATTGCCATAATCCAGATACCTGCCAGATAAAGCTAGTCACTGTCTGGCGACTCAAATCAATCAGAGATACCTCAAGGTAGGGCTGGGTGATATGGCAAAAAAAACTATCACGATATTTTTTTTCATATCAGTCGATATCGATAATTATCACGATTATAGGATTTTATAGGATTTTCAGCATGCCAATCGCTTTGTGCAGCTGATTAAACACATTTTGTGAAATGTTTTAGCTGACTGACAATATAAATTATAAAATAATAAACAAAAGAACAATCTTAAAGAGCCCCTATTATACATTAAATAGGGTCATATTTTGGTTGTAAGGGTCTCCAACAACAGTCTAATATGCATGCAAGGTCAAAAAACACTTTCATGGCCTTAATATCTGCATTTATTTTTACCTAATTTTCCCAGCGACTCCCATATGAATCGTTCAGTGATTCATTTGTTCCCAAACCCCTCCTTAGCGCAAAGCTAATCTGCGCTGATTGGACCGATGACAGCCTGTTGCAATTGGTCGACAGCGTTCAGCACGAGACAGAGTGAAATGCCCAGCACAGCTTATCAACAATATAGAAGTAGTCAGAGTGCATACACGCTTCATATTAGATTAAGGCGTGGATTTCGACAGTGGGTGAATGTAAATACAGACGATGGACTTGAAAATATGGACGACTAACTATTTTATTGAGCAAAAACTGAAGGAACAACTGGGGAGGAAATTGACACGAGTCTCCTAGCCTGTCACACTCTACCTCAGTGTTGCCAGATGTAGCTGACTGATTCCAGCCCAAAAACTATCCAAAACCCGCCAAAACGCAAAAAAAACCCGCCCACTCATCTGGAAAACACGATTGTGACAGTCGCGAAAAACACGCTAAGTGTTTATACCCGCACAATCGAGTTAAAAACAGTCCAATTGAGCGGGAAACCGCCCAATCTGGCAACTCTGCTCTACCTGCTCTTTTTTTCACACACACACAGACACACAAACACACATTACCCTCCTCCTCAGAGGACACAACACCAAAATAAAAGTCCTTAACAGAAACATTCAAAAACAGAATACATAAGAATGTATATTAAAGAAACAACTTCACATTAGTTACTAACACCACAGAACACAGTACCCAGTTCTCATCAGTGTTATTAGAGCCGGCGCCTCCATAGAATAGTGAGGGCGGCGTCCGTGAACTCCCCCGGTTTTCCCGTTCATCCGCGACGTGCACCCCCTCCCTCCCGGTCCTCACTTTCCCCCAGTCTCCCGGATTTTTTGTGTGTCCATGAGTGCATTAAAGCAGTGCAGTTAAACACCAGCATCTTGCTCTGTTATTAACAATGACACACATTCAGTATTAATCCACACAGTGGCAAAAGCTGAACTATTCTGAACCTTGACCGCCGCACGTGTGTAAGAACAGCTGACGGTAGCCATAGCCATGTCAAACGACAGGATTGCAAGCTCACAAACACGTTTAAATCCGCAAAGAAAGCGGCACGCGTCGCGTTTTTAGGGTGGTTTTAGTCGCGACATGTATAAGTAATTAAAATGTTCTCATGGCTTACCTGTTCTCATGCTTACTCTGCTTTTCCCAACGATCACCAACCCTCATTACAAAATGGAGGAATAATCCATGAGCTGTGTACTGATAGTTCCTGTGGAGCTCTGTCAAAGTCTCATACATCAGTAGTCTTTTCTGATCCTTCCTTTTTTGCAAAATAAACCTCAACCACTGACTCTTCACAGCTTCATCTTTGGGTAGAGAATATAACACGAACTTTCCCTCAAACTTCCAATAATATCCAGCTGAGCACAGCGTCTTCATGACTCATGACTTCAGGATCTGTTTATCTCTTAGCTGCTGTGTTAGTGGGCGGGGCCGCAGGTTTAAATTTGCGGGTCTGCGCGCGCAACCATTATGTTTCGTGTCTACGTAACGTCGAAACGGCTAAAGAATCGTTATCAAGACGATTCGTTTAAACCACTATGAGTCGACTCTTTTATAGATGAATCAATAGTTTTAAACACTGTCCACTTTCAGATTTAAGCTTTAGCTGGATATTTCACTTCATTTAGACCTGTGTTACACACTACATAGAAGGTCATTTTCAAAAACCCATAATAGGGGCTCTTTAATTCAGTATTTACTGTTCAAATATTCAACAACCAAAGACTTTACCCTACAAGTTATTGGATATTATTGTTCAACATCATAAAATAAAATAAAACAAGTTTGGAACAAGTAAAAAGTGAGTTAATGGTGACAGAATTTTCAGTTTAGGATGAACTCTCCGTTTAATGGCGAGTATGGTGAATTTAGGGTGAAATATCCTTTAATATATTTTATTTAGCGATGCTAACGATTAATTGATGATCTATTGACTGTCAATAACCCTTTAATCGATAGACCTTTTAGATGACCGATTAAGCATGGACATTTAAAGGTTTAGTTATGCTTTGCGCTGTGAGACGCATCCATGCATTACATCATCAAGTGTATGCAGTTTACCTTACCTTATGGAGTCACACTCTCGACACTGCATATTGCGCATATATGCAGATCTCCGTTATATCCGCGGGTGTTTTAACCAATTTTATCTCACAGACTGGCACAAATAGGCCTATGTAGACTCTCATTTTATAAATCGCGCATCACAACGAGACCTGCGGGGAGCCTCTCCATTCACTCAACGAGTTTCTGAGTTCTCTCATCCTTCAGACCGAGTTTATTCTTCCGAGGTAACCTAAGAATACTATCAGTGCTGCGAATAGCTTGTAAAGACTGTCTAGCTCATGCTGCTCAAACCGCACTTCGTTAATGAATTAAAGTGAAACCAGTTTAATGGACTGTTTTGGCACTAAAGCATTATACTATAGTGGACTTGTTTTGAAGCGCTTCACCTCAGATGTTATTCGTTCTTCTTGTTTATGTTGTAGATAACTGACCAACAAAATATACATTAAAAGTTACACATTATACATAACGAAATTCGTTGCAAAAAGGTACATTTTCAAAGAAAAATATATAGTGTATATATTTTTGTCCGTGCCCGTCTTAAACAACTGCAGTGGATGATGTTCCACTCTGTGGAATTTAAAGGATTTAATTAATGACCCACTGTTGTTGTAAACGTCTGTCATATATTTGCTGCATTTTTAATATGTCATTACATTAAAGATTTGGTCTTGAGCATCTGATTTCTCCTCTGTGATTATGTCCTTTAAAAAAGGCTGATTATTTAACCGTCGATGAGGGACAATAGTGGTGTTAAAGATTTTTTTAAAAATATCTTAATATTAAAAAGGAAACATAAGCTTGACAATAAAAGATCCTATCAATGTCGTAACAAATGCCCTTAAATAATACAGCTTGTAGTTTACAGCAAGCATCAAGTATTCATTGAGATTGTGTTGGCATATCTTTTGTCTGTCTTTTCGGGGGGTTTTCTCGTAAGGCAGGGCTTTCGAAAATGATGACATGAAACTGCTGGGTCGTCTGCAGTTTGCAGTGCACGTTGCTCTGTTTTGTGTCGGATTGCAAAAAAATAAGTAGCTCCAGACTACTGAAGTCTAGTGACGTTTCTTGTCAACAATGTCTGTGACTGCGACATTCATTCATTCGTTCGTTCGTTTTCTTTTCGGCTTAGTCCCTTTATTAATCCGGGGTCGCCACAGCGGAATGAACCGCCAAATTATCAAGCACATGTTTTATGCAGCGGATGCCCTTCCAGCCGCAACCCATCTCTGGGAAACATCCATACACATTCATACACTACGGACAATTTAGCCTTACCAAATGTACTTGTACCACATGTCTTTGGACTGTGGGTGAAACCGGAGCACCCTGAGGAAACCCACGCGAACACTGGGAGAACAGGCAAACTCCACACAGAAACGCCAACTGCCCCAGCCGAGGCTCAAACCAGCGACCTTCTTGCTCTTGCTGTAAGGCGACAGCACTACCTACTGCACCACTGCGTCACCGAGACTGTGACATTTTTTATCTTATTTTGTCTTACTCCTCCAAGTGCAACTATTACTGTATGGCTGTAAACTTGTACTGCGTGCAGCATCCGGAAGTGCAGGCTGCAAAAATGCCTGCGCAGCGTTACGCATAGTGTGTACATATTATTGAACAATTACCGAATTGTTATTATCGTTTTATCGGAAAAATATATCGTGATGATTATCGATATCGAATTATCGCCCAGCCCTACCTCAAGGCAAGTCATAGCAATAAAAAAGTACTAGAACACCACAAAATTGTACTGAACCGCAAGTGCACTGTATATTGACCTTATTCTTCAATGCAGAAGTGCGTTTTAAAACTTTCGATTAAGCTGCCTATGGGAGAAATGACTAGGAATATACACCACAGAAAACGGTCAAACTACTTGCTCTACAAACAAGTGTTCACATGACTATACAGACAAAGCAGAATAATATAAGAAAAAATATCCATTTGCAAAATCAAGCAGCGTAATGGACTGTTTTTAACATCTAAAAATGAATGGAAGTGAATGAGACCAGAAGTCTTGAGCCAAAATGATTTAAATTTTGCCCGCTTGTACACAAAGAATAAGGTGAATACTACAAGACAGTAGTGGATGCCATTAGGTATTCTTAGTCAAGTCCAACAATATGTAGCATATGAGAGTGTTTTCCGCACTAACCACTGGTCACACAATGCCACAACACACTCGTCTGCAGACCGAGATAACACCTGCTTCTCAGGCTCCATGTAAATCAGTGCTTCACCCTAAAAAAACATTAAAAAAAAGTGGTTAGACCAAGTTTAAATTAGTATTTAAAAAAAGAAAAGAAATTTTTCAAAATGATGTTCAATTATTTACCCTACAAATCCACTCTGCTATTTTTCATTTAGGGAACATTTTCACAACAATGTAGTAAAATCAGGAAGGATTCTTTGTATTTTTGAAAGGTTTTGTACACAGAAAACAATGTTGTCAAAACAATCCTTTTTCACATAGATCAGCGAAAATTACTAAAAATGAAGAACGCATTCCAAGCCAGAAGCTGGCAACATTACTTTGTAAGTAGACACTGCTGTTTTTAATACCACTAATGTATTAGTTGTCAAGTTCCCATACTCAAAAATTGAAAATGTTACTGACAACACCATTTTCACAAAAAAAATAAATAAATAAATAAAATAATTTGTATTTATACAGTGAAGACCAATATGGTTTTCAAAAAGTTACACTTAATCCATTTTGAAAAGTTCTCAGGGTCTAAACTTTCAAAATATGGAGTAGCAAAAATTAATTTTGAAATGTAATTTCAACAATGGCAATCCAATATGTAAAATGGCAATCATTTCTGCATTTAAATTTGGATTCTCCATGAAGTACAAAGTTTGACCCAAACTAAAAGTTTAATTCTAATAATTACCGTTTCAAAACACAGCTTAATATATAAATAACATACAAATGTTAATGCTTTTTAAGTTGCTAAATTAAACTGGAAATGTAATACCCATACTGAATGAATGGGAGTAAGGTACAAGCAGAAATGGTAGCAAATGGATCATGGGATCACAAATGATAATACAACCAAAACAATATGTAGTGTAAATGAATGGCAAAACTTTTATTTTATTAATCATTATTATGTATTGCTGCACAAAAAGCAAGATGCAAAACTGTTGTGTGAGTATTAAACTTTTTTGAAGGTTTTCTTGTACAATCAGCTCTAAAGTGTCAAAGGGTATGCCAAAAACACACACACAAAATAACAGACAGAAGATCAGGAGAGCACAACCAGCAACATTATGCACCAAAGAAAGTTGAAAGTGCAAATAACATAACAGGACTGCTTTAAAATGAACAGTTACTGAGCAGAAGCAAATTTTTATTCAGAATGTTTATTTGCCTCACTCATCATTTTATTGCATTAAATCCCATACCACGACTTTAGAGACTCATCTTACTATATGTCATATACATATCAGCATCTGCACCAAACTGAATATATGATGCGTTTCAATAGTATGAGCTTTTATGAATGTATTATAAAAGTCTAATGTCTCAAATATAATACTCTATAATATTTTTTATTAGCTTTCCCAAAAAAAATGTCCAAAAGTTTCAATAAACCATTTGAAAATCTGATTGATGGTACTATTATTTTCTTTATCTGGCTTTACAGCTTCAACATAAGATCAACCAACCTTCTCCACCATCATTTTCTGAATGGGCTTCTTAACATCCTGGACCTTCTGTCCTTTGAAACCTTCCACCAACATGATCTAGCAAAACAAATAAAAAATGATGTTCATGTGTAGGAATATGCAGTTACACAGCACTCAAAATAAACAAGCTAAGGATAATTCACATTTTCAGTGATCTGGGTCATTATTAAATACAAATCTATTTTAATACAAGACAACACATGATGCTTATATCTGTCAATCACTCTTAAATGCAGTTACAATGAGTACATTCGTAATACCACACGCACTACAGTACATTTCACATTCACTTAAGCTTTCAAAGTAAAATAATAACATTATCTACAACAAAAAGCTACAAATATGCAAATATATAAACTATTGATAAACACATAGCCTGTTTTTTTACTCTGCATTTAAATGAATTGAAAAGGACTGAGGCGATCACAAATTAGTGTACAATTCATGGAGCTAATCGCAGAAACTTTAGGGGGGCTGAGTAGAATTTTTGAACAACTAAAGCACCCCTAAAATTGGTCCAGCGACGCCCATGTATCAGCGTTACATTGAAAATGCAATATCTGTGATAAAGGCTATAAATGATCTACCATCTGCAGCTTCTCGCATGGAATAAAGCCAAAACTCCTGTTCTTAGTCAAGACATTCACGTTCTTAGTCATGACATTAAGGCACAAAGATGAATGGCCTTATTTCAAATAGTTGAACACTGTCTGGTTGTGTACTTGCTTTAAAATTCATTTCAGGTCATTTTTAGCCTAAAAAAAATAAGTATTGAACATGTCATGATTTTTCCTTGTAAATATATATATATATATATATATATATATATATATATATATATATACATACAGTATACACACACACACACAGTTGAAACCAGAAGTTTACATACACTCTAAAAAAAAAAAAAAAAAAGAACAATCATTTTTAAAAAAATGTCTGATGGTAAATCAGACTAAACGTTTACTACTTTAGGTCCGTTAGGATTACCTAAATGATTTACATTTGCTAAATGCCAGAATAATGAGAGAATTGTTTTTTGAGAATTCTTTATTAATTTCTAGACAGTTTCCTTGGTATTTTTTTAGCTTTGCTTTTAAACTGTATAACTTTGGTCAAATGTTTTGGGTATCCTTCCACAAGCTTCTCACAATAGTCTGCAGGAATTTTGGCCCATTCCTCCAGACAGAATTGGTGTAACTGAGTCAGATTTGTAGGCTGTCTTGCTCGCACAAGGTTTTTCAACTCTGCCCACAAATTTTCTATAGGATTGAGCTCAGGGCTTTGTGATGGCCACTCCAAAACATTCACTCTGTTGTCCTGAAAGCAGATTTTAACTAATTTGGCAGTATGCTTAGGGTCATGCTCTGTTTGGAAGACACATTTTTGGCCAAGTTTTAATTTCCTGGCTGATGTCTTGAGATGTTGCTTCAGTATTTCTACATAATGTTCTTTCTTCATGATGCCATCTATGCTGTGAAGTGGACCAGTCCCTCCTGCAGCAAAACAGCCCCACAACATGATGCTGTCGCCCCCAGACTTCACAGTTGGGATGGTGTTCCTAAGCTTGTAAGCTTTCCCCTTTGTCCTACAGATGTAACACTGGTCATTATGGCCAAACAGTTCAATCTTAGTTCCATCAGACCACAGGACATGTCTCCAAAAATTTGTCTTTTTCCCAGTGTAATTTAGCAAATTGTAATCTGGCTTTTTTGTTGATTCTGGCTTGTTGATTTTCCCATGTTGTCACACAAGGAAGCAGTGTGTTTGAGGTTTTCCTTAAATACTATTCCACAGTTGTGCCTCCAATTAACTCAAATGTTGTCAATTAGCCAATCAGAAACTTCCAAATCCTTGACACCATCATCTGACTTTTTCAGAGGCATAATAATTTTATTGTATATAAACTTGACTTTCAAGAAAAGTTATAACAATTTCTCAAAAAATATCTCTCTCATTATTCTGCTATTAAGCATAACAGAAACAAATTTGACAATCCTAACTTACATAAAAGAGAAAAAGTTTAGTCACATTAACATCTGACTTTTTTTTTTAAATGGTTATGTGCCTTTTTATACAGTGAATGTAAACTTCTGGTTTCAACTGTATATGTATATATATATATATATATATATATATATATATATATATATATATATATATATATATATATATTTTTTTTTTTTTTTTTTTTTTTTTTTTAACAGAGTAAAAAAATCTTGACTGTTCTGTGGGTCTTGTCTATCAACTGTGATCTCAAGTTCTATTTTTCCATTGGATTCAAGTCATGTGATTGGCCGGGTCATTCTAACAGCTTTATTTTCGTTATTTTATTTTATTTTATTTTTCTGAAACCAACTGAGAGTTTTCTTGGCCGTGTTTGGGATCATTGCTTGCCGACTAGGGTAACTATTGAGAGATTTCAGCTGCTGTCTAGGCATGCCATGACCTTTCACATCTTCCTTCCTTTATGTGTTCAACTAATTAAATTTGTTTTCTTTGTATGTATAAATTACTTTGGTTGTTACTAACATCTGGTATAATTTGGAAAACAACAGCATCTTTAAAAATGTGTTATCTGAAAATAGGCGGAGACATATTCAACACTTTTTTTTTTTACCCGCTGTATGTACTTGTGTGTTGTGTGTGGGTGTTCAGTTGGGCTTACCCCTTCGTAAAAGCCCTTTAGGTAGACCTTCTCTTTGGCCTCGGCAAGTTTCTCTCTGTCATTCTGGCTTTGGATCTTCAGTTCATCACACACCAGTGGAGCTGACAGATTCCCATACCCTGGAATTTCAATGATGGGAACCTGGTAGAACAAACCAATAAGCCACTTTAAACATTCAAGAGACTTTAAACGAGTTAAAAAATTAACTAAAGTAACATATAAATTAAACTGCAAATACAAACTTGACAGATATGAGGATGAATAAATCATAGACACTTTATTCAATATTCTTTTGAACAAAACAGTAGAAAAACATTTTAGATATAAAACTAAAAGATTGGTAATATATATTTTAATAGAAAACTACTGGAATTTTCACCATATAACTTGAATAGCTATATCTTGAAAGACGGAATCATACTCAAGTGAGTGGGATTGTTGGTGTTCATTTCAAAAGAAAATTGGAGTGGTTGCAGTAAGGTTCTTTATAAATCAGACCCCCTAGTTTTTCGTGATTCCGCGAATCGCTGAATCCAACGCAAAATCAACAAAAAGTTGCAAATTTGTGCGATCCTGCAAAATTCTTAATTAAACGCAAAATAATCGGAAAAAATGTAAATAATCTCAAAAAACATCCAATTCCAAACCATATAATTGTATTATATTTATCTCAGTTTGCAATGAATTGTTTTACGTGATTTACAGACATTGTATAAGCAGCGCACGTGATGTATTTGAGTGTCTCTCGAAAAATGACGTCTCACCTGCGCCCTCACAATCATCACATTACATGAGAGTGGGGGGAATTGTTTTGCAGCCTGGGCAGTTAGCAGACTGAAGCGCGAGTGATTTACATGCAAAATCAATGCAGAGATGCAATTAGACATCCTGTGGCACGAATTGGCCGTTTTGTGGGTTTGATGCACTTCAGACTGTAAAAGAAAGTGAGCAAACCTGGAGCAAACATCTAACAAACGGAGCAATGAAACGGACAGAAAAGCAAGCAGCTTACAATGATAGAGATTGGTTCAAGGATGACGGCCGCCGGACGTGACCGAATTGAAGGACATTATTTGAGCTTTACATGTAAGGCTGGTGTTATGGTGTGCGTAAAATCGATAAATGTTCCTTGTTTAACACTTTCTCTGCAGTTAACGAGAGAAAACGCTTCCACTTCGGCAATCCGTGTTTTAGGTGCATTACAGTAGAGGAAGCCCTAACGCATGTCCTGAGTGAGGTACATGTTAGATGCTCCGGGGAGGGAAATCTGAGAGAAAGTATGATCGTGGATAAAAATAAGAGTTATACAACCCTCGTTTGGCATAATCCCTACTGTTTTAGATCTTGTTTGACAAGAGACCAAAATAAAGAAGCTTTACTTTTACGATTTGCGTCATTATCACTGTGTCAGATTGCACACCTAACATAGTAGGCTACATAATACGGTAAACAATACCATACCATTGTATATGTATGTGTGTATATATAATGGGGTTTTTTTTTATCACAAAATTGTCTGGAAATTACCACCACAAAATCAGTCATTTGTATCACCAAATTTTTTTAAAATAAATTCACAAAAAAAAACTAATAATAAATAATGGTTGAGTTATTGATAAAAATAAAGATTTTAAAGAAAAAAAAGCTTCTGAAAACGTTTAAAAACATAAAAATTAAAGACAAACCAGATTGAATTTCATGAAGTAATAAACACAACAATAAAAAATTTAAAGGAAAAGACTTTTCATTCTGTGTACTTCAAAATTTCATGTTTAAATAAATTTCAAGTAAATGTCATAAAAAAAATCCCACTTTTCCCACGTCATTAAGTAAATCCCACACTCTTTTAATGAAATTCACTGATGAGTACAGAAAACAATATTTATTTTTTTTCAATTTAGTGTGCAGCTCGAAAAAGGCAAAGCTAAAATGAAAAATCAGCACTGAATGGGGTCTTTAAAAAAATAAATAAAATGAACTTTTTTTAAAAATGAACTTCTTACCGGCTCAAATGGTAGCACCATAAAATCTTGGATTCCATACTTCTCTCTCAAAGCCTGAAAAAAATGTTCAGGCGTATTTGTATTAGGTACATTCACCTTATCTGAAATGCAGTCATCTCAAAATGCACTAAGAAAAATCAAACTCTATAGAAAATTAATTGAAATGCCATAAAACAAGCAAAACACCTGTTTCTTTTTAATGTCCCTTAGAGCTGCAATATCATCTGGTGCATCTGACGGCACACTGGTGACGACTCCAGTTCCTGTGAGGACAAGTGAGATTTCAACAACATACCCTGATGAATTTACCCTCCCGTTGTCTTAGAAGGCTGCATACACAGTTCGCACTTCAGGTCAAAAATATAGCATATATATATAGACCATTTCGATGTGGTCATGTCATTGGCCCATGAATATTTCCTGCTTGACGTTAAACTATTTCCTAACTGTAACAAGAGGCAATTCAATCATAACTTGATTTTAAATCAGCCGTCATAACACTATTTATCAATATGTGGACCTTTTTGGATTCTCAGAAGCAATGGAAATTAAAAATGTAAAACAGGAAATACGTTAGGACCATTGTTTTTGTTTACATCCCTCAAAATGGTCTATAGCAAAAATAAAGCAGCTAAAATTAAATTTCAATCTCTGAAAGAACATTATGTCCAAAATCTATAAAGTGTCTTGCTACTGCCGAAGTTATGTCTTGTCGTCGTATGCTTGATTTATGTTCGCTAATGCGCAACTTTAACTGGCGTGAAGACTTACCTATATATATTTTTTGGCACGGACATTTTAACATGTATATTATATTGCGAGTAGAGCAGGTAATACATGTTTTTATTTTAATATTTTTACCTGTTACTGGATTTAAAAATTCCTTGCACCTTGTCAAATTATCACATGCGGCACAATTTCTGCATGGAAAACAACCTTGTATGAAAGTGGATTTCTTATTTCTCACTGTATCAGAATTAATAATCATATCTGATAAATTTTGGGATCTCTTAAAAGTAAATAATGGATTATATTGAAATTTATTATTTAAAGATTCGTCAGAGGATAATATATGCCAATGTTTATGAATCGTTGATTTAATAAACTTGCTATGTTCGTTGTATGTTAATGTACAATTTACTGAAAACTCTTTTGATTTCTTGGTGGGTTTTACTGTTCTTAAAATATCTTGTCGTTCTAGTTTATTTACCTTATCTAGTGCATCATTCAACCAACTTTGTGGATATCCTCTTAAACGAAATCTTTGGAATAGTGTATTTTTCTGTTTATCAAACTCTTCTGCAGTACTACAATTACGTTTCAGTCTATGTAACTGACTTACTGGTAAGCTCCGTTTTATGTGGACTGGATGGTAGCTGTCCATAGATAATACCGTGTTTTTATCCGTTGGTTTTCGATATATTGAAGAAGTATTTGAATCACATAGAGGAGGTAATCTAAATAAAAGATTGCTACAAAGAGAAGCGTTCTGGATTCATAAATTAAAATCACTTGCACCAAGAGGAATGAACGAGGAGTTGGACCTTTCAGTGTTTCTTTAACAGTCTGGTTTTTAACTATAAACATTGGGAATCATGGATTTTGAAGTTGTAGTGACACAAATAATGAGATGAAAATTGATTTTTAATATGTTTGAATTGTTGAAAGTTCACGGTATGGACGTAGACAAGAATAAAGGAATAATGATAATGGATAGCCTATGCAACCTTTTTTTAAAAATAATGTCTTTGAAGGTAAGGATATTTTTCGTATGGTTAATCTTGATTATTGAAATAAAAAAAGGGACTGTCGACAATTATCAAACAGCCATCTAGATAATTGATATAATAAACGTATTTTTTAAATTGTCGAAATTCAGTTGTATTGATGTAAATATGCTATTTAACTGTGAAATTATGTCTTTTGAAGGTGAAAGTAAATGTATATTTTTTGGGAGGTTATTTACGTGTGTTGAGGTAAAGATAAGATTGTCTTTAATCACTGAATGATTGTCAAATGTATTTTTTAATATTATGGATTGTCGGATTTACAATGTATTGATGTATACTTTACATATGATGATAATTGATGTGGTGTTTATTTGTGGAATAATGCTTTTAAATATGTAGATAAATAGTCCGTGTATGGTTGGTCATGCAATGTTGAAATGAGGATGAGATTGGTTTGCAGTGATCGTCTAATGACGCAATATGATTGACTGTGAGATAAAGAGGGTGGAGTAAGGGTATTGTGTTACACACTGAGGAAGGCATTGTGCCGAAACGTTTGTGTTTTTTTGTCACCCGCAGAATGTAAAAATAAAAATAATACGAAGCAATTACTTGATGAGTGCGAATCATTACCTGTCTGAACAATAGTATTTACTTGATTAACGCACCAAAAAGTTTCCTTAAAAACCGCGAGTGCGCAGGGCAAATCTCATTATTGTAATCTCTGAAAGAAAAAATCTAGTTTGCATAAAGAAACAACCTCGTCTTTATCAAAAACTCTACGAATGTCTAAGCTTTCCCTCATCGGTGTGCAGTATTTCATCAATAGCCACATTTTCACTATCGTGCCTAAAGTGAGCATGCCAGAGCGAGCCAGGGCCAGTCGCGTTTCCAATGTCACTTCCGGGGCCTGATCGGGCCAAATCGGGGCTTCCTCTGGGCCAGCAAGCATAATTAAACATGTTATAAAATTGAATACCTTGCAAAATAGCATTAAAGGCTTTTCAATACTTTTTAAAGGCCATAAATTTCTCTACATTGATTTATCAACTTTTAATACTTTATAAGATTCTGCGGACACCCTGTTTAACTTGCTCTAAATGCTCCATTTGAATTTTTTTTAGACAATAGACAAACATCAGCTATCAATATTAACATTTCTGACATATCAGTTTGGGAAAAGCACTTTCATGATGAAAGCAGAATGCCAGGGTATGCAAAAAAAAAAAATAAACAAAATAAAAATCATATTTTCTGAGAAGCAGTTTGTGTTTGGAGTGATGTGGTCTATGCAGCCTGAGGGAACATCCATTATAGCCATTTCCAAATTCCATTTGTCCCAACTTCACTGTACTCTACAATGACTAATGCTGCTTTCACTCTGCTATTAAAAGCATGTGGTATTGCCCTGCAGACCATTAAGAGATGAATGGTGTCTGTGGAGGTAATGTGATGCAAGGATATTACGGGATGGTGCTAGGTACCTTTGTCTTCTTTAATGGTGAGCATTGGCAGGGCATAAATGGTCTTGTATGAGGTGAGAGGAGCGCTCAATGCACAGCCAAGGATGTCCTGACAGACACAAGTGAGACTAGATTAGGTACATAAAACACACATTTTTAACTCAAAAACATTTGTACCATTATAATCTTTTTTACTATGACTAATAAAAAAAATTAAAAGTGTGATGTTGATAGTATTTAATTTCAATTTTCAACTCATAACTCATTTCTAATAACTGATTTATTTTATCTTTGCCATGATGACAGTAAATAATATTTGACTAGATATTTTTCAAGACACTTCTATACAGCTTACAGTGACATTAACTAGGTTAATTAGGTTAACTAGACAGGTTAGGGTAATTAGGCAAGTTATTGTATAACGATGGTTTGTTCTGTAGACTATCGGAAAAAAAATTAGCTTAAAGGGGCTAATAATTTTTGTCCTTAAAATGGCTTTTAAAAAATTAAGAACTGCTTTTATTCTAGCCAAAATAAAACGAATAAGACTTTTTGCAGAAGACAAAATATTATCAGACATACTGTGAAAATTTCCTTGCTCTGTTAAACATAATTTGGGAAATATTTAAAAAAGAAAAAAAAAATTCAAAGGGGGGCTAATAATTCTGACTTCAACTGTATGTACGGTGTGTGCATGTATATGCATATGTGAGGACTATTGTGTGTGTGTGATTGTGTAGATATATGCATACATGCACGTACATGCTTTTATCGGAGTATATATTTGTTGTATATTTTGCTTTATTTGTCTAGACATTTTTTTATTTTGGTTTATTTTATTGCTTGTTTGTTGTTTGTGAAGCGCTTTGAGTTGCATGTATGTAGGAAAGTGCTATACAAATAAAATGTATTATTATTATTCATTTATAATTCTGATAAGTAGCCCAAACTGTCTGTCAACAACTGTAGATTTGTACAACTGCCCATCAGTTCACGGAGATCCACCATTTGCGCGTACACGCACGGTGCGCATTCATGTGTACATGAGACTTTTGCACGCTGGAGGAATGTCGGCACCATGGCTGAAGTATTTCTTTTACACAGGTAATGTTCTGTTTTAAAACAATTTTAAAACTAGTTTAAACTATTTTATTTATTTATGTAGTTACGAGTGGGTTAAATCTCCCGGCGATAGATTGATGTGACTATTTTCAATTTCATAAGGGTCCTTTTACAACATCGATAGTAGATTTTTATTTAGTTTAACAACAAAACATCAGTAAATAGCGCTATTCCACCTAGCCTGCTTTACTGAGGTGAAGTTGGTTTTATATATTCGCAGCACACTGGTTCATTTTTGAACAATGACAACCTGTGATGCAGGCCCTATATTGTTTATCATGCTACTTTGAATATTCACTCTGAAACAGCATGTAAGAATGGCTTAGTAATACATGTATACAATAGTACTTTAGGCATACAATAGTCGCTTTAGGACAAAGCGCATGAGAGAGTGAGACCAGCGATCCTTACATGCATGAAATATTGCACATTATGACAAGTTTTGCTTGCTACACAACTGAAAAAGTGCTCAATATAATACCGTTTTTCTTTCAGAATTGCAGTATTAGAAAGTACTGTAAAGTTTTCCAACTGGTGAATGACATGAACTAGTGGGCTGTCTGTGGTCATCTTTCAAGGTGCACGCGTTTGTGTTTCAGGCGTGTCTTTGGGATTGTGTTTCAAAGATATTATGCTAAACGGTTAGTATTTTGACAGATCCCCTACTGCACTTTTAATCTGTCTTGCTAATTTGTTACGTCACAAAAAAAAGTGGTTCACTCACGTTTAATGTTTGGCATTTTGACTATGTTAATATTACAGAACCAAACCTCTATTATGTTGTTCATGATTTGTAGTGAAGAGATGTTTTGCCTACTTATGTTTATGGGCTTGTTTTGGCCAGGCTCATACACTGATCAGGTGTGATCAGGTCAAATGTGAATAGTAATATTTTGCCATTTTCTTTATAAAGTATTTGGATTTATTACAGTTAAAAAATATTTGTTTTCTGTTTTTTTCACCAATTTTTCCTAATTATTCCACTGTTACGTTCGCTCGCAGAACGTATTTTGGGTCTATGTGTGTGTGTGTTTGTTTGTATGTGGGTGTGTCGTTTACGCGTGTGTTACAGGTACGAACGGCATTGGAGGATCCGCATTTCGTGTTTATGACGTAGGCTGCTGACGCTGGATTCGCGCTACCAATCGCTGGTCGGCGTAGCGTTTAAAAGCCGAGCCCAAACTGCAATGGCGATCTCTCTCTCTATCTCGCTCTCACTCTTTCTGTGGGTCTCAATGAGGACAGTCTCTCTTGCGAGGACTAGTCTGAGAGAATGTGTTTTCTTTGCTGGTGATTTAGTGCTCTTGTCTAAAGTCTTGTGAGATTTGAAATTGCAATGTGTTTGCTTGTGAACTTGTACAGTTAACTGATGCTTTTGGGTGATACCTCGGAGAGGGTGGAGGAGTGAGTAAGTCGCGCGATATACATATACAAACACTCAGGATCCTTTATGTATTATTTCCATTAGGTTTCGGAGAGGGTGCTGTTTTGTGTATGTTTTATTTTTATTTAGAGTAGTTTAGTTAAGACGTTTGGTACGTTGAAGATGTTTCTTTTCATGTTTTTCTTTTCATATTTAGTCTAGTTGTTTAATACAGTTAACGTGTTTTGTTATATTGATTTCTTTGATTTAAGCACCTCTATCTACCTCCTCTCCAACAGGTAATTTATTGTAAATATTTTTCTTTCACGGTACAATATATATATTTTCACTGATTTCACTGGAAGTATGGGGAATAAATAATTGCAGTGATATTTGGTTTTCTGTGGTTTTCTTTCTCCCTCCATTGGTGACACACACGAAACTATTATATGTTATGTCAAATACCCTTAGTTTAATATTAACATCTAAAAGGACGTAACACCACTATTTCAAAATCTAGGGGGATGAGAAGAGAAACCAAGCTTGCTAACACTGGGGTATTGCTCCCCCCGGGTTAACTCATGCAAATGGGCCAACTGTATTAGCATGAGTGGTGTACACTTAGGGACACAAACCTGTCCCATGACGTTCATGATCACAGGAACCACTCCATTCTCTTTGGTAAAGCCTTGATAGGACATGTTCCTGGCTGATCGCTGCGTGCTGATGAACAAGTCACCATTGGCCGTCTCAAACACAATGTACTTCATATCTGGTCGAATCCAGCAATTCGTCTGACCAAAAATGGTTTCAGGCCTCAGGGTTGCAGCCACCAGAAAAATGGTCTTACCTTTAAGAGCACTGAAAACATTGAGAAAACAACACACCTTCTTTAAACAGGTAAATATTGTTTTGTACCATGTGTTTGGTACTATGGTAATACCATCACATTCTTCCATATTATTTGAAATGTACCCCAGCTTTGTTGGGTAAGGTTCAACAATCTTCATCTTGATAAGAGTGTATTCTTGAGGACCAACTCCCTGTAAAAAAAAAAGATCTTTACTATAAACATTCATCCTATTTTATACCAACAAAGGAATTTCTAAATCAAAAATAACAGCCACCTCTCCTGTCTGTCTGTCATGATCCATGCAGGGCTGCCCATCTTTAGGAGAGTAAATTGTATATCTGCAAAAAAAAAAACATTATAACAATAAAACCATGTTAGACATGCATATTAAATAAACAAGAGAAAGTCGGAGCATTTTTAATTATAGACCAATAACATTTTGAGGACTTCTTGTCCTTTGTTTACTATGATAATTTAATAAGTAATGTGCAAGACTGTTTTGCCAGATCAATCGTATAATTAGATGACATTGTAAATGTGCAGAGATCTCAGCTTGTACCAGAAAATGTGGATATGCTGATGTTTAAAGGGGCAGTACGCAAGTTTGACACCCAGTGGATGAACTAGGTATTGCACTCCAGGATCAAAACAAACGCAAGCGCAGGTTGCCAGACTGAGAACAGGAGCGAGTGATTTAAACTGTGTTCTAAATAAAAGCAACGACACCCGATAGACGGAATATTCTCCATATTAAAATGAGTTTTCGTCCCTAACCAACACCTCGAATTGATATATTAGAAACGCTTCTATTTCATGTGCTTTATTCAGTGCTAAATGCTAACAATGTGAGTTTGAATGCCATGACATTTATTGCCATAAACTGAAAGCAGCAGCAGATAGTTCACCTCAGATCTTGAAAATACAATAAACCGTTTGAATATAAACTTTAGAACTAAACACATATGAGTGATTCAGCATCTACATTTAATGATGTTAAAGAGGGCTAATGTGTATTAAACAGCTTATAAACCTTACCGTTTCGTGAGTGAGTGCATATTCTGTGCTTCTTAAAGGCTGTTTTTAAATATCTGTCGTGTTTCGTCTGGTGCAAACAGCCAAATTGCTCATCACTGCGTATCTCGTCATGAAGCGTGTTGTTAGGACACACGGTTAAAATGTAACCTGCTCACCTAATGTTTACGCTCATAATGTTTATATCATTTGCTAATAAATAACCTCATGTTAAACTGAATCTGTCTCATTTTGGAGTCTGCTACTGTCCACCGGAGGTCGCATTTCAGTCGCGGACACACACTCTAAGAGTCTTCCTAAATGAATGAATGAAATACGCCGTTTTCCATGAAGGCAACCCGGGGTCCTGAAATATAATTGTTCAGGTAAATTTAACCTGCCCAATGCCAGTTTAGCCAAAGACAGCGTTCCGGCACGGAAAACATATTTTCAAAGCAGAATATCTGACTTCGGAATTGTTTTTCAGATAAACAAGAATGTTCACTTGGCATGTTTCTTAAGTATCTGTGATACATATTACATATATAATATATATTATGGTATTATTATGCATTTGAAAAGTCAAAAACTTGCATACAGCACCTTTAAAGGTGCTGTATGTAAGTTTTTGACTCTTCTAAAGCATAAAAATACCATAATATGTGGGCAGATATTTAAGAAACATCCCAAGTGAACATACTTGTTTAACTGAAAAACAATGCTGAAGTCAGATATTCTGCTTTGAAAATGGGTTTTCCGTGCCGGAACGCTGTCTTTGTTTAGATAAATTTCATATGCACGATGCCAGTTTAGCCAATTATATGTCAGCACCCTGGGTTGCCTTGTTGGAAACAGCGTATTTCATTCATTCATTCAGAAAGACTCTGAAAGCATGCGTCCGTGACCAAAAAGAACAGTATGGGAGACAGATGCAGTTCCACATGAGGTTATTAATTAGCAAATTACATAAATATTACGAACGTAAACATTAGGTGAGCAGGTTACATTGTAACCGCGTGTCCTAACAACACGCTGTGACGAGAGAGGCAGTGATCAGCTATTTGGCTGTTTGCACCAGACGAAACACGGCAGAAATGTAAATACAGCCTTTCAGAAGCACAGAATATGCACTCGCTCACGAAACGGTAAGGTTTAGAATCTATTTAATACATGTTAACCGACTTTAACATCAATGTAGATGCTGAATCACTCATATGTGTTTAGTTCTAAAGTTCAATTTCAGACGGTTTATTGTATTTTCAAGATCTGAAGTGAACTTTCTGCTTTCAGTATATGGCAACAAATGCCATGTAAAATGCATTCAAACTCGCATTGTTAGCATTTAGCACAGAATAAAGCACACAAGGCTTACCTGAGGTGATCTAGCTGTCATAGGTTTCTGTTGTTCAACTGTGAGAAATAGAAGCCATTTCTAATATATCAATTCGAGGTGTTGGTTAGGACAAAAACTCCTTTTAATATGGAAAATATTCCCTCTATCGCGTGTCGTTGCTTTTATTTAGAACACAGTTTAAATCACTCGCTCCTGTACACAATCTGGCATCCCAGCGTACTTTTATTATGATCCAGGAGTGCAATACCTAGTTCAACCACTGGGTGTCAAACTTACATACTGCACCTTTAAATAATAATAATATTAATAATAATAACAACTTGCTAGCTACGCTAAGAAAAGCAGACAAAATCTAAATGTGTTTAAATTAATGCTAATTCTTTTATTTGTAATATTAATTTTATATTTGATTTGAAATTTATTTTTAAAATTGGAATTTTGCTTTGTTGTTAGACTAAAATATATTTTTATTTTATGTGCAGCATTTTCAATTATAAAAGGGCACTCTTATCTAAATTCTCAACAATTGTTTTTTAGAAAAATTGTGAAAAAACTGTATTGGGAGACAAAAATCATGATTCGAATCAAATTGTGAGTTGAGTGTCCAGTGAATTGTGACATTCCAATACTTTATATATGCAGAGTATGTGTGCGTATAGGAAACATTGATAGATCAGTTTCCCTCTAATGCTGTGTTCAAACCAGACGCGGAAGAAGCGTCAAGCGTGAGTGATTTACATGTTAAGTCAATGCAAAGGCGTGAATAGACATCCTGCGGCGTGATACGTGCAAATGGCGGGGCGCGAATGACATGAATTGCGCGGGTCGAATTGAGCATTTTGCGCGTTTGAATCGCTCGAGTTCAAAAATCAGAACATTCGCGCCGCGTTAACCAATCAGGAGCTTGCTCTTGTGGGGGGCGTGATTATGATGTAGCGCCTGTTGTTGATGTCCCGGGGAAAAATCCTACTGCACACACCGACAACAACTCATCAAACTGGGCTCGACTCAGTCAGAAGCACCGCTGATTGCTTCCATCATCCAGTTATAGTTTCTGGAGGAGTTTATGAGCTCACAGAGCTGGGTGCACCTCTGAAAGGATCTAGTGGACTCAGACACTACTCCAAACGAATCGACACTGTTTTTTAAGCCTTCATAAAGCACATAAACAGTTATTTTCTCAATAAAATCCATGTTAGCCATTTAGCAACGAAGCTAGAGTCACCGGGCAGACAGAAGCCCTGCCCATCACGCGAATCTGCGTCTGTTGTGAAGTGAATTTAATGCGCGAATGAAGCGGATTTGATGCGCGAATGAAGTGGATTTTGACGCTCAAATGAAGCGAGTAAACTCAAATATTCACGCGTCTATTTACGCGCGAATAGCACGGTTCAACCGCGCGTTTCGCATCAGGTGTGAACACAGCATAATGGTAATGATAACTTAAGTCATATTTTTTTACATACCTTTTCCCAAACTTGATCTTTTTTCTCTCTTTCAAATTGATGAACTGCCACCTCACAAAAGAGTCGTAAAAGGGATTTACATCAGTGGTAATAAAGGAACGACGCCAATCCACCTAAAACATTGATGAGTAAAAGACACTGGCTTTATTTAGAGACACATAGCATTAAAAGGCACAAAGCTAAATAAACTTTTAAAACCTTTAGACCCATTTTCTTCAGATCTTCTACAGCAAGAGGAGGGAAATAATCAAGCCAATGTTCAGCTTCCGCAAACTTCACAATTTCAGCATCCTGCAGTCCCAGAGATTTCATGATGTCCCACTGGAACTTGGAGCTTCCAGACTTTGCTACAGCTTTGCTCTGAAAGTGACCAGACAATCAACAAATTAAACTGTATAAGATTCAAATGATATATTAACACAATGTTCAAAGCTTTTATTTGAATCAGTGAATACTGCTAACAATCAGGACCATCACGGTGTTTTGCGGTTTTATATAATTAAACTTTTTTAGTGTTCAACAGCCAAGAACAAAGAACACACTTCACACTACACATACATATGATACAGTACATGTTACATATTCAGCCACCTGTCACACCAAGTTCAGCTTAGAAAAATAATATATAGTAAACCTATATGGAAATTAAGGTTGTGGTACCTCTGTAAGTACATACTAATTTATCCTAATTTTAAAATGTTGCCAGAGATTATCCCATTTTCTATGTACTTCTCTCTCATTATTTAATCTCGCCAGCATACACTCGTACAACGCAATTTCAATCATCCCATTAATCCACTCTTTCATTTCTGGCATTCTTGGACACTTCCAATTATGTAATATCATCCTAGCAGCTGTAATAAATCCAATCTTAAGAAGAATAAAGGGATTTTTACCTATTTTAGGTATCACTAGTTTACTTAGAAGGCATAGCCGTGGCTCTACAGGTAACTCATAGCCTAGCCACTCCTCCAATATTCTTAAAATTTTACACCAGAATGGGTGAGCTAAACAACATTCCCAGATCATGTGCAAATAAGTACCCTCTTCTTTATTGCATTTCAAGACAGATTATTTCCCGCTAGTCCCATCCTATAGAGTCTGGATGGTGTGTAGTAGTATCTATGTATTATTTTGTACTGAATGAACTTTCCTCTAACTTGGTGTTATGTGGTTTTAAATTTCTTTTCATTGTCAGAAAATGACAAACCTTTCCAAAATAAGCAAATAATACCTTGAACAAGCGGTAATAAAATTGTTTTATTAACACAGCTTTAATAGCTGATACATCAGGTTATATTTTTTACATAAAATAAAGAATATTTTAAATATATTTAGCTAAATGTTTTCTATAGATCATAATAAAAATTTAGATGAAGAAAAGATGAAACAGGTTTATGATGAAAGATGTTTATGGTTAGTGATATTTTATATGTTACTTTTAAAATATGTTTTCTGTTTATATACATGTGCTTGACTAATGTGTTTGGCTGCTTCACGTGATGAGCAAGAAGTGCCATCACTGGTATTCTCTAAACAGACGCAAGTCAGATTTTCTAAAAAAAAAAAAAAGCTAGTTGTTATTTCAGTAACTGTTGCTAATTTAATTTAGTTTTCATTTAATGTAAAAAATTATAATAAATAAATAAAAGTATATATAAGTTAACAAAAATGTTTTTTGACCAACAGTTTAAGTCTTAGTTTTAGTTTATGTTGACTAAAATAACATTGGTTGTAAGTCCCAGCTGGCTGACACTGCCACAGAAAGTTTTAATCCTACCGGATTATTAGTCAGTTTAATATTCGTAACTGAATGTGTATCGAAAGTGACATCATTGTGGGGTTGGCAGAATTTTGTTTTGGTGTGTGTATGACAATTTCAGCTGGCAGTGTGCACAATTTTTTTTTTTTGTAAATTGGAGCCAAGTCTGGCCAAACTGCATGTGCCAGTATCTTTAGAAATCCAAAACAACTGCCTGGTATGAAGGCTTTTATGTTTTTGTTTTTTTTTTACTTTGAGAGATGTATTTGTATGTATTTGATGCATTTGTAATGCATGTATTTAGCAAAAAAGTTCTCCAAAACTTTTCTGGGATAGTTCACCAAAAAATGAAACTTCTGTCATCGTTTACTCACCCTTTACTTGTTTCAAACCTTTGAGTTTATTTCTTCTTATACGCATATAAGAAGATATTTTTTTTAAAAAGCTGCAAACCCGTAACCATTTACTTTAATAGTATTTGTTTTTCTTGCAATGGAAATCAGTGGTTACCAGTTTTAAGCTTTCTTCAAATTATCTTCTTTAACAAAGTAAAGAAACTCTTAAAGCTTTGGAACCAATTAACAGTGAGTAAATAGTAAGTAAATTATCTTTTTTTGGGTGAACTATCCATTCATTCATTCATTTTCATCCACTTTTCCTGGGCCGGGTCGCTGGGGCAGCAGTTTTAGGAGATAACCCCAGACTTCCCATTCCCCAGACACTTCCTCCAGCTCCTCCAGGGAGATCCTGAGGCGTTCCCAGGCCAGCCGAGAGACATAGTCCCTCCAGCGTGTCCTGGGTCTTGCCCGAGGCCTCCTCCTGGTGGAACATGCCTGGAACACGTCCCTAGGTAGGCGTCCAGGAGGCATCCAAAACAGATGCCCGAGCCACCTCAGTGGACTTCTCTTGATGTGGAGGAGCAGCAGCTCTCCTCCCGGGTGACAGAGATCCTCACCCTATCTAGCAGGGTGCGCCCTGGCAACCTGCGAAGGAAACTAATTTTGCCCGCTTGTATCCGACCACCCTGGTGGTCAAAGGGTGAACTAGTAAGTAACTTCTCTTAATTTTATTGTACATAATGTTTTGCATTTACGATGCAGTTGGCTTTATTATATAAAATAGAGTCTAAATGATTTATATGCTATTTAAAAACATTCTTAATCACTTAACTCCACTCGCTAACTTCTTCACAACTGTTTCGCCATGATAGTTACTCCGAGTAGATAATGGTTTTGAAAAAGTAATAGTGCAAATAATAGTACAACGAGCGGATCAAGTATGAAATCCTCCACAACTGTGTGTGCTGTTAGCAGAGGCTTGTGCTACAGAGCCAGGAGAAAGTATAAATCAGACTTAAATCAGTCACTAGGCCTAATAAAATATAAAACAATACATAATTTCTGTTGTTTTCTTGTATCTTATCATGCAGCCCTAATTTTAGCTGTGGTTTCCTCACAATTACACATATTCACCTTCTTGCCCTTTGTCTTGTCCTTGATGATAACTTCATCAGTGGTTTTCTTCTGCTCTTCCTCCTCCTCGTCTTCTTCAGGGAATTGGGGC
This sequence comes from Danio kyathit, assembly GCA_903798195.1. NCBI lineage: Eukaryota > Metazoa > Chordata > Actinopteri > Cypriniformes > Danionidae > Danio > Danio kyathit. The sequence goes on from LR812539.1 coordinate 50,185,337, forward strand.
GGATAGCCATACAGCTCCATTTCTCTCTTCAGCTTGTCTGCACATGCCTAGTACACACAGACATTAAAGGGCACCTATCATTAAAATCAACCTTTGGAAGCTGTTTGGACAAGAATGTTTGTACACTCAAAATATTTTGCTGCTTGTTCAAACTACTTATTTAAAATGAGCTGAAACGACACAATTATTGAGGGCTTTCTTAGGGGCAACTTAATTGTTTTATCCGGGTCACGAAACACCAAAACACATTTTTTGAGCTGTTGACAGTCATACATGTGTCCTACGCTGCTATAAACACTATTAGGACACATATATTGCACTAAAAAGTGAAAATTGGTTGTTTTTGCGTTATTTTGAGCAAATTTGTTCTTCCGGTTTGAAACGAATTTTTGAAGCTGCGTCACGACCATGAGATACTTAGGGTAAATCCAGCTGGAGAGTGGCTGTCTGTCTTTTCTAGGACGTTCTTACGTATCTGAGTGTGCAGTATTAATTCATGAGAAAGACGTGCTTCAAACCAATCAGCGCGCTCTATTGTGTATGACGTGAAACTTAATTAATATGCATGATAGCTCCGGAGACTGTTTACCAGTTTACACTGTACAGACGGCAGAGAGACGCCACGTTGTGTTGCCAAAACAAGTGAAAGAACAAGAATTTCAAGACAAAATTTGTAGGTGTTATTAGTGTGTTGCAACGAAGGTTTTGTTTTCATTTTCCCTTTATGAGAGAGCAGCTGGACTCACGTGTGGATTACAGTGCACGCGACACGCGACAGAAACGCGTTTGTAAGGAACATTTTTACCCGAGAGCTTTTTCTCATCTGGAAATGGTGAAATCCGGATCGATGCCGCTCGTCTACTTTTAATAAAAAGACACAGCTCCAGTTTGATTGTCTGTCTACAGATTTGGTAAGTATTTGCAGTGCAGTGCCCTTTGTTTAAATGCTGCTCTCCGAGTGTAAACATGTAAACACAAACTATTCCCGTCGTGCAGGATTTTCGCTGCAATTTGTGACAGGATAGCCTATACACACACGGCTTTCTGACGCTACCTACCGAGTACATAAGTTACAGAGAAATGCAGAGGATTTTTTTCTCTTATTCGCCGTATCAAATCAGCCTTTGTGTGTTTGTTTTTCCTGTCAAACTTAGCGTGTGCCCAAATGTTAACTCCCTTCTATGCAAAATCTTATCCTTTTTCCCTCCCCCGACACTCCCACACTCCCAGAGCTGGACACGCCCAACTTTCCTGACTTTTTTCAAAACAGAGGTGTGAAAACACCCTGCTGAGACAGGGGGTTTCGTGGCCCTTTAATCAACTTGCATTGGGACGACATGAAGGAATTGTGTGGAACCCAGCATTTTTACAGTGTAGGTATAGTGTGTCCATAGTCAAAATGGAGTGATAGAAACACGAGTCTCTTTTTTTAAATTGCCTGACTATGATCCAAATCCTCGTTCCAGGCTGATCGGCGTCAGCAGCAGCTCATCAGCCACAAGCTACATAAACCATACAAACTTCCAGACTGGAAGCATCATCTCCACGAGACAGTAACAGCTTCTCTCTCTCTCTCTTTTTCCAGACAGCAGCTGCTGACCGATCAGCCACCCCAAAGCACGACACAGACACCTGGCTCCTGCAGGAAGAAAGCACGCCATCCACCGGAATACCACCTTTGATCCTACAATTTGTCACTATTGTAAAAAAGAAAATCCACCCTCCTGGGCCTGCACTTTAATCCTCCTTGTCGTGTCATTTTTCACCCTGTGAAACTGATGGGGAATGCAGGCAGCTTCTACTCTTTTCATACAAAATACCCATCTCAACATTTCTTTGGCTGTGGTTAGGGAGCTTGACAGTTGGGTGAGAGTTAAGCCACAGTTACACTATGGCTCGTTTCCACTGACTGCTACAGTACGGTACGGTATGGGTCGGTACAGGTCAGGCTTGCGTTTCCACTGCTAAAAGGGTACCAATGGTACTCTTTTGGTGGGCGTGGTGTACGACAGAAAGTTGCAGTCAACGTCATTTTCACTCAAGAAAATGTCTACAGTAAAGCTGTACGGGTCACTCACATATCATATGAGAAGCACTTCTCACAAAACAGATGCTTTTTACACATAAATACTTCTGTATAAATGTTTATTACTAACTTTTCTATGAACATGAGTTGATTATAACTGCAGATCAATGCCTACTGTAACAATACCGTACCGTACCAATTGCTTCATATTTGAAATTTCTGTACAGAGAGTTCATGTTTTGATCTACTATAGGTCTCACGTGATTTTGCAGGTCAGAGTTTAACTTTGTAACGCAACGACATGCGAAAATTGTTGCACGAGCTTGCATTTTGCCGTCTGCCTGTGACTGCAGCTTTATAGTCAGACCATGTAGTGTGTGTGACCCCCTCTTGTGGATCTTTTACATAGCATCATGTACTGTGAACACCACAGTCATTTAAAGAGCCCTTATTATGGGTTTTTGAGAATGACATTCCATGTAGTGTGTAACACAGCTCTAAGTGAAGTTAAATAGCCAGCTACGGCTTAAATCTGAAAGTGGACAGTGTTTAAAACTATTGATTCATCTATTTAAAAAAAAAAAAAAAACTATGAGTTGACTCATAGTGGTTTAAATGAATCGTCTTGATAACGAGTCTTTAGCCGTTTCAGCGTGACATGGATACGAAACATAATTGTTGTGCGCGCAAACCCGGGAAAATTTAAACCTGCAGCCCCGCTTACTAACACAGCAGCAAAAGCAAACAGATCCTGAAGTCATGAGTCATGAAGACGCTGTGCTTACCTGGATATTATTGGAAGTGTGAGGGAAAAGAGATTCAGAAATCTGCATGCTTACAGTGGGCGATTCATCAGCCGTTTGTTAAAGGAAGGATCAGAAAAGACTACTGATGTATGATACTTGATAGAGCTGGACAGGAACTATCAGTACACAGCTCATGGATTAGTTTCTTCCTCCATTTTGTAATAGACAGACAATACACCAGGGGTGCGGTCAAAATAAGGACAGTTTATTAGGCACAAAGTCAAACAAAGGCAGGCTGCTGCACGCTGGGCTTCGGGCTGGTGCACAGCACTGGAAAGGCTTACGAAGGCTCAGGGTGAGCGCGATAAGAGCCCGCACACATAGTTTGTCAGAGGACAGAGGAGGAGCGCTGGTGAGCGCCCCCCGGCTGGAGATGTGATCGTTGGTCAACGAGTACAGGTAAGCCCTGAGAACATATAAGACTTCAGGCAAGAGGTGCCACAGCAATGATTGCAAATAGAAATGATCTACATGTTTTGTTACTTGTAAGCGCTTGCACTGTATCAGGGTAACTCTTTATATTCCTATATCGCGTCTAATGCTATGTTGAAAACGCGACGCGTGTTGCTTTGTTTATGGATTTAAATGCGTTTGTGAGCTCGTTCCACTGCCGTTTGTCGTTGCTATGGCCACCGTTAGCTGATCCTACACACGTGCAGCGGTCAAGGTTCAGAATAGTTTAGCTTTTGCTGCTGTGTGGATTAATACTGAATGTGTGTCATAGTTAAGAATAGAGCAATATGCTGGTGTTTAACTGCACTGCTTTTGGGGGTGAGGTGTCTGAATAACACTGTTGAGAACCGGGTACTGTTTACTGTGGTGTTAGTAAGTTTACTATGAAGTGTGTTTCGGGCGTCCGATGCGATCGGATCCTATACCAATGTTGGCGACCCGGGGGCTTGAAAAACCGCGCTGGGCATTTTACTGTCTCGCGCTGAACGCTGTCGACCAATCGCAATAGGCTGTCATCGGTCCAATCAGCGCAGATTAGCTTCGCTCTGAGGAGCGGTTTGGGAACAAATGAATCACTGAACGATTCATATGGGAGTCGCTGGGATAATTAGGTAAAAATAAATGCATATTATAAGATCATATAAGTGATTTTTCCCCTTGCATGCATACGAGTATGTTGTTGGAGACCCATAAAACCGAAATATGACCCTTTTTAATGTGTAATAGGGGCTCTTTAAAGACACAAAATTAAGTCATGTAGTGTGAACGGCACAGCGATCTGCCGATGTTTATAGTCATGTAGTGTGAACTAGGCTTTAGAAGTGGGAGGGGGGTAACAAGCACCCTGAGGAGTCATCAGTATGGCCCTGGAAAAAACATGAGCTGTTTCTCAATATGCGTTCTTCAGTGGTCTTGCGTCCTCGTGTTCTTGTGTAACGTCATCGTCAACTGCCAAAGTTAATTTCCAAAACTCAAGACCGCAAGAACGGATGACGCGTGAAACTTCCCGGATGTGTTCTTGATAGAGGACGCATGGATGCAGATGTAGCAGAGGCCAGCTAGTGAAGTGCTGTGCAGATAAACCTCACTCCTCTTACCTCCAAAGGTGCTCTAGCGACAGACGCTAGAGGCCATGGTCTTTAGCCTCCTTGTTAGAGCAACCGACTCCCATGCAGAAGGTCGTCGGTTCGATCCCAGCTCAGAGCAGGTTGGGTGGTGTAGGACCAGCGGGGGGTTACATTGGTGCCGAGACTCGGATGGGAGTGAGGTTTAGGGGGGTGAGTGTGGCAGAGGCCAGCTAGTGAAGTGCTGTGCAGATAAACCTCACTCCTCTGACCTCTAAAGGTGCTCAAGCGAGGTTGGGTGGTGTAGGACCTTCGGGGGTTTACACAGACTTGAGCACTGAACTCGCTCTAGAAGTCCCAGAAGTCATTGCGACTGGAGGTGGGAAGCACAGCATTTTATATAGGTTTATTATTAAAGTTCAGAGATGTAACTTATTTATCTCAGGAGTTTCCCTAAAAGAAACAGTGAATATAAACATTACCATGAAAATCTTAATAAAGGCATAAAACATTAAGGGTGTTTATTTGTTGAAAATCGTATTAAAATCTGTTTTATTTGTATTGTGTAACGTATATCTGTAAAGTCTTTATGCATAGTGTATATAGTGAAATGGGGAAAAACAATAAATCGTTGTATGAATGCTGTAATGTTTAAATAATTTTAGTTAAAGATGTGTGAGGGTCATGTGACCATCAGGAAGAACGCAGCATCTCATTTCTCACAGGATGCGTTCTCTGTTCTCGCGGTCTCCCGAGTTCGTTCTTCCAAGGTGACCAAGCAGGACTGATCTCCACAAGAACGCAAGTCCGTTCTCTGCAAATTAAGAAACAGCCAAAGAGCACCTGCACAACCACATTCCAGGCTGCTCGGTGCCAGCTGCAGCTCATCAGACACAAGACTACATACAGTAGACCACACAAACTCAGACTGGGAAAAGCATCTTCACGAGACATAGCAGTAACACCTTCTTTTTCTCTAAAAGGAAACTGCAAAGAACCTGGTATTAAAAGTTCTGCCGCAACTCTATGTGACCCAACTGCACCTCAAGATACAATAAGTGGTACACTGTGCTTTTAATAACATTTTGAATCAGTTAAATCAGGTTTCTTTTGCACAGTAATTTAGCTATAAAGCATGTCTATACAGCAGCATAACTTTATATGTATGGTGGGCATCCTGTCACATTTGCTGAGAGTAGATGAGCAAAAACAGTGGAACGTCTTTTGTGTGCGAGTCTGTGAATGTGGCAATGGCATTTGTGTCTGGCTTATTCACCGTTGCAGCAAGGCTGAATGAACTCCACAACAACTACATCATACAACCATTAGTAAAACTTCTTGGTTCTGCCTTACTGCAGCATTTGTGACTGGGGTCATCATCGTGTCTGAGTTGCTGTCTGTCATTGTGTTGTGTTTATCTTGATATCTGACGCTGGGTATCCTCATTCTGAAGGCACATCCCCAAAGAGTGGGCATGGAAAATCTTCTTTAAGTGGCCAGGGAGATCTGGCTTATTTGCATTTAAAGGCACACAACAGCTACAATTCTTTCTGACCCAAAATTTTCAACAGGGTATAATAAATTATCTGATTTTGACCTGACACTTCAGACACATTCTGGAGAAACAAAAAACTTCTTTTAAATCTTGTAAAAATGGCAAAATAGGAGCCCTATAAGCATTTCTGTTGAAATACAAACATGTAAACTTTAAAGAGTTTAAACTACTCACTTTGATAGGCATCCCAGTGCAGTGAAGGCCAAATGGGAAAAGACACTGCTTTCCTTTAAGCCGCTGGTAACCCACCGCAAACTACAGGACATTGAAGAATTATAACAGAAGGTATTATATTATATGAGGTCTACGACATCTTTGTGAAATGAATTTCAAACTCACCTCACACTTAGAAAGGCAGAACGTATGGCCGAGGTGAAGTCTCCCATTCATATATGGGTAGGGAAATGTAATAAAGTACTTGTTCTTACTGGACAGACAATAAAATATTATTAGACATGAAGACATTCAATACAAACTCAGGAAATACTGTTGTATACTAAACAACAAGCTCACTTCGTATTTTCCCCAATGGTGGCTGGGGCTTCATTCTCAAAAAGCTTTTCCTGCTCCCATTTCTGCTGAACCTCCTCCTCAATCTTCTTCAAGAAGTCAAGTTTTGCTGTTCCTTTGCGTTCCTGGAATATCACATAACATTGAACAAAAATATTAAGATCAACTATAATAAGAATGAGATCAGTATCTAGTAATGGGCGATATAAACGATATGCGATATAAACGATACAAAATTGGCCTACGATAGAGATTCTAATTCTATTGCACTATCGCGATAATGCATGTTTGATGACGCAATCTACCCGCGAAATTAAGAGCAACGAGCTGCAGCCGGCTGCAACGCATCATCTTGAATAAACAACAGTGCGACCATTTGGCTGCGGCCGATATATTATTGGGGCGCCCCGGTTCTGTGTTCGCGAGAAACTGAGAACACTCTGCCACAGACTCGCATGCTCTGCATGCAGACCCACAGAGACGCGCTGGATACAGAAGAGCGCGAAGACTAAATAGACTGATCCAGCTCATTATTTGGGGTGACAATACATTTTCCCCGGACATGTCCGAGAATCTGCTTTCGCTTTCGATATTAATTGTATTTATTTTTGCATTACTTTATAAGCAAACTTTGTCTGGTGCGTCTCAATCTCTCAGCAGCACCAACACTACAGCAGACAGAGAGAGAGTGAGGGAGAGAGAAAAAGAGCAGATCAAGACACCAGTTTTAATTTCATTAGGAGAACAAAATGTTTAAAATCAAATGTGTTACCTTAGGCTGCAGATTAGAAATATGTTTGTATTTAAAGTATCTGCAATACACAATTTTATTTGACTAATTAATACTGGAAGTATTTTTAGTACAGTGTAAGTTCCTTAACTAAAAAGACACCAGTTTTTTTTGTTCTCTGCAACTTGGCATTTAGGAACCAAGGACTTAAAAGAAAAGTCTTTCTTTCTAAAATGCACTACATTTAGTTTATTTATCTGCAACATTGTGTTTAATTATTGTTTTGCTTTTGCACAATAAATGTTCTCAAAATGACATGCAACGTTTCTTTATTTCTTAAAAAAAATAGCAGTTTGGCTTTCCTAAGGGTCTATGTAACCTGTTCTGAAATGGTTCTATTATAATTTACATATCGCAATATATATCGTTATCGCAAGAGGCTGCAATGTATATCGCAATATGGATTTTAGGCCATATCGCCCATCCCTATCAGTATCATTTAAAAAAATAACCCATAGCAAATATTATATAAAGCATATGCATAGTGTATACGCACTAGGCATGGGACGATAACCATGTTCAAGGTATACCGCGGTTTGGAAAACTTAAGGTTTTAAAACCGTCAAAATTTTCTGTTATACCGTTCCTACGGTATGGCCATGGGAGAAATGATCTTGCCCAACCGAGCCTGGTTTCTCTCGAGGTTTTTTAACTCTTCACTTTCGCCAATTGGTGAAGTTTTTTCCTCGCCGCTGTCGCCACAGGCTTGCATAGATCAGGATCTGTAGAGCTGCGCATCGATGGATTTGCTATTCAGTGTTTGGACTCTCAGTAGTGAATAAACCACACTGAACTGAGCTAAACTGAATTGAACTTAAACACTGAAAACTGAACTGACACTGTATCAATTCACTATAATCTTCTATGTGAAGCTGCTTTGACACAATCTACATTGTAAAAGCGCTATACAAATAAAGATGAATTGATTTGAAGTGTAAGATTTTTTTTATATACATTTTTTTAGTTTTTTAGGACAACAGTATCTTAAGCAAGTGTGCCACAAGCCTGCTTTTGAGTGAAGGTCTCGGCCGTTAGATCGCCCCCTGGGGGCTGGCTGCAGTACAAGTCATAAAGCCCGCCTCCTCCGTGTTAATGAAGGAGACTTGAGACCAAATAAAAAAATTTATTACACTTGCAATAAAATGTTCTGAAAGATGGTTCTGGTCAGTTAAGGCACTAGTAATCGTGCTGATATAGGTGCAGATCTTCATTTTTGTAAAGAGTATGTTTTGAGCAGTAATTTAATGCTGGGTGTGTCATCGTGATTGACATCTGTGATTGACAGTTTCTCAAAGCAGACGTCAGAGCTTCGGCAGGAGACTGAAGTGTTATTATTCGATTTCTGTGTTATTTTACCATGATAAAATGAGTTGCTCAGCAGTAAACTATACTTTCTGACAGACAGGATCTGGTGGAACACTGTTTATTCGGTAAGGTCAGGGCTTGATCAGTTTGCTGATACACGCCTAACCACCCAGATAGCAAAATACACTCGGGCCAGTTCCGGCTAGACTCTCGCCTGCCGGAGACTTACCCCTCGTCCCGACTCCATCTGTTGTACCTACTCCGGATGCCTATGGACTCACTGCCCGATTCCGGCCCGCGAGTAATGTGCGCTGCGGCCTTTAGCTGGTGCGATTAAATCTTTATTATATAAAACCTCACCTTTGTTAACGTTATTGCAACCATTTGTGTTGATAAAACAGCAAACACAGGCTACTATGTAAACACAAAGTGTACATTAGCGAGCCTTTGTTATAGTGCAAACACCAGCGGTCAAGTGAGAAGTTCGGGGGGCGTGGTTGATTTGATGTACAAGCGTTTGGTTGGAAGTTCGATTCCGTAGCTCCTCCTCTGGCTCCATCAGGCAGTCCTTCTGCGCATGCCCAGGCTCCAATTTCATCAGTCTTTTGCGACTGTTTGTGCCCGTCACAAGGCGTTTTTTTCCTTCACAGCATTTAATGGGAAATGGCGCTGTTGCATTGTCCATATTTTATGGTCATTGATCTCAAGCAAAAAAAAATCTCCGTTTTAAATTGTAAAAAAAAGTTTTTGAAACTAATGAAGACAGCAAAAGTCAATAATTCATTTCAATTATTTAGCCTGACATGTTTACTGTTCCAAAATATTTTAAATGTTTCCCAAATTAAAATATATTGTGTACAAAGGGGAAAAAGGTTTTGTTTTTACTCAGACATATAAAAATAATATATTTTAGAAAAGTGATCACAATATCGTGATGTTTATATCCAAGGTTATCGTACCGTCAGAATGTTATTAATGTAGAAACATTAATAAATATATTAAATTGGCTAAAACGATAAAAAACACCTAGACATACAAATCTAAAAATAAATACTGTATTAAACAACAATTTGTGTGAAATGATCATAAATTGCATAAAAATAATACTGCGTAAATATTGAATTTTAATAAAAAAATCGTGATAATATTGATAGAAAGTGCATAACTTCCAAATATTATTTTAGACAATTTATAATATTAATCACAAGGTATTTAAAATGTATTTGACATTTTAGGATGGGAGTTCCATTACTTAGCTAAAAACTAACTGAACGAACGAACGAACGAAAGAACGAACGAACGAAGTTAAATTAAATTAACAGAAGCAAAATAATTTTAGTAATATTTTTTTTTTATTTTAGTAATTTTAAAAAAAACCTATTTAAATATTAATTTTGCACAGTATAAATTTTGTCTCCAAGTATGCCTCTTGCATTTTATAATAGGAGTCCCCTGCATAAGATAAGAAGGGCCATAGAGTCCTAGGGATCAAAGGCACACAAAAAATGGTTGAAAAGCCCTGAATTTTAATATGCATGCATTATGCTGAAAAAAGTTACGTTTTCGCCAAAATTCTGAAATCATTTCTGCATTTTTTGTGTAGGCTTGTATTTTACAGTACTTTACAAATACTCAAAAATGTCTGTCAATGTTTTCAAACTATTATATTTGATTTACAAAAGTCACACAAGTGGCAATATTACATCCCTCACATCGAAAACCAAGCTTTTTCTTTATAAATGTAAAATTAAATAAAATCAGTCATGTTTGTTCTATAGTGCGCCAACTCTTATCCTTTTGATTAGCATCGTTAGCATCATTAGTTTCTTTTGGGTTGTGCAGTTAAATTCACAGAATTTCTACAAAGTATGTTGTATACTGTAAACTCGCAGACTTTTTTCGTCACATCCATAACGCATGTTTATTTTCCTCATTTAAATATATGAAAATGTTTACAGGGGCGATGCAGTGGCGCAGTAGGTAGTGCTGTCGCCTCACAGCAAGAAGGTCACTGGTTCGAGCCTCGGCTGGGTCAGTTGGTGTATCTGTGTGGAGTTTGCATGTTCTTCCCGTGTTGGCATGGGTTTCCTCCAGGTGCTCCGGTCTCCCCAACAGTCCAAAGACATGCGGTACAGGTGAATTGGGCAGGCTAAATTGTCCGTAGTGTATGTGTGTGTGAATGAGTGTGTATGGATGTTTCCCATAGATGGGTTGCGGCTGGAAGGGCATCCGCTGCATAAAACATGTGCTGGATAAGTTGGCGGTTCATTCCGCTGTGGCGACCCCGGATTAATAGGGGGACTAAGCCGAAAGAAAAATGAATGAACGAATTAATGAATGAATAAAAGAAAATGTTTACAGATTGATATTTTTCTGCTTCCACAACTCTGTGGTCAGTTGTTTTGGAAAATATAAACAGATGTTTCAATATGATGTGAACATATACTTCCTCTGTCAATTAATGTTTTAAGATTTTACTGCAAATATCACATCCATAACGCTGGAATTGCTCTTGTTAAATTTTAGTGTAGTATGTTTATTAGTTAAACTTTCATATATCAAATAGTAAATTTGCTAAGTTATACATTAATACTTGTATGAAATTGTACAGTGATGCACATCACATCAGCACCTTTGATTGACAGCTGTCAACTCTATTTCGCATTATTGTGCCGTTATCTTCAACAAACCCAACTTTCAAGATAATGATACCGTTCTTCTTCGTCGCTAACGGTACGCTACTAACATCCATTCCCATTTTCAGTTCAGGATTGAAAAACCATAAATTAAATATATAAGAGTAACAGAGGCACATGTATGAAGCTAGCTGCTAAAGGTAACCATGCTGCTCAATAGATGGCTGTAATGTTTTTAAAATTTAAGATCATGAAACAAACCTTACTCTACACGCATTAATTACAAAGGAAGTGATATAAATCAACGTTACCGTCATCCTGATCTATTCGCAGTAACTTCTACAGGATTTTTTTTTGAAGAGTGAAACCCACGCTGGATGATGACACCGTAAAGAAACGTCCGCGCCGGAACACGCTTTGCATTATGGGTAATGTAGTTTTAGAATACCTGTCTACTTCACACATAGAATATAATAATGATAACAGTAATGATAATAATAATAAGTATTATGATATTTGAACATTGAATTTCTAATTGTTTATAACACGCAGAACCATAACACTAATCATCGGAAAGTCACATGATTTAAGATAATATATCTGTAGCACAATTATTGATATGGCCAAGCATCAGTTTGCATAATAATAATAATAATAATGATAATAATAATAATAATAATAATAATAATAATAATAATAATAATAATAATAATAATAATTATAATAATTATAATTATTATTATTATTATTATTATTATATGGGAGCACGGTGGCGCAGTGGGTAGCATGTTTGCCTCACAGCAAGAAGGTCGCTGGTTCGAGCCTTGGTTCAGTTGGCATTTCTGTGTGAAGTTTGCATGTTCTCCTCGTGTTCGCGTGGGTTTCCTCCGGGTGCTCCGGTTTCCCCCACAAGTCCAAAGACTTGCGCTATAGGTGAATTGAATAAGCTAAATTGGCAGTAGTGTATGTGTGTGAGTAAAAGTGTGTGTATGGGGGTTTCCCAGTGTTGAGTTGCAGCTGGAAGGGCATCCGCTGCGTAAAACATGCTGCATCAGTTGGCGGTTCATTCTCCTGTGGCGACCCTTGATTAATAAAGGGACTAAGCCGAAAAGAAAATGAATGAATGAGTTATTATTATTTATTTATTTATTTATTAGAATATAAAAATGCAAGTTTCCTGGAAGGGTTAAGTTTGAGTGTATAGGGTTGGTGTAGTGCAATACAGGCTGTCACAGTGATGCACTGGGTAGCACAAGGTTGCTGGTTCGAGCCTCGGCTGGGTCAGTTGGCATTTCTGTGTGGAGTGTGCATGTTCTCCCGGTGTTCGCGTGGGTTTCCTCCGGGTGCTCCGGTTTCCCCCACAAGTCCAAAGACATGCGGTACAGGTGAATTGGGTGGGCTAAATTGTTCGTAGTGTATGAGTGTGAATGAGTGTGTATGGATGTTTCCCAGAGATGGGTTGCGGCTGGAAGGGCATCCGCTGCATAAAAACGTGCTGGATAATTTGGCGGTTCATTCTGCTGTGGCGACCCCGGATTAATAAAGGGACTAAGCCGAAAAGAAAATGAATATTTATCCAATGCTAGGCGACTACGCGGTGGCGCAGTGGGTAGCACTCTCGCCTCACAGCAAGAAGGTCGCTGGTTCGAGCCTCAGCTGGGTCAGTTGGCATTTCTGTGTGGAGTTTGCATGTTCTCCTCGTGTTTGCGTGGGTTTCTTCCGGGTGCTCCGGTTTCCCCCACAGTCCAAAGACATGCGGTACAGGTGAATTGGGTAGGCTAAATTGTCCGTAGTGTATGAGTGTGAATGAGAATGTATTGGTGTTTCCCAGTGATGGGTTGCAGCTGGAAGGGCATCTGCTGCGTAAAAAAACACATATGCTGGATGCGTTGGCAGTTCATTCTGCTGTGGCGACCCCAGATTAATAAAGGGACTAAGTCGAAAAGAAAATGAATGAATGAATAACCAATGCTAAATTTATTTTGTAACAGGTATGAAAATTAAAATTAGCATTCAAATATTTTGTAAATCTGTAGAATATTAAACAGTTTTACTACTAGCAATCCAAAAGTGTGGATTTGTTTGTCAATCATGAAATATGAGTGATCATGTTATGCATATGGTGAAGTGGCAGCCCTGTGGTAGGCTGTGGCCAGTGCATTGTGACGTTTCCCTGTGACGTTCCTATCAACCTCAGCAGCTCGTCCGACTTACCACCAGTGACTTCAGAAGGCCCAGTGTGTGTTTTTAAACGATGCTAGTAGGAGTCGCGCATAAACACCCACATTTTTATCAGTATTAATCACTTGCGCGTCAGGATGATTATAGATAATGTTGACGCTCTGAAATCCTGGCTGGCTAAACTTCTTGAACCCATGTAAGTGATGAACAGTGAGATTCTAAGCAGTTGTGCTAACTGGCGCTGCTAACATGCTAACACGTTATCTGTGTTTCAAACCACTTATCCGCGCTGCGAACAGATATCGTTTCCTTTGATTTGGGCTTTAAATGGCAGGTCAGCTGTGTTAAAATCACGTATGCGTTTTGAAATCGTAACACACCTCCCAATTAGAATTCATGTAGCAGGAAGCTATGCTAATAGGGTCTTCTAGATGAGTGAGGTGCTCATCAAAACAGCCTACTAGTTTTCATAGACTGGGCCAAAACAGGATCAGGATCAAGTTAGTTTAGTTTTAGAGTGTTGGCACGTGTGATCTGCAGGCAGACAGGGGTTATTTTTGAATTCAGAATCAATTTCCCTGCTTGTTGAACTTGATCCCAAGTTGTCATGTATTTGATCTCAGTGTTTGCAAGTAGATTTCTTGGAAAAGCTGCTAGTAAACAACACTTTATGCTGTCAATCATTGTTTTAGAAGACCTGCATGACCCTTGGATTAGACTTTTTGTCTTTTGCATGAACTTAACCTTTTAATAAATTTGCTTCTCTTTTACAGATGTGATGCTGACCCATCTGCATTGGCGAATTACGTTGTGGCGTTAGTAAAGAAGGATAAACCAGAGAAAGAACTGAGAGCATTGTGTGCAGATCAGTTGGATGTTTTCCTTCAGAAAGGTATCAGCAAAAAGGCTACTCGTATCTGATTGTTGTAAATTTAGAAGCTGCTGAGAAGCTAAAATAAATATACAGTTGAAGTCAGAATTATTCGCCCCCCTGTTTATTTTTTTCCCCAAATTCTGTTTAACGGAGATAATATTTTTTTCAACACATTTCTAAACATAATAATTTTAATAATTCATTTCTAATAACTGATTTATTTTATCTTTGCCATGATGACAGTAAATAATATTTTACTAGATATTTTTTCAAGACACTTCTATACAGCTTAAAGTGACATTTAAAGGCTTAACTAAGTTAACTAGGCAGGATTGGGTAATTAGGCAAGTTATTGTATAACAATGGTTTGTTCTGAAGCCTATCGAAAAAATATATAGCTTAAATGGGGCTAATAATTTTGACTTTAAAATTTTTAAAACTGCTTTTATTCTAGCTGAAATAAAACAAATAAGACTTTCTCCATAAGAAAAATATTATCAGACATACTGTGAAAATTTCATTGCTCTGTTAAACATAATTTGGGAAATATTTAAAAAAGAAAAAAAAAAATCAAAAGGGGGCTAATAATTCTGACTTGAACTGTATGTGTGAAAATAAATCTGTGTATGTAATTATGAATTCAAGACTTTTGTGTTTAATCACTTTCATTAAGCTGAGTTGCTTCATTTTTCTATTAATTTCACAGAAACTACAGGGTTTGTCGATAAACTCTTTGAATGTTTAACCACCAAAAATTATTTGGGACCTCCAGCTGTTAAAGAAGAGGTCAAAATTCCAGTACAGAAGCTTGAGGAGAAAGAAGAGGTAAAATCAGATCAGTTCTTTTTTTTTTTTTTTTTTTTTTTTTTTTTTTTGTCAGATATAGAATCAATAACAATGCAAAAAACAATTTGGGTTTTTACAAGATATATTCATTTTAATTCCCAGATTGTGTCTGTGAAATTTCAAATCTTAATCTCAAAATGCTTATTTTTTTATTATGTGACGCTGTAATTTTTCCTTTTGGGTGGAAAGCAAACATGCACCATTTTTATGTCTTTAAATACAAATAACTGTACGTTCACATCAAAAGCGGCGAGAGCGTCAAAATAGCTGGAAGTCATTCATTTTCAATGGGAACGGAGGAACGGCGCGTCTTTGCTGGTGTGGGCATTGAGGAGAGTTGAAATCAAGTCAGCTTTATGGTAATGAGCTATGACACGGTTCAGTGGCAAGCAATCAGAGTGTAGAAGTCCACCGCTCGAGAGGATTCCAGAGAACTTGTGTCACTGTGAACTTTGGTCCCGACCACAGTTGTTCCCAGGGGTTTGATTTATGCAGTCGCCTGATTTCCAATTATTTGCAATGTTTTCTTACAGGAACATATATTAAAAAAATTAACTGGCGAGTTACTGATGTGCATTAATGTTAGATATATTTTTTTTTCTTTAAAAAAGCGGAATTTCATGTGACAATGCAAAACAATATTGCTGCTTCAGAATATTTCAGACATATGGATAAATTAGATAATTAAGTGGCGCAAAGCCACACCACATGCAACTTCATTCATTCATTTTCTTTTTGGCTTAGTCCCTTTATTAATCTGGGGTCGCCACAGCAGAATTAACCGGCAACTTATCCAGCATATGTTTTACGCAGCGGATGCCCTGCCAGCTGCAACGCATGACTGGGAAACATCCACACACACTCATTCAAACACATACACTACGAACAATTTAGCTTACCCACCCAATTCACCTGTCCTGCATGTCTTTGGACTTGTGGGGTAAACCGGAGCACCCAGAGGAAACCCACGCGAACATTGAGAGAACATGTAAACTCCACCCAGAAATGCCAACTGACCCAGCCGAGGCTCGAACCAGTGGCCTTCTTGCTTTGAGGCGAAAGCGCTACCCACTGCACCACCGCATTACCCACAACTTGATCTTCCGTTGTTAAATGCATTTGATAAAAAGTGCGCAACATTTTTTACCCTCCAAAAGCGTGTTTCATGTGATAATGTAACTGATATGATATGCTGCAACGCCCCCTTTGAATTTGAGATCAGTCGCGAATTTTGACGCTCTCGCCGCCGTAGCTGAAGGCAGACAGCATTGTCGCCAGAGCGACCTTTGATGCTCTCACTGCCTTCGGTGTGAACGCACAGTAAGCTGTGTCTCCACCCCAACAACAAAAACAAAACATCTGCAATCTTTCGTTCAAAAGCTTTGATAAACTCTCGAAATATGTTTTTGGGGCACATAATATGAGCACAGAACGCCAGCTGTCATAAGTGTTTTTTTTCATCTGTGCTTTACCAGCAAGATTACTTACTATAAATGAAAATGACATTATTAAAAGCTTTAAAGCAAACAACTTTTGTACACTGGATGTATGTACATCCATCAGTGAGTTTTAAACTATTCTAGGTTAATACACTGCCTGTTCTGTTTCCAGAGATAGTGTTAAGTAGTTACATGTTATAACAAGCAATATAGAGAGAACTTTCTTGTGTAAATATATGAGAAGTGTTAATAATAATACTGAGATGTTTGTGTTCAGGCTGGTCATGTTGAAGATGATAGGGAGAACAGAAGAAGGAGAAGCCCGTTAAGGAATCGTTCAGACTTCAACGAATCAAGGTTAGTCTCCAAGAGCTGCATCTTTCTCATAGTGTTTGTGTTGACATTTGAGATGAGCAGTATCCATTTATATGGATACACCTTGATAAATTACATAGACAATTGGCCTCAGATGGCCCCAAAGATAAAAGTCTAAGGGGATCAGATCGGGAGACCTTGGGAGCCATTCAACTGGCCCACGACGACCAATCAACTTTTCAGGAAACTTTATTCAGGAAACCATTCCCATTTTACTAAGGTGTATCCAAATAAATGGCCCACCCTTTACAATTAGCTTTAAAAATGTGTATTTCAAATTAGGGCTCTACAATATGTAAGGGACATACCACCAGAAACATACATTATCTGTCCCTGAAATAAAAACATAAATACAATGAATATAAAGCATTTAATCCCACAAACTTCTAAAATGGACTGATGGTTGATTTCTGTGAGTTGTTTTATAAAGGAATATGACATTCATTTAGTCTTTACAAGCCTTGTCATTGTCTTTCTCCTCAGCCCAATTGAACCTACAGCTTTAATAGTTTTGTTATGCTTAAAACTGTTATTTAATTAAAATATTATTTAAAAAAACTTAAGAAACAGCAAGTTTAAGGCCCAATCCCAATTCTACCAATTGTACCCCTACCCCTTCCCCTTGACCCTTACAACCGAGTGTGAAGGGTAAGGGCTTCAAAACTTACGCCTAAGAATTGGGACAGCATTCAACACCTGCACACGTCATCATATGTCATCGCGATCTCTTGCTTCCCATGAGATCAGACGATCATGACTGCTGTAGTTATTCCAGTTGTGTTCATTTTTGGTATTTATCTTCAGGAAATCACTGAAGGCATATATCATGTTATCATAACAATCTAATGTGGCAATAAGATCGTAACTACACTTGTACTTTATCAATATCGGTGCTACATTATAAAAGACCGAAGTATCGATAAGCTCAGACGTTAACGGTCCTGCTATCGGTACTGGAGAACTATTGCTGAATAAACATTACTTGCAGTAGTATAATTTAACTGACCAACCTTTTCTAATTTGCGATATTTGATATTCGTCTGCACAGTTGGCAATCTCACATGAGAAATGCTTGTTTTTCCGGCAAGCGTGTTAAGTATAAAAGCCTTCACAGCTCATAAGCTTGCGGAGTGAACCAAACAAGTTGTATTTCCCAAGTTGGCAAGCGACAATGCCCGTTGCAACTAGGCATGGGACGATAACCGTTTTCAAGGTATACCGCGGTTTAGAAAAGTCAAGGTTTTAATACTGCCAAAATTTTCTCTAATACCGTTCCTAAGGTATGTGTAAGATTTTTTTATTTACATTTCTTTTTTAACAACAGCATCTCCAGCAGAAAAGATAGCCAAAGATGCCATTTTAAATTGTAAATAAATCGGTGTTTTTGAAACTAATGAAGACAGCAGAAGTCAATGATTCATTTTCATTATTTGGCCTGGCACGTTTACTGCTCCAAAATATTATAAATGTTTCTCAAAATAAAATGTATTGTGTTCAAAGGGGAAAAAACTTTTAGTTTTTTACACAGACATTTAAAAAGAATATATTTTAGAGCAGTAATCACAATACCGTGAAACCGTGATATTTTTATCCAAGGTTATCATACCGTCAGAATCTTATACCGGCCCATGCTTAGTTGCAACAAGTTGTTTTCTTGTATAAGCAGAAACGCAAGCAATCTGGCTAAGTGAAAGTATCTTTCAAAAGTGCATAAACTGCAATAAAAAGTAATAAGTTTTTGACTGGCTAGCTACTAACGGTAACGTTACATCATCTACATCGTTATGCCAGCAGTCAATCACCTAAATTATTATAATATTAATAGTTAAATAAACACACACATTTGGTTGCAATGAAAACAATTTGTTTCTGCAGTAGCCTAAATAAATCTTATACATTAAAAATGCTTTTACATCAGCTGTATTTACAAATATAGTCTATGAATAGCCTAATAATAAACTATGCTTAAGAAATTATAAAAAACAGCTTATTTTTACATTGCAAGATGCTCCAAAACTGTATTAAAATCACAGTTAACTCCCAAAACACTGTTAACTCATTTATGTGAATGCGTTAATGAAAAATCATAAACATGATCTCATTTAACTGCATTTGCAACTCAAAGAGGGTATTTTCAACTGCAGGGAGCACAATAAACAAAGAAAGATCCCGACTTCTGCCAGAAAAGGCAGACATGTTGATTTTTATCCAGAAGAATGGTTAAAAACTGAGAGCCAGTTTCGTTTTATTTTACATTAAAAACGCAATAATATAAAGTGTTGTCAATTCTGTTCAATTTTTTTTGTTTGTTTTTTTTTTTTTTAAGAAAAAAAAAAAACACTACAAAAAGTACCGATAAGAAAGCCAATAAAGTACCGAATCGATAAGTGGTATCGATAAGTAGTAATACCGTTAAAACCTTAACGATTACCCATCCCTAGTTGTGATGAAGATGAGGTTGTTTCTTCTTGCAAAATAGTTTTGAGGATTGAAATAAATACTTAGCTGTTTTATATTAGCTTTATATTATAGGTTTAGCCAAGGCGAGTCATTTTTGACCTGAATGGCGAATAGTGTATGCAGAATTCTATGACAACAGAAGGGTTAACATGTTTTGGAGGCAAATGTTCTTCTTTTAAAGGAAAAGCTTGATATTTTCACCACAGGGCTAGAGATGACCGCAGGAGAGATGACCGTAAGCGCAGAGAATTGGACCGCCACTTGAAAGGTGGAGAATCATACCGAGAACGACATGAGCGGCGAGGAGGAAGCTCACGGGGGAGAAGCTACAGTCGCAGTAGGAGTCGTAGCCGCAGTAGTAGCCGTGGAAAGAGCCGAGAAAGAGAGCACAATCAGAGGAGAGGTACTAACATTCCTAAGTAACTTCTCTCTTATTACTTTTACCCATGCCTGTGTGTGAAACAAAAGACTCTTGGAATTGGATTAAATGTTCATGATCAGTCAGTCAGAAACAAAGCTTATTTGTTTGTCAAGATCTATTACATTTTTCATGAATGCATTATAAAATGTTGTTCATTCATCGCAGCTCTTACGTACACCTGGTGGTGGGGGTATAAAAATGATATAACTTTATTTTAATGTACAATTTACGCTCTTAACAAACTATTTACTAAGACTTCTACCTCATTAAACTACTAAGTAGCTGCGTATTAATAGTTAGTAAGGTAGCATAGATATTTACATTAGATGTCGCCTATCCTGTTGTTGTCTATCGGAAGGAATGCTTCAATAGAGCCGCCATTTTAGTACAGGGTAGCGCTCCTTTGAAATGAATGCGAGACCAAGGTGCAGTGGAGGACTGTGGCCATCCAGAGCCATGGATATATACACATATACACATATCTATGATCGGGAGTTTTCTCAGTGGTCAGTATACAAATCTTTTTTTAAATTATGAAAATTATCATTTTATATTACTTTTCTACATCGATGGATTAGTGACCGCACGGGCATTCCTGACAAAGAGCGAGTGTTTGTGTGCCAGGAGATGTATTATCCTCCCTCCCTGTTAAATTTGATCTAATCCATGTCCTGAAACACACCGCCTCTCCTGCTTTCACTTCTTCTCATTCTAACTGAGGGAGCAATTTGTTTATGAATGAATCTCCGTTATGAACCCACTCGTTCACTTAGCCGACAATAATACAAGTTTCTAGCACCACAGCGTTGTGTTGTCATATTTTATGTACATTGTTTTCTTATTTTAGTCAACAAAACTAGCATAAGCCTAGAATTTAGTGGGAGTTGGTGCTACTTTGCCTTATGGTGAATGCAGTAAGTGACTTTATTATCATCAATAACATTACTTGTTGACCACAAAAGTTTATAACAGGGGCGTTGCTAGACATAAAGTTCTACTGGGGCACCCACCACCCCTAAAAAAAAAAAAAAAAAAATATATATATATATATATATATATATATATATATATATATATATATATATATATATATATATATATATATATATATATATATATATATATATTAGGGTTGGGCCGATAGACGATGTCATCGTCCATCGCCAATGGCTGATAAAATTGACGATGCTGAGCCGGCATCGTGATCCATCTCCCCACCCCACATGTATATTGATATATGACTTATTATTTGCATGTCATCTTAATGAGCTGTGTTATATTATACTTATAGCTGCTGTTTGCACTTACAGCATCGTGAGGATTAAATACATCGTGAGGATTATACAGCACCTCTCACACTTAACATGTGTAGATTCAGTGGCAAACGCTGTTACCTGTAAACCCCGTCCCACATTGTGAATGGCTTTAGTTATTTTCATAGCGGACTTGAAGCCACTGGAAGTCTTTTATCCACTCTTGGAATAGTGTAAAAGGTGGATTAACATTCAGCACATGATCACTAATCAGATGTGTCATTATTTAACTTTAGGTGCTTTCTAAAACTAAATCTGTCAGTGTTATTTTCATTCTCTCATCTTCAGCGCGTCACATTTCCGCGGCTGTTGCTCCTGTCATGTGAAAGCATTGACTGAGTGATTGACAGCTGATATTAACCAATCCATTCGCGTTCAGTTCTAGCCCAGTGGGCCAATAGGAAGAGCACAAAGGCGGGGCAAGCATTCCGGTCTTTTTTACTTCAGCAAGTTCACATGACAACTGTTTTAATCTGTTCCTGAGCGCTGCGTTTGGCGTCTTTAGGTGCAAAGATGCATCCTGCATAAACGTCTCTTAAATCTGCGCACGCGGTGAGGATTTTGCAGTGAAAACAGCTCGCACGGTAAAAATGCTATGCACTCGGACAAATGCTTTCAAATACATATTTTAGGTCGCATAAAATATCAGGCGCAAGTGTGACCAAAACGGTCGAGCCCTATAGCATCTTTACTTGTTATTTTGTCCTCATAATAATAATAAAATAAGGAAGTTATCATTAATCACAATAAATTACAGTGAACTCCAAACGAACTCTCGTCTCGTCTTCGCCACCAGCTGTGGGGAAAAGCCATTATAAGGACACAGATCACTCCGCCTGATCATGCCAGAGTCCCGCGGAAAAAAAGTGATTGACAGGTGGTAATTTGTGTATAACTTTATTTATTTATGGTTTGGTTATGGGTAAAGCAAACACCATGTGGGTCAGGTAGTGAAAACGATAGGCTACAATTATTAAATTCGTTATGAATTAATTGATATTTAACAACAAAGACCCCCACCCCGCCTACGACAATGATACCATCGTCCATCGCCGATGTTCACATCAGACATCGTACGATGCCAAATTTGTCAACATCGCCCAACCCTAATATATATACACACACACACACACACACACACACACGACAAATGATTAATAAATAAAAGTATTATTGTTATTGTGCAATCATTCTAAATTACAGAAATTAATCCTAAATGGAACTGGAAAACAACGTAAAGACACAACTGGAGGGATGCTAAGATCATTTAAGAAATCTTTTGCATAAATAATAATTTCATTTGCATGAAATTCTACAGACAATTCTATAGAATACAAAAAAAACAGGTTTTATAGAATTATCTGTCATCTTAGACATGGGCGAGAATTAGGTAAGTCTTTACCTCCCTGACTCGTCATCCCTCCTTTTTACTTCATAAAAAAAATTATCAGGAGACATGCTTTTAGTAATCATATTATTTAAACTTTAGTTTTGTCGACTTACAAAACTCACTGCGTGCCATCACCTCCGCATAAAAGGCTCTTACGCCGGTTTCACAATGCATAAGCGGCGCGTGAGCAGCAAGTACTTTATTCGGCGTGCATATTAACAACCGGGGCTCGCACCGGGAGAAGAGCAGCGCGTCAAGCAGGGTCCAGCAGAAGCGGTGTGTGAGGCGCGCATGTGTGGTTTTCTGCGCACATGCAGAGATGCGTCAGTTTGCTTTTTGATTAAACTACACTGCATTTACCAGCGTTGGTTCGGTTGCACATAGAGAATAACGTCTTTATTCCGGGATTACCTCTCTTAATAAATACACTTTGCATATGAAGTAAATCATAACTCAACACGTTTACTGGGGCACTGGTGATTTTTACTGGGGCACGTGCCCCAGTAAATTGGGTCTAGCGACGCCCCTGGTTCATAACATACAAAAATATTAAAAATGTAAATCTTACCTATGAAATGTTCTGTCTTTATGCTTTGTTTTCTTTATTTGATCATTACACCACCCATAAGCAGTGCTAAAGTCCAGCATCTTCACATTGGCACACTGTCTTGACTTGTGCGGTTGAATGACATTTGTCCTGGGAGCACTGTACAAATGTGGCGGCGCTATTGGCGCTTGCTCAGGGTTGTTTTGGGATATCTATTGAATTAGGGATGTAAAATAAGATCATACTTTATTAGTGCTAATAAACAGTAAATATCTTAATAAAAGGGAGGTAATAAGCCAGTGGTAAATGGTGTGAATTGTTACTCAAACTAAAGTCTTACCAAAATTTCTAAATTCATTTATAAGTGTGGCATGTATACAAAGCGGGGATGGAAAAGTGTGTATGCCAACTTTTCATACGTGTGGAAAATTGACAGGAAAATGTATGCTTGTAAGTAAACTCTAGACCAGGGGTTTTCAAACTTTTAGGACACACGCCCCCCCCAAGATTGTCCAATTTATCTCGCGCCCCCCGACAACCCAACCCCCCCCCACTCCCCCCCCCCCCCCCCCCCCCGAGCCAAAATTATAATCCATGTGCAAACATCATTCACATATTGCTTGCTGCAATTAAATTGAGTAGCATTAATTACATTGAAACATAAATATACAGCTTACCTGATTCAGTGTGATGGGTGAGCACACACACACACACACACACACACACACACAAGGCTGTCAGTAAAGGACCGCGCACACACACACATCACGAACAACAGTGTTGCCAGATTGGGCGGTTTTGAGTTTGCATTTTGGCGGGTTTTGGATAGTTTTTGGTCTGGAATCAGTCAGCTACATCTGGCAACCCTGATCACGAAATGCGGAAGTTTTTTATTTCTATTTGACGTGCGCTATCAAATCCCATTAAAACATCTTACACCAGTCCTTACTAAATATTCGCGTCTAATAACCCAGTTTGTCATGGGGACATGAAGAAAATATTCATGAGTGAAAGAGTCGAACTGCAGTTAAAGTCGAAAAATTAAAGATGAAATCCCGAAATGACATGAGACTGCAGGAAACGTGAAGAGGCATTCAAAAAGCACTTCACGTAACACCTTAATTATATTATTGTCTTATTCAGATTAAGGCAAACAACTACTGATGTCTATGTAAAGATAACCTGTATGTCTTCATGTCATATGTCTTCAAAGTAAGTGAAAGATCCAGAAGGGCATCCTGCTGATTTGATTCTGAAGGGCACTTTTTTTGTCAGACGCTCACCGGTCTGACATTCATTCAGCGTTTTTCCGTGTTAAAAAGCAGCCGCTCCATTTTATTTGTATGTTTTACTGGAAAGCATAAACTCTACAAGTGCCTGATAATTAGCTGTGGGACTAACATTAATCTGATTCACTCTAGAGAACTGCATAAAAATCATCATCATAATTTACTTGCGTGCACGCCTCAAATTCTCGTGCTGGCGCGCCCCACAGTTTGAAAACCCCTGCTCTAGACAATATGTACACACTTTTTAGTGAAAAGGGGAATTTGTGACACAGATGATGAGCTGAGAGACTGACAACAGACAAAGGAAATTAAACATATTTTATGAATTATAAAATGCAAATACATATTAGGGCTGAACAATATATTGTTTGAGCATCGATATAGAAAAAGACTTGGTCATCCCTCTTGATCTAAAACAGGGATGTCAAACTCAGTTCCTGGAGGGCCGCAGCCCTGCACAGTTTAGTTCCAACCCTGCTTCAACACACTTACTGGTAGGTTTCAAACAAGCCTGAAGGACTCAATTAGTTTGATCAGGTCTGTTTAATTAGGGTTGGAACTAAAGTGTGCAGGGCTGCGGCCCTCCAGGAATTGAGTTTGTCATCCCTGATCTAAAAGAATGAAATGTTTCCAAATAGAGCTATTAAAATCATCTTGTGAAATTATATTCATATTCATATACAGTTGAAGTCAGAATTATTAGCCCCCTTGTTTATTTTTTTTTTCCCAAGTTCTGTTTAACGGAGAGAAGATTTTTTTCAACACATTTCTAAAGATAATAGTTTTAATAACTCATTTCTAATAACTGATTTATTTTATCTTTGCCATGATGACAGTAAATAATATTTTACTAGATAATAATAATAATAATAATAATAATTCATTTTATCTGTAAATGGTGCCTTTCTAGACACCCAAGGTCGCCTTACAATAAGCATCAACAGCCATGCTAGAACATTCATTCATTCATTCATTTTCTTGTCGGCTTTGTCCCTTGCGGGGTCGCCACAGTGGAATGAACCACCAACTTATCCAGCACGATTTTACGCAGCGGATGCCCTTCCAGCCGCAACCCATCTCTGGGAATTTCCACACACACACATTCACACTCATACACTACGGACAATTTAGCTTACCCAATTCACCTGTACTGCATGTCTTTGGACTGTGGGGGAAACCGGAGCACCCGGAGGAAACCCACGCGAACACAGGGAGAACATGCAAACTCCACACAGAAACGCCAACTGACCCAGCCCAGCCGAGGTTCGAACCTGCGACCCAGCGACGTTCTTGCTGTGAGGCAACAGCACTACCTACTGCGCCACTGCGTTGCCCATGCTAGAACAAGTTAAAACAAATAATAAAACATTACCAAACACGCATTGACCAAAAGTATAAACACACATCGCGAATATAAAATAACATGCTAAAAAACATGATGATAAAATTGTTAAAGGAAAGCCTGCTTAAAAAGATGGATCTTTAGACGAGATTTAAATGTGCCAAGACTATCACTGCTCCTTAGATCCAGGGGAAGCGAGTTCCATAGCCGAGGAGCCATAGAGCTAAAAGATCTGTCTCCCATTGTGCTTAATCGTGTGCGAGGTGGTACCAGGGAGAAAGAGTTGGCGGATCTAAGAGTGCGAGAAGGAGTATAAATATGGAGAAGTTCGGTGAGATATTGAGGAGCAAGATTATGAAGTGCCTTGAAAGTTAGAAGTAATATTTTAAAAGCAATACGAAACTTTACCGGAAGCCAGTGAAGCTGATAAAGAAATTGTATGACATGCTTGTGAGATGGAGTTCTAGAGATGACACGAGCTGCATGGTTCTGAACCAGTTGGAGTTTATGGAGAAGTTTAGAAGGAAGCCTAGAAAGAAGTGCATTACAATAGTCAAGACATGAAGTAACTAATGCGTGGATAAGAATTGCTGTGTTATTGGTTGAGAGAAGGGCGGAGACGAGTGATATTACGCAGGTGGAAATATGCAGCACACTTAATATTATTGATGTGACCTTCAGCCATATCACCCTGCAGCCCAAGACCGGTTACTCACTGAAGCTAAGCAGGGCTGAGCCTGGTCAGTACCTGGATGGGAGACCACATGGGAAAAATAGGTTGCTGTTGGAAGTGGTGTTAGAGAGGCCAGCAGGGGGCGCTCAACCTGTGGTCTGTGTGAGTCCTAATGCCCCAGTAAAAGTGAAGGGGACAATACACTGTCAGTGGGCGCCGTCTTTCGGATGAGACGTTAAACCGAGGTCCTGACTCTCTGTGGTCATTAAAAATCCCATGACACTTCTCGTAAAAGTAGGGGTGTAACCCTGGTGTCCTGGCCAAAGTCCCTCAATCGGCCCTTACAGATCATGATCTCCTAATCATCCCCATCCACCGAATTGGCTCTATCACTGTCTCTTCACTCCACCAATAGCTGGTGTGTGGTGAGCGCACTGGCGCCGTTGTCCTGTGGCTGCCGTCGCATCATCCAAGTGGACGCTACACACTGGTGGTGGTGTGGAGAGACCCCCCCTCATGATTGTGAAGCGCTTTTGGTGTATGGCCATACACAATAAATGCGCTATATAAATACACATTACATTACATTCAAATAAGAGTGTGCTATCCAAGATGACACCCAAACTTTTTATCTGCACAGAGGGAAGAATTGTGCTATTATCAATGTCTATTGTAAAATCATCAGCTTTATTCAAAACACTTTTAGTCCCGATGAGAAGGGCTTCAGTTTTGTTGCTGTTTAATTTTAAAAAGTTAGCTGAAAGCCAGATTTTTATTTCAGCTAAACTTCTGCTCAAAGCTGAAGGAGGAAAATAACTGGAGGGCTTGGTGGACAGGTAGAGTTGAGTGTCGTCAGCATAGCAGTGAAATTGTATGTTGTATTTTCTAAAAATGTGAGCAAGAGGCAATAGATATATGATAAACAGGAGTGGACCCAGTACGGTGCCAGAGATCCCTAGTGAGGCAAGCCTATTCAAAAAAACCTCATTTGTTTCAAAGGCTGCACTCAAGTCCAGAAGAATAAGAATTGTTAGTAGTGCTGGGCCGTTATCGGCGTTAACGCGAGACTCTTATCGCGCGATTAAAAAAATATCGCGGTTAATCTATTCTCAAAGTTGGGTTGGGAGCTGGGTCTATTTTACGCAAACTATGGTGATTTTCACCTTGATATATTAGCGCGGATGTATACCTGACCGGTGAGCCATCTGCCCTTCTGAATCAAATCAGCAGGATGCCTGACTCTCTAACTGCAGTTGAGCAGTTTCACTTTAACTCACAAACATTTCATTCATTCCTCCGTGGCAAACTAGGGTATTAGACGCAAATACGGAGTAAGAACTGGTGAGAGAGTTATGGAATTTAATAACGCACGCCAAATGGTAAGAAAAAAAACATCCGCATTTCGCGATGTGTGTGTGTGTGTGTATGTGTGTGTGCGGTCCTTTAGTGACAGCCGCGTGTGGATGTTGTCGGAAAATATGGCGAAAGGTCCTAAAGACCGTGGTGTTTACTTCAATAATGCCACTAATATCTGCAAACTTCTTGATTCCTTTTCTGTTTAGTTCAGTTAAGACTTTTTTCAGATTAAGGCAGGGGTGTCCATACTCGGTCCTGGAGGGCCGGTGTCCTGCATAGTTTAGCTCCAACTTCCTTCAACACACCTGCCTGGATGTTTTTAGTATACCTACAAACAGCTTGATTAGCTGATTCAGGTGTGTTTAATTGGGGTTGGAACTAAAATATGCAGGACACCGGCCCTCCAGGACCGAGTTTGGACACCCCTGGATTAAGGTAATCAGAAATCGCAGTTTGGAGCTTATGTAGGCCTACAGTTTAACATTGATATTTAACTGAATAAACAGTTAGTAAACACAAGTACATCTTATTGAACATCATTTATTTTCATCACCAATTATCATAGTAGAACAGTTTCTCAAGCAGTTTGTGATGCATTTTGGAAACAGGAGATGAGCCCCTGGTCTAATGCGACACCCGGCTTGAGAAACCCGTTCTCAAAGACCTATTATTTGGGTAACACACATATTCTGAATGTTTTTGGCAGAATTCAAATGAGCCATTTTAATCTAGATTAATCTAGATTAATTTCGAGATTAATCTAGATTAATCTAGATTAAAAAAATTAATCTATGCCCACCTATAATTGTTAGTAAACCAGAGTCTGCTGCCAGTAGTAAATCATTAGTAATCCTGACGAGAGCAGTCTCAGTGCTAAGGTTGGGATGAAAGCCAGACTGGAAGAGCTCAAACAGATTGTTCCTGGAGAGATAGATGCAACACATTTTTCAAGAATTTTTGAGACAGATGGCAAATTGGAAATTTGTCAAGACACTTCTATACAGCTTAAAGTGACATTTAAAGGCTTAATTAGGTTAACTAAGCAGGTAAGGGTAATTAGGCAAGTTATTGTATAAGGAGGGTTTGTTCTGTAGACTATCGGAAAAATATATAGCTTAAAGGGGCTAATAATTTTAACCTTAAAATGGCTATTAAAAAATTAAGAACTGCTTTTATTCTAGCCGAAATAAAACAAATAAGACTTTCTCCGGAAGAAAAAATATTATCAGACACACTGTGAACATTTCCTTGCTCGGTTAAACATCATTTGGGAAATCAAAGGGGGGCTAATAATTCTGACTTCAACTGTATATTATGGCAAAACAAAATATCGCAATGTCAGATTTTTCCAATATTGTGCAGGCCTAATACATGCATAGAATAATTTTAAATCATTGTGCTGGCTTCTTGGCAAGATCATACGTGTTCTGTGGCGTTTACTCTGAAATTTTGTAACCTGCTTGTGGACTAGTCTTAACTAGTCTCAGGTATGCTTATATTCTCCTTTTTCTAATGGCAGTGAAAATCTTGAAATATTCTGTCATTTTGGTCATAAAGATAAGAGAAAGACATAATTCAAAACAGTAACTTTTTTTTTTTTTTTAAATTTTGTGGATACTCACAAATACATCAAAACCTTGCTTTTATAGAACTACTAAAAAGTCACTCTGTCATCTGTCTTCTCAGTCTGTCTGATTTTTACATAGAAATGCATTACCAAAATGAATTATGCATGCGCAGTTACATCTCAGACTGTTATTAGGACATTTCCACATCCAAAAACAAGGTGTGGCACGAAACGAAGTGTGATTGGTTGGTTAACCTGTCAGTCTAATAACAAAAGGTTCAAATGGTCAAAAATAGCATGTTTAAATGATTCAATTAAAACATTGAAAAATGCATGCAATTTTTTTTAAATTGAGTTATGATTATTGTAGACCTACAAATCTTCAGCATTAATATAGACATTAACAGCTGAATCCACAAGTAATGTTGGTACAAACTCAATATTTTCTGCAGATTTAAAAAAAAAAAAATCTACGAAACTTATTAACTGTTAAAGTTAAGTTAAGTTTCAGTAGGTGATTGTTTTCAGAAAATTTTTTTGTTGTGCTGGTTGAAAGTCTCTTCACATTCCAATAGTAATTATTTAAGTAAATGATTTAAATGTATTTTTATATTCTGGGTGAGCCATAAAACTAAAAAATGTTCATCCAATTATTTGTTTGTCATCTAATTATAATTTCCCAAAATTCTGATAAGTAGCCCAAACTGTCTGTCAACAGTCTTTTTTTTTTTTTTTTTTTTAAATGAATGACGGTGAATGAAATTCAAACCGGTGAGCCGTCTGACAAAAAAGTGCCTTTCTGAATCAAATCAGCAGGATGCCCTTCTGGATCTTTCACTTGCGTCGAAGACACTACTGACTACGCATACATGGACATCTGTAATCTAGTTATTTGCCTTAATAGACAATAATATAATGAAGGTGTTTTCGTGAAGTGCTTTCATGTAAGATTTTCCTGTAATTTTGGGTGACATTAACTGCAGTTCGGCAGTTTCACTTTAACTCATGAACATATCATTCATGCCCCCTTGACAAACGGGTATTAGATGCAAATAAGGAGTAAGGACTGGTGAGAGTGTTATGGGATTTAATAACGCACGCCTAATGGAAAGAAAAAAAACTTTCACATTTCGCAATGTGTGTGTGTGTGCTCGGTCCTTTACTGACAGCCGTGTGTGTGGATCTTGTCGAAAAACATGGCGAAGTCCTACATGACGGTAATAGTTTGATCACGGCGTTTACTTCAATAATGCCACTAATATCTGCATACTCTACGTCTTAATTCCATTTCTGTTTAGTTCAGTTATGACTTTAGTTGGATTAAGGTCATCAAAAATCGCTGTTTGGAGCTTACGTAGGCCTACAGTTCAAAACTCATGTTTAACTGAATAAACAGTTAGAAAACACAAGTACATCTTATTGAAAATCATTTATTTTCATCACCAATTTTCATAGTAGAACAGTTTCTCAAGCAGTTTGTGATTCTGCCCCTGGTCTAATGCGCCACTTGGTTTGAGAAACCCATTCTCAAAGACTTACTTTTAGTCAATATTTGAGTAACACGCATATTCTGAATGCCGTCGGCAGAATTCAAATGAGTCATTGTAATCTAGATTAATCTAGATTAATTCCAAGATTACAGTGAGATTAATCTAGGTAAAAAAAAAATAATCTATGCCCACCTATAATATATGTAAAACAAATGTAGATTTGAAGATCTGCAGCCATTCACGCGCATGCACGTGCGATCACCTACACGTGACAGACAGAGAGAGCAAAACAAGTTCTGAATTAAAACTTTTTAAGATCCTGAATCAAAATTGGAGTTAGTTTTGCACACTGAAGGAAGGATGACACCATGGCTGAAGTGTTTCTTTTAGACAGGTAATGTGATGTTTTAACCATTTTAGTCACTCAAAGCTGATGTAGATTGTGTTGTGTTACAAATGGGTTATATGCACAGAAGTGTTGTTCAGTAGAGTTGGGCGATGTCGACCAATTTGGCATCGCACGATGGCTAATGTGAGACATCGCGATGGACGATGGCTTCATCGTTGTAGGCTGCGGTGAAATAATTATTTATGAATAATTATTTAATTCATAACTAATTAATTAAAATTCTTTTAAATATATATATTTTTTGTATTTAATGGGGAACAAAATTGTTGTTTTTTCCTAGACATTTAAAAAGAACATATTTTAGAATACAGTGAAACCGTGATTATCCAAGGTCATCGTACCATCAGAATCTTATACTAGCCCATGCCTGTCCTCAAGTGGTTTCAAGCTTTGATTTTCTTTCTTGTGCTAAACACAAAACAAGATATACTGGAGAAAGCTAAAAACCTGTAACCATTGACATCCTTAGAAAAACAAATACTATGGTAGTCAATGGTTACCAGTTTCCAGCTGTTTTGAAATGATATTTTGTGTTCAACAGAAGAAAGATACTTAATACAGGCTTGGAGTCACTTTAGCGTGAATAGTGGGTAAATGTTTATTTTTGGTGGAGCTTTTCCTTTAATCCTCTGATTTAGACTGTAATGCTTAGTCTAATGTTTCCACTATATTTGAAGCATGTAAATAAAAGCCATTTACAAATATTGCTGTAAAAACACACCTATATGAATTCAAGATGAAAATATTTCACAGCACATTTGAAGAGTCATCTTATTTGTCATTTGAATTGTAACCGAACATCATTGACAGGATTTCTTTCTACAAACAACTGAATCTTAATTTTGATTTATTATTATTATTTTTTTTTTTTATAGCAGAGCACAGATCCAAGTTTGAGCCGGAGCGAAAGGAAACCGAGCCTTACAACCCATCTTTAGCCCATATGGGTAACCCACACCACCAGCAGACCCATCCACCCCCCTTGCTCCCTCTGCCCCTTCCTCAGCACCAGTTTCCCTCTTCAGGGAGCCCCGCCGTCCCCAAAGCTGCAACCGTGGTAGCACCAGTTCACCTGCCTGACAGCACTACAGAGAGCTGGTCCGCATACTTCACTAACCATTCAGACGGCAAGACGTTCAACAAGAGCAGCACACTGAAACACCGCTGCCGAGACTACGACGGTAAGTCATAATTCGCTTTTGGCATGTTTACCGTGATTATGGGTCCTCTTATGAATCATTATTGTCAAATAATAGCAATATAATTGAAGAAAAAGTAATAAATGGGAGAAAAGTACTTAAAAAACGTTATTTTTGATATGATTTTATGATTGTATGTACAGTTGAAATTATTAGCCCCCCTGAATTATCCCCCCCCCCTTATTTTTCTGCCAGGTTCTGTTTAAGGGAGAGAAGATTTTCTCAACACATTTCTAAACATAATAGTTTTAATAGCTCATTTCTAATAACTGATTTATTTTATCTTTGCCATGATGACAGTACAAAATATTTGACTAGATATTTTTCAAGACACTAGAATTCAGCTTAAAGTGATATTTAAAGGCTTAACTGGGTTAATTAGGTTAACTAGGCAGGTTAGGGTAATTAGGCAAGTTATTGAATAACGATGGTTTGTTCAGTAGACTATAGAAAAAATATATAGCTTAAAAGGGCAATAATATTGACCTTAAAATGTTTTGTAATAAATTAAAAACTGCTTTTATTCTAGCCGAAATAAAACAAATAATACTTTCTCCAGAATAAAAAATATTATCAGACATATTGTGAAAATTTCCTTGCTCTGTTAAACACCATTTGGGCAATATTTAAAAAATAAAATAAAGGGGGGCTAATAATTCTGACTTCAACTGTATGTATGCATGTATATATGTGTAAATATGTATGTGTACTGGTTTATGTCCATACAGATATTTGTACATTCATATATAATGCAAAAACGACTGTGTTTGTAATATATTATGTAGTAGTGACATTACAAACACATTTAAAAAAACATCTAAAAGTGTTTGGATATGGAATGTCTGCGTTGGATTGTTAGCTATCATAAGATCAATTTAACGTTCCCATGTTTTTTTATTGATCAAGTAAAATTTTGGTAATTTTAACAGATGTCAACAAAGTCTGTACTTTATAAAGCTCACACAAGTGGAATAACAGTACATGTGCAGTTTATTACCTTAAATATAAATTTGTTTCAATAATGTTTGACATTTTTGTGTGAAAAGTATTTTATTTATTAATTTTTTTTAATTTCATTTTAAACGTTTAATCTAAAAAGTTTGTAAATAAATGAATATTGCCCTTACATGTGCCATCTTTCTTAAACCCCACTTAGTTCGATAACTACATTTTGCAGCCACTGGATGTCTTTAAAATCGAAATCAAATTGTGTGTAATACATCAGAAACACTGAAGTGTCTTGAAATTGTCTAAGGACGTATTTAACTCTTCTGGGTGTCTGTTTCTAACACATCACTAATGACTGTGTTGTAGCAGTCTTCACCACATGGCCCTATGGGAGTGGGGTTAAAGCAGCAGTGTTTATATTTGCTACCCTGTCTTTCTGGAGCTGGGATATTTTTCATAGTGGTGGGAGTTTGAGGAAACCATCCACAGGGATGACTGACGGATGGATTGTTAGCTTGATAGTGCAATGCTAAAGAAGCTATGAATTGCCATCTTGAAGAGAAAGATGTGACATTCCATACATGGTTTCTATGTATATGTATATACAGTTGAAGTCAGAATTATTAGCCCCCCCAACACCCCCCCCCCCCCTCTTTTTTTTTTTTTTATTTTTCTTTATATTTCCCAAATGATGTTTAACAGAGCAAGGAAATTTTCACAGTGTGTCTGATAATTCAATTCAATTCAATTCATCTTTATTTGTATAGCGCTTATACAATGTAGATTGTGTCAAAGCAGCTTCACATGGAAGATTATAGTGAATTGAAACAGTGTCAGTTCAGTTTTAAGAGATTAAGTTCAGATAATATTTTTTTATCTGGAGAAAGTCTTTTATGTTTTATTTCGTCTAGAATAAAAGCAGTTTTTAATTTTTTAAAACCCATTTTAAGGTCAAAGTTATTAGCCCATTTTAAGCTATATTTTTTTTCGATAGTCTACAGAACAAACCATCATTATACAATAACTTGCCTAATTACCCTAACCTGCCTAGTTAACCTAATTAACCTAGTTAAGCCTTTAAATGTCATTTTAAGCTGTATAAAAGTGTCTTGAAAAATATCTAGTGAAATATTATTTACTGTCATCATGGCAAAGATAAAACAAATCAACAAAAATCTTCTCTCCGTTAAACAGAAATAGGGGAAAAAATAAGGAGGGCTAATAATTCAGGGGGGCTAATAATTCTGACTTCAACTGTGTGTGTGTGTATGTATATATATATATGTGTATATATATATATATATATATATATATATATATATATATATATATGTGTGTATATATATATATATATATATATATATATATATATATATATATATATATATATATATATATATATATATATATGAGCAATTCCATGCAAATGTCAACCTTGCCATGAAAAAAATTAATTTTTCGCTAAAATAGTGAAACCGTTTCTGCATTTTTAGTGCAAGCAACTATTTTAAAGTGCTTTAAAAATACTCAAAAATGTATCTGTTAATGTTTTCAAACAATAATATTTGATTTACCAAAGTCCTACAAGTGGCAATTTCACATCTGTCACATCCATAACGCAGAAATGTCACATCCATAACGGAGCTTTTTCCTCATAAATGCAAAAAATGTCAAATAAAATAAAGTCAATCATTTTTGTTCTATAGAGAACCGACTCTTATCCTTTTGA
The DNA here is from genome assembly GCA_903798195.1 of Danio kyathit. Taxonomy (NCBI): domain Eukaryota; kingdom Metazoa; phylum Chordata; class Actinopteri; order Cypriniformes; family Danionidae; genus Danio; species Danio kyathit. Next base: position 50,220,330 of record LR812539.1, read on the forward strand.
TTAGCATTATTTATTTGGGTTGTGCAGTTTAATTCACAGAATTTCTACAAAGTATATTGTATACTGTAAACTCGCTAACTTTTTTCGTCACATCCATAACGCATGTTTGTTTTCCATATTTAATATATAAAAAATGTTTACAGATTGATATTTTTCTCGTCCCTTAACTCTGTGGTTAGTAGTTTTGGAAAATATAAACAGATATTTCAATATAATGTTACCATACACTTTGTATGTGAATTTATGTTTTGAGATTTTACTGCAAATGTCACATCCATAACGCTGGAATTGCTCATATATATATAGACCATTTCTATGTGGTCATGTCATTGGCCCATGAACATTTCCTGCTTGTTATCAAACTATTTCAAAACTGTAACAAGAGGCAATACAATCATAATTTATTGTTAAAACAGCTATCCTAACATTATTTATCAATATGTGGCTCTTTTTTGATTCTAAGAAGCTATCGAAATTACAAATGTAAAACAGGAAATACGTTGGGACCATTGTTTTTGTTTACATCCCTCAAAATGGTCTATATATAGAATTCAAAATAATAGCAGTACAACGTGACTAACTGAATAATCCAGGTTTTTAATATATTTTTTTATTGATACATGGCAAACAAGTTACCAGTAGGTGCAGTAGATTCTCAGAAAACAAGCAAGACCCAGCATTCATGATATGCATGCGTATAAGGCTGTGCAATTGGGCAATTAATTGAAAGGGGTGTGTTCAAAAAAATAGCAATATGGCATTCAATCAGTGAGGTCTTCAATTTTGTAAAAAAAAAAACAGGTGTGAATCAGGTGGCCCCTATTTAAGGTTGAAGTCAGCACTTGTTGAACATGCATTTAAAAAGCCTGAGGCAAATGGGCCGTTCAAGACATTGTTCAGAAGAACAGCGTACTTTAATTAATAAGTTGATTGGAGAGAGGAAAACCTATAAAAAACTGTAAAATAAGGCTGTTCAGCTTAAATGATCTCCAATGCTTTAAAATGGACGGCAAAACCAGAGAGACGTGGAAGAAAACGGAAGACAACAATCAAAAAATGGATGGAAGAGTAACCAGAATGGCAAAGGCTCAGCCAATGATCAGCTCCAGGATGGAGTTACCTGTAAGTAGTGTGACAGTAAGAAGACGTCTTTGTGAAGCTAATCTATTTTCAAGAATCCCCTGCAAAATTCCTCTGTTAAAAACAGGCATGTGCAGAAGAGGGCCACAGAGAGTTTGTGAGAAGACCCCCAAACTCTGAATTTAAGCCACAGTGAAGACAGTGAAGCATGGTGGTTCAAGCATCATGATATGGGCATGTTTCTCCTACTATAGTGTTGGGCCTATTTATATACCAGGGATCATGGATCAGTTTGCCTATGTCAAAATACTTAAAGAGAGGTCATGTTGCCTTATGCTGAAGAGGACATGCCCCTGAAATGGTTGTTTCAACAAGACAATGACCCCAAACACACTAGTAAATGAGCAAAGTTTTGGCTCCAAACCAACAAAATTAATGTTATGGAGTGGCCAGCCCAATCTCCGGAGCTTAATGCAATCGAGAACTTGTGGGTCATTTTCAAAAATCCTGTTTCTGAAGCAAAACCAAGAAATGTAAATGATTTGTGTAATGTTGATAAAGAATCATGGAGTGGAATAACAGCTGAAAGGTGCCACAAGTTGGTTGACTCAATGCCACACAGATGTGAAGCAGTTATAAAAAACTATGGACATACAAATAAATATTAGTTTAGTGATTCATAGGATTGCTAAATCCTGGAAACAGAAATGTTTGTACAAAATAGTTTTGATTTTGTACAGTCAACGGCAGACACTGCTATTCTTTTGAACACACCCCTTTCAACTAATTGCCCAATTGCACAGCCTTAAACGCGTGCATATCATGAATGCTGGGTCTTGTTTGTTTTCTGAGAATCTACTGCACCTACTGGTAACTTGTTTGCCATGTATCAATAAAAAATATCCAGGTTTTTAGTATTATTCTGGTTAGTCACGTTGTCCTGCTATTATTTTGAACAATACTGTATATACAGTTAAAACCAGAAGTTTACATACACTGTATAAAAGGCACATAACCATTTAAAAAAAGTCAAATGTTAATGTGACTAAACTTCTCTTTTAGGTAAGTTAGGATTATCAAATTTGTTTCTGTTATGCTTAATAGCAGAATAATGAGAGAGATTTTTTTTGAGAAATTGTTATAACTTTTCTTGAAAGTCAAGTTTACATACAATAAGATTATTCTGCCTCTGAAAAAGCTCAGATGATGGTGTCAAGGTTTTGGACGTTTCTGATTGGCTAATTGACAACATTTGAGTTAATTAGAGGCACAACTGTAGAATAGTATTTAAGGAAAACCTCAAACACACTGCTTTCTTGTGTGACAACAATGGGAAAATCAACAAGCCAGAATCAACAAAAAAGCCAGATTACAATTTGCTAAATTACACTGGGAAAAAGACAAATTTTTGGTTACATGTCCTGTGGTCTGATGGAACTAAGATTAAACTGTTTGGCCATAATGACCAGTGTTACATTTGGCGGAAAAAGGGGAAAGCTTACAAGCCTAGAAACACCATCCCAACTATGAAGTATGGGGGCGGCAGCATCATGTTGTGGGGCTGTTTTTCTGCAGGAGGGGCTGGTCCACTTCACAGCATAGGTGCCATCATAAAGAAAGAACATTATGTAGAAATACTGAAGCAACATCTCAAGACATCAGCCAGGAAATTAAAACTTGGCCACAAATGGGTCTTCCAAACAGACCATGACCCAAGCATACTGCCAAATTAGTTAAAATGTGCTTTAAGGACAACAGAGTGAATGTTTTGGAGTGTCCATCACAAAGCCCTGAGCTCAGTCCTATAGAACATTTGTGGGCAGGGTTGAAAAAGCTTGTGCGAGCAAGACAGCCAACAAATCTAACTCAGTTACACCAATTCTGTGGCCCAAAATTCCTGCAAACTGTTGTGAGAAGCTTGTGGAAGGATGCCCAAAACATTTGACCAAAGTTATTCAGTTAAAAAGCAAAGCTGAAAAAATACCAAGGAAGTGTATGTAAACTTTTGACTGTCTAGAAATTAATAAAAATTCTCTCATTATTCTGGCATTTAGCAAATGTAAATGATTTAGGTAATCCTAACAGACCTAAAATATTAAACGTTTAGTATGATTTAACACCAGACATTTAAAAAAAAAAAAAAAGTTTATGTTCCTTTTTTTTAGAGTGTATGTAAAGTTCTGGTTTCAACTGTACATATACCTGTCTAAATATCTATATGCTTGTTCTGACACAATTAAAATATGTGGATGAGCAATAGCTCAATAACTCAGAATTTCTTTGGATGGGACAAGTAAACCTCTAAACTTATTAAATCCTTAGTGGTTAGCCCTTTATGAGTCTGAAATTTCATGGTCTTAAAAGTCTTAAAATATCTTGAATTCAATCTGCAGAAACCCTGTTCTCAATCACGATTGCGATTTCAATTCGATTAATCAAGCAGTCCTACATGGAGCAAGCTCCACAGAAGGATGACCTCAGTAGCACATAGTTCATCCACTTTGACCAAGCAATGACACCTTGGACAACTTTAATACTCCTCAAATGTTACACGAGTATTTTAGCAAAAATACTGAAGATTTCTGCATCAAGAAGAATGTTGTGATGTTTTTTATTTAACAAATTATTCTGGGTTTTTCGGTTGCAGAGAAAGGATTTTGTATACGAGGTGATCTCTGTCCTTTTGATCACGGCAATGATCCTCTGATCGTGGATGACGTTACACTTCCTACCATGATCCCGTTTCCACCCCCACCAGCCCTGCCACGGATGCCCATGCCACCAATGACAGAACCTCCTCCTGGCATGCCCATGCCTCTTCCACCTCATGGACAGCCCCCGCCTCCAGGCATTTACCCCATGCCAGGTGAGCATGTTGATTTCACCATGCTAGACACAGGCTGCGTTTGAAATCATTTTATTTCCTACTGTTTAGTAGATGAGAAAACAATAAGCAAAAGTGATGAGTAGGTTGTAAGTACTCTGATGCTTAAATGTAAGATTCAGAAGTGTGCAAATGATGAACATTTTCTCATTCACATGAGGAAATTGGCAACTGACAGATATAGTACGATCTTCTCAAAGTTTTTAAGCAATTACAAGATAATTATTCAAAATAATGACCTATTCATATAGTATGTGATATCAGATGCCAGCTTTTTCTCAGGCTGGTTTATTAAAAACAAAATAAAAAAGTGAAATAAATTATGGAACAATATTTTGGTTCTGAAAAAAAAAAAGTTCAATGTATATTAAATGTAACAAGATGTTAATGCTAAATCTATTCTATGACATTGGTAGAGGGTTACTTTACAGCACAATTAATCTTGTCCTGATTCACCCACTCTCATTTTGTTCCAAATTCCTAAAATTTCTGTGCACACAAGGAAAATTATTATAATTAAATCTTAGAGATTTCTGTTCCTCTCTTGAGTCTCTTCATCCAAAATTCTAACACTTTAAAATGTTCATAAAGAGATTAAAAAAACGTTTCTAAAGAGACAGGATTACTTTATATAATTAATATTTAAATTTTTTAGGTTTTTATTGAAGTTTAGAAGTTGATTAAACATAAACAAAAGCTCATCCATATCTGCTACACCAGTGGTTTCCAACCTTTTATACTCACGACCTACTAAACTAAACAAGCATTTTTAAATGGACCCACTATTTGTAACTGGTTCGTAACTTGCGCAGATGCATGACTGTTAATTGTCCTTATAAGAATATCCTTATAGAATAAACTGGCAATAATTTGAATAAGGGTAACGCGGTGGCGGAGTGGGTAGCACGTTCGCCTCACAGCAAGAAGGTTGCTGGTTGGAGCCTCGGCTGGGTCAGTTGGTGTTTCTGTGTGGTGGTTGCATCTCCCCGTGTTCGCGTGGGTTTCCTCCGGGTGCTTCGGTTTCCTCCAAAGACATGTGGTACAGGTGAATTGGGTATGCTAAAATTGACCATAGTGTATGAGTGCGTGTGTATGCATGTTTCCCAGTGATGGGTTGCAGCTGGAAGGGCATCCGCTGCGTAAAAAAATATGCTGGATAAGTTGGCGGTTCATTCTGCTGTGGTGACCCCAGATTAATAAAGGGACTAAGCCGAAAAAAAAATGAATGAATGAAAGATTTGAATAAGCATAGCGTATATATAACAGGTAGCCAACTCCAGAGAGACCCAGTCACTTTTTAAGAAACGGGTAAAGTCAAAAATCCAGACAGATGCCATTAATTGATATACTGTCAGTGGAGCAATCAGGAAGCAGCAGAGTGATTTTTGATTTTTTTTTTTGTTGCAATATTGAAGTTTTTGGTAACACTTTATAATAACTACACACTATGAATCATTTACTAAGCATTAGCATCTAGTGAATTCATTATTTGTTAAGCATTAACTCTACATTATTAAACGTTAGTAAGCAGTTTATAACTGGAGCTACAAATGCTCTATTCTTGACTTACAACCACATTTATAATGTGCTTAATAACTGTACTTTCATACTTTACTAATGATTTATTTTTCATTACTAAATTAAGTAATGCATTATTAACAAACCAGTTATTTAAGAGTAGTTGGAGGTTTTTAAGATCATTCAAAATGAGTTAGTAAATGATTAATAAACTATTGAAATCAACGTTTATATATCTTATTCACGCATATAGTAATGGTTACTATGTATGTTAATAAATTTTTTTTTTTAACTCAACTTCATCCAGTTTTGTGACCTAATCTAAAGTGAGGACTATTTATGCTTTATAAATCTCTTATTAATGACATATAAAGGCTCAATATCAAATGAACAATAATCTTTACAATCTTATCTAAACAGTAAAATTACTGTAAAGTTTAAACATTGCTGAATAACAGCTGAATAACAAAATACAACAAAATTGGATAAAAAACAACAATATAATAATTTAACAATATAATAGGATGCAATGTTTAAACTGTACAGTAATTTTATTTTAGATAAGCTTGCAAAGATTTATTTTTCATTTGATACAGTTTGATTTGTGTATCTTAAAACGAATAGGAATGATTAATGTCGTTTATGTTCTTTTTTCCTGTTTAGAATTTAACTGAGCCTTTTGATTGTCATTTATAAAGGATTTATAAAGCATATATAGTCCTCACTTTAGATTAGGTCACAAAACTAGATGAAGTTGAGTTAATAAAGCATTTATTAACATATAAATTAACTATTACTATATGGCCGAATAATAAGAATTATAAATGTAAATTTTAATAGTTTATTAATCATTTACTAACTCATTCTGAATAATCTTAAAAAACAACTAACTATGCTTAAATAACTGGTTTGTAAATAATGCAATACTTAATTTAGTAATGAAAAATAAATCATTAGTAAAGTATGAAAGTACAGTTATTAAGCACATTATAAATGTGGTTGCACGTCAAGAATACAGCATTTGTAGCTGCAGTTATAAACTGCTTACTAACGCTTATTAATGTAGAGTTAGTTCTTAACAGATAATGAATTCACTATTTGCTAATGCTTAATAAATGGTTCATAGTGTGTAGTTATTATAAAGTGTTACCAAAGTTTTTCTCTCTCCAACTAGATTTGAGCAAACACAAATGTAACCTTGTTGAGTATAACTAGTTGGCGATGTCTAAACCACACCTTCGCTCGACTGGATGAAATGCTTCCACCACGTAGAAATAGGCACCTGCGGCAATTCCATAACTTGCTGCTTCCCAAGTGAAAGGGCCTTATTATTGCTTCCTTGATGCTTCAATGAGTTAGATAAATAGAAATTATTTCCCTTTTAAATGTATTTTTACACATCTATTTTGTGGGTATATCGCAGATCATTTTAAGCACCTGCAGCCCACAGTCTTCTCACCCACGCCAGCATTTACCTATCAAATCTTGTCCTAGTTGCGTCAGGTCCTGCGAGTGCAGCTGTCTAGTATGGCAGCACAATATATCATTTTGAGATGTATTATGTCAATGATATCGCATGTGTGTGTCCGTAATAGTCACATCGCAGGATTAGATTGTTTATTTTATATTAAAACATATGGGCCCAGTTTCACAAACAGGGTTTAGCTTAAGCCAGGACTAGACCTTAGTTAAATTAGGCTATTTAAGCCACATTTATAAAATCAGCCTTAGAAAAATACATTACTGGTGTGCACCTGTTAACAAAAGATGACACTGACATATTTTAAGACATCTCACTGCAAGTTATATTCAGTTGAGACAGCTCAAACATGCTATTTATCCAAGACTAGTCTTAAACCTTATTTGTGAAACCGGGGGATGATGATATATTAAGGACCATGTTATGTTATGTTTGTCTCCAGAAAACCGTAAAGCACTGTTTATTTCACTTTTATCTTTGCTCTGTTGTCTTTATATATGCTTGTAATTTATTATGATTTATGCAAACGCACTGCAATGAATGAAATCTTTCCAAATAGATCTAATCAATTCATCTGGTGAAATTATATTCATATTGCAATATGTATCTCAGGAAATTGAAGTGATTTAAAAGTTTGCCTGTTGTTATTAAATGAATTGGTGAAATGAGATAGTAACAATGTATTATTATTAATTCTTATATGTTTTCTTATCTAGATATCGTTACATATATTAACAATATTTCTATTTCTATTAATAACAGCTGGAGGACCCCCTGCAATACTGTCACGGCCCACTGGGGGCTTGCTGCCCACAGGTAAAAAAAAAACAAACACTTTGCTTGACACAAAAAGTAAACATTATTGGTTCTTGCACATGAAGGACACTCTTTTTAGGACACTTCGTAGTAAGATGCAGCATGATTTTGACCAATGGCTTGGTGGTCAGCACTGTTGTTGTTACAGCATGAAGGTCCCCGATTCAAGCGCAGGCAAGGGCAGGAGGTCTTTCTGTGTGCAGTCTGTATGCTCTTCCAGTGACGTGTGGTAGAGCTGCACGATTAATCGAAAAAAGATCGCGTTCTCTATTCGACCCCCTAGATCACAGGTGTCAAAGCCAGTTCCTGAAGGGCCAGAGCTCTACGCAGTTTAGTTCCAACCCTAATTAAACACACCTGATTAATCTTATTGAGTGCTTTAGGCTTGTTTGAAACCTACAGATAGGTGTGTTGAAGCATTGCTGGAACTAAACTCTGCAGGGCTCCGGCCCTTGAGGAATTGACTTTGACACCCCTGCCCTAGAAGATCTTAATCCAGCATTTCTACGATTCTGCCAATCATATTTTCAAGTTCAGGAGAGAATCAAAGGCGGCCGCACAAGTCTTCTCATTGTTTTACATACGTTGCTCAGCGACATGGACACCTCCAAATGACGTTGAAAGAGTGACGCACTGAATTTATAAGTTATAGTTCACCCAAAAATGTCATTTCTGTCTTCATGTAATGATGTATTCGCGGCCGTGAAATCACACGTGACGTGAGCTGCTGACCGCAGAGCTGTTACCACAGAGCGGGCACGTGCCCTACTTAATGATAGACGCGCCCGCGTCTACTTTAGTAGACAGAACTTGCATAGGCTTTGAATAACAGGTAATAAAGTTGTAAATAACATTCAGTTTGTGGCACAGAGTGATCGTTTGGGAGCCGCGCGGGAAGTATGGACAGCACTTAGCAGTGAAAATGAAACCGAAAGCGCGCGCACACATCATTTAAATAATCATATCGCATTTTACAGTTATGATTACAACAAGCATTTAATGTGCTTTTCTTTCATAGTGAACACAGAGTTGTGCATAAAAATAACTGTTTAACAGTGTCAGTATAACTACTCTAGCCTATATGATGTTGAATATAATGTAAGAGGGTATCTGATAATGGCAAATGTCGGATTTTACCAGTGAATAAATGGTCTAATAATGTTGTCAATGACAGATTGCAAGCATATGTCTCAAACATAATAATTCAACATCCGAATTATGAAAAGTTGTACTCTGATGTAATCACTTTACTGTGCATTAATGTCCAGGACAAATTTAAAGTCTGTTCAAGCCCATCATTCAAAGTCTATTCAAAATTTAGCATTTTAACCAACAGTATAGCTACACATATTATTATTATTATTATTATTATTATTATTATTATTATTATTATTGTAGTTAAATATATATAATATATATAATTGTAGTTGTTTTACCATATGTTTGAGAAATAACAATAATAATAGCCGACTCATATTAACCTTTATTTTTACATCTACAGAATCGTGAGAAAATCGTGATCTTGATTTTAAGCAAAAAAATTGCGATTCTCATTTTAGCCAGAATCGTGCAGCTCTACCGTGTGGCTTTACTGCAGGTTTATTACAGTCTTTATTAAGTGAATTTAAGACGCATGTCTCTCAGCAGATAAGCGTTTGAAAGTCATGTCTGTCAGCGTTTGAATTAGGGATGCAACGATTAACCGATTTCACTGTTAACCGCGGTTTAATTCGTCACGGTTAATTAATCGTAAAGGCTTCTCAACACTGTGTTTCTGCATGGAACAAAACTGCTGGAACCTAAAGTTATGCCAACTGTACGCTTGTTTAAAGTTCCGATCTTGTACACAATATGCACGCACACTGACTCAAAGGCTGATTTTAACTAAAGGGCCATTCACATATCACATCTTTTATGCACACAAGTTCGTTATTTCCAATGAAGGCACGTGGTTTGCGTTCATATTAGTGCCTTTCAGACAGAGGTTCAGCAGTCTTTGACTATGTTTGTTCTATTTAAAAAGGGAAATACTTAACTAATATGATGCTTGAATTTACATTATACAAAAACTATTTATTTATTTTTGTTCTGTCATTAATTTTCAGTGTAAAATTATTACTTATGTTTAAATGCCAAAAGCATTTTCACTTACTTTTAGGTCCAAAGATAAATGGGTTATATTGTTTGTTTTTTATTGTTATTTTGTGCTGTATTAATTGGTTACTGAGCAGCGATAAATAACACTTTAAATAAAATATAAGAAGTTTTCATGTGATTTTTCTAAACTAATAGTATTTTGAAATGAAAGAACGCATAATAATTGTGATAACCGTGATACTGTGATTATTCCTCAGACTATAATCGTACAACCAAAATCTCTTAATCGTTGCATCCCTAGATTAAATGCCCTGTCAATCTGCTGACGGATCGGCTGATAGATGCAGCTTTCAAATGCGCCAGTGTGCCTGTAAGCACTCTTGTAAAATAATTATCATTAGAAACAATCACAGTCAGTCATATCTGTTGAGCTTGTGAACACAACGGCCAATCAGCAGTGTTCAAGAGTTCACTCTCACAGCTTGACAATAATTCAGAAGCAGCGTCTACTCCTAGGACAAGAAAACCCATGAATAATAATTAGACACTGATGCATCATCGAAGCACTCCCAGTCATATGCTACATCACTACATTTGATGCTGCTTTGATGAAGATCTTACACCTTGAAAAAATAAAATTAGTGGCGATAAGCACAAAATGAATCAGTTCTCTACAGTTAAAGCTAACAAATGCTAAAGTTATCTTAAAGGGATAGTTCACCCAACAAAATTCTGTCATTATTTACTCACCCGTCATTTGTTCCAAACATGTTTCTTGTTTTAAACATGTTCACAGTGGAAGATATTTTGAAGTGTGCTGGAAGCCTGTAACCATTGAATTTCATAGCATTTGTTTTTCCTACTGTGGAAGTCATGTTTTTAGTTTTCTTTACAATATATTCCTTTGTGTTCTTAAGAAGAAAGAAAACCTAAAAGAGGTTTAAAACCTCTTGAGGGCAAGTAAATAGAGTAACTTTTGAAGAATTCAAATGCAAAAGCCGCTAAACACCACTTTTGCCAAAAATGAGCTAATGACATTGAGTGAATGCTTTAGGCACATAGTACATATTCAACAAATAGATTTGCTTCAAAGCATCTAAATCCCAGGGTCAGCTCATTCAGATATAACAGTTTGTTGGCAAAAGCCGCTAAACGCCACTTGCCTTGACAGCAAAAGCCGCTATGTCCCGAGAACCAAGCAGAAGGCGCGAATCGAGTCATATGTAACGACGCGCTGATACGCCGGCTTTTATGAGGATCTGCTTTCAATTTTAAAAGACGGAGTTTAATGAATTGGATGTGACTGTCTGACTGTTAGTGAATGGCAAATGAAAACGTCCCTTACTTCAAAACACCACAGTCGTAAGTGTAGTGTTTTTGCGCAGTGACGCTACTTTGAAGGAGTCCAATTTACTATACATTAAACGGCAACTGCGCTTTACGAAAGACAGTTAAGATGCCGTTCTTTTATCCCACATGGATGCTATGTGGATAAACAAGGGACCAAGACCTTGAGTATGGTGAGAATGAATGAATGACAGCTTCTAAAATTGTCTGAGAAACATCCCCTTTTTACCCCGTAGGCCCACCTTGTGTTTTATTTGCTAATTTAAGCTATTTTTTTTAAAAGATAAGTATAATGTATAAAACTATACATTATTTATATTCATAATACCTATCTGTCTGATAAGCTTTTTTTATTAATGGACAATGCACAGATATTGATGTTTCATAATGTTTTACACTACATTATTTGAATCTACCAAGCTTAGCTTACAATGTTTACGTTGTTCTACTTACATTAAGTCTAAATCCCAAATATCAGAAATGACAACAGATTAAGATTTAATTAATGTCAGTTTTAATGTTATTGATTAATGCACTTGTCTGACATGTTTCATTCATTTTCTTTCTGCTTTTTCCCTGGTTTATTACAGTGAAATGAACCGCCACTTACTTGACAGATTTATATATTTTTAATTTTAGGGGATTTGTGTAATGTGTTTTATGTTTGGTAAAATAATTTGTAATTGCATCTTGAGTGATTTTCAACTAATTACACAGTCTTGTTTCAATAGGTGGATTTAGAGGTTTTTGCAAAAAAAGCAGTAGTGGATTTAGCTGGTTTTGAACCAAAAGATCTACCTTGCTAAAAACCAAAGAATTGTCTAAAGTGACATTTTTGAAAAAAAGTTATATATATTTTTTTTTATTTACCAGCTAATAACCTTCTCATTACATATAAAACGAAACTTCTGAACCTAGTCAGAGGAGCCTGATAGAAAATGCTCATTTACGAGAAAAGAGGTCAGATGAATTTAGAGTAGTGGTGGGCAAACTTTTTAGACCCGAGGGCCACATCAAGTTTTGCAAACCAAGTGAAGGGCCACATGTCAAATCCTTCAAAAAATAACTTTTATTTATAGTGGCAGTATGCATGGAACATGTAATATTGGACAGAAACATGTCACATTAACACACATTTTTTTAATCGTTATTATTGAGTCATATTTACAAGTCAAATTAATTTGCACTGCTATTTATATTTACTTATCAATCCTCATAAAACACTAAAATAATCCCTTATAAAATATAATAATAATAATGTAATAATTTTTACAGTGGAGAATAGAAAAGATATTGTCTGATAGAAAAAAAATCTCATATTAACACATAAAAAATAATTTGAATGTTTGCGTGAAAAATGCCGACTTAGGTTGTATAGACTTTAAAAACAGCAGTACTTTCTTGGCATATTAGACACACCGCTTTCTGTCCGATATTGGTGAAGAAGTATTTTGTTGTCCATTCTTCCTTAAACACACGACATTCAGAGTCAATTTTTCTTTTTTTTTTGTCTGACTCATTTTCAGTCATTAATGATCGAGTGCATTTTAATATCCGAGAGTGTTCTAATTTTACTGGTTGCGCTAACTGTACCGCGTGTAATACTGCCATCAAATGGCGTTCACTTGTATTGCATCATTATTTTACTAATTCTGAAACCAAACTGTTACTCAGAAGCAGCATTTTAAAAACTCTCTCGCGGGCCGGATGCAAGAGTTTAGCGGGCCGCATATGGCCCACGGGCCGTAGTTTGCCCACCTCTGATTTAGAGGGTTTTGCAGCTGACCTCTTCATTTCATTTTTTTGGTGAACTATCCCTTTAATTGATGTTCAACATCTCTGTAAATATAGTCAAGGGTTTTATGACACAATTTCAATTGGTTTGGAATTACATGATGGTGAGTAAAATAACTTCTGTAGGGATGGAGTAACTTTTTTTAGGTTCTGTCTTTGTATAATTGTCATAAATTGCAGGAATCACAGTTAGCTTTGAATGTTAGTGTGCATCAGTTTGTTCTTGTTTTTATTTTAGGACCTCCTCTAATCCCAGCTACTGGGATAGACACTCCACCCCACTCCAGAACCAGCACATCTTCCCCTTTGGCCCTTCCTGGAGTGGGACCACCTCCTCCTCTTCCTCCACCACTTCCTCCTTCCTCTTCTTCCTCCTCTTCTGCCTCTCTCCACCCTCAGTACACACTCTCTGAATGTAAGCTTTTCTATTCTCAGCTTGAGCACTTCTGGAGCTTACTGTCTCGTGTTATTTGTTTAAAGTGTGGTCGCACCATAGAAAACATCAATTTAAAAAAGAACGAAAAGTATTTCTACATTTTTTATTTTGATTCACTAAGTGAAACCTCAGTGCTTTGTTTTTCCTGACCATCTGAAATTGTTTATTGTTATTATTATTAGTCATCTCATATCCGATAACGTATACATCTCGATATAGTAGCATTTATCATTAGTAGGCTCACACGGAATCTGCGCACGCAGATTTTTAGCACATCATTGAATCTGTTTATTTACTTGTGTAAATGTGTGTAAATTTATATTTATTCAGTTTTTAAATTTATTTCAGTAATATTATTGACTAATATGAAAATATTCATACGATTTATTTACAATACAGTTGGTAAAGTCATATTTTCTGTCTTTCAGTAGATATATTATATGAGAGACTTGCTTTGTTTACCAAATAAAGTGGATCTAATTGGATTTGCGTTTTAAACATTAAATACAAGTTAAAAAGGTATTATTTTTTATTTTATATACTAAGGTTTTAGTTATGATACTCCTAAAATCATTCCGCATAAATCCGCAGATTTTTAACAAAATTCTCTGCAGAAATGGCAAAAAATGTCCGCAGATTCTGTCTGGCCCTAGTCATTATTAAGTTAGCAAGTGTTGACCACATGGCCAACTTTTTTGTTTATTTTTAAAGAGAAATAAAAAATGCATGTAAAAAAAACACCTTGGGCCTTAAGAGGTTATGGCAAGAATAAAAGCAACAAAAAAAGTACACTTACTAAAAAATACAGATGTTTTTTTTTTCCACAATTCACACATTACTGTCTGGCTTGTTTCTGTCCTATACTTAAGCTAAAAAGGCAATAATGGTCCAACATTCCTGCCCATTATCACCAATAAAGCCTAGTAAAACAGGCCATCAGTATATTGTAAACTGATAGGTTCAAATATTCTTTTCCAGTTATCAGAAAAATAATTTGTTACTTAATTTTAGTTTTGTGACTATTAAATTGTTTTAAATTTAAAATTGTAATACAACAGTGTAAAACCTATGAATGGTGGAAAAACATATTTCTGTAATTGTGTACCTGGGTCTCCACTTTTGCATGGCCTCTTTTGGCTTTAAGAAACTTATCCCTCATGTTTTCCCAAACTTTTTAACAAAAACGTTCCTCCTTTCCCACGGCTGTTGCATTTTTGCAGAATTATTGATCATCTGGTTATCTCTATGATCACGGATCATAAAGATGTCTGTACAGTCGTACTTGTTTTAGACCAAATCTCTTCAAAGTGTTTTATATTCAACTCAAATCAAAAGCGAACCCCCGTAAACACAGCGATTCAGGCGTCTAGTATTCAGGCGTCTAGTAATGGTTACTATGTATGTTAATAAATGCTTTATTAAGTCAACTTCATGCAGTTTTGTGACCTAATCTAAAATGAGGACTAATTATGCTTTATAAATCCCTTATAAATGACAATTAAAAGGCTCAGTATCAAATGAACAATAAATGTTTGCAATCTTATCTAAAAAAAAGTAAAATTACTGTAAACTTTAAACATTGCCGAATAAAAGAAGTGTCAAAATACAATTAGAAATAAATACAATTAAATAAAATTGGATAAAACAACAACAATATAATAACTTGACAATATAATATGACACAACATTTCAAAGTTATTTAGCGAAGTTTAAACTTTACAGTACTTTTATTTTGCATAAAATTGCAAAGATTTGTTTTTCATTTGATACAGTTTCATTTATGTATCTTTAAATGAATATAATTGAATAAAGTCAGTCATTTTCTTCTTCTGTTTCTGTTTAGAATATAACTGAGCCCTTAATTGTCATTTATAAGGGATTTATAAAGCATAAATAGTCCTCACTTTAGATTAGGTCACAAAACTGGATGAAGTTGACTTAATAAAGCATTTATTAACATACAAATTAACTATTAGTATATGCCTGAATAATAAGCTATACAGTTGCAATCAGAATTATTCAACCCCCTGCATTATTAGCCCCCCTGTTTATTTTTTTCCCCCAATTTCTGTTTAATGGAGAGAAATTTTTTTCAACACATTTCTAATCATAATAGTTTTAATAACTCATTTCTAATAACTGATTTATTTTATCTTTGCCATGATGACAGTAAATAATATTTTACTAGATATTTTTCAAGACACTTCTATACAGCTTAATGTGACATTTAAAGGCTTAACTAGGTTAATTAGGTTAACTAGGCAGGTTAAGGTAATTAGGCAAGTTATTGTATAATGATGGTTTGTTCTGTAGACTATTGAAAAAATATATAGCTTAAAGGGGCTAATAATTTTGACCTTAAAATGGGTTTTAAAAAATTAAAAACTGCTTTTATTCTAGCCGAAATAAAACAAATAAGACTTTCTCCAGAAGAAAAAATATTATCAGACACACTGTGAAAATTTCCTTGTTCTGTTAAACATCATTTGGGAAATATTTAAAAAAGGAAAAAAAAATTCAAAGGGGGGCTCAATAATTCTGATTGCAACTGTATGAATGTTAATTTGAATAGTTTATTAATCATTTACTCACGCATTCTGAATGATCTTAACATAGCATCTACTATTCTTAAATAACTAGACTGTAAATAATGCAATGCCTAATTAAGTAATGGAAAAATAATCATTAACAAAGTATGACAATACAATTATTAAGCACATTATAAATAAGTCAGGAACCGAGCATTTGTAGCTGCAGTTACAAACTGCTTACTAACGTCTATTAATGGAAAGTTAATGCGTAACAGATAATGTATTCACTATTTGCTAATGCTTAATAAATAATTCATAGTGTGTAGTTATTATAAAGTGTTACCAACATTTCTCATAATTATTTCTTTCAGTTGTCTATTGCAGAAATCAATCCATCATTGTTAAAAATACAGACATAAGAAGAATACTTTTATTCAGAAAGCATTGACTTTTACACAGAAATACTATACAAACATAGAGCATCATCAAGTATTAATAATAATAAAGTCTTGATAATAACTGGATATGCAAATTAAGGACTATTCAGCTTTGTGTCACAAGAAGAAAAAAAAGAAGCTTTTGTTTGTTTTAAATTCTACAAAAATTTAAAATATTACTTATTCCATGACATACATATTGGGGCAAGATGGATATCTTTTGAAAACATTATTGAATTATTATTTTCTGTAGGATGTTTACAATAATATATTTGTGCATAAACATTAGATTAATCGGTACTAAAGCAAAATCTGGAGTTAATCTTACAAAATAATTTAGGATCACAGTCCTAAAATGTGTACACACAAATGTATATATTAGGGGAAAATATCAAACTAAACATTTTAAAAAGAGGAGAATTCAAGAGAAACAAAAATATATAAAATGTAGATTATTTTTGTTTATCTAGAATTTAAATGTGTTATCTTTCCATTTCTAAAAATGTTTGGTGACCAAACTTATTTTAATGTGTGTAACTGTTTAATAAATGCACCAAAATATATTGTCTAAATTCACTGAGAAATGGATAAAAATATTTATTTTCAAAAGGAGCAATGTGTATAATTTAGTGAAGAGTGAAGTATTCTGAAGGCTGGAGTGGCTGCTTAGTTTTGCTGTTGCTACATTTTACACATGAAAAAGTTTTGAATTGTAAAGAAAATTTGAAGAAATACAGTTGAAGTCAGAATTATTAGCCCCCCTAAATTAGTAGCCGCCCTGCTTATTTTTTTCCCCAATTTCTGCTTAAAGGAGAGAAGATTTGTTCAACACATTTCTAATCATAATAGTTTTAATAACTCATTTCTAATAACTGATTTATTTTATCTTTGCCATTATGACAGTAAATAATATTTGACTAGATATTTTTCAAGACACTTCTATACAGCTTAAAGTGACATTTAAAGGCTTAACTAGGTTAATTAGGTTAACTAGGCAGGTTAGGGTAATAAGGCAAGTTATTTTATAATGATGGTTTGTTCTGTAGACTATTGAAAACATAATAGCTTAAAGGGGCTAATAATTTTGACCTTAAAATGGGTTTTAAAAAATTAAAAACTGCTTTTATTCTAGCCGAAATAAGACTCTCTCCAGAAGAAAAAATATTTTTAATTTCATTGCTCTGTTAAACATCTTTTGGGAAATATTTAAAAAGACAAAAAAATTCAAAGGGGGGCTAATAATTCTTCAACTGTTGCTTAAATGCATTTATCAAATTAAAGGGAAAGAACTTACATGCTGTATTAAGTGTATGTTTTTTACTTGGTTCATATGGTTAATCATGTGTTTGTTCTGCTGCAAACAGACAACTATGACCCTGAGGCCTATAACCCAGAGTCTCCAGGACTGACCGGACCTGGCAGAGCTCAGTACCGTCATTTCATCCCTCGCATCCAGACACAGAGACCCAACCTTATTGGACTCACGTCTGGTGATGGACTAAACTCTCGAGGTATACCAATGTTTAGTTCTACAAAGATTTAGTTTGTGGATTCCACGAGAGATTCTTTAACTGCTCGGTTTTCTTTGTGTTTTTAGCAGCTAACATAGTGATCCAGACAGAGCCATCAGTCACGAGTGTATCAAACAGTGAGATGAGGTACAACTCTGAGCAGGAGAACAGGAAGAGATGTCTACCATCTACAGATGGACCACAGGTCAAAAAACCCTGGATGGACAAGTGAGTGATCAGCGTGTACTGTAGAGAATAAAATATGGTGTCTTTAAAGTGTTTTAAACTATTTAAAACAATGTTACCTATTATTTTTAATACTATTGTTATTATTTATTATTATTATTATCTGTTATTTTATCTAAATTATTTGTTATTGTACAGTTTAATCATCACTGAATTTGTTATTATATATTATTAGGTTTTGTAAAACGCATGTTGTATTTTGACACTACAATATAACAGAGCCTTTAATTTGCAAAGCATAACTAGTCCTCACTTTAGATGAGCTCACAAAACTGTAGGAATTTGTGTTAATAAAACATTTTTTAAAGGTGCAGTAGGTGATCTGCCAAAATGCTAACCGCTTGACATATTATCTTTGAATGCCGTGGAGGGACTATGTTTTAAAGCCACGCCTCATGACAGCAGCGCACCGCGACATGACAGCAGACAACCCACTAGTTCATGTCATTCGGCAGTTAGAAATGTAGTTAGTGGTTGGCCGGCGGCGTGCTGAAATTACACTTATCACTAAGCCGCGCTTTTACATGCTATTTCAGAGCGAATATTCAGAGTGGCATGGTAAACAGTATAGGGCGGCTGTCATTAGCTATGCTTCCATCCTCCGCATTTTGCTTATAATAAAAAAAACGATTGATGGAAAGGAGAATATAAATAACATACCCTGCCTTGTTATCGCTGCAATGAAATATCCGTCTTGTTTTGCAATAATCCAAGTCTTTACTGGCGTTTCGGCGGAATAAACAACCGTAACTTTAACTTCTATTCGCGCAGCAGCGGTCAATGTTTGCTGATAGTAAGTTCACTGACTGAGCACAAAAGAAAAGCAACCCTTGCGACAAAACTAGACAGTTAATATTGTGGAGCACATTTCCCCTATAAATAATAATGTAGATATGCGTCCACGCTTTTGTATGCTTTCATTTGTTATTTCGTGATGTCTGGAAGATATTCGCATGGGGAAAAAATCGTTAGTAATTTATAATGAACATGTTTTTAAACCACATAGTAAAGTGTATAATGTGTACAACTCTTTGTTAATGAATGCTACCAAATACTGTAGCATAGTAAACTGATAAACCGTAATAAATACTGTAACGAACATTAGTGTAAACTGTGGTGTATTGTGATGGTGTATGATTATAGAAACTGAAGCCTATTGAATAATTTGTTTATTGCAACATTAGTGTCGTAAGACATCAACAACAGTTACAGTTAGTTTAGTTCCGGCAGTTTAAATCAAGTAATTATCTATAGTATGCTTCCAAACACTATAGTATTTATTTTTTCATGTAACATAGCTTATACAGTATATACCGCCTCGATGACAGGCAAATATATTTTAGTTCAGTAGAAAACTCGGCCCTCTTTATGATTTAAGGATCGTGCCCAACATATGTGGGTGGTAGGGGTGTGAACCTACACTGGTCTCACGGTTCGGTTACGATTATCATGCCATTGATTCGGTTCAATTCGATATCTCGGTGCATCACGGTGCATTGACAATGCTTTCCCCATGCACAGTTTTATATTTTGGGGGGTGGGGGGCTGTCTGTATAAACACACACACACACACAGACACACAGCACCAAGCAAGCGACACAGAGCATCACGCCCTCTCTCATTCACACACATACACGCACACAAACATAGACAGCAACACACAGCATCGCTCTCTCTCATTCACACACACACACACACACGCGCTTGCTCGCTCGGGAGCGATATTGTTAGACCGCCCGCTCCCGTTTAACTTACACCAGAGTTACCGACCGCTCCCGCGCTTTATTCGGAAATTTATTACCGCGCCACAAGAAATCTGGTCTGGTCCAGCGGCTCCCGCCTTACAGCCTCGGGAATGCAGACCTCTATCCAGAAGTATCGCCGTATCAGCCGAGAGGAGAGGAAAAGTCACGCTAGCAGGTCGAATGGGCCACAGCGAGAGAGAGTTTACTTTCATTCTCTCAATAGCAGTGAAATAGGGGCTTCTGCTGTAAGTGTCAGTGAAAGACTGTCCAGCAAACACACACGCAGTGAAATTGTGCACAGTTTCTGCGTTTTTAAGTAGTTGGAGCGTTTTAAATACTCGCGCTCGCCTCCCTCGCCATAGTAAGCTACCGTAACATAGCGCATATGAGATAAATGACGTCAGTACATAATAACCGGTTATGATTATTACTGAACCGATACCGAATTGTCCGCGTCTGCATCGCGGTGCTCCGAAGAAACAATTAATTTTGACACCCCTAATATGTGGTTATTTTCTAATTATATCTATTTTGAAATATGGTATAAATCGCAAAAATACAGACTTTCCTCTCTTTCCCATTCAGTTTTTTACTTCCTGCTCTCAATCTGAATTTCGCGAGTCACCAGAACCATGTGGTTGAAAACAACCTATTGGAGAATGACCATTATGTCACAATAAGATTTAATAAAATTTTTATTAGAGGTGTGAACCTACACTGGTCTCATGGTTCGGTTACGATTATCATGCCATCTATTCGCTTCAATTCGATATCTCGGTGCATCACGGTGCATTGCTTTCCATACACAGTTTTATATTTTCTTAACAGCAGCAATTCTTGTATTAAAATATATAAATATATTTACATTTATATACTATTTGTAATACAATTTTGTCATTTAATACAAACAGTAAGATATATAAACTGTACCTTTAAACAACACGAGCATTTATAGCAAATAAACAAATATACATATCCCGTTCGCTCTCTGAGCCTTGTCTTGGTCACGCGCTCAACAGAAAGATTGCGATTGCTGCGATTGGCGCTGGCGCTCTTCACAGATGAGTTACACTGATAAACTGCAGCCGCGATCACAGCTGATCCATAATAGACGTGGTGGAGAAGACTCTGCAGACACGCGCCCATGTCTGTATTCAGAAGTATCGCTGTAACAGGAAAAGTCACGCAAAGCAGGTCAAATGGGCCACAGTGAGTGAGAGGGAGAGAAATGGAGTTTACTTTCATTCTCTCAATAGCAGTGAAATAGGGGCTTCTGCTGTAAGTGTCAGTGAAAGACTGTCCAGCAAACACACATGCGGTGAAATAGTGCAGAGTTTCTGCCTTTTTAAGTAGTTGGAGCGTTTTAAATACTCGCGCTCGCCTCCCTCGCCATAGTAAGCTACCGTAACATAGCGCATATGAGATAAATGACGTCAGTACATAATAACCAGTTATGATTATTACTGAACCGGTACCGAATTGTCCGCATCTGCATCGTGGTGCTCCGAAGAAACAATTAATTTTGACACCCCTAATATGTGGTTATTTTCTAATTATATCTATTTTGAAATATGGTATAAATCGCAAAAATACAGACTTTCCTCTCTTTCCCATTCAGTTTTTTACTTCCTGCCCTCAATCGGAATTTCGCGAGTCACCAGAAGCATGTGGTTGAAAACAACCTATTGGAGAATGACTTTTATATCACAATAAGATTTAATTTAATTTTTATTAGAGGTGTGAACCTACACTGGTCTCACGGTTTAATTACGATTATCATGCCATCTATTCGCTTCAATTCGATATCTCGGTGCATCACGGTGCATTGCTTTCCATACACAGTTTTATATTTTCTTAACAGCAGCAATTCTTGTATTAAAATATATAAATATATTTACATTTATATACTATTTGTTATACAATTTTGTCATTTAATACAAACAGTAAGATATATAAACTGTACCTTTAAACAACACGAGCATTTATAGCAAATAAACAAATATACATATCCCGTTCGCTCTCTGAGCTTTGTCTTGGTCACGCGCTCAACAGAAAGATTGCGATTGCTGCGATTGGCGCTGGCGCTCTTCACAGATGAGTTACACTGATAAACTGCAGCCGCGATCACAGCTGATCCATAATAGACGTGGTGGAGAAGACTCTGCAGACACGCGCCCATGTCTGTATTCAGAAGTATCGCTGTAACAGGAAAAGTCACGCCCAGCAGGTCAAATGGGCCACAGTGAGTGAGAGAGAGAGAGAAATGGAGTTTACTTTCATTCTCTCAATAGCAGTGAAATAGGGGCTTCTGCTGTAAGTGTCAGTGAAAGACTGTCCAGCAAACACACACGCAGTGAATTGTGCACAGTTTCTGCGTTTTTAAGTAGTTGGAGCGTTTTAAATACTCGCGCTCGCCTCCCTCGCCATAGTAAGCTACCGTAACATAGCGCATATGAGATAAATGACGTCAGTACATAATAACTGGTCATGATTATTACTGAAACGATACCGAATTGTCCGCGTCTGCATTGCGGTGCTCCGAAAAACAATTAATTTTGACACCCCTAATATGTGGTTATTTTCTAATTATATCTATTTTGAAATATGTTATAAATCGCAAAAATACAGACTTTCCTCTCTTTCCCATTCAGTTTTTTACTTCCTGCTCTCAATCTGAATTTCGCGAGTCACCAGAAGCATGTGGTTGAAAACAACCTATTGGAGAATGACCATTATGTCACAATAAGATTTAATAAAATTTTTATTAGAGGTGTGAACCTACACTGGTCTCATGGTTCGGTTAGGATTATCATGCCATCTATTCGCTTCAATTCGATATCTCGGTGCATCACGGTGCATTGCTTTCCATACACAGTTTTATATTTTCTTCACAGCAGCAATTCTTGTATTAAAATATATAAATATATTTACATTTATATACTATTTGTAATACAATTTTGTCATTTAATACAAACAGTAAGATATATAAACTGTACCTTTAAACAACACGAGCATTTATAGCAAATAAACAAATATACATATCCCGCTCGCTCTCTGAGCTTTGTCTTGGTCACGCGCTCAACAGAAAGATTGCGATTGCTGCGATTGGCGCTGGCGCTCTTCACAGATGAGTTACACTGATAAACTGCAGCCGCGATCACAGCTGATCCATAATAGACGTGGTGGAGAAGACTCTGCAGACACGCGCCCATGTCTGTATTCAGAAGTATCGCTGTAACAGGAAAAGTCACGCAAAGCAGGTCAAATGGGCCACAGTGAGTGAGAGGGAGAGAAGTGGAGTTTACTTTCATTCTCTCAATCGCAGTGAAATAGGGGCTTCTGCTGTAAGTGTCAGTGAAAGACTGTCCAGCAAACACACACGCAGTGAATTGTGCACAGTTTCTGCCTTTTTAAGTAGTTGGAGCGTTTTAAATACTCGCGCTCGCCTCCCTCGCCATAGAAAGCTACCGTAACATAGCGCATATGAGATAAATGACGTCAGTACATAATAACCGGTTATGATTATTACTGAACCAATACCGAATTGTCCGCTTCTGCATCGCAGTGCACCGAAGAAACAATTAATTTTGACACCCCTAATTTTTATTATGAAAAATACTTACTAGACCACCAACTTTTTAAACTAAAAAATTTATAATTTTTTTTTATTTTGATTGTTTTATTCCTACAGTATATTCACAATACATATATACACAATGGTTACATTAATGGGTAGATTTCCTGATTTGTGCTGTAATGAAGACTTTTCAACTTTACAGGCCAAATTTTAATAACCAGCATAAACCCACATTTCCGAAAAAGCACCATTATGTCAACACCAAACTAGAAGTTCGCAGAATCCCTCGTGAGCTTAACAACATCACCAAACTCAATGAGCACTTCAGCAAGTTTGGCACAATAGTCAATATTCAGGTAAGTATTCTACTATGTCATTTTTGCTCAATACATCTACATTTATCATTATTTCTTGAATTTTTATGTAAAGCTATTGTTATACAAAATCACTTAATGTTTTTGTTGTTGCTGTTATTGTGCTTCCTGTGATGTCATGTCCACAGGTGGTGTTTGGTGGTGATCCGGAGGCAGCATTGATTCAATATACAGCCAATGACGAGGCTAGGAGAGCTATCTCCAGCACTGAAGCTGTTCTCAATAACCGCTTCATCAGAGTTTACTGGCATAGAGAGGGCACAGCCAACACACAGGAGCAGGGACCCAGTCAGAGCACAAACCCTGGACAACAACATCCCCCAACACACAAGGTTTGTCAGAAGATTGTGATGCTATTGATACTGGTGGAATGTTATGTTGAAAACAGCAAGGCTATAGACCAGGGCTATTCAATTGGCGGCCCGCGGGCCAAACCCGGCCCCCGAGGCAATTTGTTCTGGCCCTCCAAATAGTGTGACCAAGACATCAAGAATAAATTTAGTTCAGTCAAAAAACGGCCGCTATAGTTATGAAGTGACCTGCGTCTGTTCAATACAGCATGAGCTGCGCAGAGCGTGAGTCACCTGACAGTGGCGAGAGCAGCCGAATACATTTGAATATGTTTGTAGAAAAGGTCTTTTGTACAATGCACTGATATTGTTATTAGGGATGCAGCGATTAACCGATTTCACTATTAAATGCGCTTTAATTCGTCACGGTTAATTAATCGTAAAGGCTTCTCTAAGCCGCATTTCTGCATTTCTGTTCTGCCGCACGAAACGAAACTGCTAAACAAAGTTACGCCTAGTTGCCAACTGTGCGCTAGTTTAAAGTTCCGAGCTTGTCCACCGAAGCTAATACGCACGCACACTGTAATAACTATAGCCGCGGGCCGTTCCCATATCACGTCTTTCCCGCGCGCAAGTTTATTATGTCGTAAGAATATATGCCAATATGCGGGCGCAAGCGGAGCAACGCGCCCGCGGCTGTCTGGGCGCACGCAGTAGAAAACATCTCATGTTGTAGCGGTGAGAGTTGTGCTTAGCTTTCAGTGCAATGTAAACAAAAGACATGTTAGACGAACTATTATTAAAATGATTATGTATGTATGAACACAGATGATAACAGTTAATCTAAATATTGGTGCCGACCTTCATAACAATTATTATTATATTATTTTCTCCCGTTCCTCTCTATACACACACACATAATTAAATTGTGTAGCCCTATAAGCACAGAAAAACCTTCAGCATAAAAACTATTACTAATGAAAATGCCTTTTAAAGGTTTTTTAATATTAGTTAGGGATGTCCAGATCTAAATCTAGCTAATATAAAGCTTAAATTTACATTAGACGTGATAACTGTGAAACACTGATTATTCTTCACACTATATAATCGTACAACCAAAATCTATAATTGTTGCATCCATAATTGTTATGCAGTTCAAAACAGAACATATGAACGTATCTGAATGTAGAAGAAGCCTACTTAAGCAATACACTGATTTTGTTGTGATGTGAAATACAACATTTGAACGTTTGTTAAAAAAAAAAACTTATTGTACAATGCAGTGATGTTATATAGTTTCAAAATAAAATATATTAACATTTTAATGTAGACAAATACAACGTGGGTGTCTGAAGGAGCAAAAATACATTATTGGCTCTTATATGCAGTTGTGTCATCATTTATATTGCAAGTCATGTCTCTCCGGCCCTTCGTTTGGGATGCTTTTCATGAACTGGCCCCCGTGACAAACTAATTGAATAGCCCTGCTATAGACCATTTCAATGTGGTGATGCCATTGGCCCATGAACATTTCCTGCTTGTTGTCAAACTATTTTAATAACTGTAACAAGAGGCAATTCAATCATATCTCAACTTTAAAAAAGCTGTCATAATGTTATTTATCAATATGTGGACCTTTCAGGATTATTGGGAGCTATGGAAATTAAAAATATAAAACATTAGGACCATTGTTATTGTTTACATCTGTCGAAGTGGTCTCATGTGCTAATTCAATTCGCTGTGTTGTTCTTGTAAAGGTTGAAAGATGGAATCTTACTACCCAGCTTTATTTTTCTGTCATATTACTTTTTCATCATATTTCCTGCCATTCTTCTGCATGCTTTGACAGATTTTTTTCTTCAGGTGATTAACAAACAGCATCCTGCAGCATCTTACGTACTGAATAAGACCTTTCCAAAACACCATGCCGCCACAGGAACCGCAGGCATCACGGGCAGCACTGAACCAACCAGTCCAAGCCAAGAACCCTCAGTGGTAAAAAATAAATAAATAAAATGTGATTGTTTGCACACATATGAGAAACTCTATTCTAGCATGAGAATCAGATGTTTTTTTTAAATATAAATATCTAAACTTATTCGTACAACAATTGGGCCCCCTACCACACACTTCCCGAACCAAACATACAAGAAAATCTGGCAGTCCAAAATCCTTTCTCGGTCAAACACAGTTGTGAATGCTGCGTATTGAAGGATTAATTAACATATGCAAATCATGATCATTTATTATTTAGGTTGCGTGGATGTTTGAATTGAGATCCTTTTTTTTATGATTAATCATGCAGGTGTACAAGTAGTCATAGAAAACACCTTCTTCCGTCATATTTTACAGGAAAGACAAATTGTTTTCATACATGCGATTTGAATGATGTGGGAGGCAATCCCTCTGCGATCATTACAAATTTAGGATTAAGCTACAAGTAAAATAAAGTTATCAATCCATGGGTCACATGCATGCCAAACCATGGGTCGTGATCCGAATGGATGACAGATCAGCTGTGATTCGTTCTACTCATACATATATTATATATGAGGAATATCACACGAGTAGCAGTGCGATATGGCTCTATATCAGCACTGGTGGGAGGTGTGCAATGGCACCAGTGCTGATATCCAGCTATATCGCACTGCTACTCGTGTGATATTGCGTTTATACAACAGTTCGACGGCACAATCGTGTATATAAAAAAAGAAAATCAAACACAGAGGGCCCTATCATACACCTGGCGCAAGGCGGGACGCAATTGTTGTTTGCTAGTTTCAGCTTGACGCAAGAGTCATTTTGATGTTTTGCACCACGCTGTTTAAATAGAAAATGCATTTGCGCTCATATGTGCGCCCAGAGGCGTTCTGGTATAAAAAAGGAGGTGTGTTGAGGCGCATTGCTGGCGCGTTGCTATTTTGAGAAACTAGAATAGACTGTTTAATAGACCAGCTAAGAGGAAGTCTAAAGTCCAGCGCAGAGCGTGTTAGTTGTGCGCCTCATGCTTAATACACACAGGATGTACAGCAACACGCAAATATCTTTACAAACTAAAAAGAATTAAAGGATTAAAATATTACAAAAATTATTATTTTCTAGCCTACATAAATAGAAAAACTACTGCCTTTATGCTTTCATCTCGGGGGGCTTTTTCAGTTTATTCATGACAAATTGCTTTTGTATAATATTATTATTAGTAGTAGTAGGAGTATTTATTATGTGCATATTTATATTTGTTTTATTAAAAACATGCTTAGATTTGCTCACCTGTCAGCTTTTAGACCATATGGGGCATAGCATGTGTATTTGGATATAACTTGACCACACTTCATTATTACTGTTCATTTATTCGTTTGCTGGAAATTAGAACTGAATTTAGAAATAGTTTTAAAACAAATCTTTGCGCTTAACAAACGAAATTAATTATGTATAAGCTAATGGATGTCTGTGCGTACAACACGTTTCCTTATCCGTGAAAGTAAAGAATGAGGAGGCTCATTGTCTCATTCTTGCGCTGTAGATGGTCTGTTTAACTGTTTTCACACTAGTGAAGCCTTCAGTTTTTCCACTTACAAAGTCTGCCATGTAAATAGCAAATGCACTATGGTGCGATGCAATGAACTCTTAAAGGGAAGGGAGATGAGAGTCTGATTGGTTTATTCTTAAAACACACCTATAACTCATTAAGAGAATAAGCTTAACCCTATTAGACCATGCGCTGCGGCGCAAGGCGAAATTTTCCGTCCTTAAAATAGCAAAAAAAATAAAAAATAAACATAGCAAAAGTGGATTCTGACACACCCTTAATGCTTTTGCGTCCTGCGCTTTAGACTTTGCGCCTAGATCGTTAAAATAAGGCCCAGAGAGTCTAAAAACCCTTTTGTATTAGGAACTACTTTCTTTCACCATTCATTCACATTTGCAGCTGTCGTCAGAACAGCAGAAGCCGTTACTAATTCACCAACATCACTTTAGAGCTAGTGTTTGAATGATTCTCAAGCGTAATAAATAAAGTGATGACGAAACAGGTGATTTTGCTGACATTTTAAGATTATAAGGCTGAACTTGACATGAAATGCCCTCTGTCTACAGAGATATCTTCTTACAGTGTTACAGTATACAGTATTTCTCTGTTGCAATCGGGATATCACAATTAAATTATTAAAATAATAATTAAATTTTAAAAAGCAGCGCAATCACTACCAGACTCCTGTTGTGTTTGCGATAAGGAGGGGGTGTTCGGAGGTGAGGTCTCTGAATAACACTGTTGAGAACCAAGATAGGAAAGTAACTATTAAAATAGGCACTGTCCTTATAAATAAACTGCATAGTTGCAATCTATACAAAAGAGAGAGATCGGCTTATAATATCACTTACCAGTTTAATAATGATTTGATCAGCTGTAGTTAGAAAACACGCAATTTTATTCTTCTAAGCAAGGGTTTATAATGCGGTCCTGGTGCCATCTTGTGGATAGACAACGCAACCGTCTTTGGCTAATGGACACGGATGTGCTGTCTCTCAAAAATTATAAATATTTTGAAATAGGCACTATCCTTATAAATAAACTGCATAATTGCAATCTGAACAACTACATTCTTGATTAAAAAAGCCTCAAAAGTACATGATGTTGTCCAATAGCTGCAATATTTGTCAAACTGCAGTGAGTTTATTGATCTGCTGTCACTCTATGTGGCGGAGTAATACACAACGGTGAAGAGGCTGTACGAGTGCTGTTATTGCAGAATATCACACTGCTATCAGCCAATCAGATTCGAGAACCAGACAGAACGGTTCAGTGTTTCCTCTAGGAGTGGCGGCAGGACTTTTTTTTTTACACAGATCAGCCAACTATTTCAAAGACAAATATTACACGCAGTATAACAAGTCGAGATAGCATTCATGTAATACAAGCATGCGAATCTCTTGCTTGCGCGCCGATTTCCTCTGTTCGAGCACAGAACTTCTTGCATGCCCTCAAATTTACACGTTCAAGTGCAGATCTTCTTGTGCGCTCTCCAGTAAGCGCTGCTGAAGCACGATTTAGTGTGTTTTTGTGCGTTTTCCGACATTAACGCGTCCTGAAGTAAAATGAAACAGCTATAAACTCCAGCAAGATGAAGTCATTGTATGCAGAGCCATTGACCTTTATAAATAAAGTATACTTATGGAAACTGTGTTCATCTTAACTGAAAGCTACGCGGTGTTTGCTAGACTCACGCACCTGTCAGTCAGTCTGTCAGAGAGTCAGTCATCATGTCACCTTGAACAAATAGCGCACAGCACTACGGTTACAGAAAAGTTTGCGCTGTTTACCTCTAATATGTTTTGGTGCGATTATAATCCGCTATAAAAAACACGACTAAATGTTTTAAATAAGAAGCTGTAATGTAGCCGTGGCGGGATGGATTTAGGCGTGGCGGCCCGCCACGAATGAATGAATGTAGCGGAAACCTTGCGGTTGTATAAATAGAAATATATATTTTGGTTATAAATATTTTTAGAAATTATAGTTATAATAACTTTGCACACGGTATATACACACAGATAAAGACAAATACACAGAAATTAAGTGTTTCTAATTGACATTTGTTTCTATTTATCTCTTAAACAAGGGACTGACACCACCTTCAAGTTTAGTGAAAGGTCCGTTCTCTCGCACCGTGTTGAAGGCTGCATCAAAATCATTGGGAAAAACTGGCAAAGCACTGGAAGCTCAAGAGGTTCTGAAAAAGAAGCAGGTGAGATTTACCTTTTCCTTCTCACCCCATAAGCCGATAGCATCTGTTCCACCTGCTTGGATTGCACAGTCTGGTATGTACTTATGAGTGCACTAACTGTCTGATCTCTGTCCCTCAGGAGGCGCTGAAACTGCAGCAAGATATGAGAAAGAAGAAACAAGAAATGCTTGAAAAACAGATTGAATGTCAGAAGGTATGATGGGTAATATCATTACTGTAATGGCTGCTTTTTATCATTTAGATCAGGGGTGTCAAATTCAGTTCCTGGAGGGCCGCAGCAGTGCACAGCTTAGTTTTAATCCCGCTTTAACACATATAAGCTGCGGTCACACTGGACTTTTCTCTCTATAGACTTCCATTCATACGCAAGCAAATCTGTCAGACCGGAAACACAAGCTCGTGCGACAAGTTTCACAGTTCGCTGCGTTGCAAAGTTCAAGATTGGTGAACTCTGAACTCTGAAATCGCATCATTTGACTGCGTGAGACCAATCAAGGATCAAAACATGACCTCTCTGGACAGAAATTTCAAATATGGACCAATCGCTCACTTTTTTAAATGTCCAATCATCTTGTTTAATCCCGCCCCTTTTCACAGCGCCGTACAACAGAATTTCGCAAGCTCGAACTCTAATGTGACCGCAGCTTTACCTGTAGGTTTCAAACAAGCTCGAAAGACTCAATTAGTTTGATCAGGTGTGTTTAATTAGGATTGGAACTAAACTGTGCAGAGCTAAGGAACTGGATTTGACACCTGTGATTTAGATTTAAGATTAAATGTGAAGTCAGTGAATAATGGTTGAATGGCACCTATTGGTCAAAAGACATAAATCAATCAATCGTTCATATGTTGATTGTTTTCATGATTTTTTAAAGTGAAACCTACTTCAAAAGTATTCAAAAACTCAATGTTTCACTTGGTCTGATGCTCCTTACTAACCTTGTTGCTTTTGGCCTCTGGACTGCTTTGCTCCTTATGGAACTGAACTGCTCGGCTCCTTAATTGCTGCTTACAGCTATGTTTTTATACATTTTTCAGTGAATGTAGCCACTACTTTTTGATGAATTTAAACAAAACAGTCTTATTAAACCATTGTATACATTGGTTACATGGGAATTGATTGCATTTAAAGTCAAATTAGTTATTACAAAAAAATACAAACTACGAATTCCAACATAATTTTATATTTATTGATCTTTCTTTACATTTGTTGTTTATTAATTATAATATATAATATTAACATTATATATATATATATATATATATATATATATATATATATATATTTATATATATATATATATATATATATATATATATATATATAATAGGTGGGCATAGATTAATTTTTTTAATCTAGATTAATCTCAAAATTAATCTAGATTAAAATGGCTCATTTGAATTCTGCCGAAGGCATTCAGAATATGTGTGCTACCCAAATTATACATCTTTGAGAACGGGTTTCTCAAGCCGGGTGGCGCATTAGACCGGGGGCTCATCTCCTGTTTCCAAAGTGCATCACAAACTGCTTGAGAAACTGTTCTACTATGATAATTGGTGATGAAAATAAATGATGTTCAGTAAGATGTACTTGTGTTTACTAACTGTTTATTCAGTTAAACGTGAATTTTGAACTGTAGGCCTACATAAGCTCTAAATAGCAATTTTTGATTACTTAAATCCGACTAAAGTCAAAACTGAACTAAACAGAAATGGAATTAAGACATGTGGAGTATGCAGATATTAGTGGCATTATAGTAGTAAACACTGCCGTCTTTAGGACCTTTCGCCATGTTTTCCGACAAGATCCACACGCGGCTGTCAGTAAAGGACCGCGCACACACATACACAAACACGCACACACATCGCGAAATGCGGAAATTTTTTTCTTACCATTTGGCGTGAATTATTAAATTCCATGACACTCTCACCAGTCCTTACTCCTTATTTGCGTCTAGTACCTCCGTTTGTCACGATGGCATGAATGAAAAGTTCGTGAGTTAGTGAAACTGCCGAACTGCAGTTAGAGTCAAGCATCCTGCTGATTTG
The DNA here is from genome assembly GCA_903798195.1 of Danio kyathit. Classification (NCBI taxonomy): domain Eukaryota; kingdom Metazoa; phylum Chordata; class Actinopteri; order Cypriniformes; family Danionidae; genus Danio; species Danio kyathit. Next base: position 50,252,286 of record LR812539.1, read on the forward strand.
ATTTAAAAGGGCACTCTTTTGTCAGACGGTTCACCGGTCAGGTATACATCCGCGCTAATATATCAAGGTGAAAGTCATCATAGCTTGCATAAAATAGACCCAGCTCCCACCCCACTTTGAGAATAGATTAATGGCGATATTTTTTTTATCGCGCGATAAGAGTCTCGCCCACCACTAATATATATATATATATACAGTTGAAGTCAGCATTATTGGCCCCTGAATTTTTAGCCCCCTGTTTATTTTTTCCCCAATTTCTGTTTAACGGAGAGAAGATTTTTTTCAACACATTTATAAACATAATAGTTTTAATAACTCATCTCTAATAACTGATTTTTTTTGTCTTTGCCATGATGACAGTAAATAATATTTGACTAGATATTTTTCAAGACACTTCTATACAGCTTAAAGTGACATTTAATGGCTTATCTAGGTTAATTAGGTTAACTAGGCAGATTAGGGTAATTAGGCAAGTTATTGTATAATGATGGTTTGTTCTGTAGACTATTGAAAAAATATAGCTTAAAGGGGCTAATAATTTTGACCTTAAAATAGTGTTTAAAAAAAATTTAAACTGCTTTTATTCTAGCCGAAATAAAACAAATAAGACATTTTCCAGAAGGAAAAATATTTTCAGACATACTGTGAAAATTTCCTTGCTCTGTTAAACATCATTTGGAAAATATTTAAATAAGAAGAAACAAATTCAAAGGGGGCTAATAATTCTGACGTCAACTTCAATTAGTAATGGGCGATATAAACGATATGCGATATAAACGATACAAAATTGGCCTACGATAGAGATTCTAATTCTATTGCACTATCGCGATAATGCATGTTTGATGACGCAATCTACCCGCGAAATTAAGAGCAACGAGCTGCAGCCGGCTGCAACGCATCATCTTGAATAAACAACAGCGCGACCATTTCGCTCGCATTTGCGACAAAAAATAATAAGCTCGATTGATAACTTAATTCACTTGGCCACTGTAAAACAACATGCTCTTCACACTAACTTATGGTGTATTACGTTGGAAATCTATTGTGACTGTAGCACATGCTGAGCTCTCAACAACAGCACTAAGCAACGCATGGCACCGAATGGCGACGTGTCGCACAACTTGCGAGACTCATGCATGGCATATCGTGGCTTGTCACACAGATTCCCACACAGTGCTTCCCACACAGATTTTACCTGGGCGGCCGATATATTATTGGGGCGGCCCGGTTCTGTGTTCGCGAGAAACTGAGAACACTCTGCCACAGACTCGCATGCTCTGCATGCAGACCCACAGAGATGCGCTGGATACAGAAGAGCGCGAAGACTAAATAGACTGATCCAGCTCATTATTTGGAGTGACAATACATTTTCCCCGGACATGTCCAAGAATCTGCTTTCGCTTTCGATATTAATTGTATTCATTTTTGCATTACTTTACAAGCAATCTTATCTGGTGCGTCTCAATCTCTCTGCAGCACCAACACAGCAGACAGAGAGAGAGAGAGAGAGAGAGAGATAGAGCAGATCAAGACACCAGTTTTAATTTCATTAGGAGAACAAAATGTTTAAAATCAAATGTGTTACCTTAGGCTGCAGGTTAGAAATATGTTTTTATTTAAAGTATCTGCAATACACAATTTCATTTGACTAATTTAATACTGGAAGTAATTTCAGTACAGTGTAAGTTCCTTAACGAAACACCAGTTTTTTTGTTCTCTGTAACTTGGCATTTAGGAACCAAGGACTTAAAAGAAAAGTCTTTCTTTCTAAAAGGCACTACATTTAGTTTATTTATCTGCAACATTGTGTTGTTTAATTACAGTTTTGCTTTTGTACAATAAATGTTCTCAAAATGACATGCAACGTTTCTTTATTTCTTAAATAAAATAGCAGTTTGGCTTTCCTAAGGGTCTCTGTAACCTGTTCTGAAATGGTTCTATTATAATTTATATATCGCAATATATATCGTTATCGCAAGAGGCTGCAATGTATATCGCAATATGGATTTTAGGCCATATCGCCCATCCCTAACTTCAATATTTATATACTAATTTCTATACTGTGATCCTAAGTATTATTTTGTTAGATTAGTTTCAGTTTTAGCTTTAGTGCTGACTAATCTTTTGTATTTGCACAAATATATTGTTAAGGATCCCATAGAAAACGTTCATTTAAAAGAGAGCTCAATGAAGGCTGTACACATTTATGCTGAACACTGTACCTGCTCTAGTACTCATGTTTCTTCTGATTGGGTTTTTGTTAAAAAAAAATGTAAGAAGGTTCCCAAAACTTATCTGACCTTACTTCTACAGGTCCTGATAAACCGCCTGGAGAAAAACAGAGGAATGAAGCCAGAGGAGAGAGCGAACATCATGAAGACTCTCAAAGAACTGACAGAAAAGATCTCTCAGCTGAAAAACGAGATCAGCCCGACCGCACAAGCTACTGCCAACACAACACAATCCAAGTCAAAAACAGACGTAAGGCAGTTCACAAAGAAGGACTTTCCTTTGTCACACCATAGATTATAGTAGTATTTTTTGTTAATAACCATCCTTCCCCCTTATTTTTATCAACCGAAAATAACTTTTAACTCCGTATTATAACATAAAAGGTGTCTAAGGTTAATTTTTGCACAATTACAATGACAAAGTATCTGTCAAGCAAACTTAAATGGAAAGTGTGATATGGCTTTGTTTGGCAAATTGTAAAAGTTGTGTTTTTTCCATATCAGAGGATCTCAGAATGCTATGCATGTTCTGTGACTTTAATGTGAAAACATGTTGGGGAACATATTAGCACATTAATTTCACATTCATTTAATTTCCTACATTTAAGTGAACTCTGAATATTACAGATATTACTGTATACCTCTCCATAGTCTCACAAAACCACAAGCTCTTATAAGATCTCCTTTCAGTCATCTGTGGTGACATAGATTGCTATGTACGGTTTATTAGCATTTCAGTATTTGTTTCCAGTATAATACTTGTCCTTCTGTAGGCACAGAAAGAATTGCTTGACGCCGAGTTAGACTTCCACAAGAAGCTGACATCAGGAGAAGACACCACTGACCTGAAGAGGAGGTTGGGACTGTTGCAGGTGGAGGTAAGCAGCTGTGTTTTTTGTCACTATTGTAAATGTAGTTTTGTTTGTTTTTATTTTGTTTTTGAAAGTTATCAGGTTTTACCTGTTGGTTTTAATTATTGAGTGCATTCATTTTTTTTTCGTAACTGTAGTTTAACTTAAAACAAAAAGTTTTGAAGGTGCAGACTAATAGTGGAAGATGACCAAGACATTGCTTCCAGTCTCGGAGACGTAACATGCTCTGAGGGCAGTTCTAGAAAATGTAATGGGGTCCATGGAGTCTTAAAAAGTATTCGATAGTAATAATGACAGAAAAAAGAAAGGACAATAGTAATAACTGACAACAATAATAATAAGAATAATAAAAAATAATAATAATAAAAAATTAAAAATCACCACTACACCAACTACTACTACAGAAAGTTACTAATATTACGACTAATACTGCAGCTGCTACTACAGCCACAACCACTACTACTACTAGGGTCTACTACTACTGATACTACTACAACATCTACTACAACTGATACTACTACAACAACGTCTACTACTGATACTACTACAACATCTTCTACAACTGATACTACTACAGCAACGTCTACTACTGATACTACTACAACATCTTCTACAACTGATACTACTACAGCAACGTCTACAACTGATACTACTACAACATCTTCTACAACTAATACTACTACAACAACGTCTACTACTGATACTACAACATCTTCTACTACTAATACTACTACAACAACGTCTACTACTGATACTACAACATCTTCTACAACTAATACTACTACAACAACGTCTACTACTACTACTGATACTACTACAGCAATCACTGCTACTACAACATCTACATCGACAACATCTACTATTTCTGATACAACTACAACAACGTATCCTACTACTACTGATACTATTACAGTAATTACTACTGCTGCAATATCTACATCAACAACATATACTACTTCTGATACTACTGCATCGACTACTACTACTACTACTACTACAACACCTTTACAACTTCTGGTACCACTATTCCAACGACATCTACTACTACAGAAACTACTACAACTACTACTTCAACAATCCAAACTACAAATACAATTGTTACTTCCACAATGACTACTACTACTACTACTACTACTACTACTACTACAACTACAGCAACCTGAATAATGACAAGGGTAGAAATACTTGTAATAATGATAATGAGGAGATAACGGGAGCACAGGTCAGAGTAGCAATAATAATAGTAATGGTAACAAAAGTAAAAGTAATACTATTAATGATAATATTGAGGAGGTGAGTGAAGGTTGGGAAATCAGGAAGAGGACGATAAATTTTAATAATAAATAAGAATAAGAATAATAAGTAGATGACATAAAGGGAGAGAAAAAAAACGGAAAGGAAAGGAAAGAAAAGGGGAAGTAGAGAGAGGGAAAAATGTTTTTAAAAGTCTTAATCGCATGTTTACGAGGTCTTAAATTTTGTTTTTGACTCCAAAAAAAGCATAAATATATTTATTTTTCTACTAATATTGACAACGGCATGCTCAATCCCCGCGATTAGTTCGGGCCGGGGCACGTCCTGCCAAGCTCCTCCATCCGGGTGATGTTATGTAATTTGCGACAAACATGGGAAGGTGATGTGGCGCTCTTCCACATGTAGCGAAACCATAGAGCGTAACTGACTGCAAAATGGGAAAATGTAAGTTTGCATACTCCTGGTTAGAAAAAGACGCTGAAAACAACCACGAGGCCTACTGTACTTATTGTGTAAAGACAATTAGTATATCGTCGATGGGCATAAACGCTGTAAAGTCTCACATGCTAGCCACAAGGTTGCTGTTGGCCACAGAAAACAGCTGCAACCGTCCATCGCCAGTTATTATGCACCACCAGCCACACCACTACCCAACACGACAGCTGAACTTGTCAAAACAGCTATGACAGCAACCTCTGCCCCGATGTCTTCCCACATCACGGTGGCTATAACCACCTTGTCAAGGCAGGCTATTGCATATATTATTGACCAAGTTGAGAAAAGATGATTGTTGCACTTTGTTAATTAACGCATATTTTAATAAATCTTGCCTTTGGTTTCATGTATTCTTTCAAGCTTTGTTTCTTCCGAGCTTATCTGAGTTCTGTCGGTTGTGCTCCATTGATTTAACTACAACTGTTTATTAACTACTGTTTATTAAGTTAAAGGTTTAATTAGAACTTGAAATGGCGATGAGGTCCTAAAATATTCTGAGAAGGTCTTTAAAAAGTCTTAAAAAGGTATTGAAATTACTTTTAGGATTCCTGCATATACCCTGATTACTAAACCTTAAAGACTTTTTTTTTTTTCTAATTTAACAAAAAATAGGACATCTTGTAGTATGGGAGGGGGGTTGAGGACTTTTCTGCTTCAACAAAATACATCACCTAGTAAACAGTGAGAGAAAAGCCATCAATTCAGAAAAAAAAGATAACTCTCAGTCAGAGAGCAGAACTTCAAACAGACCAATTAATGGAGAATTATCATGATGTTAATCAGGGCTCGAAATTAACTTTTTTGCTTGGTAGCACCGGTGCTCCCAACTTCAAATATTTAGGAGCACCAGAAAAAAATTAGGAGCACCCACCAAAAATGAATGAGCACCGCTGCAAATAGTATACTTATATATACTATACAAGGGATTTATTGTATTTGAAAACAACATCAATTAGGACTACCAAAAACAATAAACAACTATCTAACTAATGCTGCGATGACTTAATATTTGTTCAATAATTCCAAAATAAATGTCTAATAATTATAAAATATTATTAATGATGACGATGATGTCAATAAAACTAACAATGAATAACATTTCTCATCATCATGCTGCCTTGAATGTGCTTGAATGTAAATTATGTGCTACAAAACAGTCCTACTGTTACTTTATGAAAAATATATCTATGGTTTGCAGCAAACACAAATGAAGCATTGCCGTAAGAAATATTTATTTTGCACTATTGATTTTATACGCATGTCAATTTAATAAATACTATTTCTGCTACAAAACAAACGAAAGATTATAATAAATCATTCAATCCAAGGCGGAAAGCTGCAAATCAGCCAGTCATCAGCAGGGCCAGACAGAATCTGCGGACGTTTTTTGCTATTTCTGCTGAGAATTTTGGTAAAAATCTGCGGATTTCTGCGGAATTATTTTAGGAGTATCATAACTAAAACCTTAAAATGTGAAATAAAAAATAATATCTTTTTAACCTTTATTTAATGTTTTAAATGCAAATCCAATTAGATTAACAGTAAATAGTTAACTGTAAGTAAATAAACAGAATTAATGATGGGCTGAAAATCTGCGGAAAATCTGCAAAAAATCTGCGGAATTCTGCGCGCGCAGATTCCGTGTGGGCCTAGTCATCAGTAATTAAATAGAAAAATAATATACATTTCAAGAAAGAATACACAAAAGAAAGTAAGAAAAGTCTCACTTTTAAAAGTTCTGGTTTCGGTTTGTGTTATTTTAAATGCCCAGTCTCGTGAGCTGATTTTCATTTTTCTGTGTTTGTGGAAAAGCAGGCGACTCAGCCGTCCCAATATATGAGGGGGGCAGAGCAGGATTCTCGTGATGACCACCGGCGCAATACCGGTCTTTGTTATAAGCCGCATCAGTTTAAACTCAGTAAAGGCGAGCTTCTTTGGCGATGACGTGTACAGTGTTAGATTTTACATTTAGCGGACATTTGCGCTGAACACGCAGTGAATGCAACGCATCGAGATTCGGTGTACTTTTCACTCTTCAGCCGTTTGCATTTCCCGCGGTCACAAAAGCTCCTTGTCATCTAACAGCTGAAAGCCTTGAGTGATTCACAGCTAATATGAACCAACATAGCGGCAGGGAAGACCGATATTCAGCACGTTTTTAGAAAAAAATCAAAACAGGTCGCACTACAACCAATATATGCAGTCGCACAAATGCTCTTAAATATATTACGAGGTTGCAAAGCTTAAATTTCGGGCGCATATGCGACCAAAATGGTCACATTTCGAGCCCTGTTAATAGATGTGATTACTGAAGAGGAATCAAAAGTAGATTCCCAGAAAAGAGACAGAAGACAGGTCCACAACACATGAACTAGACTTGAAGATTCAACAGTTTGGATTAGGGTTGGGTTACGTTGACCAATTTAGAATCGTACGATGTCTAATTTGAAACATCGCAATCGGACGGTGGCTTCATCGTCGTAGGCGGGGGTGGGGTGGTTGTTGTTAAATATCAATTAATTCATAACTAAGTAATTAATTGTAGCCTACTGTTTTCACTACCTGACCCACATGGTCTTTGCTTTACCCATAACGAAACCATAAATAAATAAAGTTACACACAAATTACCACCTGTCGATCACTTTTTTCCGCGGGACTCTGGCATGAATAAGCAGTGTGATCTGTGTCCTTATATAATGGCTTTTTCCCACAGCTGGTGGAGGAGACGAGAGTTCGTTTGTAGTTCACTGTAATTTGTATTGTGATTGATGATAACTTCCTTATTTTATTATTATTATGAGGAAATGATAACAAGATGCTAGGGCTCGACAGTTTTGGTCGCATATGCGCCTGAAATTTTATCTATGCGACCTAAAAATATATTTGGAAGCATTTGTGCAAGTGCATACATTTTCACTGTTTTCACTGCAAAATCCTCACCGCGTTCGTGGATTTAGGAGACATTTGTGCAGAATGCATCTTTGCACCTAAAAACGCCAAACGCAGCGCTCAGGAACAGATTAAAACAGTTGTTATGCAATTGTGAACTTGCTGAAGTAAAAAAAAAGCCTGCAATGCTTGCCCCGCCTTTGTGCTCTTCTTATTGGCCCACTGCTCTAGAACTGAACGCGAATGGATTGGTTAATATCAGCTGTCAATCACTCAGTCAATGCCTTCTGCCTTCAGATGACAGGAGCTGCAACCGCGAAAATGTGAAGCGCTGAAGATGAGAGAATGAAAATAACACTGACAGATTTAGTTTTAGAAACCACCTAAAGTTACATCTTATTAGCGATCATGTGATGAATGTTAATCCACCATTTACACTTTTCCAAGAGTGGATAAAAGACTTCCAGTGGCTTCAAGTACACTATAAAAAAAATGACTAAAGCCATCCACTGTAAAGTCTGTGGGACAATATTTTATTGATCCAGTTACTTTTTCACTGTAGAATACCATGGCGAACAAATACAATTAACATATAGACCTTTTTCCAAATTGTGTGCCAAGTACCTTTTCCTATGTCTGTGTTAGGATTCCTAGCCCAAATAGAATGCAAGTTTTCAGAGGCATCCTGATGTTGAACTGACTCGAATGAAAAACAACATTCTGTGACAAGGTTATAATAGTTTTGGATTTTTCATTAGTTTTAGTTTCTATTTCGTTTTGACTTTTTGTTTTCAAATTCAGTTAGTTTGAATTAGTTTTTAGAGGGAGATTTACTAGTTTCTATATTTTGAAAATGCTTAGTTTTAGTTTAGTTTTTTATTAGTTTCAGTATTAGTTTTTTTATATATATGAATTAGAATATTTGTTAATGCAAAATACAAAATGATCAGAATATTGTATAACACCTCAACCAAATATGTATGAACACTACTCTATCCATCCTCAAATTCAAATACAACAGCCCACAAGATAGCACGCCTAAGTACTGTTCAATATGTGTGCAAGGCTACTTCTGGGGTTAGATAAACAGTAGTGATGGAAAGTTCAGATCTTTTCCGTAAACCTGATTTTTCGTGACAATCCTCCCATGTTAGGGCTCAACATATTAAAAATATGTAGTCAGCAATCATAATTTCAGTCAGTTAAAACATCACCATGATCAGAAAAAATTCCTTACAATTACATTTTGCAACCCAACTGAAGCATGATTCACTTATTTAAGTTCCATTTTGATTTTCTGCTATGAAATAAACTTACGTTTGGCCAGATCCTCTTATTTAAGTCCTCGGTTTACCTGCGCTGCAGTTGTTCAAATTTAGTTCAGTCACAGCAGGCTGTCATGCACTGTTTGTGTTCGGTTTACTGAATCACACATCCGCCTTATTATGAGTTCGCCTATTCTCAAATCCGATCTCTGTGTACTGTTCTAATAACTGAATAACTCAGGAAATCGGTTTATTTCGAGTCAGAAGGCGTATCAGGAACGTTAAAAAGTAAGTCTTTGTGGATAAGTGCTTACTGGAGACGCGAATCGCCAAATGATTCAGTTCGATTTGGTGAACTAGTTCAACCGGTTCACTGATCCTGTTAATAAGAATGATTCGTTCAGGATCAGGATCACTAATACGGAAATAAAACCCATTATTGGCACAAATTTGTTAAATTTAAGTGTCTGCTCGGGTGGTATTCAATGTTGTCACCGTGCTGCTGTCATGTCCAGTTGTTGTTTTTGTCGCGGGAGCAACATCGAGGACTGACTGGAGGAGGACTGGCTTGATCTGGCCAATGGCAGCAGGATTACAGACTCCGATATGCTGTTCGGCTCAAACACCAGGCGTAAAACTGGCATTGCGAAGTAAATAAGTTTACTTCTAAAAGGCTTATGTATTAATACATTTACAAAGACGAAAATGAAGGATGTTTTTGCTATAATTTTAATTAGTTTCAGTTTTAGGTTTTTAAAAAAAATCTCATTTTTATTTTTATTTCAGTTAACGAAAATGTTTTTTCAATTCTAGTTTTCGTTTTTTTCATTCGTTTTCATTAACTATAATAACCTTGTTCTGTGGAGCTAAATGCGCCATATGTTTTGAACTCGTTTCACATTGATGAAAGCTCATCTGATTTTCTGGTATTGCCTGATTATATCTGTAAAGCTGTTTTAACTACTGTATAAAGCATTATAAAGGTGACTAAGCAAAACGCACTAATGTACTCTAGACTCATAATCATAATCCATTCACCCAGACATAATCTCATGCTCTGACGCAAGCACTCATGAAACAAGAGTGACAACGAAAACATCACAACTGGCACTAGGCTTAAATTAGCTCGTGTGAAATATGCATGTCATTACACTTCATCTCCTGCACATTTAACTCTGAGCACTTCCCAAACCCCAAGGACTCGTCCCTAAACAACACACATGCCTGTCCTTACACTGATGCTTTTCGTTCCATTAATGTTTGATTGGCTTTCACGTAAGAAATGAGAGGAAGAATGAGGGGAAGACAATTAATGGATTGGAGAGCAAAACGGATAAAGTATACTGTCTGAAAGACTTGTTTTCTAAGCGCATGAAAGTGAAATGACCAACATTTAATGTGACTCTTCGTCTTCTCTTTTTTTGTAAGTTTAGAATTTCCCGTTGCAATATTACATTGTTTTATAAGTTTGACGACTTTTTATTTTAATATATGAAAATTGTAATCCTCGCTAATTCAAGTAAAAACAATTTGTAACCTTGTCCCTGAAGTTTGGACACCCGGTAGGTAGCGGCAAAGAGCTTAGAATGACCAAGAGGCGACACTCAATAGAACGTTCCATTGCAACAGCAGCCCCGGATTCCGCCATTTTGGAGTGAAAGCGGTCGGCTGTCCATTGGATCTTATTGCTGTCGTGATGGCAAGCAGCTGCTTTGTTTTTTATTTATTTATTTAAAAAGTGCATTAAAGCTGAGATACAACCTGAAAGACGACAATACAACACTTACTATCACAATCATCAGCACTTTTAATAGTTTATTTTACAGACTTATAATATGCTGTTGTTCTATTGGAGTTTTTATTCCAAAACGGCTGCCGCGCCATCTAGTGGCTGTTTCCCAAATCGCAGTAGAGTGTCGCCTCTTGGTGATTCTATGCTCTTTGGTAGCAGTGATTCTGTCATCACGGGCTATACACTTATTTCACGCGACCGCCATTTTAGAACACAAAAGCGAGGCTGCGGTGGGAAGAAAGCCGGAAGTATAGGATCAGCACTGTAAACATTGCAACAACATGCTGTGTACTACAAATCTCCAGCTGTTGCTGTGACTTCAAAATGCAAAAATGGTGTAAACATCACTTTAATATCATTCAGTTCAGTTTAATATAAACAATAAAAAGCATATTAGGCATCAAACAACATCACAATCTCTTTAAGAGTGATACGCTTAAGTGTCCTCCTAGACTTCAGTCTAGGGCAGCAGGTAAACACCGTGGGGCCGCTTCCCTGCTTCAGCCTATGTAACCCGGTGAGTGATAAAACAGTGCAGTCCTCTGTAGCACCTCTTCGTGTTGTCTTTAACAGTGTTGTCCTCGTACTGAAGTTTTAAAAACGTCAATTTCCCGCTAACATTTACGCGCCGCTGAGCGCACTCATAAACACTGCTGATTTGCCGTAGTATTCACCAGTGCTCAACAGAATGACTGTGAAGGTCCTCAGTTCACCGCTCTTCAGATTGAAAACACACATAGACGGATATTGGAGCGTTTAAAAGCCGTGAAGATCAGCGGACTCATCAGCGGATCGCTTGTCTGTGTTTGCACTCAGTAAACAGCAGTGCCGGTGAGTTTGGTGAACTGATGACCTTCACAGCCAATCAGAGTGATTTCTGTTGAGCACGTGAACACAATGGCCAATCAGCGCTGTTTAAAAACTCCATGAACAGTGTCTTAAATGTTATCGAGAAATTGGCGTTTTTTTATATTTCATTACGGAAATTTTGTATCGTGTCAAGTCTAATATAGTGAAAGAATCAGTTCATTAACTTGAGTTTGATGAATGGCATCTAAAATGTGAGTTTGGGAAAGAAAACGTTAGCTAAGTAGTGCCATTTCCCTTAACTTAGCTGAAAATGAGGTCAAATATCCCTTTTTATTTTCACTATTCATTCAGAACGGACCTGTGGGTCACTCGGAAGGCGCTGAAATCATAAATTTGTGTCACTTTCTCTTTGCTGATAAGATATACAGCCAGGTACACAACATTCCTGTGTGACTCAGTCTATACTTTCAGGTTTCTTCCCACCGCAGCCTCGATTTCGCTTTTAATAATGGCGGCCGCGTGAAATCAGTCTATGGGAAATGACCTAATCCCCTTGTGTAGCCATGGTTACAAGCTTGTGATGTTCAAATGTTTGTTGTCATAAAGATTAAAATGTAGCATCTCATTTGTTGACAACCATATAAACATTCATCACACTAGATGGAGAGCTTCAGGAACTTTAGAATCAACATTAAATATGTAAATTTATGTTTTCTAGACAGAAATTGAACATGAGCGACCTCTTAAGTTGTATTTCCAACCACACGTTGGAGGCAGCATTAGTCTCTGTAGCATTTACTCAGCTTATTATTTCATTCTGTTTAGATTTGAAGAGAATGACTGAAAACGAAAGCATAAAGGCCCAATCCCAATTCTATTTTTGTACCCCTACCCCTTCCCCTTCCCCTTGGCCCTTACAACCGCGGGTTAAGGTCAGACGATCGCGACTGCTGTAGTTATTCCAGTTGTGTTATTTTTTGGTATTTATCTTCAGGAAATCACTGAAGGCATATATTATGTTATCATAACGATCTAATGTGGCAATAAGATCGTAACTGTACTGTGTATTTACACAGCAACCGTATTCATCTATGTAAACAAACAAAAACAACATTAACATTATAGCAGACACTGTAAAAAGCTCATTTTCAGCCACTAGACTGCTCTGACAGGGTATTCGAGTGTCATCGAGTGTCAGAATGTTGTAGGACTGCTGTACAGGAGTTATTATTAGAGATTATAGATCGCGAAATTTAACGTTTTTTTTTTTTTTGCGTTTTTTTTTTAAAGCATGACCGTAAAACATAAACGCGGTTATGAATATAATAAAACATGTGTTTGTTTGTCGTAAAAATTTGTAATAATGACAAAAAATACAAATTTCTGGATCTCCTTACTTCCGGGTTCAGCAATACTACCGTTGTGCCAGGTGTATTCTGGGAAATATTCTTACCCCTACGTTTAAAGTGTGCTCCTGAAAAATCTTTGTTCGAAGGGGTGTATACCCCTTGCCCTTAGCCCTACGCCTTCAAGCTAAAGAGAATTGGGACACCCCTACCCCTTGGCGGGCACGCGCAAAACGAGGGGTAGGGGTAAGGGTAAGGGCTAAGGGGTAGAATTGGGATTGGGCCTAATTGGTCGTTAAATCACTGAACCAAGTTGTTCAAAACTCGAAATTCATTCAGTAATAAAACACAACTTATTTCCTCAGATCATTGCAAAGAGCAACATGTTTAACATTAAGGGCTCTAATTTAACAATCTAAGCGCAAAGTCTAAAGCCATGGCGCAAAAGCATTAAGGGCGTGTCCAAATCCACTTTTGCTATTTTATTGACAGAAAAATATAGTGTGCACCTAAAAGGGTTGTGCTTATTCTCTTGATGAGTAATGGGTGTGTTTTTAGTATTAGGTGCATTAAACCAATCAGGGTCTGTTTCTCAATATGCGTTCTTCAGCGATCTTGCTTCCTCGTGTTCTCGTGTAACATCATCATCAACCGCCAAAGTTCAGTTCCAAAACTCAAGACCGCAAGAACGAAGGATGCGTGAAACTTTCTGGATGTGTTCTTGGTATTGAGAACGCATTGATGCAGACTCGAGAAATCCCAGAAGTAATTGCGACTGAATAAAGGAGATGGGAAGCGCAACATTTTATATAGATTTATTATTAATGTTCGGAGATATAACTTGTTTGTCTCAGGAGTTTCCCTAAATGAGACGATGAAAGTAAACATTACCATGAAAATCTTAATAAAGGCATAAACACATTAAGGGTGTTTATTTGCTGAAATTCGTATTAAAATCTGTTTTGTGCAACGTATATTTGTAAGGTTTTTATGCATAGTACATACTGTGAAATGAGGAAAAACAATAAATCATTGTATAAATGCTGTAATGTTTAAATAATTTTCCATTAAAAACGCATGAAGGTCATGTGACCATTAGGAAGAACCAGGGAGGCATGCTTCATCTCACTTCTCACAGGACGCGTTCTGTGTTCTCACAGTCTCCCGAGTTTGTTCTTCCGAGGTAACTTGACAAGAACAGTCTCCACAAGAATGCAAGTAATGTTCTCTGCGTACTTGGAATTGAGAAACGGCCAGTCTCTCATCTCCCATTCCCTTTAAGGGTCAGTTGTTTTGCGCCATGGCGCATTTGTTATTTACAAAGAGGTGCGCAATGCGGCGCCAGGCGAATACAATATATAAAGTATAAATCAGCCTTAAGATGTTTGTTTGTTTTTTCTGTAGTTCAATGGTGCAATTCAATTAGTATTTCAATGGCAATTCAATGGTTCAATTAGTACTGTTCAATTAGAATACATTTATTTTACCACTAATTTTGTGATTTTGCATTTTCTCTTTGTTTATGTGTTTTTGATATTGTTATATATGTCTTAAATTGAATACTTAATGGTCTTAAAAATGTTTTAAAGTCTTAAATTTGACATGCATATGGTCAATTTCAACTCCCCCCAAAAAATCACCCTTTACCTTCGGTTTTTACACTACACTCGTGTGGCTTCATGCGCCCTCACAGACTCTAATTATGGATTCTGGGTATTGCTTTGTGTTAAATTGAATTGATGTTGAAATTATTTCTGAAGAGCCCCTATTATACATTAAAAAGGGTCATATTTTGGTTTTGGGGGTCTCCAACAACAGGCTGATAAGCGTGCAAGGTCAAAAAAACATTTTCATTGTCTTATAATCTGCATTTATTTTTACCTAATTATCCCAGCGACTCCCATATGATTCGTTTAGCGATTCATTTGTTCCCAAACCCCTCCTTATCGCGATGCTTATCTGCGCTGATTGGACCGATGACAGTCTGTTGCGATTGGTCGAGAGATGGAAAGAAATGCCCACCACGGCTTATCAACAATGTTGAAGTAGTCAGAGTCCAGATTGTATGTGTGAGCATACCTGCCAACACTCCCGCTTTTACCGGGAGTCTCCCGTATTTCAGACCCATCTCCCGCCACCCTCCCATTTTGTTATTTCTCCCGGAAAACTCCCGTAATTTCAAACAGTGACACACATTCAGTATTAATCCACTCAGTGGCAAAAGATGAACTATTTTGAAACTTTTCTGATCCTGAAGCACAGCGTCTTCGCGACATGATTCAACCGGCGTCTGCTACAGTGTTCTTTTTCTTGCTACTGTGTTTGTGGGCGTGGCCAGGGTTTCAATTTTCCCGGGTTTGCGCATGCAACCAATGGGCGGGGCTTAAGTTCCATGTTGACGTCACGCCTGCACGGCTAAAGACTCGTTATCAAGACGACTATGAGTCGACTCTTTTATAGATGAATCAATAGTTTTAAACACTGCACACTTTCAGATTTAAGCCTCAGCTGGATATTTCATTTCACTTAGAGCTGCATGGAAGGTCATTCTCAAAAACCATGATAGAGGCTCTTTAAAAAAAAACAAAGACAAAAGTTAATTTAATTACAGTTGTCATACAAGTCATTTTCAGGTCATGTAGTTTAAGTCTAAGCAAGTCTCAAGTCATGGGTACTCAAGCCAAAAAAATGTCTTTGTGAGTCAAGTCAAGTAATTTCAGTCCCCCACATCTGACTGTACTATACAGCAGTTTAATAGTATGTTTTAAAACTACCTAGGCAACACGGTTGGGACTAATACCAGCTGGGCGTGGCAAACCATCACTGGCACCAACCCGAGGCAGAGGGAGGGGCAGAGGGCGGAACCTCAGGGGGCGTGGAGGAGCCAATCACATGGTGGTAGACCACCGGCCTCGAGCACTCTCCATTATTGGATTCACTCAGGAGGAGAAGGAAGAACTCATGCCGCATTTTGTGGTAAGACTTGAATATACATAGTATGTATATATTATAATAAACGTGAATATATGATTATTAACTATTCACAAACTTTTTGATTAATCTTCAGAAATTTGGTGAAATCGAAGAGCTTCGTGATCATGATGCTTCCAGTGTCGTGATGACCTTCAAAACCCGCAGTGAAGCAGAAAACGTACACGGCTTTTTACAGTTTCTTTTTATTTGACCTATATTGCGTGAGGTTACTCAATTTTCCTGTCTTTTTTTTTTCAGGCTGCAAACCAAGGGGCGAAGTTTAAAGGTCGAATTCTGCAAATCTCATGGTACAAACCTAAAACCCCCTCCGTGTCCACAGAACCAGAAGAGGAAGAGTCAAAGGAAGAGGTCAACACTGCAGGAATCCATGTAATGACGGTAATCACATGGCAAGAGTGCACATGGTTTAGGTGTTTTAATGATATAATTAGCATTGTCAAGCAAATGATAGGCGAGCTTGCAGGTTTTCAAGGTTTATGTAAAAGATCCTCGCTGTCGGGTAGAGACTAAAGAAAACTTGACTGAAACCAGCAAGGTTATAATAGTTTTGGATTTTTCATTAGTTTTAGTTTCTATTTCGTTTTGACTTTTATGTTTTCAAATTCAGTTAGTTTGAATTAGTTTTTAGAGGCAGATTTACTAGTTTCTATTAGTTTCTATGTTTTGAAATTATTTAGTTTTAGTTTAGTTTTTATTAGTTACAGTATTCGTTTTTTTTTTTGTATATAAGCATATTTGTTAGGTGCAAGAATCAAAAACAACAAATATTGTTTATATAAAATATATAAAAACATATATAAAATATAGATAAAATATATATAAATATATAAAAACATATATAAAATAAAGATAAAATATATATAAATATATAAAAATATAGATAAAATATATATAAATATATAGAAAATATAGATAAAATATATATAAATATATAAAAACATATATAAAATATATATAAATATATAAAAACATAAATAAAATATAGATAAAATATATATAAATATATAGAAAATATAGATAAAATATATATAAATATATAAAAACATATATAAAATATATATAAATATATAAAAACATAAATAAAATATATATAAAATATAGATAAAATATATATAAATATATAAAAACATATATAAAATATAGATAAAATATATATAAATATATAGAAACATATATAAAATATAGATAAAATATATATAAATATATAAAAACATATATAAAATATAGATAAAATATATATAAATATATAAAAACATATATAAAATATAGATAAAATATATATAAATATATAGAAACATATATAAAATATATATAAAATATATATAAATATATAAAAACATATATAAATATAGATAAAATATATATAAATATATAGAAACATATATAAAATATATATAAATATATAAAAACATATATAAAATATAGATAAAATATATATGTAAATATATAGAAAATATAGATAAAATATATATAAATATATAAAAACATATATAAAATACAGATAAAATATATATAAATATATAAA
The DNA here is from genome assembly GCA_903798195.1 of Danio kyathit. Taxonomy (NCBI): domain Eukaryota; kingdom Metazoa; phylum Chordata; class Actinopteri; order Cypriniformes; family Danionidae; genus Danio; species Danio kyathit. The sequence continues at coordinate 50,269,760 of LR812539.1, forward strand.
AACATATAAAATATAGATAACATATATAAAAACATATAAAATATAGATAAAATATATATAAATATATAAAAACATATATAAAATACAGATAAAATATATATAAATATATAAAAACATATAAAATATAGATAAAATATATATAAATATATAAACACATATATAAAATATAGATAAAATATATATAAATATATAGAAACGTATATAAAATATATAAAATATATAAAAACATATATCGTATATATAAAAACCCAGCCATACATTTTTTGAAACCTGTATTTAGAGGACACATGAACACTCATCTACCGCTACCATCTACCCATCCTCAAATTCAAATACAACAGCCCACGAGACAGCAGCCTTAAGTACAATATGTGTGCAAGGCTGCTTCTGAGGTTAGATACACAGTAGTGATGAAGTTCAGATATTTAACGCAGATGTTAGTACTCAACATACTAAAAGTATGTAGTCAGCAATAGTAATTTCAGTCAGTTAAAACATCACCATGATCTGAAAAATGTCTTATAGTAAAGTTTTGCAATCCAACTGAAGCATAATTCGCTTAAATTCCATTACGATTTTCTGTTGTGAAATAAACTTGCGTTTTTTCGCCAGATCCTCTCATTTAAGCTTTCGGTTTACCCGCGGTGCTGTTGTTCAAGTTTGGTTCAGTCACAGCAGGCTGTCATGTGCTGTTTGTGTTTGGTTCTCTGAATCACGCATGGGCAGTATTATCGGCTCACCGCTTCTCAAATTTGATGTCAGAGTAACATTACTGTCCTAATAACTGAATAAGAGTATATACTGGATTATTTCAAGTCAGAGGGGGGTATTAAGCAGGTCGCACACCAGAAGCGCCACACATTTTAGAATTCTAAACATAGGTTTCTATCAGGGTACACACAGCGGCGCCGCAAGTCACAACTCAGGACAGCGCCATCCGATTAGTTTCATTTTAAATAGCATGCGAATGTGTGCGTCTGGTGTGCGATACTTTCAACTGTCATGTGCGCTGAGCGGCGCTGAGCGGTGCATCCGGTGTGTGACGCCCTTTAGGCTTGTTAAAAAAGTAAGCAGTTTGTGGACAAGGGCTTACTGGAGACGCGAATCATTTTTAATGATTCAGTTCGATTTGATGAGCTAGTTCAACCAGTTCACTTAGTAGATCCAGTTAAAAAGATTCCTTCGCGATACAGAAATAAAACCCATTATTGGCCACAAATGTGTTAAAGTAATAGTTTTAAGTCACTGTATTTAATGCTGGCACCGTGCTGCTGTCATGTGCACTCCTTGTTTTTGTCGCGGGAACAACAGCGAGGATGACTGGAGAAGAACCGGCTCGATCTGGCCAATGGTAGCAGGACTACAGACTCTGAAGGGCGTCACAATCACACACCGGATGCGCCGCTCAGTGTCGCGACACAGCGCGCACATGACAGTTGAAAGTATTGCACACCAGACGCGCACATTCGCATTATTTAAAATGAAACTAATCAGATGGCGCTCTGTAGCTCAGCATATATATGAACAGTGTCCTGAGTCATGGCTGGGCGCCGCCACTTGCGGCGCCAGTGTGTGTACCCTGATAGAAACCTATGTTTATAATTCTGAAATGCGTGGCGCTGTGCGTCACCGAGCGGCGCTTCTGGTGTGCGACCTGCTTGAGGTGCCCTACGGTCAAACACCTGCAGCGCAAAGTAAATAGATTTACTTCTAAAAGGCGTACAGTCAGATTTTGTATTAAATACATTTACAAAGACGAAAACGAAGGAGGGTTTTGCTATAATTTTAGTTTCTGTTAGTTTTGTAAGTAAACAATACAGTTTCAGTTAGTTTTAGGTTTTTAAAAAACTCTTGTTTTTATTTCAGTTAACGACAATTATTTTTAAATTTCAGTTTTCATTTTTCGTTCGCTTTCGTTAACTATAATAACCTTGGAAACCAGTATGCATATTGGGTCTCAGATCTTGACATCCTTTAAGCCATTTTAACATGCAGTGTTCTTTGCTCATATGCAGGAGCCAGTCAGCCCCTTTCTGCTCCCAGAGGAAGAGGAAGAAGACGATGAAGACGACGATGAATATGAGAGCCGCTCATGGAGGCGATGAGGAAGGCGAAGCGCCGCCACTTTTTGTTCAAGGACTTTTATTTTAATAATTTTTTTTCTGTTTGTAATTTAAGTCCATTTGAATGAGACCTTTTTTTCTAAATGAGGGTTTTCAGTATTTTGAGAGCTGGAGAAATGAAAAGGGCAAGGAGCGTTCTCTGTCCAGGAGAACATATGAGGATGTGAGAAGACTTGCAGTGTTTCTGTCTCTCTGAAATTCTGCATTATATATCAAACTCTCACTTTTGCTGAGAGCGAGCGCAAAATGTTTCGACCACGAGACATTTTGTTTCACTGTGCATGAGCAGATGTCAGTAACTCACAACATTTGTGACTACTGTGAATTTCTTTTAATCACTAAATCTATTCACCCATTACCCAGCACGAAGCTTCATCTGCACTTTGTGCCACTTTGGCCTTGGTAGAAATGATTTCGATGGCATCGTTCCCATTAAAGGCATCTCTTTCCTTTGTGAAGAAACGAAATGCCCTCATGATGTCAAAGCCCTTCAAATCTTTTGTATCCGATTTCCAAAAATGACCCAATATAAATGTATATATCCCTAGGTGAACTTATTATTTTTTTCCTTCTCATAATGTGCTACTTCCTGTAAATATTGAGTCTGTAGAAGATATATGTGGCACACTTTGTTTTGCTCAGTGTGTTGGACTGTTCATATTTATTTCTCACATCTAGGTGATCTTCCAAAACCATAAAGAGTTTGGATGAGGATTCCGAGAAAATTGTTAATTGGGGTGAACATAGGTGTCGTGAATGTATTCCAGATTGATTTACATTTCATTTACGCCTTACGTCGTCAGTGTACCGCTGGCGTTTTATAAGATTTGTGGCTCTTTCTTTTTTTTTTCTTCAGTGTATATTGATTGCAGTGGTCACGACTTTTTATTTTAGCCGTTAAAAATGAATCACCAAACGAATCTCGTTCAGAACAATTTAAATCAAGGGTGTCCAAACTCAGTCCTGGAGGGCCGGTGTCCTGGAGAGTTTAGCTCCAACCCTAATCAAACACACCTGAACATGCTAATCAAGCTCTTACTAGATATACCAGAAACGTCCTGGCAGGTGTGTTGAAGCAAGTTGGAGCTAAACCCTGCAGGACACCGGAGTTTGGACACCCCTGATTTAAGTGAACTTATGGCTTCAGCTAAACCTTTTTTTTTTTTTTTTTTGTCGTCGTTGAACCGCAATCGTGTGTAATTACACTTGTGGAGAACTTTATTTCCATTATTGACACTCCAAAAGCCTGGTCCTGTGGAAAAGGGTCAAAAACATACCCTTTTCTGTAACCTTAAATATTATCCTAGAGCATGCTGGCATCCGTATGCGTGTGTTCATTTGGGAAAAATAAGAAAATATATGTACGTATGCATATATATTTTTTTAATGATCATATTTGCATACTTTGCTAAAAACAATTAAGATATAAGTTCCTTTTAATAAAGGATCAGTGTAAAACTTTCCTCTGTCTATGGTAGATGTGGCATTTGAAATCGCACGTTAATATGCCATCGGAATCCAAACATTCAGTGACGCTCCTTTTCCCCAGCGCCTCCCGATTAGCTGTACATATTGTTTTTGTAATCTCCACTCAATAACTCAGTCGCTCATGTAAAGTCTGGCCGGTCTTTCTGTTGGTTTTGTACACGAGTCTTGTAGGACTCAGGACTGTGTGAATTTCAAGAATGGATTTTGATCATTTATACGACTGTTTTATTATACCACATTAGTACGATGTCATACATTTAGCGTGAATAGATTTGGACTTTATTACTGTTTATAAAACGTTATTAATGTATTTTTCAGTTTGCTGTTTGTAAAATGGATTTCTAACAGTTGCATGTTTGCTAATCAATAAAGATAATGGAATGGAGGTGAGAAAGGAGAATATGAAGGGGGCAAAAGAAAAACAATTGGCTAAAAATATAAACATTTGCAACTAATTTAAAAAAAAAAGAAGAAGATTGAAATCTGAGCTAAAAGAATGACTGAGAAAAAAAAGAAGGAAAAACTCTATGATCCATTCCAAAAATTATTACCCTCTGAAACAGTTGTCGTGTGTTTTTCTTTGTGTGCACTGCAGTCAATGATTTATGCTTGAAAAACATTTTCAACACCTGTCTTTGGGAATTTTTGCCCATTCCTCTTTGCAGTACCTCTCAAGCTCTATCAGGTTTGATGGGAAGCGACGGTGTACAGCCATTTTCAGATCTCTCCAGAGATGTTCAATAGGATTTAGGTCTGGGCTCTGGCTGGGCCATTCAAGGACATTCACTAAGTTGTTGTGAAGCCACTCCATTGATATTTTGGTGGTGTGCTTTGGGTTATTGTCCTGCTGGAAGATGAACCGTCGCCCCAGTCTGAGGTCAAGAGCACTCTGAAGCAGGTTTTCATTCAGGATGTCCCTGTACATTGCTGCATTCATCTTTCCCTCTATGCTGACTAATCTTCCAGTTCCTGCTGCTGAAAAACATCCCCACAGCATGATGCTGCCACCACCATGCTTCACTGTAGAGATGGTATTAGCCTAGTGATGAGCGGTGCCTGGTTTTCTCCTAACATAACGCCTGGCATTCACTCCAAAGAGTTCAATTTTAGCCTCATCAGACCAGAGAATTTAGTTTCTTATGGTCTGAGAGTCGTTCAGATGCCTTTCGGCAAATTCCAGGTGGGGAGTGGCTTCCGTCTGGCCACTCTACCATACAGGCCTGATTGGTGGATTGCTGCACAGATGGTTGTCCTTCTGTAAGGTTCTCCTCTCTCCACAGAAGAACACTAGAGCTCAGACAGAATGACCATCGGGTTATTGATCACCTCCCTGACTAAGGCTCTTCTCCCCCGATCACTCAGCTTAGATGGCCGGCCAGCTCTAGGAAGAGTCCTGGTGATTCCAAACATCTTCCACTTACGGATGATGGAGGCCGCTTTGCTCATTGGAACTTTCAGAGCAGCAGAAATGTTTCTGTAACCTTCCCCAGCCTTGTGCCTCAAGACAATCCTGTCTCAGAGGTCTACAGACAATTCCTTTGTCCTCATGCTTGGTTTGTTCTTTGACATGCACTGTCAACCCTGGGACCTTATATAGACAGGTGTATGCCTTTTCAAATCATGTCCAATCAACTGAATTTACCACAGGTGAACTCCAATTAAGCTGCTGAAACATCTCAAGAATGATCAGTGGAAACAGAATGTACCTGAGCTCAATTTAGAGCTTCACTGCAAAGGCTGTGAATACTCATGTACATGTGACTTTTCAGGTTTTTTATTTTTAATAAATTTGCAACAATTTCAAAGACTCTTTTTTTCACATTGTCATTATGGGGTATTGTGTGTTGAATTTTGAGGAAATAAATTAATTTAATCCATTTTGGAATAAGGCTGGAACATAAAAAAATGTGGAAAAAGTGAAGCGCTATGAATACTTTCCGTATGAACTGTATTTGCCATGTAAGTGATGATTTAGGTTACATTTTAAAGTAATTTAATGGCAACAAGAGATGAGTCATTGGCAAAGACTTTTACATTGCAAGGGATTGAAGCAAGGTTATGAAAATTGGTAACTTTACTTTTTAACGTTTTGAATTGATCCCTGCTATTAGAATATGTGCCTAAAACCTTTACACTAGGTGACATCAAGCCTCTTATTAAAAAAGGCTCTGTTCTTGCTCCCTTTTTACATTATACAGTGCATCCGGAAAGTATTCATAGCGCTTCACTTTTTTCACATTTTTTATGTTACAGCCTTATTCCAAAATGGATTAAAGTCATTTATTTCCTCAAAAGTCTACACACAATACCCCCTAATGACAATGTAAAACAAGAGTTTTTGAAATTTTGACACCTATACACACATCCCAACAAACAATGGCTCTTTGGGAGGCGCTGAGTGATGCAATCATTAGTCGCATTGAAATTTTGGTATATTTTGATATTTTTATGCCATCATTAGCCACCAGATGTCACCAAAGTCTCCACATTTTTGATTGGTAAGAACGGGGGCAGCAAGGTGGCTAACTGGGTTAGCAAGGTTGCCTCACAGCCAAAAAGGTTACTGGTTCGAATCCCAGCTAGACCAGGAGGCCTTTCTGTGCATGCTCTCCCTGCGTTCACATGCGTTACCTCAGGGTGCTGGTTACCCCCAAAGGCCTGTGGTGTCCAGTAGGTGAACTGGATAAACTAAATTGATTGTAGAGTCTAAATGAGAGAGTGTGTGGTGTTTTCCAACACTGAGGGTTGTACTACTCCAATACTGAACTCTTGTGCAAACCTCCTAGTACTAAAATAAAATAATTATTAGAACAAACCCTGAATCAAAACGATTAAAAGTATGTGAAGAATTGAGTCAAAATTCATTCATTCATTTTCGGCTTAGTCCCTTTATTATTCAGGGGTCACCACAGCGGAATGAACCGCCAACTTATCTATCCAGCATATGTTTTACACAGCGGATGCCCTTCCAGCTGCAACCTAACACTGGGAAACACCCATACACTCACACACACATACACTACGGCCAATTTAGCTTATTGTTCACCTATAGCGCATGTCTTTGGACTTGTGGGGGAAACCGCAGCACCCGGCGGAAACACAGGGAGAACATGCAAACCACACAGAAATGCCAACTGACCCAGCCGGGGCTCGAACCAGTGACCTTGTTGCTGTGAGGTGATCTTGTTACCCACTACGCCACCGTTTTGCCTGAGGCAAAATTCTTCATGTTAAAGATCATACTGTATATGTAGTTAAACATGCGGGTTTACATTTTTTGGCAAATGAAGAAGGATGAAACACATTTTATGTTTATATAAAAGTTGTTTGTGTATATAATAATAGCCGGCAGCTAGCTCTCTGCAACTCTCACATGGTCGTCCTCTGAAGCTAAGCAGGGCTGCACCTGGTCAGTACCTGGATGGGAGACCAGCAGGGGGTGAGGCCAGCAGGGGGTGCTCAACCTGTCCTGTGACAGGGACTCTATACTGCTCAGTGAGCAATGTCTTTCGGATGAGACGTTAAACTGAGGTCTTGACTCTCTGTGGTCATTAGGGGTCATTAGGGGTGCTTTCACACCTGTAGTTTGCCAAGGACAATATGTTGAACATATTTCCTAAACTGCTCATCGATTGGTCAGAATTCACGTGCGGGAAAATGCCAATGGAACTCCCGCAAGTAAACAAACCGGCAGACACAAAATGTTGCTTTTCACTATGGAGGGACGACTGCGCTGGCTGATTGTATCCCTGCTCATAGTATACTATATAGTTTGTATGCATCACTTTAGACAAACTATTTCGAGAATGAAGCGCGGCTGTAGTTGGAAAACAATGTTTTAAGGCATTGAAAACGGCGAAGGTGCATCATACGTCATTTCAGGAGGAGGCGTGAATTAATTTATCTAAACGGAAACATGGTCATCTTCCAGAAATATTACCAACGATCCATCAGGTAATGTCTTCAAGGAGGTCTCGGTACGCTTTTTTGGCTCGCTTTTGGTGCGCACTCGAGTACGATTGCTACATTCACACCTGCCCAAGCGAACCGTACCAAGAGGGAAAGCGAACTCTAGTGCGATTCAACCGAACTAAATAAGGCAGGTGTGATAGCACCCTAAAAATCCCAGTATTCAAAAAAAAAAAGAGTAGCGGTTAAACCAAAAAAGAAAAAAGTGGAAAAAGTGAAGCGCTATCAATACTTTCCAGATGCACTGTACTGTATACACTATAGCCAAATTAGTTGATTGAAAATTCATCTACTCCACATGTCTTTGGAGCAGCCAGAGGAAACCCACGCAGACATGGGGAGAACAACAAACTCCACACAGTAATGCGCCCTGGTCCAGCCTAGACTTGAACCGATGACCTTCTTGCTCTAAGGCAACCACTGAGGCACTGTGCCATCACACAATTAGTTTGTGAACACATTTATTGTACATTTTTATTTTATTTAGTTTTAGCTTTAGTTTGCTAAAATAACCATGCCACACCAAAGCTTCAATCTAGCCAAGTTTCCAGTGTATCTCCTGTCCTGTTTCACTGTCTGTGAGAATTTGCTACATCATTTTGCTACTGTACCTTCACACCAGTCTGAACATTTGCTAGGAGAGGGAGCAACAACTCGGAAGAAGACAGTTTATTAAATTTGTGTGCCAATTCAGAACATTTACTCTATGTTTTTATTTTAGTTATTACTAGGGCCAGACGGAATCTGTGGACATTTTTTGCAATTTCTGCGGAGAATTTTGGTAAAACTCTGCGGATTTCTGCGGAATTATTTTGGGAGTCTCATAACTAAAACCTTAATATGTGAAATATGTGTAATTTAAAAACTGAATAAATTCAGATTTACACACATTTACTCAAGTAAATAAACAGAATTTATGATAGACTAAAAATCTGCGGAAAATCTGCGGAATTCTGTGGAAATCTGCGTGTGCAGGTTCCGTGTGGGCCTAGTTATTACTCACTTAAAATAGTTGGGTTAATAATAACCCAACAGGTAACCCAATGATGGGTTGTTTTTGACACTGACCAGCTGTTGGGTTATTTTTAACCCAATCCATTGAGTTGTTAAGGTTAACCCAACAATTTGTTTTACAAAATAACTAATTTGTTGGGTTATTTGGCCAAAAAGTGGCTTAACCACATTTCCTCTAAAAAAAAACAGTAGAAATGAACACAGAGGTAGAGAAAGCTTTTATCCGTATATAGATTAGCTATGAAGTGCGCGTTTGTAGCATCATATTAAGATTGCTGGGAAAACGGATATAAAAAACACGACACGGAGAGACAATTTGATAAAACAACAACGTTATTGCGTTTGAGCTAAAATAAACGTTATAACGCAAAATCAGCATTGCGCACACATATTAATACAGCTGTTCTGTCAGTTAAATCATGTTGACTGTTGAAATGTAACATTTTTAACCCAACTGGTTGAGTTATTAAATAAATAACCCAACAAAGGCTAAAATCAACCCAACAAAGCACCAAACATTTAACCCAACTGGTTGACTGCATTACTGTGGTTTGCTGGTTCTTTTACAGTCTATAGACTAATTACCGGTTTATAAACATTCAGGATGCGCGCGCAGCGAGGTTGCAGAAAAAAACTGGGAGCACTAGCATTTACAGCGAGGGAATGACATCCAATGCAGTACAGAGTTTGTTGTTGTATTAGAGATAATTTATATTGATTACATATTAGATATATTATTTACATAATGCTTTCAGCGTATTATAACAGCTTGTCACCCAGTGATAAGGACAGTTATTCTGCAAAATTAACGTTAAAGTGAGCGGCTTTCATCTGACAGGTTCATCTGCGATAGCAGCCTCCCAATGGATACTGGATAAGAGGAAATGGCAAAGCATCCAGCCCTAAACATACGAAATATATATATCAACTATCTCATTGAAACTCCAAGTGATTTTACAAGAGAGAAGTTAAAGGTCTACAAGTGTTTGGATGCCTACAATTGTGTTCTGTGTGGTCATGTGCATGAAATAATGTTCCATGATTACCAGTTTCAAAACTTTGTAGGGCTAAAAACCGAGGTTCTGCCGAGCCAAAGACCAGGTAAGAAGACGAAACTGTACAAGGCCTGAGTAATGATCAACAAGCAAAACAACTGCATTCTGACAGTGAACAGCACCTGTACGGCAGGGTATGTGAACTTACATTTTTACATTTCATTCTGAGCATTCAGTGTCCGCATTTTAATTATTTAACTGTTTGTGCTGAAATCCTTTCTGCAATCAAAAACGAGTAATGTGTATGATTCAGCATAGCGTGACCTGATATGAAATGAGAACTGCAGAGTTGAGCATTTTTAATTAGGTCCTCACTCCATTCAGCTATTCTGATGGCTGTTAGCCAAAGACGTCTGCGGTTGCCATTAAAAGCAGTTTGGTGCATGGTAAAATGTAAGTTTTTCAAATTTGGCATCCTACCGCACAACATGTCATGTTTGCTATTGCAACCGGTCTCTTTTTGCAACCGATATGCGCGGTTGAACCCGTGTGACATAGGTTGGTAATTCCCCTATTGGCTGCCACCTAATGATAGTTAAGTTGTCCAGCCTTTGGCCAGTGAATTTTAATTTTAATTAAAAGTTAAAAACCGCGAGAGCACTTGAATAACAACAAAGATAAATGTAAATCATTTTTCAGTAATAAGTCATTTAGAATAAATGTTGCAATAATCAGAAATGTGTAAATAGTTATTAGATAGATCAAATCTACACTCTAAGAAATGTTGGGTTGTTTATTTAACCCAATAATTGAGTTAAAAATATTTCATTCTTTGTTGGGTTATTTTAAACCTTTATTGGGTTATTTAATAACTCAGCCAGTTGAATTAAATGTTTGGTGCTTTGTTGAGTTATTTTAGCCTCTGTTGGGTTATTTATTTAATAATTCAACCAGTTGGGTTAAAAATGTTGAATTTCATCAGTCAACTGATTTAACTGTCAGAACAGCTGTATTAATATGCGTAGGGGAGAGCAGGGCACAAAGTAACACTTTTTGGTTTTGGTCAAATGATGAACAAAGTAATAGGGTTAGACAAACCAAATTATTTTACCAACAACACACAAGCCTCTCCTACAAATGAGCACTGGAATTATGATCACCGGACCTGTGGTTTCTGTGCAGTATTGCCAAAAGTGCCAGGAGTAAAAATGTTACTATTTACCCCACCTGCGGGGCAAGTTGTAACAGACAGGGGGTTAGTTGTAACACATGCTCATAAAGGCAGATTTCACACAATTAATTTAAATTCAGTTTACTTTAAATTGTAGCTATATTTCCTCAGTAATTGGCTTAGTATTTTTTGGGATAAACACATTTAAATCCAATTATCCATTATTATACAATGCATTTATTTGCATTATTAGCAATAACATATTTTTTTTCTATAAAAACCATTTTCTATTAAAAAACATTTGTATTTAAAAAGTTCTCAACATTACACTCAAAGTTCAAAAATATTATTTTGTTAGTTTATAAGTGTTCAACAGTGTGTGGCTTAATTGTAACACCCTGTTACAACTAACCCCGCTGTGTCATGTTTTACTCAAAACTGGCTAGCAGTCTCTGTGTTTTATACATCTTTCAAAATGGTTTCATCTTTTAGCCTAGAAGACGGTGATCACGACAATATAAGATTTCACTAATATACTTTCACAGATTTTTTTCAAAATAAAAAAATATCGACTGTAATAAAAAATACTTTTATGCTGCAAAAATGGTTTCTCCTTTGTATCTCATCCAAATTTCGCCGACAATGTTCAATAATTGGCAGGAAGACATCTGCCGACACTGTGGTGAAAACCTCGGAGGCATGCCATGATTAACCCTAAGCAAATACCTTAAAACTCTGTGTTACATTTAACCCCGCGTTACTTTGTGCCCCGCGCTCCCCTACATAATGTTGTTTTTGCGTTAAACGTTTATTTTAGCTCAAACGCAATCATGTTTATCAAGTTACATGTTTTGTACATCAAATGATATGTTTTGTTTATCAAATTACCTCTCTGTGTCGTGTTTTGTTATATCCGTTTTCCCAGCAATCTTAATTTGATGCTACAAACGCGCGCTTCATAGCTGATCTAGTATATACGGATAAAATTTCTAGTCTTTTTTTGGAGGAAAGATACACATATTTGAGATATTAGTGGTTAAGCCACAAGATACAGGTGGCGCCATGACAAGGTGCTCATGACACTCGCTAACACCCTGGAGCAAGAGAGACACAAGAAACACCAACCACATGGGAGAGCAACACCATCAATCAAGTTTGTAAGAGCCGGTCAAAAGCCACCAACCACAGTAACAACAAGAACCAATCTGCTGCAAAAGGCCCAATCATGGGAAATGAAGGTAGACCTGAGGGAAAGACTGCAATTCCCTCCGGTTATCCAGACAACCCTAAGGCCGGATGCAGTACTGTGGTCTGAAGAGGCAAAGAAGATCATTCTTATCGAACTTACAGTCCCATGGGAAGAGGGTTGTGAGCAAGCATTTGAGAGGAAGAGCGCCAAATACCAGGACCTCTTGCATGACTCCAGGGAGAAAGGTTGGCAGGCATGGCTCTTCCCAGTCGAGGTCGGCTGTAGAGGATTCCCTGCCCAGTCAGTATGGAGGATGCTTATAGCCATTGGGGTGATGGGGAGGGAGAGAAAGATAACTATTCGCAGGATGGTGGAGGCAGCAGAGAGAGCTTCTTGCTGGTTATGGAGCAGGAGAGAGGAGCTTAGCTGGAAGCCAGGGGGAGTTGATGGGCAGTGATTTGGCCACCACTGCTGACCCACCAATGTTGAGGGTGTTGCGGTTTAGGGTTGAAACACCCAATGATCATTGGATACCGCCTGATGACATCAACTCCTCCTGGCCAAGGCTACATTCACCAAAAGTGAATGAAGGAGAAGCATCCTTGGATGTAGTTGTAACTATGAGATATTAGTGGTTAAGCCACTTTTTGTCAAAATAATCCAACAAATTAGTTATTTTATAACCCAAATTGTTGGGTTAACCTTAATGGATTGGGTTAAAAATAGGGGTTATTATTAACCCAACTGTTTTAAGTGAGTATTAATTTAGGGTTGTTGAATTTATGTCGTAGCAACAGCTAGTTGGTTTATGAAAATGTTAATAAAAAGTATATTTTAAATCAAAGCCCTACATTCCGGCTCGTCATTTTACTAGCCAAATAAATAAATAATATAAAGTACATTGCCCCATTTCCCACCCATCTTACCCAAACTTTCGACACGGTGTTCAAGTTCATTTGGCTTCAGTGGCTTTGACATATTCAAATATTCATGAATAATGCACCGCCTTCTCTTACTCTGGGAAGCCAAGTGAAAAACACTCAGAGTCTATTTGATTTAATGCAAGCAGTGTTGATTGCCCCGTGGGACGCCCGTCAGCCAGCAGTTTTACCCGCTCGTCATTCTCTCATCCCCTGCTGCTGGAGCGACAAGCACTCAGAGCTCGCTTATGGAGCCTGGATACGAATGGAAATAGATGGAGCAAACACACCGACGACGACTGCATGACCGTTGCGCAGAACACAGGCTATAATGCCTACAGAAGAGCAAACTCCTGTCACATCTCACCAAAACCAAATCAATAAAACATGTCATCTGAAATCAGTGCCATGTTGCTGCCGGATGATGACAAGCCCGTAAATACCATCGCAAACCTTAAATAATGAATCTGTTTTCTAGATGACAATGGGAGGCTTCGAGATGATGTGGGCAGATGCGCGGCTATCAGTCTGAGAGACTTGTGAAGTCACGGTGAGGTTGATCTTTCCATGCATGCAATGTGAGACCTAATGCTGAAGCATCAGTCAGGTGGTTTGGCTGTCAAGAACACCGTCACCATAATTGGTTTGTTGCTGTATACCAACTATGGCTTGGACATTCCTTTTTAAAAGGAATTCGGTAACACTTTATAATAACAGTACATGAATAATGATGTATTAATATGTAAACTAAACATTACTTAATTATGAATTAATGATGAGTTAATGTATGCACTAATCATGAACTAACTTGAACTACAACATGAGTCACATGAGTTCATGCGTGAATTACGGCTACCTTAATTACTTGTTAGTACATGATTGTTTGTTAATTAATGTATTAATTACCACATTAGTTTATGCTTAATTTAACCATCATGAACTCATGATATGTTAATATATAATTATGTTGTGACTTTACTTGAAAGGGCACATCATCATTAACCCATTCTTAACTACTCATGAAGTCCTTATGCGCGTCCAACTAGTTAGTTTACACTGAATACCATAAGAAAAGTGTTCTGTCAACATCAGCATGAACAGGAGTTCATGAGGATGAGTTAATGATGATGTGCCCCTCCAAGTAAAGTCATGACATAATCATACATTAACAGCTCATGAGTTCATGTTGGTTACATTTAGCTTAAACTTAAATGTTAACTAACACATTAATTAACAACATGTACTAACAAGTAATTAAGGTAGCCGTTATTCACACATGAACTCATGTGACTCATGTTGTAGATCAAGTTAGTTCATGATTAGTGCATACCTTAACTCATCATTAATTCATAATAAAGTGATGTTTAGTTTACACATTAATACATCATTATTCATGTACTGTTATTGTAAAGTGTTACCAGGAATTCTTAGTACGTTCAACTTAATTTGTTTAAATTCAGCCCATATTTAAATTGTTTTACGACCACTTACCTTTACAAAAAAATTGAGTAAATCCAATGAATAATTTTTTCAGTGTAGCATTACTTGCACTAAATTCATCTTTAATTCTATAGCGCTTTACAATGTAGATATTGTCAAAGCAGCTTAACATAGAAGTTTATAGTAGATTCAAACTGTGTCCATTCAGTTTTCAGAGTTTTCAGTTCATTTCTTTTTCGGCTTAGTCCCTTTATTAATCTGGGGTCACCACAGCGGAATGAACCGCCACCTTATCCAACACATGTTTTACGCAACGGATGCCCTTCCTGTTGCAACCCATCACTGGGAAACATCCATACTCACTCATTCACAATTTAGCTTACCCAATTCATCTATAGCGCATGCCTTTGGACTTGTGGGGGAAACCGGAGCACCCGGTGGAAATCTACATGAGGGGGAACATGCAAACTCCACACAGAAATGCCAACTGACCCGGCTGAGGCACAAACCAGCGACCTTCTTGCTGTGAGGCGATTGTGTTACCCACTGCGCCACCGTGCTGGCCCTTAGTTCAGCTCAGTGTGGTTTAATTTTCACTGCTGAGAGTCCAAACACTGAAGAGCTAATCCATCGATTCCCGAACCATCCAAGCCAGTGGCGAGGAACAAACTTCACCAATTGATGAAAGTGAAGGAAAAGAACCTCGAGAGAAACCAGGATCACTTGGGCACGACCATTTCTCCTCTGGCCAAACGTCTTGTGTAATGTTAAAGTAAAAATGAAATACCATTTTATTATGTTACTATTTTTCTACTGTCTTATTTTTTGACTCTACTATAACAACACACTCTCAGAAATAAGGGTACGCGAGTAAAAGTACAAGTGCTCTATCAAAAAAGTGACTTGAGTAAAAGTTGAAGTGCTCTTTAAGCATCATACTTAAGTGAAAGTACTAAAGTATTCAACATTTTTTGTACTTAAGTATTGCAAGTAGTTTATTTAACACAACTACTCAAGTACTGAAAGTAAAAGTACAAGTATTGTGTTATGTAGTTATTTTTTTTAAAAAGCAGTGAAAAGACATATTGTTTTGTTTATTTTAAATATCTTTTTTGGGGCACAGGATTAAGCAGAACAAAAAGAACCATGGTTTACGATTTATAAAATAAATAAATAAATATATATATATGATGGGTCAAAAACACCATTCAGCGTGACAGCCTTTATGATAGACAGTTAACGTTATGTGAACATTGCAGCATGATATGAACTGCAGGTAGCTAACGATAGTTAACTTATCTAGCTCTTATGGATAGCTCAAACTGCTGTTTTGTGTATTATATTATCTTTAACTTGACATGTTTCTTCAAATCCGACGGTAGAGTATGCACTTCATTCTATATGAACTGTCTTTCACTCCGACAAATGCAAACATTGGCTCTAAATAGGGTCACGGGTGGTCTTTTTCCTCATCGCTACGAACAGTTGAAAGTGAAGGAGTTGAAGGTGGAATTTCTGGGTTTTCCATGTCTAAAACAAACTAAAGTGCTGTCAATACAGGCAGGCAGCACTGTCTTCTGATCGTCTGATCAATGAATGATTGATTCGTAACATTTTTATAATTGTAACGAGTAACTATGCAACACATAAAAAATTTACTGGAGTAAAAGTATTAAGCTCATCGAAAATATGTACTGAAGTAAAAGTAGAAGTAGGAGAAAAAAACAATACTCCAG
Organism: Danio kyathit; assembly: GCA_903798195.1. NCBI lineage: Eukaryota > Metazoa > Chordata > Actinopteri > Cypriniformes > Danionidae > Danio > Danio kyathit. The sequence continues at coordinate 50,285,805 of LR812539.1, forward strand.
TAGAGTACAGATACAGCCTTTCAGTACTTAAGTACAGTAGAGAAGTAGTTCTACTTCGTTACTATACATCTCTGCTATTTGCACAGCCATTTGAAAACTACAGTAAAGTTAGACATCACTGCATTTAGTGAGGTATCTGAGTACAAGACACTGAATATGTATGTTTCACATTTTTACTGCATTTGCTCTTTACAATTCTAATTTTATTCACAGCATTGTGCAAAAGAATAAACACACCCTTATTTACAACAAACATAAACTTCCTTTGGGTAGAGCGGTGCACAACTGTAAACAATATTGCAGTACATATTGAAACTGAACCTACAACATACACCGGTCTGTAAATCATTCATCAAATTGTTCAATTCTGAAGACATTTTCAGGAATAAAAAGATTTACATTTTTTTTTAAATAAAATTAGCTTGACAGATTTCGACAACTAGTTCAACATTTTAGTGTGTACTGACTCAAGTAATGAAATGAGGACTATTGGTTTTATATGAAATGACTATTCAGGATTCACAAGATTAGTTCATTTTGACTGACATGACCTAAGCAAATGATAATGTTATAAAACAGCAGAGACTTGTATGAAAGCAGTTGATGCATGTCCAAAAGCATTTGCAATTTGTTGAAAGGAATGAGAAACTGCTACTATGATGTGCACAAATGACTAATTGTTTTGAGAAATGCATTAACTGTTGAGCAAATGTAAATAGTGTTGTGAGAAATGCACCAAAGCCACTGAGAAAAACTGTAAATCGTTCACATGCAAAATGAGTCACTGAATTATTTACTCAACCGATTATTTAATAAAATAAATGAATTAAATCAAAGTAATTACCGGTATCTTATCAAATAACAACATAAATCATTTATTGCATGTACACCACACTTCAATAGCCGGTGTGCAAGCTTTTATCAAATAAATAACAAAATACAGGCATATTAAAGAAAGAACAAAGAATACAACTTACCAGCTTTCCGGAATCGTTCTTCACCGGACATGAACCTCGTCATCATGGTCAACTCCTCCCTGCGTCTCAAGTCCGCCAATGTACATGGCGAGCTAACTGGAAAACTGGTAACAGCAGGAAAGCCGTCCATACGGGTAAGCGGTCAGATGGTAAGCGTGAAAAGTAACGGCGTCATACCGCCCCTTAGCGTTCATTTTAAAAATTGAAATGCAGCCATACGTACATCTGGCTACATAATAGACCTTTTTCACAGCGAAATAGAACACCGGAAGAGCCCTTCGCAGCAGCGTACCGCTATTTCCGGCTTCGCCAGCGGTCGCTGAAACAGGACACCCTCAGGACAGTGGATGACATTCTCGCTGTCATCTTTGCCCTAATTTGGACAAGAAGACGTTGTTCGGTGATTGTGTAAAATTGACGTAAATAAAACAGCATTTAAAAGATGATACCGATTTGCAGAATTTGTGCAGAAAGTCTGTCTTATACAAAGCGTTTGCCACTGTAGGTTACAGTAAGGTGCGCAGTTAACAACATACGATCTGCTCATTCAAGCCATTCGTAAGCAAGATTAACTAGGCTATTTAACATCCAGCAGGATTAGTTTTGTGTTAGTAGTCCCGTCCGTAAACTGTGCTCCTTCCTTTAATGCAGGTGAGTTGCGATCGGTCAATATGAAAGAACGAGGAGCCACATAAATTACAGGTTGCTTAATGCTCGTAAGGTTTTCTCAAGTCTGCAAACATACTTTAGCTCCTACTCGCGGAAAAATAAAGGTATTCATTGTATTGTTTTACATTATTTATTTAAAGAACAGCAAATAATATTTTACAATACAAAAAAAAATTCACATGCCAGGGGTAATTATAAATAAAATACAAATATACAAAATGTACATCTGTAATAATTAAATAAATGCATTATAGAGTTCACAAATTATAAAGTGGGTCGAGCTTTCTTGTTAAGGGGGTCTCTGATACTGGTACAAGCATATTTCAGTCATCAATACCTTAACATTTGGTTTCTGTTTATTAAATTTACATTTATGAATGTACAGTTTTGTTAGCAACATAAGCAAATTAAATAAATACAACTATTTTCCTCTTGATTAGGATAGACAGTAAAGCCAAAAAGTATATTTTCCCATAATGATGACAGAGGTTTTGAACACTGAAAGTTGTTATTAATAAATTTTTGCGCTTCACCACATAAGTTGACTATACATAAAGCCAAAATACGTGTAAAACAGCCTTCTCATATTCATTACAAAAACAATTCACAACAATCCTGCTTTTACAATTCTGTAAATAATGTTTTGCTGGATAAAATCTGTGGAGAAGTTTATAGAACATTAATTTGATTTCTAACATGATATTTTTGTAGTAACAGACACACTTTCTTTCTTTCAGCACCGTTTAATAAAGACATCCAATAAAATAGCATATAAGGTACAGTAATGATTTCTCTTTGGAAAAAAGTACAAATAGCTTTATTACTCTTGGTATTTATTGTAAAACAAAATTGGCCAACATTAGATTTAGTAATATCAAAAGACGATCTATCAGAAGGATGGTCTAATACCTCTAAATAACATATGAGTCTCTGAAGGAATTGATTAAGACCATAATAGATTAATGATCATGATAGGAGCACTTGTTTGTGGAAGGCAGATCATTTAACTGGAATTTTGTCTATATTATAATTACCCATCAAAATAAAACCAAGACCAGCAGCATTTGATAAAACATGACGATCTCCGCTTTGAAGTGCATACGGCACATGAACGTACTCCGGCATATAACTTGAAACGACGTTCATCCGGTCTAATTAATTTCACCCAAGATGTTCTCTGTCCTTCGTCTTTCGGGAAATCGTGGAAATTGAGGTAAGCGTGTCGTTTTTTTGAGTTGGAGCAGCCGGGAACGCTGCAATAACAGCGATGAGACGACTCTGCCATTCATTCTTACTCCGTTGCATTGGAACCGGATGTTGTGGTACGCTGTTTCGCTTACCGGAACCAGGAAGTGTGAAAAAGGCCTATTCATGATCTCCAGAAACGTATATAGGGCTACGTTTTCAGACTGAGCCTATGTTGGAAAAGTAAAACATCATACACCAGGGGTGCTCAACCCTATTCCTGGAGATCGACCTTCCTGCTGTTTTCAGTTGCAGCCCATATCAAACACACCTGCCTGTAATTATCAAGTGCTCCTCAGGTTCTAATTAATTGGTTCAGGTGTGTTTGATCAGGGTAGGAGCTGAAATCTGCAGAAAGGTCGATCGCCAGGAACAGGGTTGAGCACCCATGTCATACACTGAAAAAAATGATTCATTGCATTTACTCGATTTTTTAAGTGGTTTGTAAACAATTTAGATGGGCTGAACTTAAACAAACGAATCAAATCCAGTAATGTTCAACTTGATTTGTTGTTTAAACTCAGCTTATATAAATTGTTTGCAACAAACCATTTTTTTTCAGTGTACCATCTATAAGCCTCTGGAAAGGTGTTACATCCTTTGAATGTATTAATAATAATGTTCATTATTATTGGACGTGGTTATGTTGTGTGCTTGTGTTCTCTCTCACTCTACCTGCTTGCTAGCTGATTAGACACAGCTGATGCTCATCAGTGTGAGTGTGCTGTAGTGACACGCTGCTACAAAAAAAAACTGTGTGCATCAACCCCAGAAAGGTCCACTTCTCCCCTGCTCCAGAGTTGTGTTTGTCAGGAACTTTTTGGGTGATGACCTGTTGTGTGATGTGACAAGTTTATTGAGCTATAGGGTACGATTTAACTTCTGTCTTTTGAAGAACTTTGTTGTTTGCCTTGTATTGTTGAACTTACAGGCATTGTTTCTGCTTTCTTTATTAAGGCATTTAAAAGATGATTGTCTTGATTATTTGTTTGATTTAAACTTCCCAGCTAGCAAAATTCATATGGCTCAAATCCGGCACACATACCACATGGAATGATGGCACTTGGTGGTCCGCTCCTGTTTTCCAGATCTGGGCCACAATTAAGCTATAGCACTATCACATATCAGCCAGAATTCAACTTAATGAACCAGAACTGATCCTTTTCTGGGCCACAGTTTGCTTTTATTCTAGCCCAGATCCAGCCCACACCAGACACTTTCATCTGGACCACAACTGAATGGAATGATGGCTCTAGGGCGGTCCGCTTCTGTTTGTCAGATCTGGGCCACAAATAAGCCAAAGCGATACCACATATCAGCCAGAATTCAACCAAATGAACCAGAACTGACCCTTTTCTGGGCCACAGTTTGCTTTTATTTTAGCCCAGATCCGGCCCTCACCAGACACCTACATCTGGACCACAACTGAATGGAATGATGGCTCTAGGGCGGTTTCGCTGCTGTTTGTCAGATCTGGGCCACAAATAAGCCATAGCAATATCACATATCAGCCAGAATTCAACCAAATGAACCAGAACTGACTCTATTTTGGGCCAGTTTGCTTTTATTCTGGCGCCAGATCGGGCCTACACCTTACACTTGCTGGGTGTGGCAAAGTACAAAAAAACATGTTATTACGTTACTACTAGTAATGGATTAAACACTAGATAACAACAGAGAATTATGTTATTTCATCACAGGTTGGCCCTTTTAGGATAGCTGGGCCACATTTGCCATATCTTCTCTGAGCCGCTTTAGGCTCACAGCCACATTAGCCAGAGCTAACTGTGCCAAATATTTGCCAAAAGTGGCCCACATTTGTTTTAGGATAACTGGGCCACATTTGCCATATCTTCTCTGGGACGCATTAGGTTCACAGCCACATTAGCCAGAGCTTACTGTGCCAAATATTTGCCAAAAGTGGCCCACATTTGTTTTAGGATAACTGGGCCACATTTGCCATATCTTCTCTGGGCTGCTTTAGGCTCACAGCCACATTAGCCAGAGCTAACTGTGCCAAATATTTGCCAAAAGTGGCCCACATTTGTTTTAGGATAACTGGGCCACATTTGCAATATCTTCTCTGGGCCGCTTTAGGCTCACAGCCACATTAGCCAGAGCTAACTGTGCCAAATATTTGCCAAAAGTGGCTCACATTTGTTTTAGGATAACTGGGCCACATTTGCCATAACTTCTCTGGGACGCGTTAGGTTCACAGCCACATTAGCCAGAGCTAACTGTGCCAAATATTTGGCAAAAGTGGCCCACATTTGTTTTAGGATAACTGGGCCACATTTGCCATATCTTCTCTGGGCCGCTTTAGGTTCACAGCCACATTAGCCAGAGCTTACTGTGCCAAATATTTGCCAAAAGTGGCCCACATTTGTTTTAGGATAACTGGGCCACATTTGCCATATCTTCTCTGAGCCGCTTTAGTTTCACAGCCACATTAGCCAGAGCTAACTGTGCCAAATATTTGCCAAAAGTGGCTCACATTTGTTTTAGAATAACTGGGCCACATTTGCCATAACTTCTCTGGGACGCGTTAGGTTCACAGCCACATTAGCCAGAGCTAACTGTGCCAAATATTTGCCAAAAGTGGCCCACATTTGTTTTAGGATAACTGGGCCACATTTGCCATATCTTCTCTGGGCCGCTTTAGGCTCACAGCCACATTAGCCAGAGCTAACTGTGCCAAATATTTGCCAAAAGTGGCCCACATTTGTTTTAGGATAACTGGGCCACATAGGCCATATCTTCTCTGGGACGCGTTAGGTTCACAGCCACATTAGCCAGAGCTTACTGTGCCAAATATTTGCCAAAAGTGGCTCACATTTGTTTTAGGATAACTGGGCCACATTTGCCATATCTTCTCTGGGCCGCTTTAGGTTCACAGCCACATTAGCCAGAGCTTATTGTGCCAAATATTTGCCAAAAGTGGCTCACATTTGTTTTAGGATAAATGGGCCACATTTGCCATATCTTCTCTGGGCCGCTTTAGGTTCACAGCCACATTAGCCAGAGCTTACTGTGCCAAATATTTGCCAAAAGTTGCCCACATTTGTTTTAGGATAACTGGGCCACATTTGCCATATCTTCTCTGGGCCGCTTTAGGTTCACAGCCACATTAGCCAGAGCTTACTGTGCCAAATATTTGCCAAAAGTGGCCCACATTTGTTTTAGGATAACTGGGCCACATTTGCCATATCTTCTCTGGGCCGCTTTAGGCTCACAGCCACATTAGCCAGAGCTAACTGTGCCAAATATTTGCCAAAAGTGGCCCACATTTGTTTTAGGATAACTGGGCCACATTTGCCATATCTTCTTTGGGACGCGTTAGGTTCACATCCACATTAGCCAGAGCTTACGGTGTCAAATATTTGCCAAAAGTGGCTCACATTTGTTTTAGGATAACTGGGCCACATTTGCCATATCTTCTCTGGGCCGTTTAGGCTCACAGCCATATTAGCCAGAGCTAACTGTGCCAAATATTTGCCAAAAGTGGCCCACATTTGTTTTAGGATAACTGGGCAACATTTGCCATATCTTCTCTGGGACGCGTTAGGTTCACATCCACATTAGCCAGAGCTTACTGTGTCAAATATTTGCCAAAAGTGGCTCACATTTGTTTAAGGATAACTGGGCCACATTTGCCATATCTTCTCTGGGTCGTTTAGGCTCACAGCCATATTAGCCAGAGCTAACTGTGCCAAATATTTGCCAAAAGTGGCCCACATTTGTTTTAGGATAACTGGGCCACATTTGCCATATTTTCTCTGGGCCACATTAGGCTCACAGCCGCAATAGCCAGAGCTTACTGTGCCAAATATTTGCCAAAAGTGGCCCACATATGTCTTAAGATAACTGGGCCACATTTGCACTTACACATGTGAGCCACTTTAGGGTTAGGCCCAGATTACCCTTAAATGACTATGCCACATTTTTCGCCAACTGTGGCCCACATTTGTCCTCCATCATTTATCATTTTCCACATGGGCCACATTAGGCTCACATTCAGATTACATTTTCCCATAAGTGCCAAATCTTTGCCTTTAATGGCCCATATATGAATTTGAATCTTTGGCCCCCCTTTGCCATTGTACAGGTGGGCCACTTCAGGCTCACATTCATTTTGTCTGGGCTGAAGGAATACCATCAGTGCCGCATAACTGCCTAAAGTGGCCCACATGCGTATGGAATCTGGGTTGTGATTTACAACAGGAAGTCGTAAGGAGAGGGTGCCATTTTTATTTATGTACTGGCTTGTCTTTGTTTACTCATAGTATGGGAGTTGAGGAAAGCTTTTGTTGTTTATTTCTTTTCTTTTACCTGACTAGGTTTAGTACTCCTCCTAAGCTAGTTACATTTTGTTTGTTGTTTTGGGTTATCATCCTACTGAAGACCTCATGCTTTCTATATTTATTGAATTAATGAGAGAGAAAATAAATTAAGATTACTGTTATTGTTTCATACTTCTGAGGCAGAGGACTGAAGTGATTCCTCAATTTGTTTATTATTTAACCTTTGTCTAATTTGTTGTTGTTTATTATTATTACATTTTAGTTTATTTTGTTATTTCTGTTCCCCAACCCAAAATAAAAGGGGGAAGGAACATAAAAAACAAATGTTGTCGTGTCAGACCACGACACAATCATATAACAGAGACATGTCTTTAAACAAACAAAATAAATAAAAAGTATGTGAAGTGTGTCTTATATTATATACATGTTTACCAGTATCAATACTACACAGAACATCAAATTTTACTAATGAAATCTGGTAAGATTGGCTATCAAGTAAAATGGACCAAATAAAGTTGTAGTGTCGATCTCTTTATATTTTTACAGCCAATCATAATAACTAATCTTGCATTGATGCTTCATAAAGCTTGTCAGAGAAATGGTAGCCTGACAGTAAATGTCATTAATTGCTAATAAAGGAAATAAGGCAATTAAAAGTTGGCTTAAGAACAAAGCTAATGTTTATGAACTATAATTTGACTTGCTCTTTCAAATAAAACCATTTAATTTAGGAATAAATCTTGATTGTTAAAGACTTTTTTAAAAAATGTGTTTATAATAAACATAATTGTCTATAATAGATAAAGATTTGCATTGCACCAAGATGACAAGCAAAGAAAGGAAACAGAAACACAAGAGAGAAGAGAAAGGGAAAGATGTCAGCAAGCAAAATGGGCTGCAACACACACACACACACACACACTTTTACTCAGAAACTGAGTGTGAAAATAGGTCTATCCATACAAATGTTATGTTTGATGCACACACACACACACACACACACACACACACACACACACACACACACACACACACACACACACACACACTGTTTAATGAAATATTACTTCAACTTTCTATTAAAATACAAATGTTGTTGCTGTCAATTTACTGGTAATAAAAAAATGATTACAGCTGAAATTACGTTTGTTGTTCTCTTTTTATTGACCCTTTTTACCTGAATGTTTTTTTTTTTGGCTGAGGAATCAGATCAATTTACTCAGAAATTAATCAATGGCGATATATTATATGAAATACTGTATGGGGTCATTGCTTTAACAAATGTTAACAAATGACATGTGTTGATACAAAGTTATAATGTTTGATACAATGATATAATGTTGAACTTAAATGTTTTTCTTTTGCAGTGATTCTGTAATTCTGTTGAACTAAACAATGTTTGTTATTTAAAAGCTCAAGAATTCAACATTTTTAATAAAGCTCATTTTTATCATAAATGTAAAGAATTAAGAGTTTCAATTTTAATTGTCTATGCGTTGACAAAAAGATTTTCAATATAATTGAACCAAGTAATTAAATTAATTACTGTGTAATTAGACATAGTGAGACTGTAATTAAAGTACTTTTAAATATCATTTTATCATGCAAAAATAATTATTTATTTTTACAATGAACATTTAAGAAATTTAACATTTTTTTCTTTTGGAAAAAGTCTGATTTGTTTTATTTCGGCTAGAATAAAAGCAGTTTTTAATTTTTTTAAAAAACTATTTTAAGGTCAAAATTATTACCCCTTTGAAGCTATATTTTCAGTCTACAGAAAAAACCATCATTATACAATAACTTGCCTAATAACCCTAACCTGCCTAGTTAACCTAATTAACCTAGTTAAGCCTTTAAATGTCACTTTAAGCTGTATAGAAGTGTCTTGAAAAATATCTAGTAAAATATTATTTACTGTCATCATGTCAAAGATAAAATAAATCAGTTATTAGAAATGAGTTATTAAAACTATTATGATTAGAAATGTGTTGAAAAAATCTCTCTGTTAAACAGAAATTGGGCACAAAAAAAAAACAGGGGTGCTAATAATTCTGACTTCAACTATATATATATATATATAATAATTAGTACACCCAAAATAATGTTTGGCAGAAGAAATCAAGAGAAACATAAAACCTATAACATTTAGTTGAAATGTTGTTGTGTATCATTTTTGTTGTTGTTGAAATAACTTGTTTGAATATAACTGTATTTTCTTTCTATTCCTAAAGATGGTATTGTGACGAGAGAGAGAGAGAGAGAGAGAGAGAGAGAGAGAGAGAGAGAGAGAGAGAGAGAGAGAGAGAGAGAGAGAGAGTTTTACTACTATTACTACTATCTATCTATTGTGTGTACTGTTTTTTTATTATCTATATATATATATATATATATATATATATGTTACCTTTTCATGTAAACTTTAGAACTGCTTTGGCAATACATTTGTAACATTTGTCATGCCAATAAAGCAACTATTGAATTGAATTGAATTGAATTGAATTGAGAGAGAGAGAGAGAGAGAGAGAGAGAGAGAGAGAGAGAGAGAGAGAGAGAGAGAGAGAGAGATGCTAATTTATAAAAATATCATTACATGCCGTTTTTTTTAACTGACTTCACGTACATATTACTTGCACCATCAAAAAAAAAAGAGAAAAAAGAAAAAAGAAAGAAATGACAAACCTCAAGTTCCATGCAACAAAGTTAAACGAAATGTAGAGTCTTAAAGTAACTTTCGGCAATTAAAATGGCAGATTAATAAACAAAACATTCGATTAGTTCTGAAGCGCATCTAAAGATCTCACGGAAAATGTAAATCAAGATGAACCGATGAGATATGAATGGGGCATTTTTAGGTTATGCTTGTTAAATATTCATGAGTTGAAACTTTATCTTGAGATGGATAGGGACATGACTTTATCATAAAAGGTTTCATACGCTAGATTAGTGAATATCATGACACAGTTGGCACAACAAGACTGTTTAGAATTTTGCCAGGACTTTAAAAAAAAAGGTACGCGCTGTTAATCTGCGTAATGAATGAGAAAATGCCAGAGAGGTAATGGATGCCCGCCACATAGCAGATGAATAATTGAGCGTCTGGGGGAACAGGAGAGGTGGATGGGATCGGATGGTGCATCTGTGTCACTGCACTGCCTGGCTTCTCTTTCTATAGCCACCATCACGGTCACCATGGTGGTATAACAGGTGTTTACTTCCAACTGCCAAAAACAATGTCATTTACCAAACCACTTTGATGCATGTGGTGTTCAATGCTGTTCATTAAAAAAAGTTTTAGCTAAAATCGGGCACATGTTGTTTAATTCTTATATTTTGTATTTCATTCGATTGACTTGCATCAGCCAAAAAACAAGAAGTTGACAAATATATTTGATAGAGCTAATAAATAAATATAAATACATATAAATTGTGTTTGCTTTTAATGCCCTATAGCTGTGAGCAGGGCAGGTGAGAGCAGCTCTGTCACATTCAACAGCCAAAGAAGATTAGGGGTCAGCCAAGGTGAAAGTTCGTGGAGTAGACTCTGAGCCTCAACTTTCATTGCAAGTTCAAATGGATTTAAATAAATACAAATCAGAATGTGGGAGCCTGCTATATATTTGTGTTATTACTTTTAATAATGAACACAATATTGATAGATTAAATTACATAACAACAAAAGCATTATAATAAAGTATTGCTCTTCTTGTGCATTAAAGTTGTATGTATAATTTTGGAGATAAATAACGGTATTTTTTTATTGTTATAAGCAGACAATTAGGCTATAATTAATTATTTTACTATAATTCATAATATAAAACCAGAAAAATGTTTCACAGAATTACACGTCTATCTACAGTTTACCAGCAGATTTTTATTTTGGCATTTAAAAAAAAAACATAATAAATTTATCATTGCTATTATCAGATTAAAATATATAAAAATATGTTAAAATAAAAATATCACTTATTAAATACATTTAAAATAATTCATTTAATTTAATCCAATAATATGCGATAACTGAAGGCCTTAATATCAATAAAATTTTTAGTTTTATTATTAACTATTACATGTCAATATCATTTTTTTTTTTTTTTTTTTTAAATCATTTCGTTGAAATACTGGGTTAAATAACCTACAAAATCCCACGCGTGAGTGTCAGACCAGTTTGCCACTTGTATCCCGAGCAGATGGAGGCGGGAGGGCACTGTGAGTTTGGGGTGGGGGGAGAACCCGTGAGGCGCTGCCAATGGAAACTGAACACACACGAGAAGCGTCGAGCCAGAGCGCCGCGTTTCCTCCATGTCAGGTCCACTCACCTGCAAGGTGCGCAACGAAGATGATGACCATGAACGGCAAGCAGCACTTCTCCATGCACCCTGCGCTGCACCCGAGCTCCGAGGGCATGCGGCGGGTGTGCCTACCTGCCCCGCAGGTACGTCTCACGCTAAACTCCTCGTATTGTTACCATTCTGTCACTTTGAGGTGTTTTGAGTTGCTCCAGCATCCATTCATCCCTCCCTCCCAACTTCTCCTTTCTTTACTCTGACTCTCTCTCTCTCTTACCCACATGCCTATCCAAGCAAAGCTGCTGCTTTCATATTAATTTTTATGACCTGTGCTTTGAGGAGGGTGCTTGGGAATGTTCTTTAATCCAGAGTTGACACAATTCCCCACTGACTTCCTTATGCGCGCTCTTGCCTGCAGCTCCAGGGCAATATATTCAGCGGCTTTGATGAGAGTCTGCTGGCCCGCGCTGAAGCTCTGGCGGCGGCTGACATCGTGTCTCACGGCAAGAGTCACCCTTTCAAGACGGACGTCACCTACCATACCATGAGCAGCGTGCCCTGCACCTCCTCTTCGTCCACAGTGTCCATATCTCACCCGTCATCCAACCTCCCGTCGCATCATCACCACCACCTCAGCCACCAGACCCTGGAGGGGGACCTACTCGACCACATTTCCTCGAGTTTATCGGTCAGCGGCATGGGGGCGCCGCCGGATCCATCGGTGATGACCACTCAAGCCCACCAGCATCACCTGCAAATGGGTCACTTACACCAAGCAATGGCGATGGGCCACCCGCACACCCTATCGGTCCACAACGGCATGGCGTGCGTCAGCGACGTCGAGTCCGATCCCAGAGAGCTGGAGGCGTTCGCGGAGAGGTTCAAGCAGCGGAGGATAAAGTTAGGAGTGACCCAGGCGGATGTGGGCTCTGCTCTCGCCAACCTGAAGATACCGGGGGTCGGCTCGCTGAGCCAAAGCACCATCTGCAGATTCGAGTCCTTAACACTTTCACACAACAACATGATCGCCCTCAAACCCGTCCTCCAAGCTTGGCTGGAGGAGGCTGAAGCGGCTTACCGGGAGAAAAACGGGAAACCGGACCTTTTCAATGGGAACGAGAGGAAACGAAAGCGCACTTCCATCGCGGCTCCGGAGAAGCGATCGCTCGAGGCATATTTTGCAATCCAGCCGCGACCGTCGTCGGAAAAAATCGCGGCTATCGCGGAGAAGTTGGATCTAAAGAAGAACGTGGTTCGGGTTTGGTTCTGTAATCAACGGCAAAAACAGAAAAGGATGAAGTATTCAGCAGTGCACTAATACTGTTAGAGCAAAGTAGACATTTTAGGAACACCACAGGGATCTAAATCTTTTTTCCCCATAATTATAAGCCTATAATATTTTTCACATCGCCTCAGAGACTGATGGAAACTGTGCGAATTATTCCAGGACGTCTGTAACCTTTATAAAGCATTGATGCCCCTCTTTAAAAAGTCAAAACAAATCTGTGTATGAAGCATGTAGTATTTGAGTATTTTAACATGTAGGTACATGCAAAGTTTAACAGCCTTTCAAACGATTCAGTAACCAGAAAAGTTCATAAAGTCGCGCATGACTTTGGTAACCAGAGCAACACTAGTTGCTTGAGCGTTTTCATTCAGCAAATTTGCATAAAACAATGACTAATTAGTTTCGGTTTAGTTTTAAGTCTAGTTTCTAGTGCCGCAAAAGGGCCATTATTCATTCATTCATTTATTTATTGGCGCGAGATAAGTGTTAAACTTATCTCGAAAGGCCTTGAAGCAATTTGACACTGAACTCCGCTGAATAATTCGCACACTGTGATGTACAATTTCAAACAAACTTGAAAGTATGTTGATCATATTTACACGCAGTGTTCATGGTACTTTTTATTTATGAGAGCAAGACTAATGGAAAACGTGTAGCATTTAATGTTAGTGTATGGGGTTGAGTGGGATTACACATTGATATGGTTTTTAATTAGCCTACACTAACAGTGTAACATGGACAACGTAGTGTAAATTATTATTGTTTATTTTATTAAAATAAAAAACATTTAGCACTACTTTACAAAGCAATACTGTTGAATTATTGATATTTTAATAAGAAAAATCTGAATGCATTTTGCAGGATCAACTGAACAGCTACTAAAACTTTGTTTCAGTATTATCACACGCGAAATTATATTTTGAAGTGTGTACGTGTGTTTTGGTATTTAAAGACTTATTTATATTCCTATACAATTTGCGCACAAAGTCTACTTTATTGTTAATATTATCACTTGAAATGTGCTTTGAAATTTGTAATATTCGTTTGAATGTTTTGTCAGATTGCATATATGGTGAAAATCACATGTTCTCACCAGCTGTCAAGATTTTTTCTCGTGAACGATCGTCAGACTGATGGTGTAATAAAGAATGCTGCTATTTGATTTGCATAATGTAGCCACTGCAATCACTCTCACGTTTAAAATTCACTTTACAAGATGTGTGACATTTAATGTTAATAAACTGTTGACTTTTTTCAAAGCCATGGGAGTTTTATTTAATCACTTGTGTAAAAACAAAAAATAATTTCATATTTGAAGTATTGAAAAAACTAAACTTTTTCTCAATGTGTGTGTGTGTGTATGTATATATATATATATATATATATATATATATATATATATATATATATATATATATATATATATACAGCTGAAGTCAGAATTATTAGCCACCCTGAATTATTAGCCCCACTGTTTATTTCTTTTCCCCAATTTCTGTTTAACGGAGAGAAGATTTTTTCAACACATTTCTAATCATAATAGTTTTAATAACTCATCTAACTGATTTATTTTATCTTTGCCATGATGACAGTAAATAATATTTGACTAGATATTTTTCAAGACACTTCTATACAGCTTAAAGTGACATTTAAAGGCTTAGGTTAGTTAGGTTAACTAGGCAGGTTAGGGTGATCAGACAATTTATTGTATAACGATGGTTTGTTCTGTAGACTACAGAAAAAATATATAGCTTAAAGGGGCTAATAATTTTGACCTAAAAATTATTTAAAAAGATATATTTTTACTTTTATATTAGTCGAAATAAAACAAATAAGCTTGACCCAGAAATAGAAAAAATATCAGACATTATGTGAAAATTTCCTTGCTCTGTTAAACATCATTTGGAAAATATTTAAAAAAGAAAAAAAATTCAAAGGGGGCTAAAAATTATGATTTTAACTGTATCTGTGTGTGTGTGTGTGTGTGTGTGTGTGTGTGTGTGTGTGTGTGTGTGTGTGCATCCACTTGTATTCTTTTTTACGTTGTATAAAATTATATCCAGAGTTATTCGCGTCAAAATCATTGTAGTATCATTAATTTTTAATAATTGTGCTGTTTTATTTATTAGCTACTTCAGCTCAAAAGTGATTAAACATTAATGATTATACAGACTAATCACCACATAATTTCGTCATTTAGAAAGAGAGAGAGAGAGAGAGAGACAGAGAGCGAGAAAGGATAAAAAAAGACAATTTCAAGTATTTCCCCTCCTTTTCTAATTTGGGTCGGCAACACGTTTAAGCAGACGTCGCTGAATAATAAATGTCTGTCACGGCTTTGTGCAGAGGGATTTGAAATTATTAAGTAATGACGATGCAATATTAATTGTATATTGGTATAAAACAGGCAGAGAGCTGAAGGGAGAGTTGTTAGTCAGGAAACGCTTCTTACAGGCTCAAGGGAAGAGAAGAGACGCTGTTCAGGTAGGACGATGAATGATTATCCGAGTTGTTCACTGTCAGGTTGTAAGAAGTAATAGTTATATTGTTGCAGCCGTATGCTGCTGTTGCAGCCGTTTGAATTATTCTATAGAAATACTGAGAACGTTAGATTATTATTTTTCCAAAGTATTGGTATTTAATTACACGCAAAGTGTATAGGCAAAAAAGCGAGTTTTTCCCAATTTTTACGCTATTTTAATACGCAAGTTTTGGGTAGGTAATGAGTGTTATTATTACCTTAACTTGGTAATTTCATAGATTGGCACTACTGACTTCCACAAATTCCTTTTAGCATGTATGATATTGTTTTAGAAAAAAAGTATTTATTTTATTTTATTTATTACTCAACAATTTAAAAGTGTTTCGTATGCCATTACCGGTTTAAAATGTATTACACGATTTTTTCTAAAATATAGCCTAATATTTCCTTAAAATTCAGCAGTTATATATCAGGATTATGGAGGAGGTGGATCATGGATAACATAACTTATATTACATCGATAATACATACATTTAAAATAATATAATTATCCTTATTATTATTATTTACATAACTTCCAAACAACGCTGTAAACCAGTATAAGTTGAGCTGGGGCATGTGGCCAGTGATGAGGACTGAATAATTGATGATCTTTCAAAAGAGGCCTCCAGCAACTCATGTGTCATAAAGAACCTCCTATGACATGTTGAATGGTAATGTTCAGTGACTCTTGCTTTAGGAACATCAACTTTTCCCCAGTCAAAAATTCTAAAAGTATAAACTTCACTATGTAGTACAAAAACCAACCAGTTGCAACTTGCATTTATTATCCTATTTTAATGTAGGCTATTACCTGGCTATTAAACGCAGACATAAACAACACAATCTCACGACAATTCGTAACTTTTTGATTCAGTGGCTAATTCGTATAAATTCGTACGCATAAACTAACTTGTGTCGCACATAAATTATAAGGTTTTACAATTTACAGCAGGTTATGTGCACAGTTTTGCACATACAGAGTACATACTTTTGCATGGTTATTAGTGGAAAAAGTTTGGCTGGAATAATCTTACTGGACTGTCAAGGCATTCACTTTTTAATTTTTGCTTATTTTATTTAATATCCCTTTATTTTACGCCGTAAGAGAGCATTTTGTTTTAGACCATGTTGCGATCGCATTAGGGGGTTTGAGAATGTATCCAAAATGAGCATTCTCCCAGTAAGAAAATAACAAAACAAAAAAAGGAATGTTATATTAATAAAAGTTCCACATTCTCCGTTTGGAAACTATAAAAAAATCAAGAATCAATAGATTTAAAAGCGTTTTAATGTTCAAATCAGGCAATGACTAGAGTCTAAATTCCTAGTGCTTGACAGCGAGGTTGTAAGAGACGTGAGTGTCTGAAACAGAGTATATTGTAAATATAAGTCTACTGATTTACTCTTTATCCTAAAATGTTGATTGTTAAATGTGCAGTTTACTGTTTATTCTGATTTATTATTTACTGTGCTTACTATGTTTTTTATAAAGCAATTTCTGAATGTAAATTTGAGAGAGAGAGAGAGAGAGAGAGAGAGAGAGAGAGAGAGAGAGAGAGAGAGAGAGAGAGAGAGAGAGAGAGAGAGAGAGAGTGAATTCGTGTTTTTATTTCAGAGCAAAGAAGATCTGACAGAATGAGGATGGAGACCATGCAACCATAGACTGTCTCTTGGAAGATGGTGCGCCCCCCTCTCCCTCTGAGGGGCAAGCGGTTGTTCTTGCTCTGACACTCTGGGTTTGCGCACGAGAATGGCAGAGTTAAGACATCGACGCTTTAATTATTTATACAGTGCCAGCAGCAACACATGAGAATGCAGCCAATGCGGAGGCAGACAGCGAGCCCGGTGTGCTTTATTAGTCCGTTCCTATCATCATCACACGCCAAGCCACCTTAGGCATTTGCCCGCGGTGTCTCAAAGCGATAACTCACGGGGTTATCCAGGGGGATACTGTTACCGGGAAACTTGAGGCCGTCCTTCAAAGGTGAATTTTGGGCGTATCTTAGCAGACTCTGTTGTGTTAGGGATCTCTTTGTAGACTACTTGAATATCAAACTTACATTGCTAAATTAGGCTACACTGCTCTATAAATCGACGAAAGTTCAAAACATTAAAATAATAACAACAGACTAATTATAATAACAATAGGCGTAATGATGTCACAATTTCCGATTACACAAAACTGCACTAGGCCTATTTATTACAAGCAGTTTATTTTCTCGCAATTTAGATGATTTAAATATTGCAACGAGGTACAGTTTAAACTTATATAGACTCTTAAAAAATAAACGAAAATTCTATATAGGCTACAAATTATGAATGGTTTCGTCGCAATTTAGACTTTAGTCTCTTGATCTTGCAATTCTTCTCAATTGATCTTACAATTTTCTGTTGGAAAAAAAAACGAATTAGTAGTCTTTGCATTTTGCGAGAAAAAAAGCTGAATAAAAAAGATAGACCTAAATGTAAATCAAATAGCTGAAATATATTTGTATAAATTTGAGTCAAATATAGGCACATATTTTAGTATGTACACAGATGATTTTAAAATAGCTATTTTAGAACGTATTGTAGCCTATTTCACTGTATATAATGCGCGCTTGAAGTGTAAATATAGTAAAGCAATAGTAAAGTAAAATGAAAAAGCTCCAGGTGGCATTTAATGATGCACTGCGAATTTTGATTAAGCTCCCGAGATGCGTGCAAGACAGAAGTAGGCTATAATAGCAAAGCTCTTAATGCTTTTAAGGAAACCTGTGTATAATGTTGTGTGCCGACTGAGTAGGCCTAAAGTAATTTAATTATAATGGTTTTAGGTGATGCCGCATTAAGTGATACTAGGCCTACCGCTCCTGGCACTAGAAGCATTGGATTAAGTGTTATATATGTGTTTTAAATGGTGATGTAGTTATGTTGTGGATTTATTTTTTGACATTTTGTTACTTTTTGGATATAAGAGTTTGAAATAAAAAGAATGATATAAATAATTTTATTATTCATTAATTCACCCGATCTGGTGAAACAATTATGGTCGTTTAATCACATTCCTACAGTATTTACTGGCCGAAATGTAAATATAATCCTCATTGTGGTTTTGTTTTAAATAAGAGATTTTTAAGTTTCTTGTAAAAAAAATAACAAAATATCTTTTAAAATCGCTTCACCCTTAAAATGATATGAAATATAAGCCAAATGTCTAAAGAAGTTGTGATCAAATTTGACACTAATATCAAAATATGTTTTGAGCTGCTCATAAAAACGCTTTTAAAACGTTTATAAAAAGTTTTGCAGTGGTCAAATATGAAAAGCATGCATAACATAACATTCCACAATAGTGAAAAGTAAATCAGGTTATAAGTATATAATTGTTTTAAACATGCAATGACCAATGAGTTCAAACCAAAACCTCTATCAGATTTCTGTCAGCAGTAAATGATAAAGAATACAATGAGTAGGCCAAAGCTGCAAACTAAAACAAATGAAAGTTTTCAGCATCAATGTATCAATAAGACAGAAAAAAGGAATAATATAACTAAAATATTCTCAAATCGAACAGTAGCTTGGATGAACAAATGAATTAAGCTTACAGGATTTTTGATTGGATCACAAATAACTCATTCTTTCTTTGACCTAATCCCTTCTCCATCAGGGGTCGCCACAGCGGAATGATCCGTCTGGTGAAAATTAAACGCAGCCCTTCAACGCTGTCTCACGGCAGTTCATAACTTTTTTTTAACATTTAGTGGCTAGTTCGTATGGATTTGTACGATCTCATTCGTACAATTTAGTACGATTTGTTCATCCCCCAATGAAGGTT
Source organism: Danio kyathit (assembly GCA_903798195.1). Lineage (NCBI taxonomy): Eukaryota > Metazoa > Chordata > Actinopteri > Cypriniformes > Danionidae > Danio > Danio kyathit. Next base: position 50,304,915 of record LR812539.1, read on the forward strand.
GTGTTTAGGGGTTTGGTGCAACGCGTCCTTTTAAACAGCATACATTTTCAAACTCTTACGAATTAGCCACTAAACTGGCAAAATGTAAACTGGACGTACTCCAACTAAGTGAAATTATCAAAGATTTTAGTTTAAAAATAGTTTGCCAATATTTTAAATATGAATATTTTCTACTTTATTATAAACCTGAGCCTGTTATCATGTCACCGCTGAACTTAAAACTTGGAATTGTGAGTATTGACAAAATCACAGCTGTGAAAAAATATATTTAGTCTAAAAAAAGCAAAACATTTTAATCTACACGAAATGCTGATGTAGGGAATGATTTCATTAACAATCATAATTTTCAACAATCAAAATTAAAATCAAGTGGTAGGCTACATACTTGTGTTAGGCAGCATTCTAGTAATTGGCCATTGAGAGAATGCTTATGGCTTTAATGCTACTGTACATGCAGCCCTGAATTCATTCTTGAATTAAAGTAATAGTAGGCCTTCAAAAAAAATGTCATCATTTACTTACCCTTTCATTGTTACAAACATTTCTGAGTTTCTTTATTCTAATGAACACAAATGAAAATAGCTTGGAGAAAGCTGAAACCTGTAACAATTGAGTTCCATATTTGTTTTTCCTATTATGAATGTCAAACGTTACAGGTTTTCAGCTTTCTTCAAAATATCTTTTTTTGTGTTCAACAACAAAAAAAAAAACTCAAAGGTTTTAAAACACTTAAGAACGTGTAATTTGTTATTTTTTGGCGAACTATCCCTTTACTGTGCAAAATCACTAGATTTTTTTAAAACCCAGGTATCAGAGAAGAGTAAGTCCAGGCTATGTGACACCACAAAACTGTAATGGAGTTGACCCTGTGGCTGATAGGGACGGGTATCTGATCATTCGCGCCCCTTTAAAAGTGTGCCGGATTCTGGGACGTGTGCACACTTGGCTCTTGAATTGCCTTTAAATAATACATGCACCCATGCAGCTTGCTTATACCACTCCACATGTTCTCATGAGCTCCCACTATGGGGCACTGGTCTACATCTCATTGCTAAACACTTGTGAAAGCAAAGATTGAACATATAACAGCAGTAGATCAACGAATTTCATTAGATTTATATATTTCTTTGAGCAAAAATGAGGTGCTTGTCTAGAGGTCGATCCAACATGCTTTTGTATTTGATAAGAAAGTTAAGCAACTCTTTCATGCGTCACAAACCTGTTTTGGGTTTCTTTCTTCTGTTGAATGCAAAAGAAAATATTTTTAAATATGCTGAAAACCTGTAACCATTACACTCTAAAAAATAACTCAGGAGGTCTGTTACCACTACATAGTTTAATACATTGTTTTAACTTAAAAATTCTAAATTGCTGATTAGATTAAAACTTTTAAGTTGTCAAAATAATTTTAAGTTTTCACAACAGGAAAATATTGCTAATTACATCAACTAAAAAATGCAGCTAATTTAAGGGTAAATATGTCAGTCAATTAGTTTGAAACAATATTTAACTAGTAGCAAAACAAAGAAATTGGGTTGATAATTAAATTTTTCTACTAAAATGGAATTCTGGATTTCAGAGCTCCTCCCCCTCTGAACAAGCAAAGATATCTGAGTTTTATTTAATTTCCAAATCAATTTTCTCCATTCCACTGTGTTGGCTACTCCTGGTAAATACAGTTGATGTTAGCAGTGTTTTTTGACTCAAAAAAGTTTTTTTCTTGCTTTCCAAAAATACACAAGAATTTGAGGAGGACCTTAATGAGGAGGCAAGTAATGACAATTGCCATTATTGGTGATCAGTCTACTTTGGAATTGAACCACAAGATGGAAACCATCATAGTTGAGGGCATAAGAATTCTAAATGGAATGGATATTTCAAGGTGCTGTGGTCTGCTGATGAGCATAATTTATACTCTGAATCTGAACTACCTAAAGGAACTTAAATATACTTGTGAAGTTTCTCGAACTTGATAAACTGAAGCCCAGTGGAAAAGTAATGCGTCTCAAGAACATTATTTTCTGAATCTCTACTTATTTCAGAGTAGAATTTGGTCTTTATGCTGCACTTTATGTTTTGTATTTTTAACTCCACACTTAAAAAAAAAAAAAACACTTACTGTCTTTTGTTATTTTTCATACTGTTTATATGAGACAGAACATATTTTTGTTTTTTAAAATACTGGAACAAAAACTTTACTGGAAAACAAAAATGTTGTTGAATGTATTTGTTACAAGCAACTAAATGAACAGTAAACTTAAAAACATACAATTAACAATTTCAGCTATTTAATTTATTTGAGGTTCTAAACTTGAAAACTTGCATTTATAATTATGGAAATTAAGTACATAACACAGGATTTATTTTAAATTTTAATTTAAAAAAGGGAGTTGAAACAACTTCATTTTTTGAGTACTCAACTTAAAAAATGGAGTTTATGCCATGTAAAAGTGCCACTGATTGAAGAGGAAAAGGCCATTTGGCTAACATAATAAAGTTTGTTGTCTGAACTTCATTTTGTTAGATGTTGCTGTAACTTGAATATATTGATGCAAACTGTTGCGTTATTTTTTTTTTGTTTGGTCTAAACAATATTTTTTAGAGTGTACTTACATAGTTTTCGTTTTTCATACTTAGGAGGTCAATGGTTACAGGTTTTAACATTCTTCAAAATAAATAATTTTGTGTTCAACAGAAAAAAAAAAAGAAACTCTTTAAGGTTTGAAACCACTTGAGGGTAATTAAATAATAAGTCAATTTCCATTTTTGGGTGAACTATCCCTTTCACAGTAGACACAACATAACAAGCACATTGTAAAACCCAAAAAGTTAAGGTAACTCAACCCATTTGAAGAAACCGATTGCAACAAACCATTTAAGTTAAAAAACGAATCCTAATGAGTACTGTGAACTTAATCCATTTAAGTAAATGAAGCAATTTGAGCACAGTAAAACCCAATAAATGAAGAGAACTCAAACCAACTGAGTACTGGAAAACCTGAAATAAAACAAATTCGACTTTCTCCAGAAGAAAAAATATTATCAGACATACTGTGAAAATTTCAATGCTCTGTTAAACATCATTTGGAAAATATATATATATATATATATATAAAAAAAAAACAATTTAAAGGGGAGCTAATAACTCTGACTTCAACTGTATAGATGTTTAATAGAGTTAAAGTCAAACTTATTAGCCAATATATATATATATATATATATATATATATATATATTTCCCAAATTATGTTTAACAGAGCAAGCAAGGAATGTTTCACACTATTTCCTAGATCTGTTCTTCTTGAGAAAGTCTCATTTGTTTTATTTCAGCTAGAATAAAAGCAGTTATTTAATTTTTTTAAACCATATAAGGTAAATATTATTAGCCCCCTTAAGCAATATATATATTTTTCGACAGTCTACAGAACAACACATGGTTATATGACTTGCCTAATTAACCTAGTAAAGCCTTTAATGTCACTTAAAGCTGAATGCTTGTATCTTGAAAAATATCTAGTAAAATATTATGTACTGTCATCACAGCAAAGATAAAAGTCAGTTATTAGACCTTAGTTATTAAAACTGTTGTGTTTAGAAATGTGTTTAAAACAGAAATTGGAAAAAATATACAGAGGGGCTAACAATTTCAACTGTATATTGTAGCATTTATTATATAGTTTTGGTCACCTAATCCATTACTGTCAAGGAGCAATAATATTCTCCAAAAAATCATAGTCCTTTGTAATGCTCTGAATTTATTTGGCTTACAGCAAGTAACAGATCACAAATATATTAACAATAATAAAAACCATAAAAAAAAACACAAAACCACCAGACCTTATGACAGCGATAGCCTTAACACTTACACACATCATAACCACTCCATGCTTGTCTTTCTGTCTTTGATTTCTTTTTACAAATAAAGGCATAAAAGGCCAAAAAATATATAAGTTAAAAAATAGCAGACAATATTTAAGAATAAAAAAAATATATATATCTCTGTCAAATTTTCTTCAGGTAGAACATTTTAGGATAAAGGCAAAAATAAATATGATCCTTCATAAATTAACTTGGCCTTGGGCTTTTTTGGCTATTTATATTCTTGATACACTTCAAGAGATCTTTCAAGAAAACATCCAGAGTGATTTCTTCTTGGTCTTCATCAGCAGAGTGACTCCTGATCTCTTTTTTGCAGTTTTTCTGAAACACAGTAAACCTCATGGTTATTCACCACAGGATGAATGGAGGTATTTTACGAAGACAACATGTTTTAAGAGTTCAGCTTACCCCGTCTTGGTGGTTGTAAGTGTTTAAATTCCTCATTAGTTTCTTGTCGGTACGGAAAGGGTCAAATTTGACACCAGACAGGCCAGAAACCTTTTTCACCATCTCCTCCTCAGCCTGACAGAAATAATCATGCTGCAAAGACATCGAAATCACAGGTTGAATGAAATCCTTGGAATTGAATTAAGATTAAAATATCACACAATAAAAAAAAAGGTTATATACAGTTAAAAATATTATTATTTTTCATTTTTCCCCCAAGACACGTTTAACAGAGCAATGCAATTTTCATATGTAGTATTCTTCCTCTTCTTGGGAAAAGTCTTTTTTTGTTGTTGTTGTTGTTTAAGTTTGACTGAAATAAAAGCAGTTTTTATTTTTATTTAAGGTCAATATTATTAGCCCCCTTAGGAAATATTTGTTTTCAGAATGTCTACAAAACAAACCATTGTTGCCCAATAACTCGCCTAGTTAACTTTATAACCTAGTTAAGTTTATAAATTGTACACTGTAAAAAAAAAATGTAATTTTACGAAGAAAAAAAAACGTAAAATAACAGTTAAATTATAGAAATTTACTGTAAAATAACAAAGGTTGAACTACATTTATAATTAAATTTACCAGAAATTTTAATTTAAGGAAATTTCTGTAATTTAATGTTCGTTATTTTACGGTAAATCTCTATAATTTAACGGCCGCTATTTTACGTTTTTTAATGTAAATAAACCGTAAAATTACGGATTTTTTTTACCATGTACTTTAAGCTGAATGCTAGCATCTTGCAAAAGAACTAGTAAAATATTATGTACTGTCATCATGGCCAAGACAAAACAAATTTGTTATTAAAACTATTATGTTTCAAAATAAGGTGGAAAAATGATAGTATTCAACATTTGAAGTAGATCAAACTTTTCATCAACGTTGTCCTAAAACTATTCATCACCCATTCTTGTCTAAGGACAGTTTTTAAAAAAATTTTTGAACCACTTGACTACTGTATATTGTTTTAGCTCCACAAAGGAGAGTAACAAGTGCATGTGCAAAAGGTAAAGTTTGAACAGATACAGTTGAAGTCAGAATTATTAGCCCCCCTGATTATTTTTTTCCCCCAATTTCTGTTTAACGGAGAGAAGATTTTCAACACGTTTCTAAACATAATAGTTTTAATAACTCATTTCTAATAACTAATTTATTTTATCTTTGCCATGATGACAGTAAATAATATTTGACTACATATTTTTCAAGACACTTCTATACAGCTTAAAGTGACATTTAAAGGCTTAACTAGATTAATTAGGGTAACTAGGCAGGTTAGGGTAATTAGGCAAGTTATTGTATAACGATGGTTTGTTCTGTAGACTATCGAAAGAAATATAGCTTAAAGGGGCTAATAATTTAGACCTAAAATGGTTCATAAAAATGTAAAACTGCTTTAATTCTAGCCGAAATAAAACAAATAAGACTTTCTCCAGAAGAAAAAATATTATCAGACATACTGTGAAAATTTCCTTGCTCTGTTAAACATCATTTGGGAAATATTTAAAAAAGAAAAAAAATTTTTAAAGGGGGGCTAATAATTCTTCAACTGTATATAACTAACACTTTACAATAGAGTTGTATTAGTTAATGTTATTTAATAGAAATAATAATTCTATAGAAATAATTCTAATAATTGTATTATTTTTACATATTAATAAGTGGAAACAAAGTTAGCTCATGTTAACTCACAGTGCATTAACTAATGTTAAATCGCAAGAATTTGGATTTCAGTAATGCATTAATGAAAGTAAACACATTAACTAATATTAATTAATGACACACAACTGTAAAACGTTACCAAAATATGCTGTTCGGTTGTGTCTGTATTAGCACAAAAATCATCATCTCACCTCACACTTCATGCCACTTCCTTTTTTCCCCAGATCTACTAGGAAGATTTCTTCTTTTGCCTAGAAATAACATTTATAAGATCACATTTTGCTTTGCATCTTTACAGACAGTTTGAACTGTATTAAAAAGAAACCTTACCTTTGTCTCTTTTGGGGGATTGACTAACACAGCTTCCAGTTCAGTAACAAGCTCCTTTAATACAGTCTTATGTATTGCATCCGTGCCTTTCAACGTAAAACCCGAGACGAATACAGTGCAGACGAGCAGCAGAAGTGTCTTCATCATTTTCTCTGTTTGCTTGGATTTGTCAAAAGATTAGTGGTCTGAAGGCCAGAGGTATACCTGATCCTCTCTCAGCTGTATGCTGTGTATATATATACGCTCTCCAAAAGGCAGGCCCTTGCCATGAAACATCCTTTTTGCATTGTAAGCTAAGCGCCGTTTATTGGCCGATTACGGCTCGCTCAGAATATCTTGATTGAGATGTGGTCAGTTGATAACAACAGTCCTAATTTCCTAGAAGTGACACTGACTGCCCTGAAAATCATAATGATTTTGGCTAGATTGAGGTTGAAGGCTGCATCTCGACTGTTTGCTCGTGCAAATAAGTTTCATTATTGCAATATGATCAAAACTGATAGCTTTTGCTGCAAATCTGTGTGTTCATAAATGAACTTGCGTGGTGCCTACAGTTGATGCTGATATATTGTAGTTTAATTCGTCATACAAATGATGCCATCAAAGGTCCAATGATGAACTTTTGAAATCTTATTATAAGATGAGCTTAGAAATATTTTTAGAAACATTACATAATGACTATGGAAATGTTCCACGCAATACGAAAGAAAGAAATGAACGAAAGGAACGACAAACAAAAGAACAAACAAACAAATAAAACCTGAACACCAACAGCTTGATATTTTGATACACAAATTCTAATCGGAAAAAGTTGTTAATTCTCATTAACTTGTATTTAATTGACAAAAGTACAAAGACAAGATTAATAGATCTATGAAACAATTGAATGACAAACAGTAAAATACAGCTGACAAATATCAATGCATTTCAAAAATAAAAGTTTATTTTACTTTTATTTTGATATAAAAACACTCTAATAGTTAGGTCAGAGGTAAAAAAAAATTGTGTAAAGGTTATAGAATAACCTTATAAGAATTAAACTGTTTTAAAATAATAAGATGAATAAGTGAGGGTTTTATGTGGTCATAAAAAAGCAAGAAAATTTGGATCATGACTTAGCTTTTTTTATTACCACAAGACATGAGAGAATTGTCAAACACTTTCAAAAATGATTTCTTAGCCTCAGCTGAATGTGCACAACTTCATAAAGTCATGCTACTATGTTAAATTCACTGTAAAACCCAATAAGTTAAGGTAACTCAAACCAATTGAGGAAACCGATTGCTACAAACATTTAAATTCAAAAACTAATCCTTATGAGTACTGTGAACTTAATCCATTTGAGCAAACAAAGCAATTTGAGCACAGTAAAGCCCAATAAATGAAGAGAACTCAAACCAACTGAGCACTGGAAAACCCAATAAGTAGGCCCACACGGAATCTGCGCATGCAGAATTCCGCAGACTTTCCACAGATTTTTACCAAAATTCTCAGCAGAAATTGCAAAAAACGTCCACAGATTCTGTCTGGCCCTACCATTAAGTTAACGCAACTCAAACCGTTTGAGGAAACCGATCGCTACAAACCATTTGAGTTAAAAAAAAAAACAAAAAACTAATCTATATGAGTACTGTGAACTTACTCCATTTAAGTTGAAGTAATGAGGTATTTAATTAACTCTACCCTCAACACTGAGTTCAAAACTCTCAGAATTAACCTTCAGTAAATTTTGAGTTAACTACACTCATTTCATTTGATAAAGTTGACTGTTGGGTTTTACAGTGTATAGCCACAGGGGCGCAGAAAAAGTGAATATTCTTGACAGGCCTGCCTATAGTCCATGAACATGTATGGCCCAGGACAATAAGAAGAATCAGACTAAAAGCACGGTGGATTGTACTGAAGTCTTGTACTGTATCGACTGTCTGATTGGGCAATATCTAAATATTTAATTATCAATAAATAACTTTACTGGTGCTAGCTGAGGGGTGATTTGCATGCTGATTATATGTGTGTATTTACCATGTTATTATTTTCGTTAATTTCAAAATACCACTTTATTTCCACTTTCGGCCACTCTTTCAATTAGTGGATGTTAGTAAAGTGAGCAATATGTGGTCGTGTGTCAAACATTTTTTGTGAATTATATTTGTTTGGGTTATATACACAGTTGAAGCCAAATTATTAACCCTCAAATGATTTTTTTTTTACTTTTTCAAATGTTTCCCAAACGATGATAACAGAGCAAGGATTTTTTTTTAACAGTATTTACTGTATTTTTTTTTATTCTTTTGGAGAAAGTCGTAAATGTTTCATTTCGGCTAGAATAAAAGCAGTTTTTTTTCTCCAATAATTTTTTTCAGTTGTCTACAGAACAAACCATCATTATACAATTACTTGTCTAATTGCCCTAGTTAAGCCTTTAAATGTCAGTTTAAGCAGATTACTAGTATCTTGAAAAATATCTAGTAAAATATTATGTACTATAATCATGGCAAAGATAAAAGAAATCGGTTAATAGATATTAGTAATATAAACTATGTGTTGAAAAAAATATTTTGTCCTTTAAACAGAAACTGTGGAAAAAAAAACAGGCGGGCCAATAATTCTGACTTACTGTATTTGAATATTTCTAAAAAAATATTGTTTACGTCAGTGATGGTGAATCGTGGAGGCTCCATTTAAATAAGCCATCTGGCGACAAAGGTAAAAGACAAATGCTCGAGCACTTGATTTGAGCTTCATAACACTGCATATTTCAAATAAAAACTCGAGAAAGTGGTGCTGGTCAACAGCAATATTAATTCACATATGTGAATAATAGAAAGTAAAACAGATTCAAACCATCACTTCAAAGCTGTCTAAAGGCCGGCTCACACTGTGAGATTTTTTATAATCCTGAATGATAGCACGTCATACTGCACGAACACGGCTCTCATGTCACACTGCCGTCATAATGTCAGACTGAACGACAATGAAGATGCACCAAACATGGAAGAAAACGCTGCTGGAGTTTGACGTCATCTACCCGCGACACTTTCACTACCCCGCGTTCTGAAATGATTCCTCACAGCAAACGTAAACAAACTGTAGCGCCAATTTTGCACACAGCGTGTTTCAATAAAAAAAACCAGGAAGAAGAAAAACTGTTTTGACATTTCCCTGTGGTTTTTTGAATTGACGCATGAATCGCATCATCAAATTCAGAGCTCCTATTGGTTCTTGGATTGACGCTCATCGCAGCTGTTGTCACACTGCAGGAAAGTGCCTGAAATCTTCTGACACTGCCAGAACTTTACCGGAGAGAAAATCTAATTGCAACCGGCACAAAGCGGCGGTCTGTGAACATGTCAAACCAATGATCAAAGATCACAGATTTTAGCCCTGGAGTTTAGGAATCTTTTAGGATTTCCCAAATTTGTCTCAGATGGCAAAATCGCGGCTGAAATCCCACAGTGTGAGCAGGGCTTTTGTAAGACTTTCAATGTGTCAATATGGCAACCGGAAGTTCAGTGCATCCTTTCTAGGTAATTTTGCATTCTATGAAAAGGTCTATTCACAGAATACCTAATAATATCTCTCAGTAATTTGTAATTTAGTGGCTAATTTGTATACATTTTTACAATTAGGGCTGGGCGATTAATCGAAAAGTAATCGATATCGACTTTCAGAATCTATAATCAATCAAATTTTTTCAGGTCAATTTTTTCAATTACTTTCCCTACCATGTCTGGAGTCATGTGACCCTGATCTGTTAAGGCTGATTTATACTTATAGTATTATGATTTATACTTAATATTTTATTATGATATACTTCTGCCAAGGGCACGCGCACAGTCCAGTGCAGGCTTCGCATACCCGAGCACCTCTCAAAAAAAAAAGAACTTACACGTCACAACAACATGTAGTGCAAGCTTTGTGATTGGTCGGTTTGATAGCGGTAAAGATGGTAAAGTGTTTTAATTTCAGTTGTTCAGCTTTGATGTTCAATAAATAATCATAAATAGTATATAGCGTGTTTTAAAATCAAGTAATGCACCCTTCATTCAGAAATGTCTCACATATGTGAGCATATTTACTGTACAAAACCTTTCAGTCAACTATAAGAGCAAAAACATAACATAAATTAATAAAATAATCGTTCCTTAATCGTAATCAAGTTATAATGTTCAATTAATCGAGATTTAGATTTTAGGCCAAATCGTCCAGCCCTATTTACAATCTCATCGTACAGTTTTGTACAATTTGCTCATCTCCCAAAACCAGTTAGGTTTTGGGTTGAAGTTTGGTGTCACGTCTCCTTTTAAAAAACCCACACAAAAATAAAACCCCACCAATTAGTCATCATACTGAGATAAAAATCTACAGTAACTTCCGGTTCACAAACTTCAAATCTCCAAATTAGGCAAGGGATGAAATGCTTTGTGATAATTGCTAAACGTTTTATGAATGTTTGGAAACTTCCTTAAGAAATGATGCTTTTCTATCACCCCAGATTCTTCATTTTTACTGTTGTTTTTCTTTTATCTTTACTATTACAGTACATGATCTATCCTCACATGAGCGACTTTTATAATATATTGTAAGATTTTTTTAATATTTATTTTTTGGGGTTTTCACCTGTATTAGATAGGATAGTAGAGAGTAATGACATGAAAGCAAGGGGAGCAGAGAGAGGGGAAGGATCGCCATAGGACTGCGAGGCGGAATCGAACTCGGGTCGCCGTGAGCACCGGAGTGCATGTGTCGACGCACTAACCACTACACCACTGGCGTCGACATATATTGTAAGATTGGTCAGAAAACAATTAACAAAAAAAAGTAAAACTTTTTTAACAAAATTAGAGGCATCCAAGAGGAGCTTTCACTCTGCTATAAATGTGTAATATGAACAGATGGTCACCTGAATAAACGGAGATTATGATTAACATGTAGAATCTATGAATCTATGATCACCTTGTGAACATTACTGATGAAAGCAAATAAATAAAGAATCAATTCAGGCAAATGACTGAAATTGTGTGATTGGGCAATCTAAGTGAATTCTGCGGTAAGCAATCTTATGGAGAAATCAGGCATGAGGCTGATAGCAGCCACAGATAACCTATTGCAAGATTACTATTTGCTATAAACTGACCAGAGACAAACATTCAATATTACATATAAACAACAAATTTGTCCCACGGCCTTTACACTGAGGTTATTGTAAGCTTATTTTAATGCTCCATTCTTAGTCACAGAGAGAAGATCCTGCTGCTCTCCAGAGAACTGTGAATCAGGTGATGGAAAAAAAAAACATATGTTCTTCTTAACTGTTGATCGCTGAAGTAGCTGTCAATCATTTGTTCCCTGTATATTTTCCCCCAATATTTTTAACACATTTATAAACATAATAGTTTTAATAACTCATTTCTAAAAAATGATTTCTTTTATCTTTGCCATGATGACATATTTTATTAGATATTTTTCAATCTTATTTAGCTTAAACTAATCATTAATTAGGCAAGTAAGCAAAAAAATCCAAAGGAGGGCAAATAATTTCCTCATCCAGTCTATCCGGAATGACATGAAGAAACAGAATAAATGAAGACAAACTCAATCCAGAAGAACTTTGGCAACATCTCTCATGGCCCGTTTCCACTGAGAGGTACAGTCCGGTACGGTACAGGTCGGTACGGGTCACCTTTATCAGGCTTGTGCTTCCACTGCCAAAAGGGTGTACGACAGAAAGTTTCAGTGGACGTCATTTTTACTCGAGGAAATGTCACAGTAATGCCGTACGAATCGTTCACATCATATGAGAATCACTTCTCACAAAGTGAAGTTTATTTATAAACTAATTTCGAGAGGATCACGTGCTTAGGATTGCTAGCGGCTGGACCCACATTATCCAAATCACCATGCACCAATCAAATGATCCCTAAGCTACTATAAATACCCCGGGTTTCATATCACCGCTATCTTCGCTTTGAAGAATCCCCCCTTCCACCCCTACTCCTCCTCTCTTTAAATGGGTGACACGGTGGCCCAGCGCTTAGCGCTGTTGCCTCACAGCAAGAATGTCAATGGTTCTAGGCTTTACCAAACCAGCGGGCATTTTCTGTGCGGAGTTTGCATGTTCTCCCCGTGCTCACGTGGGTTTTCCACGGGTCCTCCGGTTTCCTCCCACCGATTAAAAACATGCAACCTAAGTTATTGTTTAATCAACACTATAGACTTGCTCACTATCTAGTACCTATCTTGTTAAAGAGAACTACTATCTGCACACAATCACTACGATGGGGGAGTTCTCGAGATCTACCTGAGCTCGATCTCCCCTCTCGCCTTGCAACGGGAGGGAGCCCCGGGCTCGAGGATCTCATGATCTCAGGGCTCTCTCCCGGGACAGCATCCCAAACAAGCTTTATAATTAATCAACAGCTAAGTGTGAACTCTTGAAACAGATGCTTTATACACACACATACTTGAGTATAAATATTCATTACTAACCTTTCTATGAACATGATTTGATTATAACTGGAGATCAATAAGAGTGTAATATAGCCTACTGTAACATCTGCAATTATATGAAATAAATAAATAAATGCAACATTTATGAACACATAAAGACCCTTACAGTCTCCCATATGCTACCAATTATAGAAAAACTACACACAGCATACATTTAGTCCTTATTTGGGTTCAAAAACAACACGAAATATAGCCCACAGTCAGTGCAAACCTCTCATAAGTGTCTTTAATGTTCAGCAGTCATTCCGAGTTCATAATAGTCCAAAAGGTGATGATAATAGTCAAACATGGCAGTTTGTCCATGTTTTAGGTTGCAGAAGCGTCATTTGCTGCTGTTTTTTCCGGCTTCTCCTTTGTTTTTTCGCGCTTGACTCTCACGTTTGTCCGCATCTGAAAGGACCGGATATCAAAGAGCTTCAATGATCACATGTACGTTATTAATATGAGCTCAAGAAGTTCGTTATTTCAAATATAGACGCACGGCGAGCTCTCTGAAGAAAGTGAAACCGCTCGCACTTTTAGACGGGCTCATAAAACAACAACATGACACAGCAAATTTTGTTTTTCTTGGCTTTGTGGCTGTTCATCAAGTCAAACAACAAGGTTTGTTTGAGCTCAGGTTGACCATGGCTAGGCCCACACGGAATCTGCACGCGCAGAATTCCGCAGATTTTTCGCAGATTTTCAGCAGATTTTTAGCCCATCATTAATTCGATTTATTTACTTACAGTTAACTATTTACTGTTAATCTAATTGGATTTGCATTTTAAACATTAAATAAAAGTTAAAAAGATAATATTTTTTATTTCACATTTTAAGGTTTTAGTTATGATACTCCTAAAATAATTCCACAGAAATCCGCAGATTTTTACCAAAATTCTCCTCAGAAATAGCAAAAAACATCAGCAGATTCCGTCTGGCCCTAACCACGGCTTGTTATTATATGTATATATTATTACAGTGTAATGTCTCGGCTGCGTTTTTAAAAACTTTGTTTTCATTCTCCTGCTTCTGCGAGTGATGTACCTCTGTAAACCAATAGCGTTCAGCTGCACGTCTAGCTCTGCCTTTTGGTACCCTTTTTTTCGTGCTAGGTACCCTGTGCAAAGAGCGACCAAAAAGTGGTATGGTACGGTTCGTCTTTTGACAGTGGAAACGGCCATAAAAGCGTACCGAACCATACCGTACCACTCAGTGGAAACGGGCCATAAGATGCTTCAAAAAACATACCTGTATACATACATGATAAAACATACAGATAAAGCAAATCAAATTATTGGAGACATCAAATTCATGAAACAGTTTATGCCAGTAATAAAGGTCATAAAGAGTGATCACACATGCAAACTGCAATAAGAATTCAGAAATTAGAAACAGGCTTTATATATAATTTTGATCAATCATATATACAGTTCAGAAACAGGCAATAGTTCAGATTAAAAATCAAGTTAAATCCTGTAAAACAAATTCCTATGTAAATTGTTTAAATCATTTTCATATTATCTGTTGACTTGAACACTTTTACATAAGCATGTTTTTGTGGACGATAAAGACATCTGTTCTGCTAATGGTTCATGAACAAGGCGTGTTGCAAAAAACAGACTAGGTGCTTACGATTTATTTTACAGTAGAAGGAAGCTGTGCAGCATTCTAAACTGTGATAACTGAACTTTGAACATGTCACCTCTGAAAACGCTTTCCTCGCTCATCTGATCTGACATTAGTGCAGGTAGGAGTTGAGGGTGTTGATACTGCATTTGCTGATCTCTGAGCACTGGTCCTGGTTCTTCCTGATCCTGTAGAAATGCTCCACATAGTTGGATCGTCCCAGGAGCTCTACGAAATCCTCGTCATGGGTGATGACAAGCAGCTGGAAGTTGCGCTGACGAGAACGACTTTTGATAATTCTGCAAAAACAAACAGCAATTGAAACTTCTTATTTTATCACTATGTTTCTACTTAGTAACTGGTTGTATTTACATATTAATTATTCAGACTGTATAATTGTGTGTGTGTGTGTGTGTGTTTTTAATAAAGACTTACTCCACAAGTGCATGTGCCAAAGACTCTATATTCTCTCTATCTAAGTTGGTAGTGGGCTCATCCAGTGCCAGAATCCCACAGTTCAGGCAGAATGTCTCAGCTAGAGCCAATCGGATTATCAGAGAGGCGAGAACCTACAAACAAACGTGCAGGAAAGTGTCAGAATTACAAGAAATGTGCAAAATTTGTGAATACATGTTAAGTAAATCAAAGAGAAGCAAATGTCTACATCATGTTTATTGGAAATATTCTAAAACAATTCTCAATGGAAGATGCATGAAGTAGCTTTTTGACCTTTTGTCCAGCACTGCATCGACCCCGCATGTCCAAGGCTGTGTCTCCTTTGACCATTACCACTCTATAGTTATAGGTCCTTCTCTTCACACCAGCAGATGCATTCTCATCCACATCAGAGCGAATCTCTACATACTCGATGTCTGCGGAAGATCAGAAGACAGACTCTATAAACCACTGATCATCAACTGGCGGCCCGCTGAGCCGTTCAATCCGGCCCGCGACTGGATTCCAAAATTGTGAGGATCAAAAAGAAAATAGTGGTCCACACTATTAAAGCAACTAAAAATAACAACAACTGAGTCTCTTGTCAGAATAACCACCATTTATGACTATATTTAGGCTAGACTTCGAAATGAGGACAGACTCAGACAGACTAGTGAAGACCGGGAGGGGTGTAGGCGGTTTGCGCGCGACGTGTGTGTGATGAAGAGCAAGGAGGGATGCGGTGGAGAGACGTGCGCGACGTATTTGAGGAGCTGGATGGAGACGTGGGATTTCCGGGAGATTAACATTCATTTGCGGGCATCCGGGAGTCTCTATGCGTTTGCGGGAGACTCACAGAACTTCCGGGAGACTTGGGATGTCTTCCTTAGGACTAAAAAAAAGGAGGAAAAACAATCTGGCACAACTTAAAATAGCATGGTAAATAAATAACCTGGTACCGGAACAAAACAGGTGATAAATAATGTTTGCACATCAAATAAAACGTTAAGTGGGCTTGAATTCAAATCACAATGCTGAAACGGGCTACTCACAGTGCTTAATCAATGGCTAAAGTTACATTTCCCCTTGTTGACTTAGCCTAACTGAGTTGAGGCAAAATATCTATCACTCCTAGTGGTTGACTGTGGTATAGGTGATGGGAGACTGAAGCAAATGCCTTCAGTTTTGTAGTGAAATTCAAAAAGTATAAACATTAAACATAATGTTAAGCCAAAATGAGATTTTTATTTGATTTTCTTCTTGGGGGTCTGGCCCTCTGACAAATATAGTTGATGACCCCTGCTATAACGATTTACGTCAAAAGGCCATGATAGGTTTGCACATTATCGTGCATAAGTAAAACAGAGTCAAACAATGCCACAATTACAGCAAATATAATGTTTATTCTCTCATTATGTTTAAGAAATAATTAATTTGGTAAATCCCATGTTGATTCATTCTTTAAACATATTGACAGACCTTGTCCTCTGTATGTGCTCCGCCACAAATCTCTGATGATTTTATTAATCTCCTCCATCTTCATGCTGTGAAACTTCATTATTGTTCTGTAAAAAAAAACAAACAAACAATCGAATTCATAAATATATATTATATAGGGATATATGATCTCTTGGTGCTGTTAAAAAAAGATAACTCTTTCAAACCAATAATCAAAAATGTACTATAATTTTATGTTGTGATGACTAAACTTATGCAAAAAAATTGTTATTTAATCATATGAAGTACTTTATAGAGACAATCATAACAAACTTTGGTATAAATGAAGACTTTAAACTAGCTAAAGGGATAGTTCACCCCAAAAAAATGAAAATTTACTCAATATTTACTCACACTAATTATATTTACTCACCAGATGGTTCTAAACCTTTATGAGTTTCTTTATTCAGTTAAACACAAGATAAGATATTGGGAAGAAAGCTGAAAACCTGTAACCACTGACTTCTGCAGTATGAAAAACAAATTCTATGATTACAGGTTGCATTACTTTGTGTTCAGCAGAAGGAAGACATGTTTGAAACATGTAAAAGGTGAGTAAATAATGACGAAATTGTCAATTTTGGGTGAAGTATCCCTTTAACATTAGGTAATGCTTTATGCATCATGAACTAAAAATCAATAACAGCATTAATTAATCTTAGTTAATACACATATAATACATTTCAAAAAGCTTTGTATCAGCAGAATATTCATATCACTGCACCGCATTCATACAGTAATTTATATAGTAAAAGCATTGCAAACAATAATGCAAAGTTGAACATACCATGCATGATAAACCATGCATGTCAAGCAAACGTGTTGTCAAAGAAATAACTACCATGTAATTCTAACTATAATGTCATTATTTTGACTATTTTCATACGTATACAATACACTGGAGACAAGAGCAGATTATTATTTGCTCTGTTTTAAGAGTGTGACTCATTTGACTAAATGTGAGAAACTTTTTTCAGCCTTTTTTTTTTCCAAAAACAAACCTTTATTAGAACTGATATTAGAAGAAATCTTGCATCTAGGCATGCCGTGTCCTATCTGATTGCCACACTTCCTCTGTTCCTTTGCACAAACAGCAATGATGGTATCATGGTGAGAAGAACAGGTCAGCTAGTTCAATGTGTGGCTTAATGAGGAAAACTGCTTGAAAAAGTCTAGAAAAAGTACCACGGACAGCTGTCCGTTTTTGGTGTCCATTTGAAGCCTACAAATGTAGAAAGTATGATATGTGGATTTTTAAATGCATGCATCATTTCAAAGGGCTACAGACACCTACAGTTGAAGTCAGAATTATTAGCCCCCTTTGATTTTTTTTTTCTTTTTTAAATATTTTCCAAATTATAATTAACAGAGCAAGGAAATTTTCACAGTATGTCTGATAATATTTTTTCTTCTGGAGAAAGTCTTATTTGTTTTATTTCAGCTAGAATAAAAGCAGTTTTTAATTTTTTAAAAACTATTTTAAGGTCAAAATTATTAGCCCCTTTAAGCTATTTTTTTTTTTCTCGATAGTCTACAGAACAAACCATCATTATACAATAACTTGCCTAATTACCCTAACCTGCCTAGTTAACCTAATTAACCTAGTTAAGTCTTTAAATGTCACTTTAAGCTGTATAAAAGTGACTTGAAAAATATCTAGTCAAATATTATTTACTGTCATCATGGCAAAGATAAAATAAATCAGTTATTAGAGATGAGTTATTAAAACTATTATGTTTAGAAACGTGTTGAAAAAATCTTTTCTCCGTTAAAAAGAAATTGGGAAAAAAAAAACAGGGGGGCTAATAATTCAGGGGGGCTAATAATTCAGGGGGGCTAATAATTCAACTGTATGTGTCAGTTTCAAAACAAATCTAACGTAATCTCAGTGAAAAACTAAAAATGTCAAAAACTGGCTCAGAAGAAAGTTGTCTATGGTCCCAAATGATGAGACCCTATCATACTGGGCCCTATCATACACCCGACGTAATTTTCACGTTTTGCGCCACGTTGTTTAAATAACAAATCCATTTGCGCCACTTTGGCATGATTCGTGGGTGTGCCAGTCTATAAAGGAGGTGTGTTAAGGCGCATTGTTGGCACGTTGCTATTTTGAGAAACTGAAATTGACCAACAAAAGCTGGTCTAAAGTCCAGCGCAGAGCGCGTTAGTTAGGCATCACCATATGGGGCATAAGAATAGGACGTGTGTTTGGATATAACTCAGTTTCTTGACCACATTTTGTTATTATTGTTAATTTATTCGTTTGCTGAAAATTAGAACTGAATTTTGAAATAGTTTTGAAACAAATCTTTGCGCTTAACAAACTAAATTAAATATGTAGGCTAATGAATGTCTTTGGTGGAGTATGTACAACACCGTTTCCTTATCCATGAAAGTAAAAGAGTAAAGTAAAGTAAAAAGAAAGTAAAGAGGCCGAACGGAGGAGGCTCTTTCTTTATCCTTGCACTGCAGATGGTCTGTTTAACTATTTTCTTGCTAGTGAAGTATTCAGTTTTTCCTCTAACAAAGTCCGCCATTTAAATAGCAAATGTGCCATGGCGTGACGCAAATGGCTCTTAAAGAGAAAAGGAGATGAGACTCTGATTGGTTTGATGCACGTTATGCTCAAAACACACCCATAACTCATTGAGAATAAGCACAACCCGGTTACATGTAACAAAATTAATGCAAAAAGTATTAAAATAAAAAAGCTTGTCGAAAAGCACTGACTGAAAAAAAAATACATTGAATTAAAAACTGCTTGCATTTTAGTGACTTGAATTGTAGAGGTTTGTAATTTAGTGTATGCACGTAAAAGTGGTAAAAAAAAAACAAGAACAATTTGCAATCTATTGAATCTGCTAGCTGCAATCTTTTGCTTTTCCTGCAGTTTCTGGATGTAATGTCGAATTTAAAGAGTCGAATTCAAGTCACTGAATTTATGGGATGAACAGGCTCACATGATCTCATCCACATCAATGGGATGGTCGTCGAGCCTGTCTCATCCTTCAAGTTCCTGGGGACCCACATCTCAAAGGACCTTTCCTGGACCACCAACACATCCAGCCTGGTCAAGAAGGCTCACCAGCGCCTATTTTTCTTAAGGCAACTTAAGAAGAACCAGCTGTCATCAGTCGTCTTGGTGAACTTCTATCGCTGTACAATAGAAAGCATCCTGACGAACTGCGTCACAGTCTGGTATGGAAGCTGCTCTGTTGCTGAGCGTAAGGCACTGCAGCGGGTGGTGAAAACTGCCCAACGCATCACAGGGACCACACTGCCAGCCATAGAGGACATCCAGAAGAAACACTGTCTGCGCCGAGCACGCAGTATTCTTAAGGATTCCTCTCACCCTGCTCACAGACTGTTTTCTCTCCTGCCTTCTGGCAGGCGCTTCAGGCTCCCCCGGACAAAAACCAGTAGACTAAGGAACAGCTTCTTCCCCAGAGCTGTCTCCCTTATGAACTCTGCCCCCCACTGACTCTTTTGCCCCCCTGATACACCCCCACTCTCCTCATACCTTATACTCCTCATAATCACTGCACTATTTAACATTTGCACATTTAAAAATTGCACATATTCATTGCACTGATTCATTTATTTGAACTGTACATACCCACTGCACATGTACATTTGTAATTATGTACACACCCACTGTATATATACATTTGTAATTATGTTTATCTATCTGCACACTTCTGATTATTAATAGCAACCTGGACATATATCCATCTATTGTAAATCGCTAATACAACCTGTATATAATGTTCATAGTACATCCATTTGTAAATATCACCATAGTTTTTCTATAACTGCACTTTATAATACCTGTATCCTGCACTTGCTGCTATTGCACTCCTGGTTAGACCTAAACTGCATTTCGTTTCCTTGTACTTGTACATGTGTAATGACAATAAAGTTGAATCTAATCTAATCTAATCTAAAGAGCCGAATTCGAGTCACTGAATCTATGGAAGCGAATTGTTGAACTGTCGAAATAAAATGAACAAAAAATTGTCTTTCAAATATTTTACTTTTCATTTTTAAACAGAACTAAATATATTAGAAATGAAATCTGGAAGTTGAATATGAAGTATTGACTAAGTATGAAATTCTGTTTAGAATTAAAATATTCACAGCTTAAATAAACAGCTATGTTAAATTTCAGGACCTAAATTACAAACCGCAGCAATTCAAGTAACTAAAATGCAAGCAGTTGTTAATCAAATGTATTTTTTTTTTTCAGTTAGTGCTATTTGACAAGCTTTTTATTTCAATACTTTTGGCATTGATTTTGTTCCATACTGTTAAACTATGCGCCACGGCGCAAACTGTATTTTCCCATCCTTAAAGTGGCAAAAGTGGATTCGCACACGCCTTTAATGCTTTTGCGCCATACGATTTATGCCTAGATCGTTAAAATAGAGCCCTACGCTGTTCACTTGCGCATCCTAAAACTCAACATTTATAATGTCTCTTAATTGCTGCAATTATCGTTGGCAGGTACGACACAAAAACTGTAATGGCAGACGGCTGCTTCTCACTCAGGGCTGTCTATATGCTAAAGAGGAAGATATTGTCACCCCCTCCAATGTCATGTACAAAGGGAGAATGTCAATCAAAGGGTTTTTGATTCTTCTTTTAAGAATTGTGATAACAAAAATATTTATAATTAATAGGTTTTTACCGTTAGAAGCTGGCTATATTCACACATGGTTGCCACAAAATTTTGTTTAAACCCCTTATAAAAGTCATTTTTGCGTAATAGGTCCCCTTTAAGTAAGGGCTAAGGTGTAGAATTGGGATTGGGCCTAACAGTGCCACTTTCACACTGAAAAAAAATTCAGGAATCAGCACCAATGACAAGTTATATGTTACAAGCTAGGATAAGGATAGGATAAACTTTATTTGTCCCCGAGAGGAAATTTGTCGTGGGCGAAAATGTGCTACAACGTTGCTCTAAGTAGGCATGGGATGATAATCGTTTTCAAGGTATACCGCGGTTTGGAAAATCAAGGTTTTAAAACCACCAAAATTTTCTGTAATACCGTTCCTAAGGTATGTGTAAGATGTTTTATTCACTTTTTTTTTTAGAACAACAGTCTTTTCAGCAGAAAAAATATCCAAACATGCCGTTTTAAATTGTAAAGAAATCAGTGTTTTTAAAAATAATGAAGACAGCAGAAGTCAATGATTCATTTGAATTATTTAGCCTGACATGTTTACTGCTCCAAACTACTATAAATCTTTCAAAAAATAAAATATATTATTTTCAAAAGGGAAAAAGTTTTAGTTTTTTACCCAGACTTTTAAAAATAACATATTTTACATCACAATACCGTGATACCGTTTTTTTTTTTTTTTTTTATCCAAGGTTATCATACCGTCAGAATCTTACACCGGCCCATGCCTAGCTCTAAGCAGACAATAAAATAAAACAAACAAAACAGTTAAGAACAAACAATTAAAAGCATACATTGTTTTACAAAATAAGACTGTATATAAATTTATAAATATGAAACATATAAAGCACAGTACACAGTCAAGAGCTAATGTACTACAGGTGCATTGTTCTTGGTAGAGGTTAACAGTTTTATTGAGGTAGGAACAAATGAAAGCTTCAATCTATTGGTCTTACACATTGGCATTCTCAGTCTTTTTCCTGATGAAACATCTGATATTCACTGGAAAGAGGATGTTTGGAGTCAGCACTAATATTTATTGCTCTTCTCATGACTGCCTGTTCCTATAGAGTCTGTATGGGCTCATATTGTTTTACTCCTATGATTTTCATGGCTGTTTTTTGAGTATGAACCAATTTATTTTGCAATTGAACAGACAGATTTCCAAACCAGACTGTGATTCCATAGCGAATAAGACATTCAAACATAGATTGGTAAAAGACAAGCAAGATATTGCTACCCACCCCGTACAATCTCAGCCTTCTTAAAAAATAAAGCCTCTGTTGTAGTTGTGTGCACAAGCTGTCAATGTGTGTTCTCCAACAAAAAACACGGTCACACTTTATTTCGATGGTCCGTTTGTTGAATATAAGTTACATTGCATCTACATGTCAATTAATTCTCATTAGATTATAAGTAGACTGTTGGGTTGGGGTTAGGGTAAGTTGACATGTACTTGCAAAGTTTCTTATAGTCAGTTAAATGTCTGTTGAAGGACTGTTAAATGTCAGTATCAACAGATATTAAGCAGACAGTCTACTAATACTCAAATGGACCATCAAAATAAAGTGTTACCAAAAACACTGTCCATACAGAACCCCAGGTATCTGTAAGATGTAACTTGCTGTATCACTGTGTCTTTAATGATCACAGGCCTATGTTCAGATACACTTCTTGGGTCAAGGACAATTTCTTGTGTCTTTTTTACATTTAACACAAGACAGCTTGTGTTATCACACCACTGAATGAAATTATCGATTTCACTGTGGTAGGACGATAGGTCCATGTCTTTGTATAAAAGACTTAGAATGGCAGTATCATCAGCATATTTCACAATATAATTATTAAAATGTGGGCGTCTCTATAGACCATTTCAATGTGGTCATGTCATTGGCCCATGAATATGTCCTGCTTGTTCTCAAACTATTTCATAACTATAACAAGAGACAATTCAATCTTAAATTCGTTTTAAAACAGCTATCATAACATTATTTATCAATATGTGGCTCTTTTTGGATTCTCAGAAGCTATAGAAATTAAAAACAGTAAAGCAGGAAATGCATTGTTATTGTTTACATCCCTCAAAATGGTCTATAGCAATATTACGTGCTGGTCACCGTTCAAGGTCATGCAAAAAAACAAAAAAAAACCCGGCAGATTCCGGTCCTTGGCCGGTCGATTGGTGCATCTCTAGTTCTTCATTTGTTAATGTACGGGTTGAAGCAGCTGTCATAAGCTATTATAGTGCAATATCCTCTCAAACGTTAATTACGTCAACAAAATCCATTTCAATGTCAATGCATCAAGCATGTATTCTATTGGGTTCCTCCAAAGACTATAAACTGATTTTGATTCTGCAAATTCTTCTTGAAAATGACAGACAAAGAGATTTAAAGATTTCAAAACAAAATCCTAATCTGCTTTACGGGATTTAATTTTTATTTTAAAACCTCTAAAATGCAAATTTAAGGCATTTTAAGACAAATTAGAGCCTTATTGTTATACTATGGAATTTAAGACTTTAAGGATCTGTGGACATACTGTTTACTTTTGTCAAATGTCTCAGCTTTAAATGATTATAAAATAAAAATGTTTCTTCCATTTTGTTATCTGTGGCCTGCATGTCACAACTGTGTTCCTGGCATATACAATAGTGGCATGTGGTGTGTTTTCATTTAGGGCATGTGTGGAGACAACTGTTCATTCACTTGCTCATCCAGTCATTTCATTTTGTGTAATGCAATACAAAATTGAGAATGACACCGGGGGCCTGTTTCAGTAAGGAGGTTCAACCAACTCTGAGTTGATTTACAGAGAGATTAAAAACTCAGAGTTTTCGGTTTCAGAAAAGCTGATCTGAGTTGGGTCAATCAACTTTGAGTAGACCAACTCAGAGTTAAGCGTGTGAGTTAAACACCGTGAGTATTAAAAGGCATCAATCGAGTGCAGATTGTTATAAGTGACCATGGCAACATCTGAAAAAAATCATCCAGTCATTTCATTTTATGTAATGCAATAAAAAATTGAGAATGACACCAGGAAACAACCAAGTGGCAAACGTCTAAAATACACATGAAAGTTTATTTTTCTGCAATATTTGCCTACAATTCAGAG
Source organism: Danio kyathit (assembly GCA_903798195.1). Taxonomy (NCBI): domain Eukaryota; kingdom Metazoa; phylum Chordata; class Actinopteri; order Cypriniformes; family Danionidae; genus Danio; species Danio kyathit. The sequence continues at coordinate 50,329,076 of LR812539.1, forward strand.
TACAGTATTTGAATTGTTAAAAGAACAGCACACAAATCAAACTAATGCACTTAATTTATCTTGTTTCGCTGTGCAAAAAAAAAAAATTATATTGTGGTGTGGTAAACTAAAACGACATAAAATAACTTTGAATAAATATTTGAATCAATATATAACATCCCTGAAAAGAACGTTAAAACGAAATGGCCTTATATCCAGTGGTTACATTCAGGGTTTGCTAGAAGATAAGCAACAAACCCTGAAACCTTAAAAGAATATGTTGTGGATTTACGTTGCGCAATTTGACCTAAAACAGTCATTGCAAAATGAATAAATCCCAAAATAGACATTACGCAATGAATGCCGTTGACCTATTAAGAACATATTTAGAATTCAGAAACAATGAGTCATTAATAAACTACAGCTACTGCATCTCCAACGCAATATTTGTATTAATGCCTGATATGCATTATGTACTATATGTAATATATTGACAACTGTGACACATTAAGTAAAATTAAAATTGTGTAAATTATTTCTAAGGAACGTGCAGATTAATGCCTCAAATAGTCAGGATATCACCACTGTAGATGTATATGTGACAGCAAAGCTACTTAGACACCCACAGTCCTGCTGATGTAATTTCTGTGAAGACGATACCGATCTAAAGCAATGATGACGACTTGGGACTTTCTCTGTATAATCACAGGAAACCAGCAACATCATTTCAATCAATCATTAATTAATGATTAACAAATAAATAATAATAAAACTCATGAAATTGTGCATGTTAAGTTAAATTTAGAATGGGGAAGGGATTAGGATTTAGGATAAAAGGGTATATGCAGGAATCCTAAAGGAAATTTTTAAGACTTTTTAAAGACCGTCTCAGAATATTTTAAGACCTCGTCGCCACTTCAAGTTCTAATCAGTATCAAACCTTTACCTTAATAAAACAGTTGCTAATAAACAGTTGTAGTTAAATCAATAGAGCACAACCATGCAACAGAACTTAGATGAGCTTGGAAAAAACAAAGCTTGAAAGAATAAATTACGTGGTTGTTTTCAGCGACAGGTTTCAGCCACTGTTTAAACTCGTCTTTCTCCAACCAGGAGTATGCAAACTTGCATTATCCCAATTTGCTGTCTGTTTTGCTCTATAGCAGGGCTATTCAATTAGTTTGTCATGGGGGCCAGTTCATGAAAAGCATCCCAAATGAGGGGCCGGAGAGATATGACTTGCAATATAAGTGATGACACAACTGCATTTAAGAGTCCATATGTTGAATTCTTGCTCCTTAAGACACCCACGTTGTATTTTTCTACATTAAAATGTTAATATATTGTATTTTGAAACTACATAACATCACTGCATTGTACAATGTGGCTTTTTTTACAAGAATATTCAAATGTATTACGAAGCACAACAAAAGCAGTGCAATGCTTAAGTTGGCTTCTTCTACATTCAGACACATTCATATAATTTGTTTTGAACTGCAAAACAATTATGGATGCAACAATTATAGATTTTGGTTGGACGATTATATAGTGTGAAATATAATCATGGTTTCACGGTTATCACGTCAAATATAAATTTTAGCTTTATATTAGCTAAGCATTTAAATGTACGGTTGTTATCATCTGCATTCATACATATATAATCATTTTAATAATTTGTGATAATTCGTCTAAAATAGCTTTTGTTTACATTGTACTGAAAGCCTAGCACAACTCTCACAGCTATGGCGTGAGATGTTTTCTACTCGGTGCTTCTGGAAGGCGTGAGTGCATCGCTCCGCTTGCGCACGCATATTGGCATATTTTCAAATATTGAAAATAACGAACTTGCGCGCAGCAAAGACGCGATATGTGAACGGCCCGCTGCTATAGTTAATCCAGTGTGCGTGCGTATTAGCCCTGGTGTAGCTATAAGCTCGGAAAATTAAACTAGCGCACAGGTGGCATAACTTTGTTTAGTTGTAACAGTTTTGTTCCGTGCAACAGAAACGCGGCGTTGAGAAGCCTTTAAGCTTATGTATCCAAATGTTTTCGGTTGCTCGCGCCACTCACTCGCTTAATGTCAGGTGACTCACGCTCTGCGGAGCCTTTAACTGCAGCTCATGCTGTATTGAACAGATGCACGTCACTTCATGAGTACAGCGGCCATTTTTCGGCTGAACTTAATTCATTTTTGATGTCTTGGTCACACTATTTGGAGGGCCAGAACAAATTGGGCCGCCAATTGAATAGCCCTGCTCTATGGTTTCGCTACATGTGGAGAGTGTCACATCACCTTCCTGCCTTTGTCGCAAATTCTGTGACATCAGTCAGACAGAGGACCTTGGCCGGACGCACCCGGCCCAAACCAATCGAGGAAAATAAATATAGTTATGCTTTTTTGGAGTTAAACACTTTGGACAACGCTTAAACAAAATTTAAGATCTCGTGAAAAACGATTAAGACTTTTTAATACCTTTTAAGGGCCTTAATTTTCTCATAATCAACTTTTAATACTTTTTAAGACCCCGCGGACTCCCTGGATAAAAGCCAAAATTATTATCATTCCTGTGACATTTTAATACTTTTAAAAATGTTGCCTAATGGACAGAAATTTTCTACATTTTTAACAGTTTTACTAACTCTTTTCTAATTTAATTAACTAATTATTTTTGCCATGGTGACAGTGCATAATATTTATTTTTCTTATTTTGCAAGATACTAGTATTCAACTTAAAGTACAATTTAAATATTTAACTGGGTCATTATTCTAACTAGTTATGCTAAGTTATTGAATAACAGTGGTTTGTTCTATAAGAGGGCTAATATTACTGACCTTAAAATAGTTTTTTTTTTTTATGTAATAACTGGATTTATTCTAGACAACCTAAAAGAAATAAGATGTTTCCCATAAAAAACCCACTCTTTCAGTAATAACTTTCCTGAATATTTAACATTTCATTACAATAAAAAACAAGAACCACACATTTTCAGCCTTAGATAACATATCCCTCTTTCCAAAAGTCTTTACAAAATGTAGTTTATAGCTATGGCTTAAAAAAGAAATTAGAAAATACACTAAATATTCACACATAGTGAGGTTCTAACCCTTCCTTTATTACAATGAAGTGATACAGTGACTACTTTGGTCTTTCTGAATAGGCTATCGCTTCACTCTTGCCCATCTGCAATAAAATAAAATAAACCAAAGACAATAAGATACAAATTGAAAATGATATTATATTTATAAACCGTTAAATAAAATCATACCAACAATCTGGAAAGTATTGATCGCTTCACTTTTTCCACTTTTTTTTATGTTACAGCCTTATTCTAAAATGGATTAAATTTAATAATTTCCTCAAAATTCTACACACAATACCCCATAATGACAATGTAAAAAAAAAAGTTTTTGAAATTGTTGCAAATTGATAAAAAAAAAACCGTGAAAAATCACATGTACATAAGTATTCACAATCTTTGCCGTGAAGCTCTAAATTGAGCTCAGGTACATTTTATTTCCACTGATCATTCTTGAGATGTTTTAGCAGCGTTATACAATAACTTGCCTAATTACCCTAACCTGCCTAGTAAACCTAATTAACCTAGTTAAGCCTTTAAATGTCACTTTAAGCTGTATAGAAGTGTCTTAAAAAATATCTAGTAAAATATTATTTACTGTCATCATGACAAAGATAAAATAAATCAGTTATTAGAAATGAGTTATTAAAACTATTATGTTTAGAAATGTGTTGAAAAATGTTTCTCTCTGTTAAACAGAAATTGGGGAAAAAAAATAAACAGGGGGGCTAATAATTCTGACTTCAACTGTATGTACCTATGTAGGTACATACTGTATATGCATGTATATACCAAAAGTTATCCAGATAATTTATCTCTATATTGTATAATACATATATTGCTTTAAACCAGGGGTCTCAAAGTGCTGGCCTGCGGGCCATTTTCAGCCCACCCTCCTCCTCCCGCCGACCCGCAAAAAACAACATTTTTGAATCACTATCATTAGCTAAGTTTCCATCTAAAAATGCGAATTAACTTTATGTGCAAAACTGGATTATCGCATAAAAGATGTGCGGATAAAGCAGCGTTTCCATCCAACGAGTCAAAGAGGACAAAATTGTCACGTCCTGATTAACTGACGCCAAATATCAACAATAAAAACTGAATTTATTGAGGTAGGAGAAGCTGCGAGAATCTTTTTTTCATTTATTAAATGACCTGTGCCTCTGACACACTGTGAACGCGCGGTGGTGTTTGAAGCCGTAAGACGCTGAGCACAAACGCTCTTGATTCTAAAGGTCATTAATAATATGATAAACCTAATACTGAAATGGTTAAGGTGTTTTAGAATGACCAAAACAACATTTCAGATGTTTTACAATGTGCTCAGCCTGCTGGTCTATCCATTCGCACACATTTTTATCATCACATGATCTCTTACAACCAAATCACATGACCTTTTTTTATGCACATACTGGAATTTGTTCGGTAAAAGTGTTTCCATTGTAGTTTATGCGCATCTTCTCTTATCGAATAAAAAGTTTAGCCTACTCAGTTATGCGCATGTATTTTATGCGCAATTTCAAAATTGATGCGCATCTTGGCGTTTCCATCAACCGGTTTTTATGCACATATCCAAAATGTGCCAGGGCTGGACGATATGGCAAAAATTTATATCACGATATATTTTTTTATTTCGGTCGATACGATATAATTCCGATATCGATATGGACAATATTAAAAAGAAAGGAAAAACTCCCAAGAACGCACACAATGGATGTCTGTACCTACAAATGTCTGCAAAGTGAATTTGCAAAGTCGATAATACCTCCAGACTCTTATAACTTTTTTTTTTTTAAATAAAAACAGTACAAAAAAATTTGTTCACTTTTTATTTGTATTTAGCCTATACAAACAAGAAATGTGAAATAAACTATCAAATAAATAAAGCTCAAAAATTCATAAAAAATATGCAAAATAGTTTTTTAGAAAAATAAGTGTTGTAGTCTAACCAGCAGGACAGCAGTGACGTGTGATCTGAGTTTGATGGCAGTATAATGAGTTAGAGGGAAGTTATTGACAGCTTTTGTAGTATTGGTTTTTGCGTTTTGCTCTTTGTAGACGGTCCCTAAGGATCGGTCTCTTTGCCGCCTGCGCTTAGAGATCAATATAATGCATCCAGCGCGTAGGAAAGCTCATTTTTAGGAAAATAAGGTTGTAGGTGGTTGTATACATTGCGACAGTTGAAAAAATGTGCTATTTGTGTAGGAACAATGTTTCGGTCATGAGTTATTGATCCGGAAAATACGAATCTGCGAATCTGTTGCTAACTTTACTGAACTGAACCACTTCCACACCACTGCATTAGTCTTTCCTTTCTTATCAACTATTTCGTCTGCATTCTTACTTGTGGAAGCTTGTTCATTCGCATCTGTATTCAGAGCACTCATTTTGTAGCTAAAACTTTTTGCGGCGCAGCTTAACCACCTGCTGTGCTGAGCGCTGGCAGCGTGTCTGTGTTTTTCGTCATCACGTATGATGAGATCAGATCACGCTCTTTCTGACGGCTGAGCACTGAACGTCATTCAGTGACAAGTGATACATGTATAAGATCTTATATAAATAATAATATATCTATTTATATATATGCAAATTTATATCGAAATATCGGAAATGGGTTCAAAAATCATATCATCGTTATTGAAAAAAATTCTATCGCGATATATATTGATATCGAATTATTGTCCAGCCCTAAAATGTGCATTAAAATAGTTGGATGGAAACGTAGCTATTGTTGTGCAGTTGCGTCTAGCCACTTGTGGTTTTGACCCGCCACCTAGTCGATATTTAAAGTACTGCATTCAGATTAATTTTACTTTCGTTTTCTCTCAGTGTACGGTCGACAGTAACACACAAGCGCTTTAAATCTGTGGCTTATTTAAACGTTAAAATATGTCCGTAAGTGCTCTATTTTTACTAAAGCTCTATTTTTGTAAATATTCAGAGGTCGTTTAATTATTATCAGCTTTATTTCACTTGTATTTTGTTGTACAAACACTTCTTCATGGCTCACACGTTATGCAGGTGGTGTAACAATCATGATAATTTTGCTAATATTCTATTCAAATGGTCTCATTTAATAGATTTTCCTCATATGCTTATTAAGATTTGCATAAAAACTATGTACATTAGTAAAATTGTACTGCTAGTTGAATTGAACTTGTTAAAGTAAACGTGAATATGTACTTACTTTCGCCTCTTTGTTATAGTTTTACAAAAAAAAAAAAAGATATTGAGAAGAACAATTGCCAGTAAAGTCACTTAAGCTACCCAAACTGCTTTCTGCTGTTCTTACGCTATTGGGACAATATAATTGGTTGGGACAGAATAATAATTATTATGCCTATTATTTTTTCATAGCAATTCAAACTACCCCTTCAATATGTACAATGAGAAACAAAGCTGGAGTTTTGACTGCATATACTCTGTGGAACAATGTGTGTGTCTAATGTTCGGCCATACACACAACAACCACAGATAGATTTCGGCAACTGATGTGTTACACGATAAATGTGCTGATTTGCTTTATCACTGGTGACAGGTAATGCTTGGAATATAAACGTCATGTCAGTTGTCCTAAAATGCATCAATTACGTCAGGTTTCCACGTTTTTCTTGTGCTTGAATGTTAAAAAGGCCCTCCTGTGAATTGTCAATCACTGAAATGGCACCCCACCAATTTGAGTTTGAGACCTCTGCTTTAAACCAAATTATGTATTACAACTAAATTATTACATACACTGTCAACACATACAAAATAGCAAGATAACTGTTGCAATGGTATGGTAAATATTTTAGCATCTTTTAGGGGAGTTCCTGTGAAGTCCACCTGTTAGTGATGATTCATTCGCTGAGTCAGACTTCCTCACGTCTAAATAATCTCTCACATGGCCTGTTGCTGACTGATGCTTCTCTGATATGGTCTGTTGAGCCACATAAAAACCAACCTACACATCCTGACAAACCGCTACCTGACTCTACCCATTAGAAACCCCCTGATAATAAAAATTAGCTTACTGGTCTAGGGCTTTATAGTAGATGTCCAGGTCTTTATTGGCCAGCTCTGTTGTCCTCATCACAATCATTTTATCTCTGTAGAGATCCTCGGCCCGGCAATATTGATCCTCATTGAGTTCCTTACGAAAGCGGAGGATCTCGTCCTCGTAGCCTTTCTGTCGACCAAGAGCCACACTGCGGTTCTTTTTTAGGTCCTCCAACTTTCGCTCAACTTCTCTCCGCTCACTTGACAACAGGAAATACATTTTAATATAAATTCAAGTTCACATTAAAATGATTAGAAAAAAAATTAAGTGGGATGGAAGTTATATAAAGTATTCAAACTGTGTCAAATGATTTCATGCTAACAAATAATAACAAATGATTTCATACTTGCGCAGTTGCAGGACTTGCATGTTGCCCATTTCCTTAATTAAGGCCTCTCGTTTTCTGGACACCTCTTTCAGCTCCTCCACGCGCTTTCGTAAAGTCAAGTTGTCCTGCAGCCAGCGCTCTTGAACCTGGAATTAGACAATACATACAGTTGAAGTCAGAATTATTAGCCCCCTGTTTATTTTTTTTCCCCAATTTCTGTTTTACGGAGAGAAAATTCTCAACACATTTCTAAACATAATAGTTTTATTAATTCATTTCTAATAACTGATTTATTTTATCTTTGCCATGATGACAGTAAATAATATTTCACTAATTATTTTTCAAGACACTTCTATACAGCTTAAAGTGACATTTAAAGGCTTAACTAGGTTAATTAGGTTAACTAGGCAGGTTAGGGTAATTAGGCAAGTTATTGTATAACGATGGTTTGTTCTGTAGACTATGAAAAAAAATATAGCTTAAAGGGGCTAATAATATTGACCTTAAAATGTTTTTTAAAAAATTAAAAACTGCTTTTATTCTAGCCGATATAAATCAAATAAGACTTTCTCCAGAAGAAAAAAAATATTATCAGACATACTGTGAAAATTCCTTGCTCTGTTAAACATCATTTGGAAAAAAAAAAAAAATCTGACTGCAACTGTATATAGTTGAAGGAGAAATTATTAGCCCTCCTGTGTTGGGCAAGTTAGTTGAAAAATGTAGTGAGCTAAGCTATTAGCTACTCTACTTAAAATGTAGCTTAACTACACTAAAAGCAACCCTCTGGGAAATGTAGCAAGCTAAGCTAAAAGCTACTTGCCAAAAGTAGCTTAGCTACATCTAAGCTATTTTTGCAATTTTTATTTTTAAATCGAAGCAACTTAAACCCAAGCCAATCATATCTTAGTGATCAATAAAACTGAAAACATACGAAGCAGAATTGCTCAGTTCAATTATTTATTGCAATTATTATGCTGTATTAAACAGAAACAAATCATAGAATATAACAGCGAAAATAAAATCCAATAAAACCAGGTGTTACACCTTTAAAATACTTTAGTCATTTATAGTAAAGGGGAATATTTAGGAATAAGCATTATATTGTGTATATATATTTACAACTCTTAATTGATGAATTACACTAGATAATGTAGTATCATTAGTAACTATCATGACCTAATAGTAATACTATAGTATACATTAGCCTTTACTATATGAAGTCAGAATTATTAGCCCCAATAAATTATTATCCCCCCTGTTTTTTTCCCCCAATTTCTGTTTAACGGAGAAAAAAAATTTTCAGCACATTTCTAATCATAATAGTTTAATAACTCATGTCATGTCTAATAACTGATTTATTTTATCTTTGTCATGATGACAGTAAATACTATTTTACTAGATATTTTTCAAGACACTTCTATACAGCTTAAAGTGACATTTAATGGCTTAACTAGGTTAATTAGGTTAACTAGGCAGGTTAGGGTAATTAGGCAAGTTATTGTATAATGATGGTTTGTTCTGTAGACTATCGAAAACATAATAGCTTAAAGGGGCTAATAATATTGACCTTAAAATGGTGTTTAAAAAATTAAAAACTGCTTTTATTCTAGTCGAAATAAAACAAATAAGACTTTCTCCAGAAGAAAAAATATTATCAGACATACTGTGAAAATTTCCTTGCTCTGTTAAACATCATTTGGGAAACATTTAAAAAAGAAAAAAAAAATTCAAAAGGGGGCGAATAATTCTGACTTCAACTGTACTGTCATCATGGCTAAAGAAGTTAGTTATTACAAATGAGCTAAAACTATTAGGTTAAAAATGTGTTGAAAAAATCTTATCTGTTAAATGACACTTTTTAAAATAATGAATATTTTAAAATAAACTAAAAATTATTAGCCCAAACTAGCCCAAAAAAACAGTTAGGTTTGCTCGGCACCTTCTGAGTGTCAATGTCTTGTCGGATGTTGCCCATGTCTTTATTGGTCTTCTCCCGCTGTTTTTCGGCCTCATGTAGTTGTTTGTCCACCTCCTGTAGCTCAGTTTCTTTTTGCTAAATATGTAAATATATAAACATATAAAGATATAAACATGAATACTGGAAATTAAATTTAAGAGAATGCACACAATTACGTCATACCTCTTTGTAGCTGTCTTTGCCCTCTTCCATGTACTTGGTGATCTCTCTTTCAAAGAGGGTGATGTTTTTCATTTTTTCCTTAATCGCATTTATCTGAAAGAAAGTATAAAGCTTTAATATATGAAGCACTTTTTGATAAGCAAATTGAATTAAAGTGAAACCTCCAAACCTTTAACGCAGTACATTGTGTTGAATCATTTCACAGTAAATAGAAAATATCAGATAAAAACTTAAAACACAAATGCAGAAACAAATACCTTTTCCTGTCCTTCCTCCTGTTTTTTTCTCCTGCGCTCAACAAGATCCTGTTTCTCCTGTTGGAGCTTCTCCAAAGTCGCAGCTAGAGGAGAGGCCTGCTCCTTTGCATCCTAATACACACAATTCAAGATAACAATAAGAACATGATTACACCGTAAAAAATGGCCGTGATTTCAACGGTAAAAAAACGTAAAAATGCTACAGTACAAATCCGTAACCTGGTTAACAGTATGTTTCCGTAATATATACGGCGAATCACCGTAAATTGACTTTCCCAGAATTCCCTGCACGGCACATCACTTTTTATGCTTTTTGTTGACATTACTATGGATCTTTTTAGTTGTTTCCCCATCAGTAATGTGTATCAGTGAGTTATGTTACATCCAATGTTGATAAACAATGTTTATTTCATTACTTTAATTTTATGCGTGTTACCATACTGGTGTTTAGTAGCTGTGTGAATGACACTGAGCACCTTCTTTACACTGACACACTTTTCTGATTGTGGGAAAAGTTGTTTGTGATGAGCATTGGTTAGTTATGAACTTTCTCATCACCACCTGCATATGGCTGTGTTATCATGTTTATCTGTGTAACAAAAGATGTGTAGATGTTGCTAATTTAAAATACAGACATATTACCTCTATAAATTAATAAAATACGGTAATTTACTGTAAAAATGAGAAATTACTTTTACGGTTTGTACCGTATTTTTTACGGTTAAATACTGGCAACCACAGCTGCCGGTTTTTTACCGTAAATTTTACAGATTTATTTTTTACAGTGTACACTTTCTTTTAAAAGTCTGAGGTCTGCAAAAGAGCTTTTTCTTTCTTCACACACTAATCTCACAAACATTACTGTAAAATATACCAAAACTAGCCAAGAATGTTAAAATGTCACACCTAAAAACAGAAGCAAGTCATAATAACACACAATACACTATCATATACAGTTGAAGTCAGAATTATTACCCCCCTGTTTATTTTTTCCCCCAATTTCTGTTTAACTGAGACGATCGCAAAAAAAATCTAGCTTAAAGGAGCTAAAAATTTTGACCTTAAAATAGATTTAAAAAAAATTAAAACTACTTTTATTCTAGCCGAAATAAAACAAATTAGACTTTCTCCAGAAGAAAAAACATGATCAGACATACTGTGAAAATTTCCTTGCTCTGTTAAACATCATTTGTGAAATATTTAAAAAAGAAAAAAAAATTCAAAGGGGATCTAATAATTCTGACTTCAAGTGTGTGTGTGTGTGTGTATATATATATATATATATATATATATATATATATATATATATATATATATATATATTAACCTAGCATTCATTACATAAAAAAAATACTTGCATAATCTAAAGAAGCTGTTTCATTAGTTTAGTTTTATGCTAAGCACTCAAGCTAACATCAACCCCATATGCTAAAACATAAATATGTTATGGCTGGTGCATTTTGGTACATTTCTAATTTTTGTAGTGTGCCTAGGCAGTGAAGGCTTCCTGATAAACGGGCACCAAATATCCAAAAGAAAAATGGAATTTGCTGTGGGCCTTTTTTCTTATATAATATATTAGATGCGCCTCAAGATGAAGACAAAACACAATGAATATGCAGTGGCTTTTGAAGGTGCGAGAGCTTTGGGTGTGCAGCTGCTGAAGATGTAATAATACCGGACCACATTGATGATGGCCTTTGGCTAAGTGATTTTAGAAACACCAAAACAACATTTCAGATGCTTTACAATCTGGTCTTTCCGCTGGTTTGTCCATTAATGCTGTCCATATCTCATCTATTTTGTGATCACATGATCTATTGTTATCACATGACTTGCATGCAGGAATTTATTCGGTAAATTCTGTGTTTCCATTGTAGTTTATGCACATTATCTTATCGGATCAAAAATATGCATACCGTTTTATGTGCATTTTCAAAATATATGCACATTTTGACATTTCTATGAAGAGATCTTAACATCTCTAAAGAGACACACCTGTGTTAAAGTCAGGGCATGAATCTAGATGTCAACAGCATGAGAGTACATCATCTCATTATGGTGGCTTGAGAAAGCCACCATTCTGATTTTCTACATAAACTTCTTCTTCTTCTTCCGTCTTCTGAGACTAATTTTAAGGTGTTTCTCCTCCTAAACCTTTCAAGCTACATACTTCAAACTTTCGTCAAACTTTCAAACTGGTCTGACTCGGGTTGCTATGTCTTTTCTAACTGATCCGACTATCGGTTTTCCGAAAAACGACCCAGAAAATTCCCAAAAGTCCCATTGACTTAACATTGGGTCAAACTTTGTGAGCTCATAACTCTGCACCAGACTGTCCTACAGATTTCTAACTGGCCTCATTCAACTCAGTCTAGCCAGCAGCCAATAACTGATGACTTTTTAACTTACTAGCCACTCCCTAGCAACCACTTACAACACCCTAGCAACAGTCCCATAGACTGTGACTAGCTATTCTAACACATGCTAATAGTTTTAACATCCTACTGACATGCTAATTTTGCTAGAAAGATGCTAGCAACACACTAGTGACATGCTAGTCATGCTAATTCATGCTAGAAACAAGCTGATTACAGCTAGAATCATGATAGTAACACTAAAATCATGCTAGTAACATGCTAGTTCATGCTAGAAGCATGCTAACAACATGCTAACTCATTCTAGAAACATGCTGGCAACATGCTAATTCATGCTAGAATCATGCTAACATGCTAGAATCATGCTAACAACATGTTAATTCATGCTAGAAACAGGCTAGTAACATGCTAATTTATGCTAGAATCATGCTAGTAACATGCTAATTTATGCTAGAAACATGCTAGTAACATGGCAATTCATGTTAGAAACATGCTAATTCATGCTAGTAACATGCTAATTCATGTTAGAATCATGCTAGTAACATGCTAATTCATGCTAGTAACATGCTAATTCAAGTTAGAATCATGCTAGTAACATGCTAATTCATGCTAGTAACATGCTAATTCATGCTAGAAACACGCTAGTAACATGGTAATTCATGCTAGAAACATGCTAGTAACATGCTAATTCACGCTAGAACCATGCTAGTAACATGCTAATTCATGCTAGTAACATGCTAATTCATGCTAGTAACATGCTAATTCATGCTAGTAACATGTTATTCATGCTAGAAACACGCTAGTAACATGCTTATTCATGCTAGAAACATTCTAGTAACATGCTAATTCATGCTAGAAACATTCTAGTAACATGCTAATTCATGCTAGAAACACGCTAGTAACATGGTAATTCTTGCTAGAAACATGCTAACAACATACTAATTCATGCTAGAATTATGCTAGTAACATGCTAATTCATGATAGAATCATGCTAATGTATGTTAGCAACTGCCTAGCAACCACTAGAAACATGATAACAAATATGTACTTATCTATGCCGACTGTTTCAAACTTCATAAAAACTACTTCAGTTATTTACACTTTAAAACTACTTCAAACTTTCAGACTCGGCTTTCCCAAGCCACCATAAAGTTTGTCCTCAAACTTTGATATCTAGTTGTAGGTTAGGAGTGTCAGACTAATCGCTACCAAACTTCTTAAGGGCGGAACACACCAAGTCAAACAACTAGCACCAATGAAAACCAACTGTGTTGTTGCTTTGCAACAGCTTGTGTCTGGTCCTGCCAAAGATTCACTTGTGAAAATATCTCTGATAATCTAATTATCCATTCGCATTATGACTTAGACATATTAAAGTGAAGTTGGCGATTCTCACTCGAATGTCTCTGTGGAGCGTCTGGATCTCGGTGGAGAACTCCACACACTGCTCCTCCAACTGCTGACGTTTCTGCATGTTGCTGGAGATCTGCAGCTTCTCTCCACGAATCTCGTTCACACTGCTCCTCAAGGCCTGGATCTGCTCCTGCTGGTCCTGGATTAGTTTCCTCTTTAGCTCGATCTTACTGCAGGCTACATATGTTGAGCATCACAAAGACACAAAATTATGAACAAGGTCACATATGCAAAACATTTTCATAACAATTGTTATATATTGAATTACGTTTACATATTGAACTAACTTTTATTTTTATTTAAATTATCATTGGATTTCATGATATAATTGTTTTATTAAAGGTGCTGTATCAGGGTTTCTGCAGATATCATAATGTCACATTTAAGACTTTTTAAGACCTTTTTAAAACCATTAAGTATTAAATTTAAGACCTATATCACAATATCAAAAACACACGAGAGAAAATGCAAAATCACAAAATTAGTGGTAAAATGAATTTATTTAAATTGAACAGTACTAAAGAGTTAGATGCACCATTGAACTACAGAAAAAACCCCACTTAAGGTTGATTTATACTTTCGCCTGACACCGCATCACGCACCTCCGCTGACTGGGAGTGCACCTCACGAAACGGACAAGGCCTTTATACTTGACGCGTTTGCCATTGTGATATTCTTTAAAATGACAAGGGGCGGTCAAAAGGAACCCATCGTAAAGTCAGATGGGTAAACAGAGAAGTAGAAAGTTTCCGGAACTACGTCATATATATATATCATTAATATCATTCAAATATTTTAACTAATTTTTAAAAAAAAAATTTTTATGATTATTATAAAGTTTTATAACCATTCAAGATTTTTTAAATCAAACTTTGATGCATCACTTGCTTTTGTTCATATCTCGGACAGTTCTACCTATTAAAGTTAAATATCAATGACAACAGAACATGGGTGACTCTTTAATTATATTTTTTATTATGGCAAGATCATAAGCAAAAAAAAAAAAAAGTACACTTACTAAAAATACTGACGTTTTTTTATTTTGCCCACTCAACAATTCACAGATCACTGTCTGGCTAGTTTCTGTCCTCTACTTATCTAAAAAGGCAATAATGGTCCAACAATCCTGTCCATTACCACCAAATAAGCCTAGAAAGTACAGTCGCACCGGTTTCAGACAAAATCTCTTCAAAGTTATTCATATTCAACTCAAATCAAACACGGTGCAGCGCGAACTGTTCACTCCGCCAGCCGAAATCATGTCGTGCGCACCCAAAGCAAACCTCTGCAAACACAGCGATGACGTCATATTCGCACTACGTTCAATAACAGAAAGCTGATTGGCTATTGCATGTTGGTCTCATTTGTAGTTGTAATACTGCAAATTACATTAAGACTAGTGAAATAAAGAACTACAACACCATGAAAAACAAGCAACAACAGCAAAAAAGAATTTAAATGAACATTAGATATAGCGTTACATGGACATTGGAAAAATAAGACCTGTGCAAAAATATTTAAGACCTAGAACAGCGAATTTAAGACTTTTTAAGGCCTAAAATTTCGATATTTAAATTTTAGACTTTTTAAGACTAAAGACCCCGCGGAAACCCTGTGTATGTAAGTTTTTGACTCTTCTAAAGCATAAAAATACCATTATATGTTTGAAGATATTTAAGAAACATGGTAAATTAACATTCTTGTTTATCTGAAAAACAATGCTTTGTGGAAAACAGCGCATTTCATTCATTCAGTCAGAAAGGCTCTCAAAGTATGCGTCTGCGACCGAAATGCGACCTCCGGTGGACAGTAACAGCCTCCAAATTGAGACGCAGATTCAGAGTTCCACATAAGGTGGTTATTAATTAGCAAATAATATAAATATTACGAGAGTAAACATTAGGTGAGTAGGTTAAATTTTAACCCCATATATTAACAACACGCTATGGGACTAGATTTGCAGTGATGAGCAATTTATCTGTTTGCACCACATGAAACATGAACTTTTAATACAGCCATTCAGAAGCACAGAATAGTGCACTTACTGCACTCCAACGAAATGGTAAGGTTTAAAATCTAATATATATAACACCTCTTTAACATTATTAAATGTACATGCTCAATCACTGATATGTATTGGCTTGCATTGAGTCACAGTTCTAAAGTTCTATAAACGGTTTATTTTATTTTCAAGATCTGAGGTGAACTATTTGCTGCTGCTTTCAGTAGTATGGCAATAAATGTCATGTAAAATGGCATTCAAACTCACGTTATTAGCATTGAACACTGAATAAAGCACATGGGGTGTACCTGAGGTTTCTGCTGTTCAGCTGAAAGAAATAGAAGCCGTTTTCAAAATATGTATTTCAGGTGTTGGTTGGAACAAAAACTCCTTTTAAAATGGAAAATATTCTTTTATCACATGCCGTTGCTTTTATTTAGAACACGGTTAAAATCTGCCTTAAATCAGCCTTTAGGGCACACTGCTCTTGGTTTTGTCAATCTGGCAGCTTGTGCTTGCCTGTGTTTTGAACACCTTAAACTTAATATACTTGATTAGATGCTTTTTAAAAATATTTAAAAATGTTATAGACCCTAAACATTTGAATGGTAGTTCCCATTTACATGATTCACAAAAAGCAGTTTTAATTCTAGAAAATCAGTTGAACGTACTAGTGTCCAGGCGGTGTTGAGTCTCTTGTTTCTCCTGGCTGACCTGCTGCATGGTGCGGCTGAGGTCAACTCCCTGCAACTTGGCTGCATGTTGAGCGATCTTCCTCTCTACATCCTTCAGATCAAGCTACACATGACAGAAAACATTCTGAGTATGCACAATTAAAATACTTCTTACTTTGTGTGTGTGTGTGTGTGTGTAGTATGCAAGTTTGAGAATTTTTTTGGGAATCAGAATCTCTGAAATTGTGCATGATTTTAACATACACATGTAAGCAAACCAAATCGGTTTCAAGTGACAATATCATATAAATAAAAATAAAAATAACACTGCAGTGCTGAGAGTCCAGATTTATTAAAAAGAGCCATACAAAATTATCCACTGTCTGGACGAAGAGAATTTCACAATATTTTAGCAACACTGACTTCATGTTTGCTTTGGTTTCTGACACCTTAACTGGATAATGGCTTACATTTTGCCCTGTTTATTACAAAGCTATTGTACTACTGTATGACTTTATATGACTTAAAAATTAGATACAATACATAATAAACCTGCAGTAACATTCACTTTCAACAAGACTCTTCTAGGTAAAAAATAAAAGTTTATTTTTAAAATACAGTGTATCCGGAAAGTATTCATAGCGCTTCACTTTTTCCACATTTTTTATGTTACAGCCTTATTCCAAAATGGATTAAATTAATTAATTTCCTCAACATTCTACACACAATACCCCATAATGACAATGTGAAACAAGATTTTTTGAAATTGTTGCAAATTAATTAAAAATCAAAACCCTGAAAAAAATCACATGTACATCAGTATTCACAGCCTTTGCTCAATACTTTGTTGATGCACCTTTGGCAGCAATTACAGCCTCAAGTCTTTTTGAATATGATGCCACAAGCTTGGCACACCTGTCTTTGGTAATTTTTGCCCATTCCTTTTTGCAGTACCTCTCAATCTCTATCAGGTTGGATGGGAAGCGACGGTGTACAGCCATTTTCAGATCCCTCCAGAGATGTTCAATAAGATTTAGGTCTGGACTCTGGCTGGGCCACTCAAGGACATTCACCGAGTTGTTGTGAAGCCGCTCCCGTGATATTTTGGCGGTGTGCTTTGGGTTATTTCCCTGCTGGAAGATGAACTGTAGCCCAGTCTGAGGTCAAGAGCACTCTGAAGCAGGTTTTCATGCAGGAGGTCTCTGTATATTGCTGCATTCATCTTTCCCTCTATGCTAACTAGTCTTCCAGTTCTGGTATTAGCCTGGTGATGAGTGGTGCTTGGTTTTCTCCAAACGTAACGCCTGGCATTTACTCCAAAGAGTTCAATTTTAGTCTCATCAGACCAGAGAATTTTGTTTCTTATGGTCTGAGAGTTCTTCAGATACCTTTTGGCAAATTCCAGGTGGGGAGTGGCTTCTGTCTAGCCACTCTACCATACAGGCCTGATTGGTGGATTGCTGCACAGATGGTTGTCCTTCTGTAAGGTTCTCCTCTCTCCACAGAAGAACTCTGGAGCACAGACAGAGTGACCATCGGGTTATTGATCACCTTTCTGACCAAGACCCTTCTCCCCCGATCACTCAGCTTAGATGGCCGGCAAGCTCTAGGAAGAGCCCTTGTGGTTCCAAACATCTTTCACTTACGGATGATGGAGGCCACTGTGCTCATTGAAACTTTCAGAGCAGCAGAAATGTTTCTGTAACCTTCCCCAGCCTTGTGCCTCGAGACAATCCTGTCTCGGAGGTCTACAGACAATTCCTTTGTCTTTATGCTTGGTTTGTGCTTTGACATGTACTGTCAACCCTGGGACCTTATATACCTTATACAGGTGTATGCCTTTTCAAATCATGTCCAATCAACTGAATTTACCACAGGTGAACTCCAATTAAGCTGCTGAAACATTTCAAGGATGATCAGTGAAACAGAATGTACCTGAGCTCAATTTAGAGCTTCACGGCAAAGGCTGTGAATACCGATGTACATGTGATTTTTTTAGGATTTTGATTTTTAATAAATTTGCAAAAAAAAAAAAAAAACTCATTTCACATTGTCATTATGGGGTATTGTGTGTAGAATTTTGAGGAAATAAATGAAATTAATCCATTTTGGAATAAGGCTGTAACATAAAAATAGTGGAAAAAGTGAAGCGATATGAATAATTTCCAGATGCACTATTATGCTGTGTTGTACTGCCATGTTACATTTCACTGAATTCTATAGTCTGTATTTGGACTGACTGGACATAAGCTTAGACCTGAAAGCGATCCATGAGAGAGATGTCCTGCAGACAGGCTTTGGCTGTCTCTTCCTCAGACACCAGTGTGCACAGCAATGTCTCCTGCTCCTCGATGTCTCCTTTCAGTTTCTCAATGTCCCGATTCACACGCTGGAGTTGATTTCTTAACTCTGGTAGCTCTTTCTCTTGGAGCTCCACTATGGACTGCCTGTCATTACAAGAGACATACTAGCAAATGATTCATTGATATTTAATGCTTACTTAACATGATGAAAAAATAGATGATAAAAGGTTCTTCTGTGATGGAACATTAATAACAAACCATAATAAACATCCCTGACTGGGATAAACATTAAAGATGACATTGGATTAAATTTTTACTTTTGCAAATTGCTTAAATTTTAAACCCGATAACAAAGCGACTAACAATAGTGCAGAGATCCTTATATTTTATATACTAAGGGAATATTCCAGAAGGAATGGGGAAAAACTTGCTTGAGTGTGCCAAGTATTTTTTGAAGAACTGTTTTTGTACCTCAGGCATTACAACTCTGGAAAAAAATATCACTTAAGGATGCAATTAAAGTAGCTGTACCTACAATTAGTTTGAAAAGTAATTAAAAAATCATAAATAATATTAGTTTTTTTATTTGGTTATAGTTGTAACGAATATGGCCGATCAGACACATAATTATACTACTTTTATTCAACAAATAATGCACCGTCAAGTTCTCCTACCCAGGATCTATAAGCTCCTTGCTTAACTCTTATGCTTTTAATTTAAACCTTTATTCTCTCTTTATGGGTAATCAGGTGTTTTGCAACAAGTCTCTTGTTCATGTATTAATATTATGGTTTTAATACTTCTGCAATCAATGTTTAACTCTACCACAGCTAAACAAGATCATAGATGGTTCATGTTTGATGTCCCTGCAAAACTAATTTGGTGTACTGAATGATTGTTTACATTTTATGTTAATATCTGTGCAACATATTAACATTTTAAGAAACTTAAACATTTCTGCATCAGTTTACACCCAGAATGCTTATGCAAATCACTACGCTTTAGAACAGTGATCATCAACTGGCGGATTCCACAATTGTGAGGATCTAAAAGAAAACAGTGGTCCACACTAGGGCTGTGCAATTAATCGAAATCGAATCGCACTCACGATTTGGAACATTGCGATTAGCTAATCGCAGAAGGATGCGATATGACATGTATATTATTTAACTTCCCACGCTCACAGCAAATGCATGACTGCCGTCTGTGTGACAGTCGTCTGTGTGCGACAGCCTTACTAGCCAATCGAGTGAGCACACTTTCGTACTGCCCAGTCAGAATTGCGCAACCGAACTATGCGAAACGCCCACAATAACAAACAGGAAAGCGCGGCAGGCGTTGACCTGACAAAATGGGTTAATCGCATAGCTCTGACATTCTCATCTCCGATACCTTTCTTTCTTTCTTTTCCGCCAAGAGTCTAGTTAAGTTTAGTGCGCCGCGAAAACAGTAGTCAACACGACTAGCCCTCTTGCCGCTTCAAAACTTGAAACGACAGACTTCACCTTCCTCCAAGCCTTGCAAGGACAAAGAACTGACCATCAGCTAACCATGTACTCAACAGAGTGAGTTCTTCACCTTACAAAAGAAACGCAAGTAACACTTCTAGACTACCACTGATCTGGTGTAAACTAAATGTAACCCAAAAGAGACCATAGAAGGGTTAAATTGATTATTTTTGGTTCGCTTGGTTTGGTCTTACAAAATCCGAGGTTTTTCCATCATTACACTCTCTCAAACTCTTAATTTTCTAGCTTCACTCTTCTCTACACTAGTATGAATGTCTGTTTGTGTTAGGTGTTAGTTTCTGTTAGATTAGTCAATGAAGTTTCATTTTGTATAAAGAAAGGTGCCTGTGCATATTTATGAATCTAATGTCTTAAACTTTGATCTTGCTACCCTGCTTAAACATAAATGGGTTTTTATTATTGCTAGCAATAGCCGTAATTGAAATCCACTGACCGTTTGAACAATCACTGGACCATTCGTTTGTTTGGATTTAAAGAGTTGATTCTTTTGAAGCCCTGTTCAATTAAATCTTTAATTCACTTTGAGCTAATTCGCTACATAGTTATCAAATGCCAGCTTGCCAAATGTCATGTTTAAAGGAGTAAACAACTGACAAATACATAAAACAATGAAAGAATAGTAAATAGATCATTGCCTGATGGGCTTCAGTGTCATCATTTCATCACGTCTGCGCTCCTTCCTCTTCAAGTCATGCTCTGTATTCTTCAGCTTGTCTGGAACGAGCCGCAGTTTGGACTGCATATCATTAATGACGTCCTGAAGCTCCGCCTCTGATGGGAACACGCGCTGACATACGGGGCAGCATGGGTCACCGTCCTCCGTCAGCTGACTGATGAACTGACTGTACACAGCTGTGGCACCCGCCAACATGGCTGAACAAAGAAGATCCAGGCCAGAGAAAAAGAACAAAACAATCACATGGAAGAAAATCCAACATTGATGCCCAATCCCAATTCTATTTTTGTACCTCTACCCCTTCCCCTTGGCATTTCAAACAGAATGTAAAGGGGAAGGGCTAAGAATTGGGACAGCACTACAGCACCTGCACACGTCATCATATGTCATCCCGTTCTCTTGTTTTATATGAGATCAGACGATCAGGACTGCTGTAGTTATTCCAGTTGCTTTATTTTCTGGTATTTATCTTCAGGAAATCACTGAAGGCATATATTATGTTATCATAACGATCTAATGTGGCAATAAGATCGTAACTGTACTGTGCATTTACACAGTGGCCATTTTCATCTATGTAAACACACAAATTAACATTATAGCAGACACTGTAAAACTCTCATTCCCAGCCACTAGACTTTTTTGACAGGGTATTCGAGTGTCATTGAGTGTCAGAATGTTGTGGGACTGCTGTACAGGAGTTTTTATTAGGGATTATTGATAGCAAAATTTTGCGGTTTTTATTTTAGTGTTTTTTTTATAAAGGCATGATGGTAAAACACGAATGTGGTTATGAATATATTAAAACGTGTTTGTTTGTTGTTAAAATTCTTAATAATGACAAAAAAAATACTAATTTGTGGATCTCCTTACTTCCGGGTGCAGCGTTCCTGCTGTTGTGGCTGGTGTATTCTGGGAAATTTTCTTACCCCTTGGATTCGAGTGTGGTCCTGAAAAATTGGTGTGGTCCTCAGTTCGAAGGGCTATCTAGCCCTTCCTCTTAGCCCTACACCATCAAGCTAAAGAGAATTGGGACACCCCTACCCCTCCACGGGAACGCGCAAAACGAGAGGTATGGGGAAGGGATAGAATTGGGATTGGGCCTAAATGTTTTGAATAGACAGCAATCATATAAGGTTCCCACTCTTACATGGACACCAAATTCAAGGACTTTTAAAATCACTTTGAACTTTAAATCGAGCACCTTATAGGTGCAGTAGGTGATTGCCCTCAGAAACATTTTTTGTTGCTGATTAAAAGTCAACTAAATATTAGAGTTACTTTCGCACGCTGGAGGAAAGATGACTTCATGGCACCATTCTTTTAGACAGGTAATGTTATGTTTTAAAACTCTTTTACTCACGCAAAGCTTATGTAGATTGTGTTCTTGTTTATGAATGGGTTTATATTATAGGTGGGCATAGATCAATTTTTTTAATCTAGATTAATCTCACTGTAAAATCTTGGAATTAATCTAGATTAAAATGGCTCATTTAAATTTTGCCAAAGGCATTCAGAATATGTCATATTTTACCCAATGTAATATATTATATGTAATATACTGTATGTAATATAATACCCAAATACTGACTAAAAGTAAATCTTTGAGAATGGGTTTCTGGCAGGTGGCGCATTAGGCCAGGGGCTCATCTCCTGTTTCCAAAATGCATCACAAACTACTTGAGAAACTGTTCTACTATGATAATTGGTGATGAAAATAAATGATGTTCAATAAGATGTACTTGTGTTTACTAACTGTTTATTCAGTTAAACATAAATTTTGAACTGTAGGCCTACATAAGCTCCAAACAGCGATTTTTGATTATCTTAATCCAACTAAAGTCATAACTGAACTAAACAGAAATGGAATTAAGACGTGGAGTATGCAGATATTAGAGGCATTATTGAAGTAAACACCGCGATCAAACTATTACCGTCATGTAGGACTTTTCGCCATATTTTCCGACAAGATCCACACACGTGGATGTCGGTAAAGGACCGCACGCGCACACACACACACACACCGCGAAATGCGGAAGTTTTTTCTTTCCATTTGGCGTGTGTTATTAAATTCCACAACACTCTCTCCAGTCCTGACTTCTTATTTGCGTCTAATACCCCAGTTTGTCACGGGGGCATGAATGAAATGTTTATGAGTTAAAGTGAAACTGCCGAACTGCAGTTAAAGTCACCCAAAATTACAGGAAACTCTTATATGACAGCACTTCTCGTAAACACCTTAATTATATTATTGTCTATTAAGGCAAATAACTAGATTACAGATGTCCATGTATGCGTAGTCAGTAGTGTCTTCAAAGTAAGTGAAAGATCCAGAAGGGCATCCTGCTGATGTGATTCAGAAGGGCATTTTTTTGTCAGAAGGCTCACCGGTTAGGTATACATCCAAGCTAAAATATCAAAGTGAAAGTCATCATAGCTTGCGAAGAATAGACCCAGCTCCCAACCCAACTGTGAGAATTGATTAAAGGCTATATTTTTTTTATCACGCGATAAGAGTCTCCCGTTAACACAGCACGTTAACGCTGATAACGGCCCACCACTAGTTTATATGCACAAAAGTGTTGTTCAGCCACTGAAAATGTCCGGCAAAAGATTGGCTATTTTTAAGTTCATGGAGTACCTTTTACAGCATCGATAATATAGTCGGTTAAATAGACCTGAGCATTCGTTTAGTTCTTCAAGTGAAAAAGGAGCTGAAAACAAGCGATGTACGAGGATCAGCGAGCACAATCTGTCCATTCATAAACAAAAACACAATCTACATAAGCTTTGCGTGGCGAAAATAGTTTTAAAGCATACCTGTCTAAAAGAAATACTTCAGCCGTGGTGTCACCCTTCAGATCATTGTTTTGAACTGCATAACGTTATATTGCCCTCCAGCGTGCAAAAGTAATTCCGATATTGATTCAGGGTTTAGAAAAGTTTTGATTCTGCATTTTTGGCAGAAGCCCTTTCAGAAAAAATCTTTCAGAAAGAAGTTCAGGTTGATGCAGAGTTTGCCTGATGACATCTCTCTGTCAGCAGTAGATCCGTATGCTTCACATGTGCGAGTGAGTGGCATATCTGTCTGCTTAAAGAGGCTGCGCAGAAATTCAAATTTAAATTGTTGAGACACTTTGAGATATCTGTCGTAATTGAGTTAGTTGTCGGTCCGACAATATTTAATTGGATGAACATTTTTTAGTTTTATGCCTTATCCAGAATATAAAAATACATACAAATACATTTAGATCATTTACTTTAATCATTACTATTGGAATGTGAAGAGACTTTCAACCAGCACAACAAAAAATGTTTCTGAAGACAACCACCTACTGCACCTTTAAGGTAAGAAAAAAAAAACCCTCTTGATCAGAGTATTGTCTTAATCCTATTAAAACTGGAGTATTGGTGTCCATGTAAACATACTCACTGAAGCCAACAGCAAAATGATTTAAGATGTGTCTTTTTTTGGGCAATACATAACGGTGCCAATACCAGTATATTATATTGCTCTATTCATTTAAATACTCTCCTCCAGGAAATTGTGTTTGAAACTGAACCTTTTTCAAATGCAATATGATTTGCTGCAATAAGGGTAGTAAACTAGTTTATTACAAAGTTAAATAACTAAATAAATGCATCTGTGTAGATAACAACTACCACACTAGTTCTCAATATGCATATCTCATATCTGCAGTGATGGCTTTATGTCATCTACGGTCTGTGTGCCAATAAACATTGATTTACCATAAATCAAGCCCACACACAACCTGCATCTGCAAAACTCCACAGAATTCAAAGGCCATCAGTCATTAGGGTTGGAAAGCTCTGGGCACCTCACAACTCAATGAGATTCAATTACAACGCGAATATAAAACGATTCTCGATGCATCTTTTGTGCTAATACAGATTTAAATACAGAGTAACTGTAATGACCCATATCATGAATGTACTTTTGAGATCTTTTATTAATAAGCAAATGGAAGTGATTTGGCAAGTCAAAAAAAGGTCACATTGAACTAACAGTAAATGAAACATGCCTTGTAGACTTATGCATTTTCTGAATCACTGACTAAATATTACTGCAATTCTTAAGTTAAAGAAAATTATTAAATAACTAAATTAGCTGTCAGTCAGTTCTTTTAAAGGGCTTATTTAAAATTCTATGCCTTATTAGTTTACTCTGATTCCTCAGTTTATGGTTCCTTAAGACCACAATGGGAACGGGACCTAGGAGTTCTGTTTAATCCTGAAGATTGGTCCAATATCTGTGATGGTACCTTTCCAAAATGTACCTCAATTTCCATACATAAACAAAATTGTAAGTTTTTCCACAGAATTTATTTAACACCTGTTCGTCTGCATAAAATCTTCCCAGCTTGTTCCGATCTCTGTTTTAAGTGCAAAACTTGTAAGGGCACATTTTTTTCATGTATTTTGGTCCGGTGTCACATCCAACCATTTTGGAGAGGGGTTCATTCTGCAATCCAGGAGATAATTGGAAAACGTTTTATTTTGTCCCCCTCACTTTTTTTGTTGAATGACATTCCTGAAGACCTTTTTGACTCTGACCTCAAACCTCTGTTTAAAACTCTTACATTTCTGGCTAAGCCTGTCAAGTCCTTCTTTTGACCCATTTTGCCAAAGGAAAGGAAGTTGCCTAATAATTATGCACACCTGATATAGGGTGTTGATGTCATTAGACCACACCCCTTCTCATTACAGAGATGCACATCACCTAATATGCTTAATTGGTAGTAGGCTTTCGAGCCTATACAGCTTGGAGTAAGACAACATGCATAAAGACGATGATGTGGTCAAAATACTCATTTGCCTAATAATTCTGCACTCCCTGTATGTATGGAAAGGATCATCAATGCACTGTGATGCACCGAGAAATCGAATTGAACCGAATCGATGGCATGATAATCGTAACCGAACCGTGAAACCAGTGTAGGTTCACACCCCTAGTAAATACATGGGAACTTTTAAACAAACATTATTAAAAGGAAAATAATTAAAATATTATGGAAAATAGAGTTAAAAATGAAATCTTAAATAAAAAGTTCAGTTTTATTGAGATGGATTGTTGGTGATTGTATGGGTATTGGCCAGATTGGACAGCTATGCACAAAGAAAAATTAAGACCTGTTTAAAAAAAGATATAAGATCTACAAGGCTTTTTTAAAACCCTTCAGATACCCTGGTTAAAACGCTACACTTTTGATGTTTTTTTTTAATTAACAGAAGCAAAAGTACTTCCATACATTAGCTTTAAGGAATGATGGTGCCAGATCTGATAGATTGTACGGCCGCTACTCTTCTTAAGAGTTTTGGATTCAGTCATCATCACATCATAATAAATTGATTTTTGACATTTGCGAATAGATTCTCCATCGCGATGCATCTAAGAATCACACTCCCCCCCCATACTTATCATTTATTCATGCAGGGTTTGTGTATGATTTGGTAGCAATTTATTCTCAAAATGTTCCTCAAATATTAGCATAGCAAATATGGCTGTATATTTTGTGGGGGCCTGAAATATGTAAGCTTTCCATACCTCTCTGTTTGGAGCACTTTTCTAACTCATCCTCCAGTTTGCTCAAGTCTGACTGGAAATCCTGGCTTCCACAAACATTAAAAAGTCTCTCTTCATATTTGGCCAGCTGCTCTTCTTTTTGTTTGATTTCTGCTGTGTAATGACTCTTCTTCTGTTCTCCAGATGCAAGCTCTTTACTACAAAAAAAAAAAATTGTTAATTTCAAACCTTTGTTTTGTGTGGATAATAATCACAGAAACAGTTTATGAATGATAAATGCAAGACAAAGTAAAAACGTATTCATTTATTCAGGGTTCATAAACATTTTTACTACTAAAATTCAATGACTTTTCTATAATTTTTTTTATAAATTTTAAGACTTTCAAGTACATTTTTATGACCTAATGTTTCACGCAATGTCTACATATGCGTGGTAAAAGAAAAACAATGCATGTTCAAATTTATTACAGCATCTATTAAAACACACAACAATCTATTCAGTTAAAATTTATATTTATATCTATGTAAAATGTATTTAGATAATGCTTACACCACACTAATAATGTGACAGTATGTGATTGGCCAAGGACAGAAAAGTAAATAACCTATATTCAAGTATACAGATATGTGTTTTCCATGACTTTTCCAAAACTTTTCCAGGCCTGGAAAATGCCATGTCAAAATTCCATGACTTTCCAGGTTTTCCATAACCGTATGAACCCTGTTTATTTTATGATGGCCTACATTTAGGGACTTTTGATTTCTGTGTTTGTGTTATTTGTAGTTATATGTGAGACAAATTATAATAATTTCAGAAACTTAAGCATCTTCACACAAAAAAAAAACCCTCGAAATCAAAACTGTGTGAAATTGTGATCAAAATATATTACTCATTCATTCATTCACTTTCGACTTAGTCCCTTTATTAATCTGGGGTCGCCTCAGCGGAATGAACTGCCAACTTATCCAGCATATGCTTTACACAGCGGATGCCCTTCCAGCCGCAACCCATCTCAGGGAAACATCTATACACACTCATTCACTCACCCCCATGTCTTTGGACTGTGGGGGAAACCGGCGCACCTGGAGGAAACCCACGCGAACACGGGGAGAACAAGCAAACTCTACACAGAAATGCCAAATGTCAGCCGAGGCTTGAACCAGCTACCTTCTTGCTGTGAGGTGAACGTGCTACCCACAGCGCCACCACGTCGCCCAAAATATATTACTACAGTAGAGAAAAATGCAGTCGATGGTTTTACTACATCTGTAAGAGTAATAAAAAACATTTTTGTTTCAAGATTTTATTTTTATTTTTTAATAAACTTATTTGTACTTCCATTGTAGCTTTACAATAAAATGGAAATAAAAATAACAATAAGCAACACCATTAGGGATGGGTATCGTTAAGGTTTGAACGGTATTACTACTTTTATCAATACCACTTATTGGTTTGGTACTTTAACGGTTCTTTTATCGGTACTTTTTGTGGTGTTTTTTTTTTTTATGAAAAAAACTAACAAATTGAACAACACTT
Organism: Danio kyathit; assembly: GCA_903798195.1. Classification (NCBI taxonomy): domain Eukaryota; kingdom Metazoa; phylum Chordata; class Actinopteri; order Cypriniformes; family Danionidae; genus Danio; species Danio kyathit. Next base: position 50,356,957 of record LR812539.1, read on the forward strand.
TATTTTATTATAACGTTTTTCATGTAAAATAAAACGAAACCAATAATTGTAAAACAAATAAACTCATTTTTTTCTGTAAAAGAATGCACTATGGTTTGAAGGAAACTGACTCTAAGTTTTTAACCATTCTTCTGGATACAAATCAACATGTTTGACTTTTCTGGCAGAAGTCGGGATATTTCTTGGTTTATTGTGCTCCCTGCAGTTGAAAATACCCTCTTTGAGTTGCAAAATGCTGTTAAATGAGATCATGTTTATGATTTTTCATTAACGCATTCACATAAATGAGTTAACGGTGTTTTGGGAGTTAACTGTCTGTTTAATACAGTTTTGGAGCATCTTGCAATGTAAAAATAAGCAGTTTTTTAAAAATAATTCCTAATAAGCATAGTTTAATATTAGGCTATTCATAGGCTATAATTGTAAATACAGCTGACCTAAAAGCATTTTTAATGTACAAGATTTATTTAGGCTACTGCACAAAAAAAAACTGTTTTCATTGTAACCGAATGTGTGTGTTTATTAATTAATTAACTATTAATATAAATTAATTTAGGTAATTGCTGGCTGGCATAACGATGGAGATGATGTAACGTTACCGTTAGTAGCTAGGCAGTAAAAACTTTTCATCACTTTTCATTGCAGTTAATGCACTTTTGAAAGATCCTTTCACTTAGCCAGATTGCTTGAGTTTCCACTTATACAAGAAAACAACTTTTTCCGTTTGTTGCAACGGACATTGTCGCTGTCCACTCAGGAAATACAACCCGTTTGGTTCACTCCGCAAGCTTACGAGCTGTGTGTGTGGGAGTCTGTGTCGTGAGATATGTGTGTGCGCTTAGCGCGAGCCTCCTCTGAGTGCGAGCGCACAGCCGAAAACTGTAAAGGAATACTGCACCACAAACTCCTGTGGCCTGAAGATGACCTTTTGCTCAGGAACTGGTAACCGAAACTGAATATGCAGTGAAAATAATTATTATGCATATTATGTGGGTGTCTGCACAAATGTCAGTATTTTCTATGACATCAACGCCGGTTGCATGTGTGTGTCACTCATCACATTTTAATTATTGGTTACCTGCCTGAAATCTATTTAACCTCGTACAGAATAGAATCATTTATGGCTTTCTCTAACTCTTTAATAAACACCATGGACCCTTTTCACATTTCAGGGGTTTCGCAGTAATGAAAGTCATCACAGTTGGGTAAACTTAGAGCACAGTGAATGGGAGAGGACAAAAAAAAAAAAAAATTCTATTTGCTCAAATAATAAACGAACAATTTAACTATAGTGTTATCAAGACTTTCAGACAAAGGAAAAACTAACTGTGTGGGAAGATAACGGCAGCCAGAAGAGAACACAATGTCAAATTAACTGTCCCGTCCATAGACACTGCATTAGAAACACCTCGCATAAACAGTAATTTTTTTTTTTTTGTCATTTGATGCAAAGATGATATAAATTTATAAATGTACAGTGCCTCCGGAAAGTATTCATATCGCTTCACTTTTTCCACTATTTTTTATGTTACAGCCTTATTCCAAGATTGATTAAATTCATTTATTTCCTCAAAATTCTACACACAATACTCCATAATGACAATGTGAAAAATAAGTTTTTTAAATTGTTGCAAATTTATTAAAAATAAAAAACCTGAAAAATCACATGTACCTAAGCATTCACAGCCTTTGCTCCATACTTTGTTGATGCACCTTTGGCAGCAATTACCTCAAGTCTCAGCCTCAAGTCTTTTTGAATATGATGGCACACCTGTCTTTGGGAATTTTTGCCCATTCCTCTTTGCAGTACCTCACAAGCTCTATCAGGTTGGATGGGAAGCGACTGTGTACAGCCATTTTCAGATCTCTCCAGAGATGTTCAATATGATTTAGGTCTGGGCTCTGGCTGGGCCACTCAAGGACATTCACAGAGTTGTTGTGAAGCCACTCCATTGATGTTTTGGTGGTGCTTTGGTTAGTGTCCTGCTGGAAGATGAACCGTTGCCCCAGTCTGTGGTCAAGAGCACTCTGAAGCAGGTTTTCATTCAGGATGTCTCTGTACATTGCTGCATTCATCTTTTCCTCAATCCTGACTAGTCTTCCAGTTCCTGCTGCTGAAAAACATCCCCACAGCATGATCTCAATCCTGTCTCGGATGTCTACAGACAATTCCTTTGTCTTCATGCTTGGTTTGTACTGTCAACCCTGAGACCTTATATAGACAGGTGTATGCCTTTTCAATCATGTCCAATCAACTGAATTTACCACAGGTGAACTCCAATTAAGCTGCTGAAACATCTCAAGAATGATCAGTGGAAACAGAATGTACCTGAGCTCAATTTAGAGCTTCACGGCAAAGGCTGTCAATACTGATGTACATGTGACTTTTTCAGGTTTTTGATTTTTAATAAATTTGCAGTAATTTAAAAAAATATTGTTTCACATTGTCATTATGAAGTATTGTGTGTAGAATTTTAAGGAAATAAATGAATTTAATCCATTTTGGAATAAGGCTGTAACATAAAAAAATGTGGAAAAAGTGAAGAGCTATGAATACCTTCCGGATGCACTGTACATGCATTTTTTGAAATGAACATATTAAAAAAACTTAAGGATTTACGATGCTGATGACCGTTAATTAAGATGCTGCATAAACGTCTTGTGAAAAGGGTCCATTATACAAATGTTTGTTGAAAAAGAAATTGCTAAAATGTGTCACAGACTTCATTTTGGTGATCTGCTCTCTAGTGGATTTGATCTCTCTGGATTTGGTGTAGATCCAGTCTTCCAGCTCCTTCTTGTTTGGAAAGTGTCCCAACAGAGATACCAGCTCTTCATTATGTCTTGACTTGATCTTCCTCACCTGCTCCTCTTTGTCCATCTGGAATTTAAAATAAAACAGTCACTTTGGAAATGATTAGATATCTTAATTATTGTATTTATATCTATAAATAAGCTATTATGTTTTAGTGGTGTAACGGATCGCAAATCTCACGGATCGCATTACAGTTTTTGGGTCACGGATCGGACCATATTTTGGACCAGCCAAAAAGCGGGAGGAGACAAATGTAATTTTTACAAAAACAGTAATGCAAGAAATCTTTGGTTTTAAAGGGGTGGTCCACTACGCCATCATATTTTAAACTTAAGTTAATGTGTAATGTAGCTGTGTGAACATAAGCAACATCTCTGAATGTAAGATGCTCAAAGTTCAATGCAAAGACAGGCATTGGCTTTTACAGAGTTAGCGTAGCAAAGCCTACAGCGAACAAAGTTTGAGGACTAGAAAAAAATACATCCGGGCTAGTGAGATCACAAGGGCTTCCGGTTTTTACGCATTCACCACGCGCATACACCGTGTGCAGCGAAAGGGCGTGGCCAGAGGCGATGTAATGTTAAAGCAGTGAAAGCTTAAATGCCATCCAAACGCTGCTATTTCCACAGAGCTTCTTCTGTTTCTGTATTTGGGTTTCCAAAGGACACGACACAAAGAGAGAAGTGCTTGCAATTCAATTTTAATTATTCATTCATTTTCTTTTCGGTTTAGTCCCTTTATTAATCTAGGTTGCCACAGCGAATGAATCGCCAACTTATCCAGCATGTGTTTTACGCAGCGGATGCCCTTCCAGCTGCAACCTATCTCTGGGAAAAATTCACACACACTCATTCATTATCTAATGATAAATAATATTGATATTACAAACAGGGGCGACGCAGTGGTGCAGTAGGTAGTGCTGTCGCCTCACAGCAAGAAGGTCGCTGGTTCGAGCCTCGGCTGGGTCAGTTGGCGTTTCTGTGTGGAGTTTGCATGTTCTACCTGCATTCGCGTGGGTTTCCTCCGGGTGCTCCGGTTTCCCCCACAGTCCAAATACATGCAGTACAGGTGAATTGGGTAGGCTAAATTGTCCATAGTGTATGAGTGTGAAGGAGTGTGTATGGATGTTTCCCAGTGATGGGTTGCAGCTGGAAGGGCATCCGCTGCGTAAAACATGTGCTGGATAAGTTGGCGGTTCATTCCGCTGTGGCGACCCCGGATTAATAAAGGGATTAAGCCGAAAAGAATGAATGATATTACAAACAATATAGAGCATACCAGTCATACATCAAATGTAATATTTTTGATAATACTTCCAAAAAAGATTATGTGTCTGATTCATTACATTAATATGATTTTCTAATGATTTCTTGCTCCAAGGTAGCAAGGAATGTTACAATCATTTAAAATAGCAACTTGTTTTCACTTTAAAAATGCTTTACCACAATGTAAAAATAACCTGATGGTAACATCATAAAAAGACATTTGCTGACATCTATGTGTAACACTGAAATACTGCAAGCAATGTGCTGGAATAATAATACACATCTCTAACATATTTTGTAGGATATGGTATCTCAAGACTATTCGCTGAATCTTAAAGTTTGATTAGATGTAATATTGTCCAAAGAGTTTGTTTATATGTACAAAAGCATTAGTCTGAACATGGGTTGGTATAAGAGTGACGTTGTGCGAGCTCACCTTGGTTTTCTTCATCATGTCCATCTGTGCACGTGCCGTGGTGTGTGTGTTGAGCAATTCCATCTCTTGGTCCAGTTTGCGCTGGGCCTGATCCAGTTGAGCCTTTTCCTTCAGTAGTTCAGTTACCTCGACCTTCAGACTGTCCACTGTACAGGCCTGTGCAGCATTATCAAGCTCACGCTCCTACAGTATACACACATTACATCCATATTAAAAACACATAACATAACGCAACATAGCGTAGCGTAACATAACGTAGCGTATTTGATAGCTCAATAATAGTTTTACCAGTTTCTTCTTCCTACGGATCATACCATGTTAGTGTCATTAAATTGTCGCCTCGTGTTGTGTAGTTTGCAAAATATGTGTTTAATTGTGTGTTGTAACTTGTAATCGCTCAGCGTGGCTTGTAATCACGTATCGATTATAGATCAGTGCTTGTACTGCATCTCTCAGGTTAAATCTGTTAAAAACGCGACGCGTACTTCTTCCTTTACTGATTTAAATGCGTTTCTGAACTGGCGATCCTCTGCTGTTTGCCTTTGCTATGGCCACCATCAGCTGTTCCTACACACACGAGGCGCGGTTAAATTCTCAAATAGTGCAACTTTTGCCACTGTGTGGATTAATACTGAATGAGTGTCTTTGTTATTACTTGGGGTTAGGGTTAAGAGTAGAGCAATATGCTGGTCTTTAACTGCATTTATTTATTGCATTCCTGCATTGGGCTTTCATATACTCTCTGGCTGCGATTTCAAAGTCGTGGTAGGCATTTCTCTCTGTCTCGTGCTGAACGCAGTCGACCAATCGCAACAGACTGGGTCATCGGACCAATCACCGCAGATTAGCTTCGCCCTAAGGAGGGGTTTGGAAACAAACAGATCGCTGAACGAATCATATGGGAGTTGCTGGGATAATCAGCTAAAAATAAATGGATAATAAAGGACAACGAAAGTGTTTTTTGACCTTGCATGCATATCAGCCTATTGTTGGAGGACCCTTAAAACCAAAAGATGATCTTTATTAATGCAAAATAGAGGCTCTTTAAGTATACAAGGTTCATACACCTATTACCACAAAAAGTTCCATGATTTTTCCAAGACTTTCAAGTAAATTTTCATGACCTAATGTTACATGCAATGTCTACATATGCATGGTAAAAGAAAAAAGGTAGCACTGACTGACACTTTACTTCAGGATGCATCAATGCCGTTTTTGTCTATTGGAGACATTCATAAATATTCCTAGCCAATTTAATAAATGTTGAAGACATACTCACTACATAAACGTGCTAAATTGTGCTTCAGCAGCGTTTATTTGAGAGCGCACAAGACAATCTGCACTTGAGCAGCGCATATTTGAGGGCGAAGTTTTGTGCACGAACAGAGGAAATTGGCACGCAAGCAAAAAGATTTGCATGCTCGTATTACATAAATGAGATAATACTGCGCTCTAGGGATGCTCCGATCGATCGGCCAGAGATCGGTATCGTCCGATAATCACATTTTATGACTCGATCGGTACTCGCTTATCTGGCCGATCACATGAACCGATCACAGGTGTTAGTTTACGGGTTTACAAGCAGAGGAAGATGCATTGATGCAACTTCTTATAAATCAAAAATGCAACTCAGGCTCATTCTGAAAACGTAGTCCCGTGGACGTTTCTGGAGACTGCAAATTATGTAGCAGGAGGTACGCATGGCTGCATTTCGTTTTTTAAACGAACGCTACGGGGGCGGTATGACGCCGTTCCATTTGGCGCTTAGCGGCTGACCGCTTACCTCCGTGTGGAGGCCTTCCCGCCACAAACCATTTTGTCCCGTTAGCTCGCAGAGAGGAGTTGACCACGATGACCAATTTCGAGTCCGGGGAAGAGCAGTTCCAGAAATCAGGTAAGAAAAAAAACAGAATCCAAAAAAAAATGAACGAGTGAAAACAGGGTGAGAATGTGGTAAATCCGAAAACGTGGTAAAAATCAGACGAAGGCTTTTCTTTTTCTGGACGGCTTTTTGTAACAGTTGGTTAGGTTTAGGGAAGTATGTGGGTGGGCAGGTCAATCGGTTAAAATTGGTTGGGTTTAGGGAAGGAGGAGGGTGGGTCAGTCGATTGGCCGGTCGCACAGTCAATCATTCAGACAGACAGACAGACAGACAGACAGACAGACAGACAGACAGACAACCGACAGACAGACAGACAGACAGACAGACAGACAGACAGATTAGACAGACGGTAGGTCGACAGCGGTCTCTGGTGGGTTTACGCGAGAACATCACGGGCCCGAACGGCACTCGCGAGAGACATTTGATATAGAAAAAAACACACACAGCGGCCCTCTCGCAGATTCGCAAAAAACAAAAACTGCAAAAAAAAATACATACCTCCCGGGACGTATGTCGCGGTCTCCAGAAACGTCCACGGGACTACGTTTTCAGAATGAGGCCTGGGTTGCAAAATGCACTCCAAACTTTTTCTTCATTAAGTATTATTCTTCCATTATTTGCAATGTTTCCAAATTGCATTGTTAGTCATTTTTCATACCAAAGTTTTTATCTGTTTAATCAATTATTTTCTGTAAAGCTGCTTCTGACCATGACTTGTCCGCCACTAATGGTTATAAGAGCGTGTTTAAGGGATTATATGCAACATCCTTGATTTATTCTTTCAGGAAAAGAGATAAGCTCCACTTAAGTATCTCCACTTAGGAAAGGAGCTCCACTTAAGTATCGTACTTAGAGGGGAAAAAGTGCTTTATGCGATGTTAATTTATCTAAACCTTGAAGCATCAGAATCGGTACTTGGAATCGGCCGATCACCATAACAAGAAATCGGTACTCTGTATCGGCTCCAAAAATCCTGATCGGAGCATCCCTACTGCGCTCACGACATTTATCATTAAAATAACACCATAGGTAGTTGGTAGATCTGTGCAAAAGGCCTGCCACCACAGCTGGAAAAAATCCTTGAACGAAACACTGTAACCTATATTCAAGAAATACAGAAATTTGTTTTCCATGACTTTTCCAAAACTTTGTGGGTTTTACAGTTTTTCCAAAACTTTTCCAGGCCTGGAAAATGCTATGTCAAAATTTTCCAGGTTTTTCAAGACCGTATGAACCCTGAGTATATGTAAAATATGGCAATGGTGCAGGCCTAACCGCTTTCTGAAGCTCAGTGTCCAGCTCTTGCAGTCTGTTGGAGGAGCCTTCCAGTTTTTGAAGGTCAGACTTGATATTCTTCAGTTCTTGTTGCTTTTTGGCCTGTAGGTCTCTCTTTAGCTCAATGGTTCTCTCTAGACCTGTCTTCTTATCACGGAGATCATCAATGTTTTGCTGTTTCTGGGTCTCTTTCTGCTGCATATCGTGCTGAAAAACAAAGAAATTATTATAAAATGACAACACTTACATAACTGAAAATAGTGTTTCTGAATTAATTACATTTCAAACTTTAAAAGTACATATTACGAATATACACATTTATTACAGCCATATGTAAGGTAGGGAAGATTACATTTAAATATCAACATTAAATATATGTTTAAAAGTAATTTGTGACATATTAGTTAATTAAGTTTACTACTGTAAATGCTAACATAAAAGATCCTCACACAGGAGAAATATTATTTTTATAATCAACATCAATGTGAATGGATTTATTTATATAGTGCTATTGACATGTATTACTGATAAAGTGCTTTACAATCAAATGATCGTGTCTCTTTTTTTACTTTAAGTAACCATTGACCACACTTTCAGCTAAAAAATATTTTTTTAAAGTTCTACTAAAGAATAAGTCATCTACATTTTGATTAAACTAACACAATTGTTTTTTGATGAACAATTTTTACCCATTTCAAATTGATAGTGACTGTTTATACCCAGAAAAGGCTGGGAAAACAGAGAATGTGCAGGAGCTATTCTAGTCTGCTAAAACTTAACCAGCCTAAAAAAAAAAAAAATAAATAAATAAATAAATAAAAAAAAAAAAAAAAATATATATATATATATATATATATATATATATATATATATATATATATATATATATATATATATACACACACACACACACACAGTTAAAGTCAGAATTATTAGCCCCCCTAAATAATTAGCCCCCCTTTTTATTTTTTCCCCAATTTCTGTATAACTGAGAGAAGATTTTTTTCAACACATTTCTAATCATAATAGTTTTAATAACTCATTTCTAATAACTGATTTATTTTATCTTTGCCATGATGACAGTAATTAATATTTTACTAGATATTTTTCAAGACACTCAGGGCTCAACAATAAGGACTGCCCAATGGCCCGGGGCCAGCCTGAAAGGTGCTCGGGACAGTAGACAGGATCGTTACGATTAGGCCAGTGCTGCCCTGTCACTAAAGTAAAATTTTTCTGCGACTATTTGTCAACTGCATGCAAATACAGTCTTATAGTAAAGAAACTGTTTGTGCTTTTAAGCCTTTAAATGCTACCTTCTTGGTGATGTCGTAAACACCATATTGCTTTTTGGTTCCTTCTGCCTGATTGGATGTTGTGAGCACGTTATTTTTTTCGTATTATGGTAACAACCAGTACATCGAAGAGACGGCAACATCAAATTATGAGGCTTAAAGAAAACGTCTGTTTCTAACATCTTTGATGTTAATGTGGGTACAACACGACAAAAACAATTAAGTGATGTTTTGCACAGTTTGTCGTCAGTTTGGCAAGTCAGCCACCTTTTGTTAAATAATTAAGAACTGCAATAAAATGTCTGCACATTTTCCATATTGCTCTTTTTGTTTGCATTAACATGTTAAGTTTTGCTTATCATACATTTATTAAATGTTTGTAAATATTTAAATTCTAGATTTACAGATGTTATTTTTGACACATTATTTAAAATATGTGGCAAAGAAATGGCTATAAACTTTTTTTTTTCTTCTTTTTTTTTGGTGGGGCCAGTAAAAATTTTGGCAGGGCAAGTAAAAATCTGAACCACTGGCCCGATCAAGCCAGTAGAAAAAATCCTTAGTGTTGAACCCTGACACTTCTATACAGCTTAAAGTGACATTTAAAGGCTTAACTGGGTAAACTAGGCAGGTTAGGGTAATTAGGCAAGTTATTGTATAACGATGGTTTGTTCTGTAGACAGTCAGAAAAAAAAATTAGCTTAAAGGGGGCTAATAATTTGACCTTAAAATGGTTCATAAAAAAATTTAAAACTGCTTTTATTCTAGCCCAAATAAAACAAATAAGACTTCCTCCCGAAGAAAAAATATTATCAGACATACTGTGAAAGTTTACTTGCTCTGTTAAACATCATTTGAGAAATATTTAATAAAGAAAAAAACGGGGAAAAAAATTCAAAGGGGGCTAATACTTCTGACTTCAACTGTGTGTATATATATATATATATATATATATATATATATATATATATATATATATATATATATATATATATATATATATATATATTAGGGCTGTGCAATTAATCAAAATCGAAACGCAATCGTGATTTGAAAGATTGCGATTAGCTAAGCATTAGGCTGCGATATGAAATATATATTATTTAACTTCCCCCACCCAGAGCAAATGCATGACTGCCGTCTTTATGTGACGGTCTAACTAGCCAATTGAGTGAGCACGTTTTCGTTCTGCCCAATCGAATTGTGCAACCCAATTATCCAAAACATCCACACTACAAAAACAAACAAACAGGAAAGTGCGAACGAGTGGGATGATGGTATTTGTCGCTTCAGAAGGCACTGATAGACCAAATTCATATCAAAGAGAAACAGCACGTCGGTAATAAATATGGAAATATCTTGGTTTCAAAGTCACAGACACCAAACAAAACCAGGTAATTTGTAAGAGCCTGTCGCAGAATTGTTGACCAGAACGAGGGGAATACACCAACCAGCACCTAAAAAAGCACCACAGGTGGCTATATGAGGAGCGTCTCGCTATAAAGTCAACTAAATGTATTGCCAGTGACAATCATCTAGTAGCACGCAAAGTACAATTTCAGAGTGTTTGCTAATGTAAGTTGACAAATTTTTAGTTCCACTCATTGCATTTTAGCAGTAAGTAGCTACAATACAGATTGAGCCGAAGCTTGACTACAAAATTAAATCGCAAATCAAATCAACATCGCATTGTCAAAAAATAAATAAATAAATATCGCATTGAGATATTTTCCCCAAATCGCACAGCCCTATATATAGATATATATATCTATTAGAAAAAATATATATTACAGAAAAAAAAAAAAATGGAAAGGGGGCTAATATTTCTGACTTCAACTATATATAGCTCTTATATATAATATATATATATATTAGAGATGCAACATACAGTTAGCTCATGGTTCAATACATACCTCGGTTTTTTAACACGGTTTTCGGTTCGTTCGGTTCTGATGGCTTAACACATAAGTGTTTTTTTTTATTGTTATTCTATGCTTAGGCAATGGGAACCGTAAGAGAAAAAATAAAACGATTTATTGCAATACTCCTTTATTTTGTTTCAAAGCAAGAAAGGTACACTAGTTCCTAGGTGTATTGTATAATAATAAAAATTAACACTGAAATCTTACCGCTGCGGGTAGCCTATGTACAAACTGGGCAACACATAAATTCCTACGTTTAAAAATAAACATACATGTGAGGTTAATGAACATAAATCGACCATTCCAATATAAACACATTTGTACTTCAGTAAACATAAATAAACCATCTTAATTAAACTTAACACTGCCTTTGTTATTTTATATGTCTTTCGGAACTAGTTGGATATGTTTGCTGGAAGGATTCAGTGAGGGATTGTTGTTTTATGGAGGTACTTTATTATTGTCTTGGCTATTCTGCCTTCAGACAGTGATATTGCTGGGTGATGGCGACGCAGATGTGCAGTCATGTTGGAAGTGTTTCCGTTCGATATAGTCTATACCAGGGCTATTCAATAAGTTTGTCATGGGGGCCGGTTCATGAAAAGCATCCCAAACGAAGGGCCGGATGCTATATGAGTGATAACACAACAGCAATATAAGAGCCCATATATGTTGTATTTTTGCTCCTTAAGACACCCACGTTGGCATTTTCTACATTAAAATGTTAATATATTGTATTTTGAAACTACATAACATCACTGCATTGTACAATAGACTTTTTTTTTTTTTACAATCTTTCAAATGTTGTATTTCAGAGCACAACAAAAGCAGTGCATTGCTGAAGTAGGCTTCTTCTACATTCAGACACATTCATATGTTATACATACACCTGCATAACAATTAGGGATGCAACAATTAATTAAAAATTTAATTAAAATTTGACGGTTATCAGGTCTAATGTAAATTCAAGCTTTATATTAGGTGAGCTATTTAGATGAACTGTTGTTGCCATCTGCGTTCATGCATACATAATCATCTTAATATTAACATATTAACATATCTTTTGTTTACACTGCACTGAAAGGCACGCACAACTCTCACCGTGAAATGTTTTCTACTGCGTGCGCCCGCAAAGACGCAAGCGCGACGCTCCGCTTGTGCCACATATTGTCATATATTCTTACATTAGAAACAACAAACTTGCCAGCGGAAAAGACGTGATATGGGAACGGCCGCTGTGTTAATCCGGTGTGCGGGCGTATTAGCCTCAGTGTACATACTTGGAACTTTAAACTAGGGCACAGTTGGCAACTTGGCATAACTTTGTTTAACTGCAGCATTATTGCTTATTGCTCCCTCACTTCACTGCCGCTCGCCATGTTAAAGTGTGGAATGATGGTGGAGCGCCCCCTAACTTTAGAGCATAGTGATTGAATATTTACTCGCGGGGAGGAGTTTCAGGCACACAGTCAGTTCGGAGAGAAATAAAACGTACATAAATTATTTAAACGTAAAACCGGAAAAAACCGCAATTCACAAGCGCGTATTGAACCGTGGATGTCGTACCGAACGGTTCAATATTGTATTGAGAATTGTGGCATCTCTAATATATACATATATACATATATATATATACACACACACAGTTGAAGTCAGAAATATTAGCCCCCCTTTCAATTTTTTTTTTTTTGGAAAGGAAATTTTCACAGTATGTCTGATAATATTTTTTCTTCTGGAGAAAGTCTTGTGTGTTTTATTTCGGCTAGAATAAAAGCAGTTTTTAATTTTTTTAAAACCATTTTAGGAACAAAATTATTAGACTTGCCTAATTACCCTAACCTGCCTAGTTAACCTAATTAACCCAGTTAAGCCTTTAAATGTCACTTTAAGCTGTATAAAAGTGTCTTGGTAAATATCTAGTTAAATATTATTTGCTGTCATCATGGCAAAGATAAAATAAATCAGTTATCAGAAATAAGTTATTAAAATTATTATGTTGAAAAATGTGTTGAAAAAAATATTGTCTTCGTTAAACAGAAATTGGGGAAAAAAATAAAAAGGGGGGCTAATAATTCTGACTTCAACTGTATATATATATATTGTGGCGAGTCATCCAATTCCCTGTCGCCATGGTCTGTAATGCACGCCAGCTGTACGATCCTCAAGCCCAATCAGCCACACCTGTCGCTCATGAAGAGAGACCAATCTAGACAGCACGAGAGGACAAGCGAGTGAGTGCATACTAAGAAAAGAAGAAACCTCCATGCTAACTATTCTCTGTTCTACCTCACAGAATCGAGTGGCTGATTGGAGCTCACCCCCCCTGCTACCCCTTCACGGACCCGAGATCATCATCATCCTCACCACCAAAGCACAGCACTTTTCTGGGACTGAAGCACTACGGAAACCCGCACTTTCTCACATACACGCCGGATTCACTTGTAAATAAACAACCCTCCGGGGCTTTCACCTATTACATCTAAACACAGTTTACAGTTCGCACACATGCATTTTCAGTCCAAATACAAATGGTCACACAGTTGATCCCTTATAATACAATGCAATTAAAGTGTAAACAAGGTGGTAAATGTAGTGTCATGCAATTATCTACCATAGTTTGGTTGAGGGCTTCCGAGTCCTGGTCCAGTCTCTCATTGACTTGTCTGTGAAAGCTTTGGAGTTGTCGCTCACTAAGTGGCGTTCGATCGTAGCCCTCCAACTCCACGAAAGACGCCAAACTCTTTACATGGGTGTCCCTCTTTTTAATGTTCTGTGTGTGCCTATCTGCCTCCAACTGCAGACGGCCTTTAAATGAACAGAAAAAATAATGAAGAACAGCTCTGAGAAAGAATGCATTCAACTTGAATAAGTGATTATTGAGAAATAAAGACTGAATTTGGTGATGAGCATGAGGTTTGAAATGGCCAGCAGGATGCCACATATACTGTATAGTTTGTGCCATTTACTGCTGGAAAAGTACACAAGAATTTCTTATAGTTCGTATAGTACTTCTATTAACCTGCTTAATGCATTAAAAATCTGTAAACTATTTTAACATTCCAGGTAAAATCAAAAAGTATTTACATTAGGGATGCTCATTTTGGATAATTTTGCCAACAGACAACCACCGCTCGTTAACTGAATATTACCCGTTAACTGGTCAGATTAATATTAAATTATTATCTAATTTAAAAAATAATTGCCGTGTCTATTTTGTGTCTGACACATTTAATATTGCATTTTAAAATACTGATTTATTTTAACATGCGAACAGCAGCATACAGAACATGACAGAGCATCTTCACGCGCCTGCAGTGTTCCCAACAGCGTAGAAAAAAAAGAATAAACTAAATAAAAAGAATAAAATAAATAGATATTTTTCACTTAAATGAAAAATTTTTATTACAAAACGAAAATACTGACTGAATTCTTTTTAAGAACTTGCATATGCTGTTTTTTACAATCATGTTTTTTTCTTCTTTTATCAAATAAAAATATCAGGCTACCTCAAATCCGCTCCATGGAAAATATGCATTTAATAATGCTCCGCTGTTATTATTATATCACAAACCCTCTGTCAACATTTTAATAGAAGTCATTACTTTATTATTAAAGATTATGTCTTCCATCTTACTCGTGGTTCAAGTGTGTGCATGCTTTGTGTGATAAAGGACAATGAGAATGAACCTTAAAGCCTGGTTTATACTTCTGCGTCAAGTGATCGGCGTAACCCACGGCGCAAGCCTCGCACGTAGCAGTGCATTTATACTTCTGCGTGCTGTTTCTGTTTCTTTGCAATAACACTTCCGAAACGCTAGCTGGCAGTAGGCGTTTATGTTTCTCTGTGTCGAGTTTCTTCGCTAGTGTTTTGTGAACACTTCCTTAATGTACAAGTGGCTCAAATTCGCTCCATTTGAGGCGGGAACCGGCGGACGTGCAACAACTTTAATCATAAGGTAAACACAAAACAACAGTCTCCATCCGGAGCTCCTTCACGGGACTCCACACTTGTAAACACTCGCTGCATCGGGCGCGCGGCTCTCACCTCCGCCCACACTCGTCAGCGCTACCAAACCGACCAATCACAGAGCTTGCGCTACGCGTACGCGTTACATTTTTTGAGAGGTGCGCGTCAACGTCGTTGAAGGCCACGGCGAGGGGCTATGCGTCCACGCGTAGGCTGTGCCGTAGCATACGCGTGCGTTTGACGCAGAAGTATAAATCGGCCTTAAGGCTCATACTGTATGTTGACTTTTTGTAAAGTATAGGCTACTATAGCATCTAACAATTTTGTTGTTTACATATGATATTGCATTATTTTGCATACATGTTTTATAAGCTGTAAAATGAAAGCCTCAGTTTGGTGCAGAGTTATCATTACGCAAAAATCAAGAAAATCTTTGGATTTGTTTGATTCGCAGATTAGGCTATGAATGCTATTTAAAAAATTATATTATACAAGAACTATTAATAACTGTTTGTTGGTTGTACACTAAATTATTAAAACAACAGCCTATTTGTTGAGTTTATGACGTAGATCCAGGACAGAGGCCATCAGCATCAGCGCTGGTTTGGCATCAACTCGTCTGTGTCAAACTGCAATATTCTTCTTTTATTTTGCTTCTTTGGCAAACGTGCTGTAGGCACATGTGGTTGCACGTGTTACAGTCACGTGAGTTGCACATTTAGTGGCCGATCACACCGAATGCGATTTTCCTTTCCAAAAACGTGAGGGCGCACCACACTGCCTTTGTGTTGACAAGATAAAAAGAAGCACGGTGCTTTTTTTATGCCACTAGGAAAGGACTGAATCAGCTGTGTATTGTGTGCGAGTGTTGCTGTCGATGTTGTTATAATTGTAATATTTAATAACATTGTTATAATCAAGATTTGTAAAGTTATACAGCTCTGGATACATTGAAACAGCGACCACAAGTCTCTCCTTCATCTTTACAAGTTCTCCGTAGTCGTCTTAACAACACAAACACTGCTGAAACCCGCCTCTGCTTTCATTTGATTGAAAAATAAAAAGACGCGAGTGATGTAACGCAATTGAAATAAAAGTAAACTGAGCGGAAAAGGCGCGAGCACACAGTACGTAACGGTAAAAACGCGAGGCACGCAGGGCACATAAGCAGCACGTAAAACACTAGCGGCCGTTAGTAAACCATTCAAAAGATGCGCTTCTCAATGCAAAAAGCGTGTTCGGTGATCGCCCCTTATCCATTTTAGTTACAGAAAATACGATTTTTTTAATCGTTTAACTGATTCCATTAATCGGTTACAAACGCAATCTTTCGGTTAACGGTTAATCAGATCTTTTGAGCATCCCTAATTTACATATATATTTATATACAAGTTATTTAAATGTTATCATAATTGCTCAAGGAAAGGAAAAAGTGTACAAAGTTTCATGCTGCAAAGGTTTGTCAGTAGCCAAACTTATATGCGTTTATTAACAACCTTCACACCCCAAAAGCGTTTTAGATATGGAAAAAATGTATTTATTTTATGTTACACAGCTGAAGACACATTTGTTCAGTTTAGCATTTGGCGTACTCTAAGCAATACTTCTCGTGGAACATAGTTAGTTGTGCATTTGTCAATTGAATATTGTACATTTCTACGTGTTATGTGAAGCACTTTGGGCAATTCAACTTGCAGTTAAATGTGCTATATAAATAAAGCCAATGGAATACGAATAGCCAAGGAAGTTTGATTACCTTGCTCTACTAGCAGCTCAGACTTGATGCGGTTCATCCTCTGGCACTCTCGGCCAGCCCTTTCAAGCTCACGTTGGCACTCTACAAGTCTTTTTTCCTTCTCTTTCACAGTGCGCTGGTGATTTTGATACATGTCCTGCAGCTGATCATCCGAGCCCTGAAACACCTACAAATAGCAAAACAGAGTCAGGGCTAGCGAATTAACAAGTGATGTGACGCAAAGCTTTGTTTTGGGTCCTTTCTTTTTTGTCCCCTTCAGTGGTGTAAAGTAACTAATTACAAATACTCAAATTACTGTAATTGAGTAGTTTTTCTCAGGAATTGTAATTTACTGAGTAGTTTTAAAAATGTGTTCTTTTACTTTTCCTTGAGTACATTTTTAGTGCAGTATCTGTACTTTTACTCCACTACTTTCTTTCAACCTGCAGCCACTACTTTATTTTTTTTGTCTATGGGGATTAGAAAAATCAGTCCTAAGATTCCTGTCCAATCAAATCGCACATACCGTAGAAGGTAAATCGCATCATAATGAACTACCTCAAGACGTGTGCACTTTACAACTGCAGCAAACTGTTTGGAAGTATTAAAGTTGTTTATCTTTAAATCAAGTTGTTTATCATTAAATGTTTATCTTTACGTGCATTGACCCAGAGACTGTTTAGATGCATGTCATTGTTGACAAGATTACGGATGTTTACTGTATGATGACTAAAATGGCTTCAAACACCCAGCAGGCACAGGACGTCAACATGACGTCTGATTGACGTTGAACCCCAACGTTATGGGGACGTTGCATTTTGTTTCGAAATTAAAATCGGGTTGACGTCAGAACTCAACGTCAGGCCAATGTCAATGTCCAACCTAAAGCCAACCAAATATCAACGTCTAATGATGTTACAACTTGAAGCTAATGATGTTACTATCAGAAGTTGGATTTTAATTGCCATACCGGATGAATAAATGTCAGTATTCAACGTCATATATGAGATGGTCTTTAATCCCGCAAAGAAGGGCTTTAACCCTTTTCTCACCAGTGAAGCAGAAATCAGACTCTGACTGGTTTAATGCATGTTATTCCTAAAACACACCATAACTCATCAAGAAAATAAGGACCACCTTTTTAAACAATGTGCTGGGCTCACATACCGTTTTCCCCATCCTTAAAATAGCAAAAAGTGGATTTAGATAAGTGAAACTTCGCCACACTCTTGAGACCATTTAGAACCTCTCTCTGTTTTATTAATACAATAAATCTTCAAGCAAAGGAAAAAGTGGTGAATCAAATTAAGACATGACTAAATGCTTTAACAATAAGGACTTTTTTTCTAAGATCTCACAATTTATTCGGTACAACAGACGTTAATAGGAAAACTAGAGGATTTATAGAGTTTTACTATGAAACAGTTGATGGACCCCTTATTTTATCCTAACACAAAATAAGCCCCATATTCCAAATGCAAAAAAAAACAGCATTAGTAAATATACCAATAACATCATTACTTAATATCCTATACAGGTTCCTGGGGGTAATTCTTCTATGAATTATAGGCCACTTTTCACGCAAAAAGTTGTGATCTATAAAAAAAATTAAAACAAAACTGGACCTACTTTATATTAAGTAACCCTGATAACTATGTACTTACAGTTAAAATAATGATTTAGTACAATGCATGTATTATGTACATACATAATTTTACATTGTACTAAATTGTACTATTTTAAAAATTATCTGCTTGTAATTACACCTGAAATTAATTTCTGTAATACAATGTGAACACACTAAGTACACTGTACTTTTGTTCTGATGCAAACAAATAGTAATTAAGGCCACTTAATATAAAGTGGGAACAACAAACCTGACAGAAGAATGTACGCGGATGTAAGTAAACTCAAAGTAAACATATTTAACTTAAATATTGATTAATTGAATGACTTTAAATAATCACATGAGCCATAATCACTAACAAATAAATGTAAATATGTACAGTTGCAATCAGAATTATTCAACCCCCTTTGATTTTTTTTCTTTTTTAAATATTTCCCAAATTATGTTTAACAGAACAAGGAAATTTTCACAGTATGTCTGATAATATTTTTTCTTCTGGAGAAAGTCTTATCTGTTTTATTTCGGCTAGAATAAAAGCAGTTTTTAATTTTTTAAAACCCATTTTAAGGTCAAAATTATTAGCCCCTTTAAGCTATATATTTTTTCAATAGTCTACAGAACAAACCATCGTTATACAATAACTTGCCTAATTACCCTAACCTGCCTAGTTAACCTAATTAACCTAGTTAAGCCTTTAAACGTCACTTTAAGCTGTATAGAAGTGTCTTGAAAAATATCTAGCAAAATATTATTTACTGTCATCATGGCAAAGATAAAATAAATCAGTTATTAGAAATGAGTTATTAAAACTATTATGTTTAGAAATGTGTTGAAAAAAATTTCTCTCCGTAAACAGAAATTGGGGACAAAAATAAACAGGGGGGCTAATAAATCAGGGGGTTGAATAATTCTGATTGCAACTGTATGTTCACTTTCATGAATGTTTCTACACAAATTTTAGAAATCAGATGCCTGGTCTTTTCTCACTGTTGATTTGAAATCATTAACAAACATTAACTAATGACACAATATTGTTAAGTTTTAACTATTGTACATTATAATGCTTTTGCAATTTCATTTGGTTAAAACATTTGTCTACTTTCAACATTTAAATATCCAATATATAAAACAATCAATAAAAATGGAAAACCTCTATTCTAAAATTACACAGTAAATTCCCCTTATGTTTAATCTTCTAGATCTACATACAGATTGATGTCACAAATTCTTTGATTTTACCTCCAGAGGGTCAATCTGACCTTCGATGCGGGTAATTCTTCTATGCTTACATATGATCTAGCAACTGTGACTAATACTGAAAGCATTCAGTGGTTCCTGACTGAAAGTAAAAAGTCGAAAGTAAAAAAATATTTATATTAGCAAACTTCAGTTACCTGTTCCATCTTTTCCTCTAGCTCCCGGTTATCATCCTCCATCTGTTTCTTCCTACTGTCCAGAGCTTTAATGTCAATATCCAATTTCATCACTTTGCCAAGGCTGCCGTCTATGTCATTTAGTCGCTTCTGAAATTATGTAGAAGTTTTATTTGATGAGAATAGGTTTATGGGTAAATTTGACTGCAGTTCATCCAGGGACACTTTCATCAGATTCAAGGACTTTCAAAGACATTTTAAAGCACCATTAATTTAAAATGAAGCACCTTTAATTCACAGTCCTTACTGTACTTAACAATATTCACTTACACTTAACACTTAATATTGTCAAACACTGACCATTTTACATTCAGTCATGTTCAAAGAACTTCAAATAAAATATAATAATAAATAATAAAATTTGTTGAATTACATAGTGGTAATATTCAAATGCCGTTCCTGGAATATTGATAAATTTGTGCATAATTTGTCAGTGTTATTGTACGTAAGATTTAAATATAAGATTTTTAATTTAAGAATTTGGCAGCACAGTGCCTCAGTGGTTAGCAGTGGTTGCCTGACAGTAAAAAGGTCACTGGTTCGAGTCCCGACTGGCAAGTTGGCATTTCTGTGTGGAGTTTGCATGTTCTCCCCGTGTTGGCGTGAGTTTCCTCCGGGTGCTCCGGTTTCCCCCACAGTCCAAAGACATGCACTAAATAATTGGATAAATTAAATTGGCCGTAGTGTATGAGGGTGTGTGTGTGTGTGTGTGTGTGTGTGTTTGTGTGTGTGTGTGTGTGTGTGTGTGTGTGTGTGTGTGTGTGTGTGTGTGTGTGTGTGTGTGTGTGTGTGTGTGTGTGTGTGTGTGTGAATTTAAGAAATGCATGGGTGTTTCACAGTTCTGGGTTGTGGCTGGAAGTGCATCAACTGTGTAAAATGTTTAATCTTCTAGATCTACATACTGACTGATGTCACAAATTCTTTGATTTTACCTCCAGAGGGTCAATCTGTCCCTCGATGCGATTGACACTCTCTTTAGAGGAAGCCAGCTGAGTTTCTTTTGTGGAAAGCAGCTCTCGAATCTCTTGGGCTTTATCTTTGTTCTGTTTCAGGTACTTGAGCTCCGTCTGGCAGGATTTAACAGTGCTGGTCTGCTTCTGCCTCAGCACCCGCAAGGTCTCCAGCACCTTAATGTACCTTTAACCAAAACGTATGTAAACATTTTCAGGCATTCATCTGTGATGTCAGCTTAATTGAAGTAAAAAAAATTCGTAATACAATGCAAATTAACCTAATAACAATACATTTCATGCAGTAGGATTTAACATGTAGTTTTTAAATTTAAGTTAGGCTTGTCATAAATATAATTATGAAGATCCTTTTAAAGGCATAAACAGTGATGTAATACAAATAATTCCACGTTTTAATTAATAGAGTAATTAGCAAATGAACTTTTCAACAAAATGGGCTAAGCTTATAATTAGTTATTTATAAATAACATAGGAAACCCATTTATTGGTGAAGTATTTACAAAACTCACAATACAGAATGTTACCAGGCTAAAGACATGGAAAAGAGGGCTCGACAATAAGGACTGCCCGATGGCCCGGGGCCAGCATGGGAGACGCTCGGGCCAGTGTACAGAATGGTCTTTATGGTTTTTATTTATGTCTGTGGGTGTCAAAATTAAAGTGCACATTTTTGCTTATAAAATATATACACAACTGGTCAAAAGTTTAGGGTAAGTATGAATGTTAAATATTTTAAAATAAGCTTCTCCTGCTCACCAAGGCTGCATTATTTCATCATAAATACAGCACACATTGTAAAATTGTAAAACGTTATTGCACTATAAAATAACTGTTTAAAAGTAGTTTATCATTAATTGAATCATTTATTCCAGTGATTTTAAAGATGAATTTTCAGCTTCATTACTACTCCAGTCTTCAGAGTCACATGATCCTTCAGAATCACTCTAATATTAATTATTACTGTTTTATATATTATTATTATTTTAATGGTAATAGTAATAAAAGCAATAATGACTGGAGTAATAATTTTATTTTGAAACTACATACAATAAGCAGTTATTAAAAATTGTAATAAATATTTAACAATTTACATTTTTTTTTACATTTAATAAATGCCGCTTTGATGAACTGAATAATTTTCCTTAAAAAAAAAACATGACCCTAGCCCAAACTTTTGACCGGTAAGCGTAAATGTGTATATATATATATATAAAAATGTTATGCTGAATAAAAAGGGTAGGGATTACAATTGTGTTTGGCTTTTGAAACAGTATTTAAAATACTGTATGTGGCTAAGAAATAGCTATAATTTTTTTTTATTTGGTGGGGTCAGTGAAAATTTTGGCAGGGCAAGTAAAAATCTGAATCGCAGAATTAGTTGCTTTAATCTAATTAAAGAGAATAATAAGACTAAGGTGTTTACATGAGTTGCTTTTGAATGTTCCTATTATGATCACGTTTTACATGTTACAGCACATAATTCGATTAACGTCATTGCGTCACACCGCGCTATGCGCATTTCCTCCGGAGTTTCATGTAATTTCGAGTGTTTCATTTTTAATTGTCGACTTTAACTGCAGTTTGGCACTTTCACTTTCATTCATGACTTTTTATGTACGTCCTCCGTGACAAACGAGATATTAGATGCAACTAAGAACTGCTGGAAGTGTTGTTTTTAATGGAAGTTCATACCGCATGTTGAATGGAAGAAAAGACACCTCCGCATTTCACGATCCAGGTGTACTGTGGGCTGCACTGACTCGGTAGGTGCAGAGTGTGTCAAACAGCCGTGATTGTGTGTGTGCGCGTGTCTGTGTGTGTGCGTGTGTGTGTATGATCCTGTCGCAAAAGCGGCTTAAAGTCCCACATGACAGTAATAGTTCGATTAAGGTGTTTACATGTCTGTACCGCACTTCATAATGCGACTAAAATCGGCATACTCCACATGTCTTAATTCGATTTCTCTTTAGTTTCGATTATGACCTTAATCTGATTAATAATCAAAAATAGCTGTTTACATGGTCGACTCTTAATCAGAGTATTGTCTTAATCGCATTAAAATCGAATTATTAATGTTCATGTAAACGTAGTCAATGTTAGGCGTTGTACGCTCACGATCATGCATGGGGCAGTAGCTTCAGTGAGAAATGAGTTCAAAATACCTTGTGGCTGAGAAAATCTCATCAAACTTCTGCTTGAGGCTTTCCCTTCACTGAGAGGCCAGTTGGACTCTTCTTGGTGGCAAAAGATGACATGGTTGAGAACAGCTTTGGAGACGCCCAAGGAAGAGATCATCTCACGGTCTATCTCAGCACATTTAGAGCTCAGGCTTACTTTCTCACCATGCCTGATGTCAAAAGAGGTCAATTTACATTTATGTCAAACACAGTCCTTCAAACAGAAAACATAATGTATCCTGTTTTTTAAGGGAAGCATATACAAAAACACAGTTACTGTAATACATGTACTGTATAATGATGTTATATGAACTTTCTATTCTTCTTCTATTCTTGTTGTGTTGTTTTTTATCAAATGAATGCATCATTGGTAAACATTAGATGCTTCTTTCTAACACAATAAACAATGGTATATAGTGCATGAGAGTAATGTAACTTACTTGATTCTCGTAATGACACCCTCAAGAGTTTTGAATTCTGTTTTCTTGCCTTTCTGTGTGCACTGCATAGATCGTTGCACAGCCACAGCATCTCCATTCACATCTCTAAACTGGAGTCTGATCTGTGCCCGTACATCTGTCTCATGAGCATCCTACAACAAACCCACAATACTGTTGACACTGTGTAAGAGCAAAGGTCCAGATTTACTTGCACAAAGATTACCTGCAAATTAATTTACACTGTTAAGTATATGCAGTAATACATTTATTCATTTTCTGTAATCATATTAATTTGTATCTTTCTTTTATTGTAATTATCTAGATTTGTAATTCCTTTGCTGCACGTTATGCAAAACGGACCCCTTTAAAAAAAAGTCCCCCAATTATTCTAAAATATTAGGGGTGTCAAAATTAATTGTTTCTTCGGTGCACCGCAATGCAGATAGGGACAATTCGATATCGGTTCAGTAATAGATCATAACCGTTATTACGTACTGGACTTCATTTATCTCCTATTCGCGGTCGCAGTAGAATACTATGAAGGAAGGAGGCGAAGCGAGTAAATAAACGCTCTTACTACTTAAAAGGTAGATCATTATGCACAGTTCAACTGCTTGTGAGTTTGCTGGAAAGTCTTGACGGTGAAAAAAGGCACAGCACATACGAGCCGCTATTTCACTACTAGGGAGAAATGCTGTAAAAAAATCTATCTCTGCCTCTCTCTCTCTCTCACTTTGAACAATTGACCCGCTGGCATGTTTGTGAGGTAACTTTTCCTCTTCTCTTGGCTGTTAAAGCGATACTTGTGGATCCAGACACGAGCGTAGCTGAGGTGCGAGTTTTCTCCACTGTGTCTATTATGGATTACCTGTGATAACCGCGTATTACGCGTATATAGACTGTAACCGCGGCTGCTCTTCCCGCGTCACTCATCGGTGAACAGCGCTTTCATTTCTAAAGCCAATAGCAGCCTTTTCTGTTGAGCAGGTGAAGACAATGA
The DNA here is from genome assembly GCA_903798195.1 of Danio kyathit. Classification (NCBI taxonomy): domain Eukaryota; kingdom Metazoa; phylum Chordata; class Actinopteri; order Cypriniformes; family Danionidae; genus Danio; species Danio kyathit. The sequence goes on from LR812539.1 coordinate 50,381,197, forward strand.
CCAATCACAGTGGTGTAAGACCTGGCTTTAGGGATGCAACGATTAGAGATTTTGGTTGTACGATTATAGTCTGAGGAATAATCACGGTTATCATGATTATTATGTGTTCTTTCATTTCAAAATACTACTAGTTTAGAAAATCACATGAAAACTTCTTATATTTTAAAGTGTTTGTTTAGTGCTGCTCAGTAACCAATTTATACAGCACAAAATAACAATAAAAAACATACAATATGATCCATTTATCTTTGGACTTAAAAATAAGGGAAAAATGCTTTTGGCATTTAAACATAAGTAATAATTTTACACAGAAAATTAATGACAGAACAAAAATAAATAAATAGTTTTTGTCTAATGTAAATTTAAGCATCATATTAGTTAAGTATTTCCCTTCTAAATAGAACAAATGTAGTCAAAGACTTGAACCTCTGTCTGAAAGGTACTAATATGCACGCAAACCACGTGCCTTCATTGGAAATAATGAACTTGTGCGCGTAAAAGATGTGATATGTGAATGGCCCTTAGTTTAAAACCTCCTCAGCCATAGTTAAAATCAGCCTTTGAGTCAGTGTGCGTGCGTATTGTGTACAAGCTCGGAACTTTAAACTAGCGCACTGTTGGCATAACTTTAAGTTGCAGCAGTTTTGTTCCATGCAGAAACACGGTGTTGAGAAGCCTTTACGATTAATTAACCGTGACGAATTAAACCGTGGCTAACAGTGAAATCGGTTAATCGTTGCATCCCTACCTCGCTTGACAGTGCTCATAAAACAAGCAGGATAATATTTACATTAGTTTATTTGCTATAAATGCTCATGTTGTCTTCTGTGCATGTATTGGAGTTTTGTTTGATACATTCAAAAAGAGTGTTTTCTTTAAGCAGGTCAAATTAAAGGTACAGTTCATATATCTGACTGCTTCTATTAAAGGACAAAATTGTATTACAAATAAATATTAATACATTTATACATTTTTATCAAAAAAATTCTGTGTTGTGAAAAAAAAAATGTAATTATCAGGGCTCAACCGTGCGACCATTTCGCTCGCATTTGCGACTAAAAATAGATGTGTGCGAACTGGAAAATTTATTTAGTCGCACATGTGCGATTTTTTTTTTAATAAGCTTGAATGAGGACTTAATTCACTCAGCCACGGTGAAACAACATGCTCTTCACACTAAGTTATGGTGTATTGGAAATCTATCGAAACTGTAGCACACACAAGCGCGATCAACAACAGCCCATCTCTAACGTTACTGGTTTATTTGCGGTCTTTATATTGTTTGAATACGTTGCTGAGCAACGCCAGGCACCGTATGGTGGCGGTGCTGCACATCGTGCGAGCCTCATAGTAAACGCTTACAATTCGGTCATGGCATATCGTGGTGTATTTAGTGTAAGACCCAATTTAACACCAGCGCTTCCACACATTGGACTTTACCTGGGCGGCCCGGTTCTGTGTTCGCGAGAAACTGAAAATACTCCGCCACAGACTCGCATCCTCTGCTGCTGCAGACTCACAGAGACGCGCTGGACACAAAACTACCTCTTCTGAGTTTGGTAGTACCTTTAAAAATAGCGCGAGGACTGAAAAGATAAGCCTTTTACTAAATAGACGTACCCAGCTATACATCCTCTTTTTCCCGAACATGTCCTCTTTTTGGGACTTAAAAATGCATTCGGTCGGGATTTCTAAATCGCCATAAATGTCCCGGAATCTGCTTTCGCTTTCTATAGCTGCGTTTTTGCATTACTTTATATGCACACTTTGGCCCGTTGCGTATCAATCTCTCAGCCGCATAGAGAGAGCAGATTTGACCTGTCAGTTGTGCACATGGATAGTAAGAGTGAAATAGAACCAGCGACCTTCTTGCTGTGAGGCGACAGCACTACCTACTGCGCCACCGCATCGCCTAAAGAGGCCTTCATTAGAGCAATCTGATCCCAGTCCTGCTGTGGACCGCTAGCTAAACTCCATACAGCTTAATTTATGAATAATTATTAAACACTATTTAAGCTGTTGTTACTGTAAAATAAAACCTATTGGACTTATTGTAAAATGAATGACACTGCTTTGCTTTTAAAGATCTCCTCGCGTACATTAATTAGGCAAAAACACTATTTATTTTATACATTTTTGTAGTGCTCCTAAAATTCTTTAATGTGCTCCTAAATTTTTCAACTTAGGAGCGCATGTGCTCCTCCTGAAAAAAGTTAGCGTCAAGCCCTGATTATGTATAAATAGCATCGTCAATGCACTGTAATGCACAGAGATATCGAATTGAACCAAATTGATGGCATGATAATTGTAACCGAACCGAACTGTGAGATCAATGTAGGTTCACACCCCTATAAAATAATGAATCATTACCAAATAAAAATATTCAAGTCATCCGGTGAACAGATTTGCAATTTTTTTGGGATCGAACTCTTATTTGCCCTGTTCAATATATCTAGCAATATATTGAAAAAAGGCGACGCAGTGGCGCAGTAGGTAGTGCTGTCGCCTCACAGCAAAAAGGTCGTTGGTTCGAGCCTCGGCTGGGTCAATTGGCGTTTCTGTGTGGAGTTTGCATGTTCTCCCTGCGTTAGCGTGGGTTTCCTCCGGGTGCTCCGGTTTCCCCCACAGTCCAAAGACATGCGGTACAGGTGAATTGGGTAGGCTAAATTGTCCGTAGTGTATGAGTGTGTGTGGATGTTTCCCAGAGATGGGTTGCAGCTGGAAGGGCATCCGCTGCGTAAAAACATGTGCTTGATTAGTTGGCGGTTCATTCCGCTGTGGCGACCCCAGATTAATAAAGGGACTAAGCAGAAAAGAAAATGAATGAATGAATATTGAAGATAATATCTGTATATTGTTTCATTTAGACCAGCTCTTACAATGCACAATATAAACTAACGTTTGCAAGGACATGAAAATTACATGTTCAGAACTCAGAACCCGGTCAGAACTCAGAAAATGTATACAATGAGTCATTTCTGTCAAAGACTTACTTTGGGATCATGGACAAAAGTGTTTCCTTTACTTCCTGGTGGAAAGTCTCCTGATGTGATGTACTTGAGACACTCAATGATGGTCTGCAAAAATACACAGAATTAGTAATAATGTACTACACTTTGTACAATTTTTTATTGATTATTTGTTGCTTTTTACATTTTAGCAGCCATAAAATACAATGTTGAATTAAATAATGCTTAAGAGTATATGAGTGTATCGTAATGCTGCTTCACATCTTGAAGGTAAACACCTTGAAATATCTCTAGCTTGTGAAGACAAATAACCAAGTCTTAAAATGAATACTTACCAAGGGCCAAATTAATATGAAAGTGCATTATGTGCCAAAAATCAAAAGTCCAAGACACTCGAAAAGTGGAAAGAAAGTTTCTTTTTTTAATTTTTATATTGACTTTGAGTGCTTTGGACTTATGATGTTTAGTGTATCTCTATGAATCCTTATTCAAGGAGCACCGACACATTAATGATCCCTGAAGCACTTTTTTGTTTGATTCAGCATTAGGCAGGGGCTGGTATAAGATACTGACAGTGAATAAAAATATCACGGTTTCATGGTATTGTGGTTACTGCTAAAAAATATGCTCTTTTTAAATGTCTGGGTAAAAAAACAACATTTTTTCCCCTTATGAACACAATATATTTTATTTTGAAACACTTTTAGGCAATGCAAGGCACGTTTATTTATATAGCACATTTCATACACAGTGGCAATTCAAAGTGCTTTACATAAACAGGAATAAAAGAGACAAGTATAAGAAAAAATAAAAATAAAAACAGATAATAAAAAACAGATAAAAAACAGACAAAAATGTGTTAAAACAGGTTATAAAAGAATGAAAAAGAAAAGAAAACAGAAGTGCAATTTGTCGGACGTAGCACAGTGCTTATTCAGTAAAGGCACAGCTAAACAGATGTGTTTTCAGTCTGGATTTGAATGTGCCTAATGTTGGAGCACATCTGATCATTTCTGGAAGCTGATTCCAGCAGCGAGGGGCATAATAGCTGAAAGCCGATTCACCCTGCTTTGACTGAACTCTTGGAGTTTCTAGTTTATATGATCCTAAAGATCTGAGTGATCTGTTAGGCTTGTATTCAGTAAGCATATCTGTAATGTATTGAGGTCCTAGGCCATTTAGTGATTTATAGACAAGTAATAATACTTTAAAATCTATTCTGAATGTAACTGGGAGCCAGTGTAAAGAACTGAGGACAGGTGTGATGTGCTCTGATCTCCTGGTTCTGGTCAGAATCCTGGCCGCAGCGTTCTGGATGAGCTGTAACTGTCTGACTGTCTTTTTGGGAAGGCCTTGAGGAGGCCGTTACAGTAATCCATCCTGCTGCTGATAAAAGCATGAACAAGTTTCTCTAAGTCTTCACTGGAAACAAAGCATCTGATTCTTGCAATGTTTTTGAGATGATAGTATGCTGATTTTAAAATATTTTGGAACAGTAACTTGTCAGGCTAAATATTTCAAATGAATCATTGACTTCTGCTGTCTTCATTTGCTTCAAAAAACAGATTTCTTTACAATTTAAAACAGCATCTTTTCTGCTGGAGATACTGTTGTCCTAAAACTAAAAACTAAATATAAAAACATAAATTTAAAAAATCATACACATACCGTAGGAACGGTGTAGCAGAAAATTTTAGCGGTTTTAAAACCTTGACTTTTCCAAACCGCAGTACACCTTGAAAACTGTTATCGTCCCATGTCTATTCAGCATTATGTGCCATTTGACACATTTATCAAACAGCAAAGACTTGTTGTATGTGTATAAACATGTAATCTGAACAGAAAAGAACTGTGATTTGATACAAAAACATCTTCACAAATTTAAGAAAAAGAATTAAAGAAAGGTAAAGAAAAAACAACCATTAATTTTAATATTAAGTTACATAAAATAAATAATAATAATTACTATTATTATTGGCGATGCGGTGGCGAGTAGGTACCACGTTCGCCTCACGGCAAGAATGTCGCTGGTTCGAGCCTCGGCTGGGTCAGTTGGCGTTTCTGTGTGGAGTTTGCATGTTCTCCCCGTGTTCGAGTGGGTTTCCTCCGGGTGCTCCGGTTTCCCCCACAAGTCCAAAGACATGTGGTATAGGTGAATTGGGTAAGCTAAAATTGTCCGTAGTGTATGTGTGTGAATGAGTGTGTATGGATGTTTCCCAGTGATGGGTTGCAGCAGGAAGGGCTTCCGCTGCGTAAAACATATGTTGGATAAGTTGGCGGTTCATTCCGCTGTGGCAACCCCAGATTAATAAAAGGACTAAGCCGAAAAGAAAATGAATGAATGAACTATTATTATTATTATAAATACTTTACAATTCTGTAGTAATGTTTTTAAGATTCCATGTTTTTATTGAAACAAACAAATTTACCCCAAACATTACTATCAATCAATTTAAATATGTATTTTTTAGCTATGTGAATACACACACACACACACACACATATATATTTATATATATATATATATATATATATATATATATATATATATATATATATATATATATATATATATATATATATATATATATGAGCAATTCCAGCGTTATGGATGTGACATTTGCAGTAAAAACTCAAAACATAAATTCACATAGAAAGTATATGCTAACATTATATTGAAACATCTGTTTATATTTTCCAAAACAACTGACCACAGAGTTGTGGAAGCAGAAAAATATCAATCTGTAAATAATTTTTATACTTTAAATGAGGATAATAAACATGCGTTATGGATGTGACAAAAAAAGTCTGTGAGTTTACAGTATACAACATACTTTGCAGAAATTCTTTCAATTAAACTGCACAACCCAAAAGAAACAACGCTAATCAAACAGATCTGAGTCGGCTCACTATAGAACAAAACTGATTGATTTTATTTTATTTGACATTTTTGCATGTATGAGGAAAAAGTGTCGTTATGGATGTGACATCTCTCTGTTATGGATGTGACAGCTGTGAAATTGCCACTTGTGTGATTTTGGTAAAGTTAAATATAATAGTTTGAACCATTGACAGATACATTTATGAGTATTGGTAAAGTACTGTAAAATACTTGCTTACCCAAAAAAACCTAAATCGGTTTCATTATTTTGGTGAAAACTTAATATTCTTTATGGCAAGGTTGACATTTGCATGGAATATATACACATTTATATATATATATATATATATATATATATATATATATATATATATATATATATATATATATATATATATATATATATATATATATTCCCCTATTTAGAGTTTGCAAAGAATACTTTTCTGAAATTATATTATTAAGGAGAAAGTCCGAATGTGTGATTATAAAACCAACTTTAACTACCACAATTCTCACATGCATCAAACCCACAGAATGACTGAAAGCAATATACACACCGTTTTGCCAGCTCCATTAGGTCCCACAAGCACCGTGAGAGGGCTGAAGAAGGAGATCACTTGTTTATCTTTATCCTCCACTCCAAAACTCCTCACTCCCAGAATACTCATCTTCTCAATCTTTGACATTTTGGACCAGTGATTTGACTTCGAGCTAAAATTAAATATCAAGAAGTAAAACTTCACATTTTAATAAGCAGAACAACACAATTATATGGTTACTGACATCATGAGAAGTGATTAGAGTGTACAATCAGTATGAAAAGTGCTATACTTATTTTCGTAACACATTCATTTTATAATCTACAACGGATTTAAAGTGCAGTTGAGCAAGCAAATCAATACATATATTAACGCGGATACAAAACATCTTTACATATTCTTAGAGTAATGTTAACTCACAAAAACAATGAAGCAAGTTTCCCTTGAACCCAATCTTACATGACTTACATGAACCTAGACGTGTGTTTCCCGCGTCGGCGCACTGACGTGCTTCCGCATACAACTCCGCGACGAGAGGCATCTAGAAACTACAGATCCCAGAATGCAATCAATCAATCAAAAAAGAAAAAAACTTACACTGCTTCTACGTTCTGTGATTCGATCATAGATAGACTAATAAAACGACATTTCAACAACGAATAAGCCTACGTGACATGTAAGTAATTATTTTATTAATATGTATAATAATTTTAATTAATGTTAATTAATTAAAATTAGGCAACCCAGTGGCGCAGTAGGTAGTGCTGTTGCCTCACAGCAAGAACGTCGCTGGGTCGCAGGTTCGAACCTCGGCTGGGCTGGGTCAGTTGGCGTTTCTGTGTGGAGTTTGCATGTTCTCCCTGGGTTCGCGTGGGTTTCCTCCGGGTGCTCCGGTTTCCCCCACAGTCCAAAGACATGCAGTACAGGTGAATTGGGTAAGCTAAAATTGTCCATAGTGTATGAGTGTGAATGTGTGTGTGGAAGTTCCCAGAGATGGGTTGCGGCTGGAAGGGCATCCGCTGCGTAAAATCGTGCTGGATAAGTTGGCGGTTCATTCCGCTGTGGCGACCCCGCAAGGGACAAAGCCGACAAGAAAATGAATGAATGAATAATTAAAATTAAAAAGGTGATTATATTTATAATTAACGTTAGGGCAAAAGTATAAATATACTGAAACTCCTTTCACTCATTTCCCTTGTTTTAGATCTATGGGTCATTATCCCTATATAAAGCCCGTTCCCGCCACTGAATAAAAAAAATAAATAAATGTGTAAAACATATATAAAGTCAAAATTGCGAGTTATAAAGTCAGAATTCTGACTTATAAAGTCGCAATTCTGAGTTATTAAGTCAGAATTCTGAGTTATAAAGTCGCAATTCTGACATAAACGAGTTTCCGGTTATGGCGACTGGCCATGAATGAAGTGTTAAAGACTCTTAAGGTTCTCTGCTTGAGATCTGGTATGGATTCACAGTACAATTTTGCCATTAAAGGCCGGGAGGATTTGATTGACATTTTTACTAAACTGGAATATGAACTAATACAGCCTTTTAGTTTTAGCCTATCTTTTACAGTCTATGGTTTTAGCCCATGATGTACGATATGTGCCTGCAGCTCCAAGTAGACCACACGAGGGCACCCTTACAACATAAAACAACAGCTGTAACAAATCATATCAACACATATAAATAATATAAAAGTCATAATTTTAGGCTTTTAGAGCAATCACACAACCTACAGCTAATTGTTTCAGGTGCTCTGTTTAATGCTTTATAATAGCTATTTAGACCTGGTGAAATAAGTGGCATAATTAATAAAGAACAAATCCATACAAATGAACAGCCTTCAACCTATATTTCCTTTTTTGAAAGCATGATAAACAATAAAAAGTCAGATATAGGCTTTATGTTGTGAATATGGGCTAATGTGCATGCGTCTTTAACGTTCCATTGATGGCAGTCGCCATAACAGAAAACTCCTTTATAACTCGCAATTCTGACTTTATAACTCGAAATTCTGACTTTATAACTCGCAATTCTGACTTTATAACTCCCAATTCTGACTTTATAACTCGCAATCTTACTTTATAACTCGAAATTCTGACTTTATAACTCAAAATTCTGACTTTATAACTTGCAATTCTGACTTTAAAACTCGCAATTCTGACTTTATAACTCGCAATTGTGACTTTATATCTCAAAGTTCTGACTTAATAACTCGGAATTCTGACTTTATAACTCGCAATCTGACTTAATAACTCGGAATTCTGACTTTATAACTCGGAATTGCGACTTTATATCTCAAAAAGTTCTGACGTAATAACTTGCAATTCTGACTTAATAACTCGCAATTCTGACTTCATAACTCTGAATTCTGACTTTATAACTCACAATTCTGACTTTATAACTCGGAATTGCGACTTTATATCTCAAAAAGTTCTGACTTAATAACTTGCAATTCTGACTTAATAACTCGCAATTCTGACTTCATAACTCTGAATTCTGACTTTATATCTCAGAGTTCTGACTTAATAACTCGCAATTCTGACTTCATAACTCTGAATTCTGACTTTATATCACAGAGTTCTGACTTAATAACTCGCAATTCTGACTTCATAACTCTGAATTCTGACTTTATATCTCAGAGTTCTGACTTAATAACTCACAATTCTGACTTAAAAACTCACAATCTGACTTTATAACTCGGAATTCTGACTTTATAACTCGGAATTCTGACTTTATAACTCGCAATTCTGACTTGAAAACTCGGAATTCTGACTATAACTCGGAATTCTGACTTTATAACTTGCAATTCTGACTTTAAAACTCGGAATTCTGACTTTATAACTCGCAATTCTGACTTTATAACTCGGAATTCTGACTTTATAACTCGGAATTGCGACTTTATATCTCAAAGTTCTGACTTAATAACTCGGAATTCTGACTTTATATCTCAGAGTTCTGACTTTATAACTTGCAATTCTGACCTAATAACTCGGAATTCTAGCATTATAATATTTTTTACATTGTATTTATTTTTTTATTCAGTGGCGGGAACGGGCTTCCATAATTATCACTATAAAATGCCTTTGAGACATCAAAAAAAGTTTGAGATTTTTGATTTAACCACATAGTTTTTGTAATAATTAGACCTTAGGCTGTAAGAAATTAATGTTGGTCAAGCTCCTGCACTTTTTACAAATAATCTGCGAGCAGAAAAACAGTAAACAGACCTCAAATTGTGTCAACCCTGTCATGGACAAATTCAAAGTATATTTTCATTGCAGTGTGATTATAAAATGTATATTTTCAGAAAGTTAATGTGTCCCTTTACCAACCCAAATTTTTAGATTTTGGAAAAAGTCTATTTATATTAATATTTATGTTAAATTAAACCCAAGATCTAAAATATTTTGTCAAACTTTCAAACAATATTAACTAGCCCTTATTGGTTTATTAAGAAATCACACAAGATGTTTTGCGGAGGTTATAAATAATTTGTTTATTTTCATAAACTTTAAACATGACGGTAGAAAACAAGATGACAGGGTGGACATTGGCATGACAGGGTGGACAAAGGCGGCCTCCACTTTTTACTAACTTGTGATTTTAGGTGTTCTAAAATTCCTATTAAGATGTCCAATTTTCATAAACAAGCATTGAATACATGGAAACTGATTTATAAGCATAACTTTTCCCCCCACTCGTGTATTGTCTGGAACAATCAGTATATTTTGTTTAAAAACAAGTCCATATTTTAGAATGATTATGTTAAAAAAGAATTAATTTTTGTTACAGACTTATTAAATCATGTAGGGGATTTATATAATTACAGTGAATTTATGAACACTTTTGGTTTAAAAATTACTTTGAATAAATACAAAAATTTGTTCATCGTATCTCCCCAAAATTACTTCACCGTGTTAAAACCGCAAAAATATATAACCATGTATCTGGCTTACTTCCAGAGCTTTCTATTAAGGGGCTTTCTATCATGGATAAAAAATGTAATAACAATTATATCAGGAAAATCCTAACTGCAGATAAAAGTGTTCTTCCAATATCAATGGTTAAATGGAAACAAGCATTCTCTTTATTCTTTTTTTCCCCAAAAATCTGGTCAGATATTACAAAATACGTAATTCCCAATTAGTAAAAGAAACACATTTTAAAATATTACATAGATACTATCCATGCAATGACTTTATTAGTAAGTTTAAGGAAGGTTTTTCACCCTTGTGTTGTTTTTGTAAAATGGAACCGGAAACAATACTTATTTTTCAGTTGTAGTTACACAGAACGGTTTTGGTCCCAAGTTTCCTTATTACTTTTTGAAGTGTATTATAAATTTATCAATATAACTGATAAAATGGTTTTATTTATGGATTGCAACTCTGGATTATTGGAAATGGATAAAATAACAACAATTCTCATTTTATTTGGAAAGTACCACATCCACAAAACAAAATGTATGCTGACTGTACCAAATTGTAAACTATTTCTCATTGATCTAAGAATTTTTTATGATTCCCTGACTTCTATACAGAGTAATACCAAAGCTATTAAGACATCCCAACTGCTGGAAAAAATACTTAATGTACATGATTAATTTTGGTTGTTAATTTCCTTGTATACTGTTTTATGTATAATTCTGTACTCCAAAAAAAAGGGTGGACAAAGGCTTTATTTAATGAACTAAATATGGAGGAATATTAGAAAAACAACAGGTACAATAAATATTAAGGGGTTAATAATATACAATAAAAGGGTTGTAAAAGTTTTCAAGAACTCAACTTTTGTTTTCACTAACTACTGCAAACCACTAAGTCACCATGTCGGCTTTTCTGTTTTCAATTAGGTTTTATATGCAAATTAAAGGGAAAATGAACAATTATTGTCCTTCAAATTAAATTAAACTTGCTAATGAATGTAAATCTTTACATTGTACATTGTATTGGAGGAGCGATGGGAATGTTGGAAGCAACTCAGGTTAAAAACCTTAATAATACTGTGTTGTTTTTGTTTTTTCAGAATAAGGTAAATAATTAGAGTATAGATGTTCACATAAATGTACAAATACTTAGGGCTGTATTTTTATTTCAAACAGTCAATGAGCTCCATTATATGGACTTTAAAAGGATGTCCTTTATATAGACTGAGACAGATATTGCCAAAAGGTTTGTAGTGTCCACTCATGTGTTGCATCTACTGGTGTAGTATGTGTTTAACATAAAAACATTAACTAATTAACAATAAAATATTAAATAATTAAATAAAGTGTCAATAACAATGCATATGTCCACCCTGTCAAGGAAGGATTTGTGACAGGGTGGACAATGACAGGGAGGACATTTTTGGCTAAAGATAGCATTTATTCAACACAGGTTGTACCTGCAGCTGGTGAAGTGTTTCCCTATTTAAGATCTTTGAACACCTTTGTTTAAAAGCTATATTTTTAATTTCTGAAAATGTTTTATATTAATTAATATTTCACTATGACAGGGTGGACATGTTAAGCTTGACAACATTAAGTTTCTAACACAATATGAGGAAAAATAGGAAACAAAAGTGTAGATATTAACCTCCTCTGAAGAAAGGCAAAATGGGCATGGGGATGCCAATGAGTACATCAGAGGGTTTCTTAAAGGGGCATTTACCCCATCATGACAGGGTGGACAGCAATTTCAAGGACACATGCAAAATGATTAATAATATTATGAAAACAAAATGAAAGTTGTTGAAATGACTAATTTGATCAAATAACTTGTTAAAGTTTTATATGTTTAAAAAAAAAAATTCATTTTATCTAATTTACCTACTGTACTTTTTAGACTCACTGAAGTTGGGACATGGCAAAATCACATCCATTCAATGAAAGAATATGGCAAAAATGGACAAAAACATATTTCAAAACACTTATAATTCCACCTGCATGTGTGTACAGGTTTAACCAATTATATTAAAACATCAAAATTTCATTATTTCGCATCATGTTCATATAGGACTGATTCAATCTTGTGGGACATGAAAGGCACTTTATAATGATAATGACCCATATGATAATAAAATAAATTGTTAAAACAATCAAATGTACTTGTCTAGACCAGGGTAATGTTAGGCTCTACTGCTCATTAATCAAAAATGGAACTTTGTTTTTGTGTAACCTTATTTTTTGTATTAAAATTTAGTTTATTTTTAAGCTTATCATATGTCAATCTGCCGAAAAATGTGAAAATGTAAAGGGCCTTTGACTTTGACTTGAATAATATTTTTCGATTCCAGTCCTGACAATATAAAGAGATGAAACACTGAGACACTGAGGCAGATTTAGGCATGGGCATTATGGGCGATGGCGACGCAGTGGCGTAGTAGGTACTGCTGTCGCCTCACAGCAAGAAGGTAGCTGGTTTGTGCCTCGGCCAGGTCAGTTGGCGTTTCTGTGTGGAGTTGGCATGTTCTCCCTGCTCTTGCGTGGGTTTCCTCCGGGTGTTCCGGTTTCCCCCACAGTCCAAAGACATGCAGTACAGGTGAATTGGGTAGGCTAAATTGTCTGTAGTGTATGAGTGTATGAATGTTTCCCAGAGATGGGTTGCAGCTGGAAGGGCATCCACTGCGTAAAACATGTGCTGGATAAGTTGGTGGTCCATTCCGCTGTGGCAACCCCAGATTAATTAAGGGACTAAGCCGAAAAAAAAATGAATGAATTATGGGCGATCGGCATCTTGCAACGGGAAGATGGTGCAAAAAAAAAAAAACGTGCCCCAATAAAAATCATCTGTGCTCCAGTAAGCTTTGAGATATGATTTACTTTATACAAATGTATTCATTTAGAGTGGTTATCTCAGAATAAAGTCGTTAGGGGCCATTCACATTTGGCGTCTTTTGCACGCGCAAGTTTGTTATTCTCTGCAACCGAAACAACGCTGGTGAAAGTAAACTGACACATGCGCGCAGAAAACCATTCCCGCGCTGCTCAGATAAAATATGAGCCGCTCATGCGCACGTGAAACCACAGTAACAGCATTTTATGTCACTTTTATGACACGAGGTGTCGACACGCAGCGAGTTTTGCAAGTTGACAAAACTAGAGAGTACATAATATAATGATGATGATCTTATTTTGACAGCATGGTTATGAAGCAGAAAGGAGGGATAATGAGTCAGGAAGGTAAGACTTAATAACATTAATTCTTGGCCTTAAGTAGGGTCTAAGAGGAACAGATTATTCTATAAAACATATTTTTTTGTATTTTATATTGTCATATTTACAATTAAAATCCCACCTGTATTAAGTCAGTCTGACCTCTGTGAATGTACTACACCCTTGAAAATCATAAAATTACAGTAGGGTGATTTACTGTAAATATTTTGCTTCAATATTTGAGTACTGTAAAATTATGAATGAAAATATGGGTAAAATTTCACCTGTAGTAAGTCAGTCCGGCCTATATGAATGTACTACACCCTTTAAAATCATGAAATTACAGTAGGGTGATTTACTGTAATTAGTTTTTCAAAAATATTTGTGCACTGTAAAAATACAAATGAAGATATGGGTACAATTTCACCTGTAGTAAGCCAGTCTGCCCTCTGTAAATGTACTACACCCTTTAAAATCATAAAATTACAGTAGGGTGATTTACTGTAAGTATTTTTCTTAAATATTTGTGTATTTTAAAATTATGAATGAAAATATGGGTAAAATCTCACCTGTAGTAAGTCAGTCTGGCCTGTATGAATGTACTACACCCTTTAAAATCATAAAATTACAGTAGGGTGATTTACTGTAAATATTTTTATTCAATATTTGTGTACTGTAAAATTATGAATGAAAATATGGGTAAAGATTTATCTGTAGTAAGTCAGTCTGGCCTGTATGAATGTACTACACCCTTTAAATACATAAAAATAGAGTAGGGTGAATTACTGTAAATATTTTTTAAAAATATTTGTGTACTGTAAAATTATGAATGAAAATATTGGTAAAATTTCTCCTGTAGTAAGTCAGTCTGCCCTCTTTGAATGTACTACACCCTTTAAAATCATAAAATTACAGTAGGGTGATTTATTGTAAATATTTGTTTTCCAATAATTGTGTACTGTAAAATTATAAATGAAAATATGGGTAAAATTTCTCCTGTAGTAACTCAGTGAGGTCTCTGTGAATGTACTACACCCTTTAAAATCATAAAATTACAGTAGGGTGATTTACTGTAAACATTTTTCTTTAATTTTTGTGTACTGTAAAATTATGAATGAAAATATGGGTAAAATTTCACCTGTAATAAGTCAGTCTGGCCTGTATGAATGTACTACACACTTTAAAATCATAAAATTACAGTAGGGTGATTTACTGTAAATATTTTTCAAAAGTGTTTGTGAACTGTAAAATTAGGAATAAAATTATGGGTAAAATTTCACCTGTAGTAAGTCAGTCTGGCCTCTATGAATGTACTACACCCTTTAAAATCATAAAATTACAGTAGGATGATTTACTGTAAATATTTTGCTTCAATATTTGTGTACTGTAAAATTATGAATGAAAATATGGATAAAATTTCACCTGTAGTAAGTCAGTCTGGCCTGTATGAATGTACTACACCCTTTAAAATCTTAAAATTACAGTAGGGTGATTTACTGTAAATATTTTTATTCAATATTTGTGTATTTTAAAATTATGAATGAAAATTTGGGTAAAGATTTATCTGTAGTAAGTCAGTCTGGCCTATATGAATGTACTACACCCTTTAAATACATAAAAATACAGTAGGGTGAATTACTGTAAATATTTTTCAAAAATATTTGTGTACTGTAAAATTATGAATAAAAATATGGGTAAAATTTCTCCTGTAGTAAGTCAGTGAGGTCTCTGTGAATGTACTACACCCTTTAAAATCATAAAATTACAGTAGGGTGATTTACTGTAAACATTTTTCTTTAATTTTTGTGTACTGTAAATTTATGAATAAAAATATGGGTAAAATTTCACCTGTAGTAAGTCAGTCTGGCCTATATGAATGTACTACACACTTTAAAATCATAAAATTACAGTAGGGTGATTTACTGTAAATATTTTTCAAAAGTGTTTGTGAACTGTAAAATTATGAATAAAATTATGGGTAAAATTTCACCTGTAGTAAGTCAGTCTGGCCTCTATGAATGTACTACACCCTTTAAAATCATGAAATTACAGTAGGGTGATTTATTGTAAATATTTTTATTCAATATTTGTGTACTGTAAAATTATGAATGAAAATATGGGTAAAGATTTATCTGTAGTAAGTCAGTCTGGCCTATATGAATGTACTACACCCTTTAAAATCTTAAAATTACAGTAGGGTGATTTACTGTAAATATTTTGCTTCAATATTTGTGTACTGTAAAATTATGAATGAAAATATGGATAAAATTTCACCTGTAGTAAGTCAGTCTGGCCTGTATGAATGTACTACACCCTTTAAAATCTTAAAATTACAGTAGGGTGATTTACTGTAAATATTTTTATTCAATATTTGTGTACTGTAAAATTATGAATGAAAATATGGGTAAAGATTTATCTGTAGTAAGTCAGTCTGGCCTATATGAATGTACTACACCCTTTAAATACATAAAAATACAGTAGGGTGAATTACTGTAAATATTTTTCAAAAATATTTGTGTACTGTAAAATTATGAATAAAAATATGGGTAAAATTTCTCCTGTAGTAACTCAGTGAGGTCTCTGTGAATGTACTACACCCTTTAAAATCATAAAATTACAGTAGGGTGATTTACTGTAAACATTTTTCTTTAATTTTTGTGTACTGTAAATTTATGAATAAAAATATGGGTAAAATTTCACCTGTAGTAAGTCAGTCTGGCCTGTATGAATGTACTACACACTTTAAAATCATAAAATTACAGTAGGGTGATTTACTGTAAATATTTTTCAAAAGTGTTTGTGAGCTGTAAAATTATGAATAAAATTATGGGTAAAATTTCTCCTGTAGTAAGTCAGTCTGGCCTGTATGAATGTACTACACCCTTTAAAATCATAAAATTACAGTAGGGTGATTTACTGTAAATATTTTGCTTCAATATTTGTGTACTGTAAAATTATGAATGAAAATATGGATAAAATTTCACCTGTAGTAAGTCAGTCTGGCCTCTATGAATGTACTACACCCTTTAAAATCATGAAATTACAGTAGGGTGATTTACTGTAAATATTTTTATTCAATATTTGTGTATTTTAAAATTATGAATGAAAATTTGGGTAAAGATTTATCTGTAGTAAGTCAGTCTGGCCTATATGAATGTACTACACCCTTTAAATTCATAAAATTACAGTAGGGTAATTTACTGTAAATATTTTGCTTCAATATTTGTGTACTGTAAAATTATGAATGAAAATATGGATAAAATTTCACCTGTAGTAAGTCAGTCTGGCCTGTATGAATGTACTACACCGTTTAAAATCATAAAATTACAGTAGGGTGATTTACTGTAAACATTTTTCTTTAATTTTTGTGTACTGTAAAATTATGAATGAAAATATGGGTAAAATTTCACCTGTAGTAAGTCAGTCCGGCCTCTATGAATGTACTACACCCTTTAAAATCATGAAATTACAGTAAGGTGAATTACTGTAAATATTTTTCTTCGATATTTGTGTACTGTAAAATTATGAATGAAAATATGGGTAAAATTTCTCCTGTAGTAAGTCAGTCTGACCTCTATGAATGTACTACACCCTTTAAAATCATAAAATTACAGTAGGGTGATTTACTGTAAATATTTTGCTTCAATATTTGTGTACTGTAAAATTATGAATGAAAATATGGGTAAAATTTCTCCTGTAGTAAGTCAGTCTGGCCTGTATGAATGTACTACACCCTTTAAAATCTTAAAATTACAGTAGGGTGATTTACTGTAAATATTTTTCAAAAGTGTTTGTGAACTGTAAAATTATGAATAAAAGTATGTGTAAAATTTCACCTGTAGTAAGTCAGTCTGGCCTCTATGAATGTACTACACCCTTTAAAATCATAAAATTACAGTAGGGTGATTTACTGTAAATATTTTGCTTCAATATTTGTGTACTGTAAAATTATGAATGAAAATATGGATAAAATTTCACCTGTAGTAAGTCAGTCTGGCCTGTATGAATGTACTACACCCTTTAAAATCTTAAAATTACAGTAGGGTGATTTACTGTAAGTATTTTGTCTTAAATATTTGTGTATTTTAAAATTATGAATGAAAATATGGGTAAAGATTTATCTGTAGTAAGTCAGTCTGGCCTATATGAATGTACTACACCCTTTAAATACATAAAAATACAGTAGGGTGAATTACTGTAAATATTTTTCAAAAATATTTGTGTACTGTAAAATTATGAATAAAAATATGGGTAAAATTTCTCCTGTAGTAACTCAGTGAGGTCTCTGTGAATGTACTACACCCTTTAAAATCATAAAATTACAGTAGGGTGATTTACTGTAAACATTTTTCTTTCATTTTTGTGTACTGTAAATTTATGAATAAAAATATGGGTAAAATTTCACCTGTAGTAAGTCAGTCTGGCCTGTATGAATGTACTACACACTTTAAAATCATAAAATTACAGTAGGGTGATTTACTGTAAATATTTTTCAAAAGTGTTTGTGAGCTGTAAAATTATGAATAAAATTATGGGTAAAATTTCACCTGTAGTAAGTCAGTCTGGCCTGTATGAATGTACTACACCCTTTAAAATCATAAAATTACAGTAGGGTGATTTACTGTAAATATTTTGCTTCAATATTTGTGTACTGTAAAATTATGAATGAAAATATGGATAAAATTTCACCTGTAGTAAGTCAGTCTGGCCTCTATGAATGTACTACACCCTTTAAAATCATGAAATTACAGTAGGGTGATTTACTGTAAATATTTTTATTCAATATTTGTGTATTTTAAAATTATGAATGAAAATTTGGGTAAAGATTTATCTGTAGTAAGTCAGTCTGGCCTATATGAATGTACTACACCCTTTAAATACATAAAAATACAGTAGGGTGAATTACTGTAAATATTTTTCAAAAATATTTGTGTACTGTAAAATTATGAATAAAAATATGGGTAAAATTTCTCCTGTAGTAACTCAGTGAGGTCTCTGTGAATGTACTACACCCTTTAAAATCATAAAATTACAGTAGGGTGATTTACTGTAAACATTTTTCTTTCATTTTTGTGTACTGTAAATTTATGAATAAAAATATGGGTAAAATTTCACCTGTAGTAAGTCAGTCTGGCCTATATGAATGTACTACACCCTTTAAAATCATAAAATTACAGTAGGGTGATTTACTGTAAATATTTTTCAAAAGTGTTTGTGAACTGTAAAATTATGAATAAAATTATGGGTAAAATTTCACCTGTAGTAAGTCAGTCTGGCCTCTATGAATGTACTACACCCTTTAAAATCATAAAATTACAGTAGGGTGATTTATTGTAAATATTTTTATTCAATATTTGTGTACTGTAAAATTATGAATGAAAATATGAGTAAAGATTTATCTGTAGTAAGTCAGTCTGGCCTATATGAATGTACTACACCCTTTAAAATCATAAAATTACAGTAGGGTGATTTACTGTAAATATTTTTCAAAAATATTTGTGTACTGTAAAATTATGAATGAAAATATGGGTAAAATTTCTCCTGTAGTAAGTCAGTCTGGCCTGTATGAATGTACTACACCCTTTAAAATCTTAAAATTACAGTAGGGTGATTTACTGTAAATATTTTGCTTCAATATTTGTGTACTGTAAAATTATGAATGAAAATATGGATAAAATTTCACCTGTAGTAAGTCAGTCTGGCCTGTATGAATGTACTACACCCTTTAAAATCTTAAAATTACAGTAGGGTGATTTACTGTAAATATTTTGCTTCAATATTTGTGTACTGTAAAATTATGAATAAAAATATGGGTAAAATTTCTCCTGTAGTAACTCAGTGAGGTCTCTGTGAGTGTACTACACCCTTTAAAATCATAAAATTACAGTAGGGTGATTTACTGTAAACATTTTTCTTTAATTTTTGTGTACTGTAAATTTATGAATAAAAATATGGGTAAAATTTCACCTGTAGTAAGTCAGTCGGGCCTCTATGAATGTACTACACCCTTTAAAATCATGAAATTACAGTAAGGTGAATTACTGTAAATATTTTTCTTCGATATTTGTGTACTGTAAAATTATGAATGAAAATATGGGTAAAATTTCTCCTGTAGTAAGTCAGTCGGGCCTCTATGAATGTACTACACCCTTTAAAATCATAAAATTACAGTAGGGTGATTTACTGTAAATATTTTTCAAAAATATTTGTGTACTGTAAAATTATGAATGAAAATATGGGTAAAATTTCTCCTGTAGTAAGTCAGTCTGGCCTGTATGAATGTACTACACCCTTTAAAATCTTAAAATTACAGTAGGGTGATTTACTGTAAATATTTTGCTTCAATATTTGTGTACTGTAAAATTATGAATGAAAATATGGATAAAATTTCACCTGTAGTAAGTCAGTCTGGCCTGTATGAATGTACTACACCCTTTAAAATCTTAAAATTACAGTAGGGTGATTTACTGTAAATATTTTGCTTCAATATTTGTGTACTGTAAAATTATGAATAAAAATATGGGTAAAATTTCTCCTGTAGTAACTCAGTGAGGTCTCTGTGAGTGTACTACACCCTTTAAAATCATAAAATTACAGTAGGGTGATTTACTGTAAACATTTTTCTTTAATTTTTGTGTACTGTAAATTTATGAATAAAAATATGGGTAAAATTTCACCTGTAGTAAGTCAGTCGGGCCTCTATGAATGTACTACACCCTTTAAAATCATGAAATTACAGTAAGGTGAATTACTGTAAATATTTTTCTTCGATATTTGTGTACTGTAAAATTATGAATGAAAATATGGGTAAAATTTCTCCTGTAGTAAGTCAGTCGGGCCTCTATGAATGTACTACACCCTTTAAAATCATAAAATTACAGTAGGGTGATTCACTGTAAATATTTTTCTTCGATATTTGTGTACTGTAAAATTATGAATGAAAATATGGGTAAAATTTCACCTGTAGTAAGTCAGTCTGGCCTGTATGAATGTACTACACCCTTTAAAATCATAAAGTTACAGTAGGGTGATTTACTGTAATTATTTTTATTCAATATTTGTGTACTGTATAATTATGAATGAAAATATGAGTAAAATTTCACCTGTAGTAAGTCAGTCCGGCCTCTATGAATGTAATATACCTTTTAAAATCATAAAATTACAGTAGGGTGATTTACTGTAAACATTTGTCTTCAATATTTGTGTACTGTAAAATTATGAATTAAAATATGGGTAAAATTCCACCTGTAGTAAGTCAGTCTGGCCTGTATGAATGTACTACACACTTTAAAATCATAAAATTACAGTAGGGTGATTTACTGTAATTATTTTTATTCAATATTTGAGTACTGTAAAATTATGAATAAAAATATGGGTAAAATTTCACCTGTAGTATGTCAGTCTGTCCTCTATGAATCTACTACACACTTTAAAATCATAAAATTACAGTAGGGTGATTTACTGTAAATATTTTGCTTCAATATTTGTGTACTGTAAAATTATGAATGAAAATATGGGTAAAATTTCACCTGTAGTAAGCCAGTCTGCCCTCTGTGAATGTACTACACCCCTTAAATACATAAAATTACAGTAGGGTGATTTACTGTAAGTATTTTTCTTCAATATGTGTGTACTGTAAAATTATGAATGAAAATATGGGTAAAATTTCACCTGTAGTAAGTCAGTCCGGCCTCTATGAATGTACTACACCCTTTAAAATCATGAAATTACAGTAAGGTGAATTACTGTAAATATTTTTCTTCGATATTTGTGTACTGTAAAATTATGAATGAAAATATGGGTAAAATTTCTCCTGTAGTAAGTCAGTCTGGCCTCTATGAATGTACTACACCCTTTAAAATCATAAAATTACAGTAGGGTGATTTACTGTAAATATTTTGCTTCAATATTTGTGTACTGTAAAATTATGAATGAAAATATGGGTAAAATTTCTCCTGTAGTAAGTCAGTCTGGCCTGTATGAATGTACTACACCGTTTAAAATCATAAAATTACAGTAGGGTGATTTACTGTAAATATTTTTCTTCAATATTTGTGTACTGTAAAATTATGAATTAAAATATGGGTAAAATTCCACCTGTAGTAAGTCAGTCTGGCCTGTATGAATGTACTACACACTTTAAAATCATAAAATTACAGTAGGGTGATTTACTGTAATTATTTTTATTCAATATTTGTGTACTGTAAAATTATGAATAAAAATATGGATAAAATTTCACCTGTAGTAAGTCAGTCTGGCCTCTATGAATCTACTACACACTTTAAAATCATGAAATTACAGTAGGGTGATTTACTGTAAATATTTTGCTTCAATATTTGTGTACTGTAAAATTATGAATGAAAATATGGGTAAAATTTCACCTGTAGTAAGTCAGTGAGGTCTCTGTGAATGTACTACACCATTTAAAATCTTAAAATTACAGTAGGGTGATTTACTGTAAGTATTTTTCTTAAATATTTGTGTATTTTAAAATTCTAATTTAAAATATGGTTAAAATTTCTCCTGTACTAAGTTAGTAAGGTCTCTGTGAATGTACTACACCCTTTAAAATCATAAAATTACAGTAGGGTGATTTACTGTAAACATTTTTCTTTAATTTTTGTGTACTGTAAAATTATGAATGAAAATATGGGTAAAATTTCTCCTGTAGTAAGCCAGTCTGCCCTCTGTAAATGTACTACACTTTTTAAAATCATAAAATTACAGTAAAGTGATTTATTGTAAACATTTTTCTTCAATATTTGTGAACTGTAAAATTATGAATTAAAATATGGGTAAAATTTCTCCTGTAGTAACTCAGTGAGGTCTCTGTGAATGTACTACCCCCTTTAAAATCTTAAAATTACAGTAGGGTGATTTACTGTAAACATTTTTCTTTAATATTTGTGTACTGTAAAATTATGAATGAAAATATGGGTAAAATTTCTCCTGTAGTAAGTCAGTCTGGCCTCTATGAATGTACTCCACACTTTAAAATCATAAAATTACAGTAGGGTGATTTACTGTAAATATTTTGCTTCAATATTTGAGTACTGTAAAATTATGAATGAAAATATGGATAAAATTGAATCTGTAGTAAGTCAGTCTGGCCTATATGAATGTACTACACCCTTTAAAATCATAAAATTACAGTAGGGTGATTTACTGTAATTAGTTTTTCATAAATATTTGTTCACTGTAAAAATACAAATGAAGATATGGGTACAATTTCATCTGTAGTAAGCCAGTCTGCCCTCTGTAAATGTACTACACTTTTTAAAATCATAAAATTACAGTAAAGTGATTTATTGTAAACATTTTTCTTCAATATTTGTGAACTGTAAAATTATGAATTAAAATATGGGTAAAATTTCTCCTGTAGTAAGTCAGTGAGGTCTCTGTGAATGTACTACACCCTTTAAAATCTTAAAATTACAGTAGGGTGATTTACTGTAAACATTTTTCTTTAATTTTTGTGTACTGTAAAATTATGAAAGAAAATATGGGTAAAATTTCTCCTGTAGTAAGTCAGTCTGGCCTCTATGAATGTACTAAACCCTTTAAAATCATAAAATTACAGTAGGGTGATTTACTGTAAATATTTTGCTTCAATATTTCTGTACTGTAAAATTATGAATGAAAATATGGGTAAAATTTATCCTGTAGTAAGTCAGTCTGGCCTATATGAATGTACTACACCCTTTAAAATCATAAAATTACAGTAGGGTGATTTACTGTAAATATTTTTCTTAAATATTTGTGTATTTTAAAATTATGAATACAAATATGGGTAAAATCTCACCTGTAGTAAGTCAGTCTGGCCTGTATGAATGTACTACACCCTTTAAAATCATAAAATTACAGTAGGGTGATTTACTGTAAATATTTTTCAAAAATGTTTGTGAACTGTAAAATTATGAATGAAAATATTGGTAAAATTTCACCTGTAATAAGTCAGTCTGCCTTCTTTGAATGTACTACACCCTTTAAAATCATAAAATTACAGTAGGGTAATTTACTGTAAATATTTTTCTTCAATATTTGTGTACTGTAAAATTATGAATTAAAATATGGGTAAAATTTCTCCTGTAGTAACTCAGTGAGGTCTCTGTGAATGTACTACCCCCTTTAAAATCTTAAAATTACAGTAGGGTGATTTACTGTAAACATTTTTCTTTAATATTTGTGTACTGTAAAATTATGAATGAAAATATGGGTAAAATTTCTCCTGTAGTAAGTCAGTCTGGCCTCTATGAATGTACTCCACACTTTAAAATCATAAAATTACAGTAGGGTGATTTACTGTAAATATTTTGCTTCAATATTTGAGTACTGTAAAATTATGAATGAAAATATGGATAAAATTGAATCTGTAGTAAGTCAGTCTGGCCTATATGAATGTACTACACCCTTTAAAATCATAAAATTACAGTAGGGTGATTTACTGTAATTAGTTTTTCATAAATATTTGTTCACTGTAAAAATACAAATGAAGATATGGGTACAATTTCATCTGTAGTAAGCCAGTCTGCCCTCTGTAAATGTACTACACTTTTTAAAATCATAAAATTACAGTAAAGTGATTTATTGTAAACATTTTTCTTCAATATTTGTGAACTGTAAAATTATGAATTAAAATATGGGTAAAATTTCTCCTGTAGTAAGTCAGTGAGGTCTCTGTGAATGTACTACACCCTTTAAAATCTTAAAATTACAGTAGGGTGATTTACTGTAAACATTTTTCTTTAATTTTTGTGTACTGTAAAATTATGAAAGAAAATATGGGTAAAATTTCTCCTGTAGTAAGTCAGTCTGGCCTCTATGAATGTACTAAACCCTTTAAAATCATAAAATTACAGTAGGGTGATTTACTGTAAATATTTTGCTTCAATATTTCTGTACTGTAAAATTATGAATGAAAATATGGGTAAAATTTATCCTGTAGTAAGTCAGTCTGGCCTATATGAATGTACTACACCCTTTAAAATCATAAAATTACAGTAGGGTGATTTACTGTAAATATTTTTCTTAAATATTTGTGTATTTTAAAATTATGAATACAAATATGGGTAAAATCTCACCTGTAGTAAGTCAGTCTGGCCTGTATGAATGTACTACACCCTTTAAAATCATAAAATTACAGTAGGGTGATTTACTGTAAATATTTTTCAAAAATGTTTGTGAACTGTAAAATTATGAATGAAAATATTGGTAAAATTTCACCTGTAATAAGTCAGTCTGCCTTCTTTGAATGTACTACACCCTTTAAAATCATAAAATTACAGTAGGGTAATTTACTGTAAATATTTTTCTTCAATATTTGTGTACTGTAAAATTATGAATTAAAATATGGGTAAAATTTATCCTGTAGTAAGTCAGACTGGCCTCTATGAATGTACTACACCCTTTAAAATCTTAAAATTACAGTAGGGTGATTTACTGTAAATATTTTTATTCAATATTTGTGTACGGTAAAAATATGAATGAAAATATGGGTAAAATATTTTCCCGCCCTTCATGGCAACTGCTCATTGGAAGACAGTGCCATGGGGATGGATCAAACCAGGTCACTTAAAAACTCACTGCCTCAGTAAAACGTTGCTTTTTGCAATAGCTGCCTTGTGCTCGCTGTTGCTTTCTGCCCCCTTTCACCTGCCCGGACTCCGCGCCGCCACGCGATTGAGCCACCATGAACTCTCCATGTAAACCTCTTAAGTTTTGGGACCGCCGAAACCGCACGAACTCCCGCAAACTGACTCTCAGCAGTCCGTTACCCCGGCAACCCAGGACAACACAAAAGACGTCACTAGAAGCGAGTCACCACCCAACCAGGAGCGCTGTACTTCCCGAGGCTAGCCCAGCGAGGAGAACTCCAGTCAAGACTTCAGCAAATGTGGAAGTAACAAACAAATGTTGTCTCTTACTAATCTGGTGCATATTGATCTTAAAGCAGTTAAAGATAAGCCAAAGCTCTGCTTTTGTGGTTTCTCAGGTGATTCTAATATCTAGTAAGAAGTACTAGAATTAATTTGGGACCGTTGTCAACTCATTTTGCATCCTCTGAACTGTCTGTGTGTGTGTGCGTTTGTTTGTTTGTTGTTTGCTTATTATGTAGTTAGTTTCATGTATCGTAGTGTAGCTCAATAAATCTTTGTTCTCCTTTTGTAAGAACTGTGTTCTTGTTTATGTGCTTCTAAGTCATTGCCTCGAGCTGTAGATTTTGTTACCTTGCTAAAAGTTAACCCAATACTGTAAGTTATTACCGTTGGCCAAAAGTTAACCCAATACTGTAAGTTATTACCGTTGGCCATGGAAATAATATAAACAAGATTGGTAAAATATGATGTCATCTATTTGCGGGACAAATGGTAGATAAAGTGTGAATCTTTCAATCTGATTCAATCTGACTCAATTGAGTCGAATCAATGATTCGAATCGTCAGGATCCGATTCTTGATATGAGCTAATAAATCCCTGATCGATCTTTTAACGTAGGTTGATCCCCTACACTGATTCGGGCTACAGGGGTGCACTCACGGACTCACAGGATACACATTTATGTGACACTTACCAAATATTTGAGCGGGAGCTTTTGGGACATAGAGAAGTGCATCCACGCTGTCGGATTTATACTTACATGGGGTCAATCCAGGTGTGTCTGACGCCCCCTTTTGAGTGAAGGTCCCGGCTGTTGGATCACCCCCTGGGGACTGGCTGCAGTACAAGTCATAAAGCTCACCTCCTCATGTTAATGAACGTGACTTGAGACCAAATAAAAAAATTATTACACTTGCAATAAAATGTCCTGAAAGATGGTTTTGGTCAATTAAGGCACTGGTTATGATGCTGATATACTGTAGGTGCAGATCTTCATTTTTTGTAAACAGTATGTTTTTAGCCAGTAATTTAATGCTATAAAAATGGGGCATGTCATCGTGATTGACAGTTGGGATTGACAGCTTCTCTAAACAGATCATTGGAGCTTCGGAAAGAGATTGAAGTGTTATTATTCAACTTTTGTGTTATTTTACCATGGTAAAATGAGTTGTTCAGCAGTAAACTATAGTTTCTGACATACAGGACCTGATGGATCACTATTTATTTGGTAAAGTGAAGGCTTTATCGGGCTTAATTATTAGTTTGCTGATACATGCCTAGCCCATACCTGCCAACATTTGGATGTGAAAATAAGGGATAACCATCACCCCCCCCCACACCAAATAAATAAAATAAATATATTCATCTGGAGCTGTTTTCAAGGATATAATTAGTATACATTAGAAAAAGCTGCAAATAAATTAGCAAACAGTTCAGCTCATTAAAACTATTAGCTATTATAAAGAAATAGAATCAAGTTATCAACTCTCATCTTTTCTTCACTGTATAATTTAAACATTCTGGTTAAAGAGCAGCGATTTTTTTATTAAATTTTTTGGTTTGATTGCATTAAATAACAGAGCTGTCACTTTAAAACTGCACATATCTATATTGAAAGCATTTGACTGTTTATGCTCATTTAAGACAAAATTTGTTGTGTTTAAAAGAAAACCCAACAAGATCGACATGTCTAGATGATGTTGTTATTATTATTTTATTATTCATTCATTCATTTTGTTTTCGGCTTAGTCCCTTTATTAATCTTAATCTTAATTATGTGTATATGTCTGTTCAAACACGCACCCAAAACCCAGTGTCTACTTGAGTTCAGCATCAAATCCCGTGCGTACAGAATCCGCTTGGGAAACAGCGTCTATTATCACTGTGGAGAGCATCAGCTGACAGTCATGCATCTCAAATCAAATCAAATCACTTTTATTGTCACATCATCAGCAGCACGTGTGCTATGATGAGTGAAAAGCTTAGGTGCTGGCTCCAGACAGTGCAAAATACAGACAGTGTAAATACAACGACAGTGCAAAATACAGACAGTGTAAATACAACGACAGTGCGAAATACAGACAGTGCAAAATACAGACAGTGCAGGATACAGACAGTGCAAAATACAGACAGTGCAAAATACAGACAGTGCAGGATACAGACAGTGCAAAATACAGACAGTGCAAAATACAGACAGTGCAATATACAACAACATACTCACAAAAAACAAGACAATGTAAAATTGGCAATGTTGACAGCGATACGTAGGCAGTATTGTTTTAAGTATGGATTTGTTAAAGTGCAGTGCATGCTACATCTTGATGGTGTGCAGTGTGGGGTAGGGAAGAGTTTGTGTGGGGTGTGTTAAGTGTTCATCAGCCTGATAGTCTGAGGGAAGAAACTTTCCTTCAGTCGGCTGGTGCGTGACCGGATGCTGCGGAACCGTCTGCCTGAGGGTAGCAGAGAGAAAAGTCTATGGCTTGGGTGGCTGGAGTCGCTGATGATTCTCTTGGCTTTCCTCATGCACCTCCTGGTATAGATGTCCTGGAGGGAGGGAAGCTCACCTCCTACTACGCGTCCAGCAGTACGCACGATCCTATGTAGACCTTTGCGATTGCTGCTGGTGCTGTTTCCGTACCAGGTGGTGATGCAGACAGTGAGGATGCTCTCCACAGTGCAGGTGTAGAACGAGCGAAGGATGTGGGGGCTCATTCCAAACCTCCCGAGACGCCTGAGGAAGAAGAGGCGTTGTTGTGCCTTCCTCAGCACTGCGTCTGTGTGGGCAGTCCATGTCAGATCCTCAGCGATGTGTAATCCAAGAAACTTGAAAGTGCTGACTCTCTCCACTGGTGTCCCGTTGATGGTGATGGGAGTGTGTTCTTTCTTCTCTCTCCTGAATCCACCACCAGCTCCTTGGTTTTGCTGATGTTGAGTGAGGGGTGGTTTTCCTGACACCACTGCGTCAGAGCGTGCACCTCCTCTCTGTAGGCCGTCTCATCATTATCAGTGATTAGGCCCACCACCGTTGTGTCATCAGCAAATTTAACGATGACATTGGAGCTGTGTTTGGATGTACAGTCATGTGTGTACAGGGAGTACAGGAGTAGGCTGAGAACACAGCCCTGTGGAGCACCAGTGTTGAGGATCAGTGTGGATGAGGTCATTCTGACCACCTGGAAGTGCAGGATCCAGTTGCACAGAGAGCTGTGTAGGCCCAGAGCCTGGAGCTTCACCACCAGCTTGGCAGGCACTATGGTGTTGAATGCTGAGCTGTAGTCCACAAACAGCATTCTCACATATGTGTTTTTGTTTTCCAGGTGAGACAGAGCAGTGTGCAAGGTGAAAGCAATTGCATCATCAGTGGATCGATTGTTTCTGTATGCAAATTGCAGATGGTCAGTGTTAGCGGGCAGTACACAGCAGATGTGGTTTTTAATCAGCTTCTCAAAGCACTTGCTGAAGATGGGTGTCAGTGCAACCGGACGCCAGTCATTCAAGCATGTGGTTTTAGCTGATTTCGGTATTGGCACAATAGTAGTTGTCTTAAAGCATGTAGGAACCACAGACCGAGAGAGCGAGAGGTTAAAGATGTCTGTGAAAACCCCCGCTAGCTAGTGTGCGCATGCTTTAAGTACACGTCCAGGGATGCCATCTGGGCCCGTAGCTTTTCGGATGTTCACGCGACGGAAAGATCTCGTTACATCCGCTACAGAAACAGAGAGTGTGCTGGCGGTTTCTGTGTCGGCCGCGGGAGCGCGCTGTGTGTGTGCGCTGTCCTGGGCTTCAAAGCGGGCGCGCTGTGTGTGTGCGCTGTCCTGGGCTTCAAAGCGGGCGTAGAACGAGTTGAGCTCGTCCGGGAGAGACGCAGCAATGTTCACAGTGGCGGATTTGTTACTTTTAAAGTCCGTGATGTAATTAAGTCCCTGCCACATGCTCCTTGCGTTATTGGTGTTAAATTGACCCTCTACCTTGTCTTTGTATTGATGTTTTGCTGCTTTGATCGTTTTCCTGAGGTTGTAGTTTGCTTGTTTTAGGTCCTCAGCATTTCTGGATTTATAGGCGGAAGTTCGCACTGATAGGGCTGTTCGAACTTCGCGATTGATCCATGGTTTTTGGTTAGGGTAGATACGGACAGTTTTTGTTGGGACTACGTCTTCTATGCACTTTCTGATGAAGCATGTAACTGTGTCTGAGTACACTTCGATGTCGTCATCAGAAGCTGCCCGGAACATCTCCCAGTCAACGTCATCAAAACAGTCTTGAAGTATGGAATCTGATTGGTCTGACCAGCTCTGAAAGGTCCTGAGGGTGGGAGGTTCCCGTTTCAGTTTCTGCCTGTAAGCAGGCAAGAGCAGAACAGAAGAGTGATCCAATTTGCCAAATGGTGGGCGGGGGAGGGATTTGTAAGCATCCCGGAATGGAGAGTAGCAGTGGTCCAAAATACGGTCACCACGCGTGTTTGTGGTGATATGTTGAAAGTATTTTGGAGCGATTTTTCTGAGATTGGCGTTGTTAAAGTCCCCTGTAACAATAAACGCTGCCTCCGGGTGTGCGGTTTCCTGCTCGTTTATGCTCCCATACAGTTCCCTGAGCGCCTGCTCTGTGTTGGCTTGAGGATGAATGTAGACAGCCGTAATAATAATTCCCTTGGTAGCCAGTATGGTCGACACCGAAGCATAAGGTATTCCAGATCAGGAGAACAAAATGATCTAACTGAGTGTATGTTTCTCTCATCACACCATAAGTTGTTAATAAAGAAACAAACAACTACTCCTTTGCTTTTCCCTGTGAGTTCCTTCGTTCTATCCGTGCGGTGCACGGAGAACCCCGAAAGTTCAGCAGCTGTGTCTGGTACCTCCGCAGATAGCCAGGTTTCTGTAAGACAGATAATGCAGCAGTTTCTTGTTTACCGTTGGAAGGAAATGCGCGCCCGTAGCTTGCAAAGTTTGTTGTCCAGTGACTGAACGTTAGCCAGCAGAATGGTGGGGAGCGGAGGTCGAAGTCCACGGCGTCTTAGTCTGACCAGGACGCCGGCTTTTTTTCCTCTTTTTCGGCTGCGTTTGCGGCGCCGGCTCGGTTGTGTGGCCCAGACAAAGGGCTCTGTTGTTGTGTTTGTAAACAGAGCGTCGTTGAGGAACTCAAAGTTCGGTCTTCGGTGTGCGACGAGGGAGCCAATTTCCCGAAGTGTGTGTTTGTCGTAGGCAATAAGAGTGTGTACATCCAGCACGAAAAAACAACAAAAATACAAGAAAAACATACAAAACACAACGAAGTTTGCTGGGAGCTCGCAACACGGCAGCCATGCTCGGCGCCATCTTGTGACGTCAATATATGATATAATATATATCTTTATATGAACTGACTGTTTTGAGGATTGCATAGGGGTAATGGCGCCTGTAATGAAAAGGAAATGAATCGCGCCGTTTTTATGTTTATTCCAAAGTGTTTCTATGCCTAAATAAAATGAAAGCACAGAACCGATTCATATTTAAGAGCAAGGGCGGCCCCTGGTGGTTCGGCGCTATGGGTTGCATATAGGGAGGATCGGCTCTTCTCAGAAAGAGAAAAAATACGGGAGAAATACGGGAAAATACCTTTACGGGATGACAGCGGGATAGAACTGTAAAATACGGGAGAATCCTGGGAAAAACGGGAGGGTTGACAGGTATGGCCTAGCCATGATGGGGAAAATACAGGTGATCGTCATCTAGCAGACTAGCAGTCTGAAATAATAATTAGGAAGACAAAACTCATGTTAGCTGATCTCCACATTGATCTCCTGTAACATTATTTGAATTTGATTTAAAGGACGGGCGACGCAGTGGCGCAGTAGGTAGTGCTGTCGCCTCACAGCAAGAAGGTCGCTGGTTCGAGCCTCGGCTGGGTCAGTTGGCATTTCTGTGTGGAGTTTGCATGTTCTCCCTGCGTTTGCGTGGGTTTCCTCCGGGTGCTCCGGTTTCCCCCTACAGTCCAAAGACATGCAGTACAGGTGAATTGGGTAAGCTAAATTGTCCGTAGTGTATGAGTGTGAATGGATGTTTCCCAGAGATGGGTTGCAGCTGGAAGGGCATCCGCTGCGTAAAACATGTGCTGGGCTGTGGCGACCCCGGATTAATAAAGGGACTAAGCCGAAAAGAAAATGAATGATTTAAAGGACGTCTCTGACATTTTGGCCCGGTTTCACAGACAGGGCTTAAGCCTAGTCCCAGACTAAACTGCCCATTTGAGCTGTCTTAACTCAAAGTGACTTGCACAGATATAGATTAAAATAGTCACAGATTTAGCCTATTCTGGATTAAACAAAGCTGATTGCAAGAGGAAGGATTATTGCTAGTCTATGACTAAATTGTAGCTTAAATTAATCCTTCAAGGAGGCAGGTTTAACTCCTGTTTAGCACTGCGGGGGAGCATGGAATATTTGGAATATCTGAATGAAAACCAACACGCACAACAGAGGCCTGCAAGAGTACTTTTGAGTGATCCATTAAATTACTTTGATGACACAGCTTTTCAAGACTGCTTTCGCATGTACAAACATCATGCATTGGAGATAATATCCTTGCTAGAACCTACACTTTCCCATCTGTCTCTGAGAGGAAGGCCTTTACCCAGTTCTCTCCAAGTTCTGCTCACATTGAGGTTTTTGGCATCTGGGACCTTTCACCGTGAAACTGGTGATTTGTGTGGTGTCAGTGAAGCAACTGTGTGTAGAATAGTTCACAAAGTCTGCAAAGCCATTTGTGAACTTAGGAGTGTTTATATAAAGTTTCCTGATGCTGCTGACCAAGCCAACTACAAAGTGCAGTTTTATGAATATGGGCACTTCCCAGGTGTCATTGGCTGTATACAGTAGATGGATGTCATGTTCCCATCAAGTGTCCATCAACTCCTGATGCTGAGGAGTACAGGAATCGTAAGAACTGGTTTTCAATTAATGTTCAGGGTGTATGCAAACCAAACTTAGAGTTTGCAAACATTGTAGCGCGTTGGAAAGGTTCAACTCATGATTCAAGGATTTTTCTCAACTCCTCATTGTGTGGTCAGTTTCAGAGAGGACAGCATAGTGGACTTCTACTTGGTGACAGTGGATATGGTCAGAGTAACTTTTTATTCACTCCATACATAAATCCCAAAACAGTGGAGGAGCAAAGATACAACAGAGCTCATATCCAAACAAGAGGCATGGTTGAACGCATGTTTGGAATATGGAAATATCGATTCCAGTGTTTACGCAATACACTTCGTTTCAGCCCAAGAAGATGCTGCAAGGTCATCATTGCTACCGCGGTGCTGCACAACTACCTGAAGCAGTGCTGCGGTCCTGATCCTCCAATGGAAGATTACGATGAAGCAGATGTGGCAGTGGCTGAGACAGCCAATGGCCAACGCGGACTTGCACATAGAGCTGCATTCACATTACAGCACTTCAGCTAGATAAGATGAATTTCAATATGGAATGCATTTACTATGGCTTATTTTTCCTTGATAATTTTCTGTACAAAATTAAAACTGTGCAGCAAAATTTACAAAGTCACTTAAACAATACTGATTGAAAATGAAAAATAAAATACTTTTACTCAGGAATATGTAAATGATAAATGGTTCATTATTATCATCATTTTTTTTTTTCCCCATCTTTACACATTTTATACACTATGGCTTGTGATCACAGCCGTCTCCTTACTATGCCTTTTATGTATGTATCATACTTCTTTCTTCCAACTTCATATCTAATTCAACCTGTAGAATTCTCATTTTCATTTCATGCTCTTCCTTCATGAATTTCATTTTTTGCTCATGAAATTCTTTGGCTAACTTTTCATGAATAGTCATCCTGCTTGCTTGATTATGAAAGGTGGTGGCAGCATCTTTTGTCAGGGATGCTGGAGCAGATGTGGAGGGCACACACTCACTGTGTTCTGGCTCTTCTAACCTGTTCAGATCCCTCTGTTCTGTGGGGGGAAAAAAAAACACATCACAACTGAATTCACATAATTCTTTAAAAGAATAAAGATTGACAGAGTGGAATATGTACAAAGTAACCAATTTCTTTCTTACGTACCATTTGTGCTCAGTTCTTCGTCTGAACTGTTCAAGTGATCATCATCTGGTATACCTTCCAGAGGTTGCTGGTTCTGTATTACTCCAGACAACAAGTCATCCACTTCATCAGTTTTATCTTTATTTGGTGGTCCACCACCAGTAATAAATCGCTGTCTTCTGTCTTCTGATCGCTGCATTCTGTCTTTTTAAAGCCAGTTTAGGTTCTTCCACAGAGTCTAGACAGGGAAATATTATTGTAGAGACTTGCTGGTCAAAACCAGTTCGAATCAGGCTTGAAATGGGAGCCCCCAAAGTGCTTCATTCGCTCCAGGGCTTCTAACAGTAGGATAACAGGGGAGCAAGTTATCAACTCTCTTCACCCCCACTATCCTAGCCTAGGTTGGACAGATGCGGCCACAATTTTGGTTAATCGTTAACCAACTAGACAAAGACGCCCTACAAATTCTCTTCATCACGAGACTTTTGGATGACCATCATGCGTTCGACCACGAGATGGACAGAGTTTCTCAGAGACAAATGAGCTTTTAAAAGAAAAGAATTCAGAGACTTAAGGAAAACCATTTTTTATAAAGGTTATAACCAAGGCAAAATTTGAGATTTTGAATGACATTTATAAGTATTGATGTGCTGTGTTTATTTCAACCAACCAGGTTCATAATGTGTGGTCTTTACCCCTAAATCGGGCTAAAATGATCTGTATGTGTGTGAAATGCTTCGTGTTTAGTGTTGAACAAAATGATTTCTTATTTGCAATACATTGCTGTAAATGAGAATTTTGTGATACGAACCATATTCGTCTGGTAACATTTGATGTCAGATAGTTACAATTTTACCAGAGATTTTTCCACATGAAAATCTCTTGCAGACGGTTAATTATTAAGCCTGCCTACACTGGTACGGGGCGTGGCCCCGCCCTTCATCTTGCCGTTCATTGGACGAGAGTGTCATGAGGGATGGCTCAGAGCAAGCCGTATAAAACCTCCTTGCAGCGTCAAATCTGTGCGCAGCCTCTTAGCATCAAGCTGGTATCAACCCGCTGTTGCTCTCCGCCCCCAATCGCCACCACGCGGTTGGGACATCACAAACTCTTCCTTCAAAACTCTTTCGCAACCGCTGAAACTTCCACGAACTGACTCTTTACGGAGTCGTTACCCAGGACAACAGCTCACTCCACTGAGTGAACCCCAGCGACGTCACAGAGAAGCCAACCTATCAGCAGCGCCACGTGTTTCCCCAAGCCCTCCGGCGAGGGAATATCCAAGGAAGACTGCAACAAACTCGCAAGTAACGAATAACTGTTGTCTCTATCTGATCTGGTGCATATGATTTTTAGCAGTTAAAGATAAGTCAAGTCTCTGCTTTTGTGGTTTCTCAGGTGATTCTAAGATCTAGTACGAAATAGATCGGCTGGACTGTTTGTTCAATTCATTTTGCATCCTCTGAACTGCCTGTGTGTGTGTGTGAACGTGTGTGTGCATTTATTTGTTTGTTTGTTTATTTGTTGTTTTGATTACTACGTAGTTAGCCTCATGTATCGTACTGTAGCGCAATAAATCTTTGTTCTCCTCTAAAGAACTGTGTTCTCGTTTATGTGCTTTGTAAGTCTTTGCCTCAAGCTATAGATCGTGTTACCTTGCTAAAAGTTAACCCTATTCCGTGTTATGTTATTATCGCTTGGCCACGAAAATAATATAGACGAGAATTAATAAATGTGATGTCTCCATTTGCGGGACAAGTTTGAATCTTTGATCTGATTCAATCCGACTCAATTGAGTCGTATCAATGATTCGAATCTTCAGGATCCGAGTCATTGATCTGAGCTAATAATTCCTAAATCGATCTTTTAACGTAGATTGATTTCTTACATTATTCATTATAAATTGTGACAAAAATATAAATATAGGAAATGTGCAATGATAATTAAGAAATCTCACCTGAAGTTGTTGTATTGTTCTTGTGGTTGCATTTTCATTTGCATTGAATTCATTGCCAATTGCATTCCAAGCACTCATTTTTTTTGTTCACTAGCAGTAGTGTGGATTTTACTTTCAATAACTGGATAGTTTGTCAAAATTTGTTTTAATAGCATTTTTTCATACTCACTAAAGTTTTTTTGAACGAATTCTCTTTGTCTCTGCCATTGCTTTGTGTCAAGATTTAAACCAACAATACTGTTTTATAGTCCATTTCAGGTTTTTATGAACACCATCAGACCAACAGCATGTGCTTATACTCAACCTAATCAGGCCTATCTCAGGTGTTCTCATTTAGGCTTACTTAAATTACTCCAGGACTCTGTAGACTCTGACTAACTAAGCCTATTTTAAGCTACGTTGATAAAAGGTACTTAAATGCCCTAGATTAACTAGTACTGATTAAGGCCTACTCCTGGTTTATAATAAGCCCTGTCTGTGAAACCTTGCCTTAGAGTTTTGGCATGTTATTGAGTTAAGCCGGGGTCACACTGGACTTTACTCCCCATAGACTTTCATTCATACGCACGCGAATGCGTCAGACCGGAAACGCAGGTTGCTGCAGTGCAAAGTTCAAGCTTGGTGAACTCTGACCTGCGAAATCGCATCACTTGACTGCGTGAGATCAATCCAGGATCAAAACATGACCTCTCTGAACAGAAATTTAAAACATGGAGCAATCGCTCGCTTTTTTAAATGTCTAATCATCTTATTTAATCCCGCCCCTTTTCGCAGCGCCGTACGACAGAATTTCACAAGCTCAAACTCTAGTGTGACTTCGGCTTTAATCTACTGAATTTGCGGTTATAAATTATTAATGTTCTAGAAACAGAATTTTATATAACAAATAGAGCTGTAAATGTTATATATTATTTACAGACATCATTTACTGTTGGCTTTTTATTTGAAAACTCAGATTAAACATTAAAATGAAGGTAAATTCTTATTTGCCAGATATAATTAAGGCATCGAATAAACCAAATGAAAACGGAGGCAAAAAATGATAAACAATATACAAGCGATGTTGCAGCAGCTGGTAGGCCTATATCATAAAGACATCAGTTGCTGTAGTAATACTGCTAAGTTTGTTGTACAAATTGATAAGGATTATTTCATATAGTGCAGGGATGGGATGTGTAAATATCCTGTTGATATTTACAAATCTTGCTGTTTATCTTTTAAGCGCACGGTTTTTCCCGCATGGTAAAATAGCTGTCCATAATGTGTACATTTTGGGTCCTGTTGATTGGTAATTAAACATAAAAACCTTTCTAAAATGTATGTGTTATTTATGTTATTGTTCATATTTTACAAGTGTTTTTTCTACCCCTGTGAAGATCATAAATATCAACAACCCGTTATACGAGACATATTTTTTGTGCTCATAGCTGAGTCTAACTCAGACTAGAGTGTATAAAAGATCGTTTATTTTGCAGTCCAACATATATTGTTTTTATTAAATTATTAAAAACAGCTTACATCACAGTTTTTATATTGTGTATTATTGCGTGTTTTTAAATGTAAGTGCTTATATTTATATTAGTGAGCCTTTGTTATAGTGCAGATATGGGCGGTCAAATGAGAAGTTCGGGGGACGTGGTTGATTTGACGTACAAGCGTTTGGTTGGAAGCTTGATTCCACGGCTCCGCTTCTGGCTCCATCAGGTAGTCCCTTCTGCGTATGCCCAGGCTCCAATTTCAGCAGTCTTTTGCGACAGTTTGTGTCCGTCATGAGGCGTTTTGCCTTCAAAGCGTTCAATGGGAAAAGGCGCTGTTGCATCCATATTTCTTGGTCATTGAGTCAGTCGTCATAAGTGGAAATGTCCGTGTAATGCTGGTGCGTAATCAGTTCAAAAGTCCATGTAAACCACAAAATCCAACAAACACACACACGTTTAACTTTGCACTTTTCGCATGCCACATGTGACAGGAAACACATTAATATACACTGCTGTATCGACATCCGTTATGTTCATGTAAAAATAAACCTGATTTAAGTCCACAAACTGGGATTGAAGCGTCTTCTTTTGTAATTGTACTGACATGAGGCTGTGATGATGAATTACGTAGCAATTTTACTGTCTTTATTACAAACATGCACTGTTTTAAAACTCATTCTTGAGGTGCAGATGAACACAGAAAGCTAAACAGATCTTTTATTCCCAGTTGCTTTGTGCACGTCCTGTCTTGTGGATATGATTATATGAGTTACTGTAGAGACATGTTAATACTTGGCTGTCAATCAATTCAGTGGGCAGGGAAATATGCAATGAATGCACCAGACATTCTGTGAAAATGCAGAAGGGCTTTAAGTCACTTTCCAAAACCTTTTCATTCAATGTTCCGCACTGGGGGAATGATCTTCCCATTCCCACTCGGACTGCGGATACCATCTTCTGAAGCCTTTCATGACATGCCCAAGGCAATATGCAAGAAATGCAGTGAATCCTGCCTACTTCAGCTTCTAACTAATCACATTAAGCCCTGTACTGACGTTGTGGAGGATGAGGATGATTCTCAATATGCGCCTCAGCATGAGGCACAAGACATGGAATGTGAGAACAAGAACAACAAAGTCAAGAACAATGAACAGGTTAGTTTCTTATTAGTTCACTGTTCAACCTTTATATGCTTCCTCTAAGCCAAATAATGAGAAAGAACCAAATTTCCTACCACAGCTATGCTGATTTCACTCAGATTTACTTAGCCTTACTGCCTAATGACTACAGCCCTGTTGACACCCTCTGCCAATGCATTGATGAAATGAACAGTTGGATGTGCCAAAACTTTCTTCAGTTAAACAAAGAGAAAACTGAAGTCATTGCGTTTGGGAACAGAGATGAGGTTCTCAAGGTGAACGCGTACCTTGGCTCTAAAGGTCAAACAACAAAAAATAAGGTCAAGAATCTTGGTGTGACTCTGGAGTCAGATCTGAGTTTCAATAGTCATGCCAAAGCAGTTAGTAAAACTGCATACTATCATCTCAAAAACATTGCAAGAATCAGATGCTTTGTTTCCAGTGAAGACTTAAAGAAACTTGTTCATGCTTTTATCAGCAGCAGGGTGGATTACTGTAACGGCCTCCTCACAGGCCTTCCCAAAAAAGACAGTCAGACAGTTGCAGCTCATCCAGAACGCTGCTTCCAGGATTCTGACCAGAACCAGGAAATCAGAGCACATCACACCTGTCCTCAGGTCTTTACACTGGCTCCCAGTTACATTCAGAATAGATTTTAAAGTATTATTACTTGCCAAAAATCACTAAATGGCCTAGGACCTCAATACATTACAGATATGCTGACTGAATACAAACCTAACAGATCACTCAGATCTTTAGGATCATATAAACTAGAAATTCCAAGGGTTCAGTCAAAGCAGGTGAATCGGCTTTCAGCTACTAAGCCCCTCACTGCTGGAATCAACTTCCAGAAATGATCAGATGTGCTCCAACATTAGGCACATTCAAATTCAAATCTGTTAGCTGTGCCTTTACTGAATGAGCACTGTGCTACGTCCGACAGATCACACTATTGTTTTTCTCTTCTTTTTTCATTCTTTTATAACCTGTTTTAACACATTTTTATCTGTTTTTTTAATCATTTTTATTATTTGTTTTTATTTTATTTTATTTGTCTCTTTTATTCTTGTTTATGTAAAGCACTTTGAATTGCCACTGAGTATGAAATGTGCTATATAAATAAACTTGCCTTGCATTATTACTGTTGTATATTTCACCCAAGGTGATATAAAGGTTAATCTTTTAATTTTTGAAGTAATTTATTTCTGTGTTTGTTTGGTTATCTGAATTGTAGGCTTGCTGTCTTAATTGTCAGGAAGAAATGCAATTTGAAAAGTCCATTTTGGAAGTTCATGCCAGTGAATGTGGGGAAAGTTTTGCTAGCTGTAAAATATTTAACACAGCTGAGTTTTTATTCATGAATAATGAAGTAAACAACATTGCTGATTTTTCATTTATGGATAATGGTAATTATTTGTATGTTTTTTACATTGTTGTACTGCTGATGCATTGGTAAAAATAATTCATTTAATTAAACAGATTGGAAGACTCATCTGGATCCAAAGATAACAAAAAACAAAATATCCAGCTACATGAGACAGGGAAGCCTCTTTTCATGTCTATGGATCTAAGATCAAGTGCTGAAGAACAGGACAGGCAGCTAATCAATTTTTACAAGCAAAGAAATGTGGAGTGGGTAATGTCCTTATAAATGCCAGCTTCAAGGTACAGCCTAGAGATAAAAACATAAGAGATAAACCTGTATGCAATGAAATACGCAGTTCATATAGTTTATTAAGGTTCATAGCTTTAATTACTGTATCTTAATTAGTTTTAGGACATGCTGCAATTGGTGAAGGAGTTTCCAGGCATTTTCTTCCACAGTTTTTGAAAAACTGAAATATGGTTTCAGTTTGAAGTGAACTTGGGTATGACATTTTAATAGTTGCACTACAAAATTAATTTTTGGATTTTTATTTTTTTATGGGATATACCTAATCCTGATTTGTAACTAACAGGCAACACTGGAATTACTTGCATCTTTGAGGGAGAGCCAGACCACCTAGTGCCTTCATTATACAGTTTCTTATTGAAAGTGATCTCTTCCAAGTAGCAGGGAGAATGCTAGGCCAATCATTTCTTCATGGCGAGCCATGTCTTGCAGGATTCAGCAGATCTTTCATTCATGTTCTTCTTCAAAGTTCTGGGGACACAGCCACCTTACAACTGGAAGATTGCCGAGATATTGACATTCGAGTGACCATCAACTTGATATGTACAGTTGTGTTCAAAATTATTCAACCCCCAATGCTGTGAAGGGTTTCAGGGAATTTAGTGTACATTTGTAATTGTGTTCAGAATGACATCTAACAAGGACTTTTTAAAGAACCAAATGCACCTAAAATGACATTAATTGTTTTTGTAAAACAGTATTTAATGTTTTTTTTGTGATTTCTTCATTGACACAATTATTCCACCCCTTAAAGACTACCACTCTTAAGAACAGAGGTTCATTCAAGTGTTTTCGATCAGGTATTAAAAACACCTGTGGATGTCAACGAGCAGCAATCAAGCATAATAAGCACCAATTAGGCAGATTTAAAATGACTGTGATACTCAGCTCCTTCTAGACATTTACTGGTGTATTTACGTACAAACATGGTGAAGTCAAGAGAATGGTCCAGGAAGACAAGAGAACAGGTGATTTCTCTTCACAGGAAGGGCAATGGCTATAAGAA
Organism: Danio kyathit; assembly: GCA_903798195.1. NCBI lineage: Eukaryota > Metazoa > Chordata > Actinopteri > Cypriniformes > Danionidae > Danio > Danio kyathit. Next base: position 50,421,899 of record LR812539.1, read on the forward strand.
GATTGCAAAGATGTTCAACATACCAAGAGACACCATAGGAAGCATCATTCGCAAATTCAAGGCAAAGGGCACTGTTGAAACGCTACCTGGTCGTGGCAGAAAGAAGAAGCTGACTTCGACTGCTGTGCGCTACCTGAAGCGCAAAGTGGAGAAAAGTCCCTGTGTGACTGCTGAGGAACTGAAAAAAGATTTGTCAGATGCGGGTACTGAAGTTTCAGCCCAGACAATAAGGCGCACACTGCGTAATGAAGGCCTCCATGCCAGAACTCCCAGACGCACACCCTTGCTGTCCCCAAAGAATAAGAAGAGTCGACTGCATTATGCCAAACGTCATGTGGACAAACCACAAAAGTTTTGGGATAGTGTTCTGTGGACTGATGAAACAAAATTAGAACTGTTTGGGCCCATGGATCAACGCTATGTTTGGAAGAGGAAGAACAAGGCCTATGAAGAAAAGAACACCTTGCCTACTGTGAAGCATGGCGGGGGGTCAATCATGCTTTGGGGCTGTTTTGCTTCTACAGGTACAGGAAAGCTTCAGCGTGTGCAAGGTACCATGAATTCTCTTCAGTACCAGGAGATATTGGATGAAAATGTGATGCAGTCTGTCACAAACCTGAGGCTTGGGAGACGTTGGACCTTTCAACAAGACAATGATCCCTAGCATACCACCAAGTCCACTAGAGCATGGTTGCAGATTAAAGGCTGGAACATTTTGGAGTGGCCATTGCAGTCACCAAATTTAAATCAGATTGAGAACCTCTGGTGGGACTTAAAGAAAGCAGTTGCAGCGCACAAGCCTAAGAATGTGACTGAACTGGAGGTTTTGCAAAAACTTTTTTTAATGTTTAGAACTATTTGGAAGTTATTTCTGTTGTTTTATTTACTTATTTAGCTCAGTGGACAGTCTTCATTGAACAAGGATGGGTACACTAAAGTCCTGGAACTTTCTTTGTCTTGGGATCTTTCTGGTCCAACAGATGAAAACAGTGTCAGGTCCTCTGTCTGATCACATGGGGTTTTTGTCTGTTCCGTATTGTTTACATGTCATTTAGCACATGGTGTGCTTTGATCACACTCTCTGCACGCTTACTGTGACACGTCCCAATTTCTTCCTATTATTTAATTAAGCCGAGATTTGACTCACCTGTTCTCCTTGTTTTGCAGTAATTTCCCCTCTATTTAGTTCCCTCACCTTTGTTGTCCTTTGTCAGATCGTTGTCGCATGTATGTCTGTTGTCAACGTTCTTTCAGTTTCGCTAACCCAGTCCAGTCGGTCCCTGTTGTGTTGCGCTGTTTCATGCCTGGCTCCCGGTCAGTTATTCCTTTGTTTTTGCTGCCTTTTCCCTGTTCCTGTTTTATCCCCACGGTTTGGTCGATTGTCTCTCCGATCTCTGTGATCAGTGTACCTGCCCCTCACCTGTGCCAGTACTCCAGAAAACCGCCGTATTGCCCCCTGCCAAGCAAGCAAGAAACTAAACCCTGAGACAGATTTTTTCTTCCCTTTACGGAGTGGTTTTTGTTGACGGTTTTTTAGGACTCTAATTCTTCTTGTTGATCTTTGTTTTGTTTTATTTTATTTATTTATTTTTCTTGAGCCCCTCTAAGGAACCCTTAAGTTAATTGTTGTCCTTTTCTGAGCAGTTTTTGTTAAGATTTCTTTTATTTTATTTCTCCCTGTGCTTGAAGCCTTTTGGAGATTTATGTTGCTTTTTGTGATCTAATAAATTTTTTGAAACCTGCACTTGTGTCCGTTCTGAATTCTGACAGAACAATCTGACCAAGATGGCCACAGCAGGTCTAGATCCTGTCAGATCAGCGGTTGCCCAGCAGGGGGTGCTTTTGGGCCAACATGAGACACGACTCACTAACACCAGCAGAGAGGTGGAAATTCTTGCCAATCAGGTGGCTGAACTTACTACTCGCTTACAAGAACTCCAGCATGAGACCACTTTGTGAGGTTTTTGCCATGAGCCTGAACCAGGTTGCAATAATCCAGCACCGTATGATGGGGACCCTAACTCATGTCGGGCATTTTTAGCACAATGTTCTATGGTATTTGCCCTCCAACCACGCATGTATGACGCAGAAGAGACTAAGGTGGCCTTTGTGTTAACCCTCCTTACTGGCAAGGCCCGCGAATGGGGAATGTTTGTTTGGGAAACTAGAGCCCCTTGTTGTGCCTCTTTCAATGACCTCTGGCTGGAGATGATGAGGCTATTTGATCGGTCTGCTAGAGGCCAGGAGGCTGCGGATCAGCTTGCCTGCCTTCATCAGGGTGGCCGATTGGTCACTGAGTATTCAATCTTATTTAAAACCCTGGCAGCATCCTGTGACTGGAATGAGGGGGTGTGTCAATCTATGTTCCGTGCTGGTCTGGAAGAGGACATCCAGGATGAGTTCGCTACTCATGAACTACCACACAACTTTGATTGCATAATAAATCTGGCACTATGCATCGAGGTTCGCCTTAATAGCTGGCACCAGCATAAGCAGACCCACTCCTCTGGCAGGGTGGAGGGCACCTTTTTACCTTTCACATTTGCTCATTGCGGTTAACACCCCAGGAGAAACAACAGTGACTGGCCTGGAGTTTATGCCTTTATTGTGGTAAACCTGGACACTTTGCCGCAGTCTGCCCAGCCAAAGCCAAAGCCCACCAGTGAAAACAGGGGATCCTGGTGGACGGTGTTCCCCTTCTTCAGTCCCCCTCTTCCCGTACTCTTCTATCTGTTGGTTCAGTATGGGGGTCTGCTAATGCCTGTTCAGCCCTGGTCGACTCGGGAGCTGAAGGAAACTTCATGGACAGCTCGGTGGCCATCCAGTGGGGTATTCCAGCCATTCCACTCCCTGAGCCCATCCCTGCTCGTTCCCTTGATGGTACCCTGATTGCTACTGTCTCCCATGCTACTCCCTCCAAAAGTCTTGTTATATTGGGCAATCACCGTGAGGTTATAACGCTGTACCTTCTTGATTCTCCCAGTGCTCCCATAATTTTGGCACATCCCTGGTTGGTGTAGCATGGCCCTTATGTGGATTGGTCTGGAAATTCTGTTCTGCCTTGGAGTCAGTCTTGTCTTGAGTCTTGTTTTGGTCTGAGAATGAGTCTCACTACATGTTTAAAAACAACAGTGTTTTGCGTGTTTGCATAGTCCACAATCCTACAAGAGGTCTGAAGGCTTTTATCAACTCAGGATAATGCTCAATATAATGATGTTTCGGAAGGAGCCGGTCATTTGGAAAGATATTTAGGAGCCTCTGTCTATGCTCTGATATCTTAGAATCCAGAAAAGACAGTGTCTCTTTTGTGTGATGTAGAGAAACTAAAAGTTCTACAATGTCCTTCAGATCCATGAGTAAATGCCATGCTGCTGCTTCTACTGGTACCTTTTCACCAATGAGGAATAGAAAAAAAATGTAGCATGCACCAATTTTCGCCTCTATCCTTTAGTAATGGCTCAAGCACTGCCCCATAACCATATTTCTTCACGTCAACAGCCTTACAGAGAATAGCCAGGTAAATATTGGCCAGAGTAGAACGAAACTGGGATGATAGATTGGCTAATACCCAATTGACTCCAGTGATTACACACTTCAAAGTCATCTACGCACAGCATAAAAGATAGAATTTGCTCATCTTTGGATAAAAGCCCATTGTTTTTAAATTGGGTTCCATCATAAAACGATGAAGGTTCTCCTGAACTTCCTTCTTGCTTAATATCTGTAGCAGTGATGGCAACACTGGAACATACTGGTATGTTCTTCCAGCCATCTCATCAACAGTATATTCAATAGGCTCAACAACTGAAAATTTTCCTTAAAAAACTTTCTTCTTTTATAGTGTGTAAAGTGGTTCACTTGATTTTAATGATGAGTTTATCGGGTTTGATTCACAGAAAAACTTGTTTAAAAGTACAGTTCTTTTTTAAACAGGAATTTCACAGCAGTTAAAATGGCTGGGCCAGAGAAAGATGATGATGAAATAAATTGCAATTCCTCTATTAATTTGATGCACTTGTTGCGAACATTATAAATGCTTTCTAATTTCAACAAAAGATGAGCTACTTTCAATGTAACAGTATCTTCCAATTCTTCAGGATCATTCAAAAAAAAAAACTTTCACAATAGTCTTCATCTTCTGTGACATCTTGTGTACTTGCTAAATCAGGATACTTTTTCAGTAGGGCAGGTGTGAAGCACAAACATTAATAAGCCCCATCAGCCCTAGATTTACAGTTTTAAGAACAGTAAATATACCATTGGTCTTATCTACACACTAGCTTTTTAAGATAGAACTGAGCTGTAATATCCTGCATTGGTTGTTCTGTTCTTTAAGTTTTTGCTATTCATAAGAATACCGCAAACAGGGCATTTTCTTTTACCAACAGGCTTTACAAGAACCCTGCCTGAGGACATAATAATTGGTAAGGCTGCCGGTTCGGTCACAGTCTCGTTTGTTTGTAACAGGGTTTCTCCGACTTCCATCGTGGTCAGTGTTACACTTGACTTTATTGGAGTTTCGCTCACTGCTGATATGATCGCTGTTTCGCATGTTGGTGATGGGGCTTTTTTTGTAGCCGGTAAAGTCACTTTTACACTTACAGGAGTTTCCTTAACTTTTTTTGTCTGAAGTGTGAAGCGATTTATTTTTGCAAAGTTGTAAATGGTGTTCAAAACCCCTTCTTTTTAAAATTGTAATTTCACAGTATAGACCAGGGGTGCTCAACCCTGTTCCTGGCGATCGACCTTCCAGCTGATTTCAGCTCCAACCCTGATCAAACACACCTGAACCAATTATTTAGAACGTGAGGAGCACTTGATAATTACAGGCAGGTGTGTTTGATAAGGGCTGCAACTGAAAACTGCAGGAAGGTCGATCGCCAGGAATAGGGTTGAGCACCCCTGGTATAGACAATGAAAAAGGAGTCCAGGTCTGCATCCCAGCCCACATCTGTGTATAGTGAAGCCTGAAATAAATAAATCATTACATTAGATGCTCTGCGCATCGATGGATTTGCTCTTCAGTGTTTGGACTCTCAGTAGTGATTATTAACCCACACTGAACTGAGCTAAACTGAACTGAACTTAATCTCTGAAAACTGAACTGAACTGACACTGTTTCAATTCACTATAATCTTCCATGTGAAGCTGCTTTGACACAATCTACATTGTTTAAGCGCTATACAAATAAAGATGAATTGAATTGAATTGAATTAGTAATGTGCCATACTACAATACACATATATATATACACATACATACAGCCCCCATATATAGGGGATATATGTATATAGCCCAAGAGATCAGGTTGATGGCTTTTTGTTTAAAGGTAAATAAATAATGAAGATTATACAATGATGCCTCTTGTACATCATCTTATTGTATTTTGGGAAAAGCCTGTGCAGGTTACTAGATGAATAAAAGTAACTATAATTTGCCAGGTGTATGAACTTATAACTTTAGATATCCATACCTTCATGTATGCTTTTCTAAAATGGCGCTGTAGATGCAGTTCTGATTTGACCCGTATGGTTGGCATAAATTCCAAGCAGAAAGGGCCAAATGATAAAGGTCACAGCAAGTTTGGCACTTATGGAGCTGAGGTAATTCTTTGTCCTTCTGAACTGTAATGTGTATCTACAAGAAATGAAAAATAAGCATTTGATATATTCAAAAACAAACATAAAAAGTTCTACAATAGCTGTGTTTTATTTCAGAGGCAGCTCCTCTTTTGGGCTCAGTGGGTCTCCTGGTGCAGCTCCACCTCTGGGCTCAGTGGGTCTCCTGGTACAGCTCCACCTCTGGGCTCAGTGGGTCTCCTGGTGCAGCAACACCAGTGAGCCGAAAAGGCAAGAATTGAAAATATTTTTTAAAAACCATATTACAATAAATGAAGCACAGCCAGGTTTTCTGAGGCACAACTAGACTTTCTTTCCTGGCTGCATGAGTGATTATTTCAATCATAATTTATAAAGTATTTGGAGTATTTTATGTGGTTTACTATTATAATCAGTGACGGGGAAAAAAAAAATGTTTTAACTGTAATCCTGTTCAGTGGCTTTTTGAACTCATTCAAAAGATGTGACATTGACATAAAATATTTCTAAAAGTCCATATTGGTGGTGGGTTTCCCTTTCAGAAACAGAAAGGGCTAGGCATATCTAGAATAACTAAAGTTTGAATAAAATTTAGACAAAATTTTAAGCCAAGAATTGAAAATATTTCCCTATTCCAGTATAATTTTGACATTTCTTTTCAGCAGTTTTAAGTTTAGGTTTAAAAAACTTATTACAATCTCACATTTCATTAAAGTTGTTCCATAATGACATCATTAATAGAAGATGGTGACAGTGACAGCCATGTGCTAAATGCCCCAGACATTCTGTGAAAACATTTTTATACAAAGAGATCAACAGACGTTAAAGAAAAATAGTATGTGCAGTGAGTATGATGAATATGTTTATATTTTTATAAACTACATTTTAGAGTAAAATATTATTTTTATTTACCAAAAACCAACTATAAATGTGTGTGGACATCATCCAACAGTGCAGTTAAATTTTCCATGTTTTTCCACATATTTCTAATGGGCTTTTACATGTGTTACTACTGTTATTGTTCCTAATATATCGTGCTCAGCATAATTGAGTATACCCTATTTTGGAAATGAATATTTTTATCCATTTCTCAGTGAATATAGGCAATGTATTTTGGTGCATTTAAACAAAACTGTTTTATTAAACAGATATATTTATTAAAATAGTATTTTTGTCACCAAACATATTGAGAAATTGAAAGATAATACAATTAAATTCAAGCAAAATACAATTGAACTACTTTCAATTTTTTTTGCTTCTTTTGATTTTTCTTTTTAAATTTGTATTTAATATTTTTCTGTAACATATACATTTGTTTGTACTAGTTTTTGGATCATTACCATAAGTTATTTTGTTAGATAAGCTCCAGAATTAGCTTCAGTACTGACTAATCTAATGTATATGCACAACTATAATATTGTATAGCTTCTTATTAAAAATATGAACAGGTTACAGATGGATTTGTGAGGGGTGTACTTATAAAATTTCATATTGTCAGCTGTAGTTTCATGTCCCATTTTACTCTTTTTTTTTAATTGCATGGTGCCTACATTTGTGGACACTTAAATGTTTTTTTTTTTTAACAAAACTGAATTTTGGGGGGAAAAAAATGAAATGGATTTAAATTTTACCATCACAATAAAGTACTAAAAATATAATTTATAACTTAGATAATGTTTTACACAAATCATGCATGAAAGAACATAATTAGAAAGAAACAAATGAGATTGCTCAACATGCAGCTCCACCTCTGGGCTCAGTAGGTCTCTTAGTGCAGCTCCACCTCTGGGCTCAGTGGGTCTCCTAATGCAGCTCCACCTCGGGGCTCAGTGTAGTACTTATAATAGCAGTGGTTACAATCTTGAATTTTAAATAATTGTTGCATGACAACATCATTAATAGAAGCCTCCTGACAATGATAGTCTAAATGCTAATGCTAATTATGTGCTAAATGCATCAGATGTTACAGCCTGATCTCACGAGGAAACTTAACTATTTTATGTTTTGTGAGTTTAGTGTCTGGTGAATTATGATGAATAATTTAATATTTTATCAATTAAAATGTAGAATAAAATGTAATTTTTTAACCTGCTAGTATATCTATTCTGTTTTTTTCAACAACGTAATAAATTGTCTTATATCATAATAAACAGAAATTTAACAAATATATCAACATAAATATTGATTTAGAGGTTTCTCACAAAATAAGCATCATTTCTTGCTGTAAAGAAATCAGTTTTAACTGAAACTATGTTATGTTCCACTTCAGATGTTGATATACTTTAACTGAGATGATTCAACATGAAGTAGGATAAGGATGAAGTTATAATAAGTTGTTAAAATTAGCAATGAAAGTTTTCTGTGATTTACCCATATTGCTAAAATGTTTCCACATGTGTTACTACTATTATTGTTTCACAATATTGTAATATAATTTTTCTTACAGTTGTTCTCCATTGCTAACACACTATTACTGATTCACTTGGCCTAATTTTCCAAACCATTAATATAGTTCTCAAAACATTGATACATTTGTCAAAACTTTAAACATAACTCACGTTCAAACAACTTCCAATTTTCTCAAACATTTTCTGCAAAACTCTAAAGATAAAAGCCCTAATTTTGAACAAGTTTAACGACGTTCTCACAATTGAACACAATCAACACACAATTAGGCACATGCTAACACTCAGCAACAAAACTGATGACGCATTAGCATCATATTTTTATTTTTGTGTGAAAACTCTTAATAAATATTTATGTTGAATTATCTGCTAAATGCTTGTTTATTATGATATAAGTCATAACATTGTTGAAAAAAACAGAATAGATATACTAACAGGTTACAGAATCAGACTCGTAATGCAATTCGACTGCACAGTTGCATGATGTCCACATACATTAGCAGTTTAAAATAAATATTTACAATAATAACAACAACAACAATAATATATATATATATATATATATAATGTTTTCACAGAATGTCTGGGACATTTAGCACATGGATGTCATTGCAGTCTTCTATTAATGATGTCATCATGGAATAGATTTTTAGAATGCAAAACTGTAACCACTGCTACTATATATACACACTATACTAACATCACAAAAGTGTTTTTTTTCTAACACTAAAATTAAGACTACCACAAACACTAGTGTTTTAAAGCCTAGAGCAGTTTCTAATTTCTAGAGTCATGACGACATGTACTGAGGTAGAATAACTTTATTGTTCCTTGCTTTTGTTTTGGTGTTTGGGCTCACTGGTGGACCAGGAGACCCACTGAGCCCAGAGGCGGAGCTGCAGTAGGAGACTCACTGAGCCCAGAGGTGGAGCTGCATCAGGAGACCCACTGAGCTCAGAAGTTCTGTTGTTCCACAAACACTTCCTGTTCACTTTATATTTAAAAAATATAGGTAAATTGTAGGTGCAGTCAAGCGTGAACCCAGTTTCCTTTATTAAATGGTTGATGTGCATATTGTACATATATCTTGAGTGGTTGAGAGCTAACTTCACTATGGAACGTTTCACAGTAAATGCATTAGGAAAGTGATGATAACCTATTAAAAAGAAGAAATCGATAAACATTTTATTTAAAATATAGGCAAGCATGAACCCAGAGTATGCAATTATATTTTTCTTTTTAATAGGTTATCATCACATTCCTATTGCATTAATCGGTAACGCTTTAGTTTACAAACCGCAAAGTACCACGCAAGTACAGTGAAATAACAATGCACATTTCTGTAAGTATAGTATAAAGAACGCAAACTGTAATGCTTGTGTAATGAGGGGGTAACAACCAGATATGCAACACGCAAAGTACTGTGCAAGTATATTGAATTTACGGTGTACTTTTTCTATAGTGCAAAAGAACTAACTGTAATGTTTGGGTAGTAAGAGGGTAACAACAAGATATTGAACACGCAAAGTACAGTGTAAATATATTGAATTTATGGTGTACTTTTCTGTAAGTATTGCATGCATATAAAGATTCTATGCAATAGGGGTGACAACCTTATGCAAGCTGCAAACACCTCAATTCAGTGCCTGGGTTTTAAAACATGGGAGAATAAAAGGTTTACAACCTGTGAAATTTTCATTCCGCATTGTATCCTGTACATATTTTAAGATCTGCAAATAAAATCTGCAATTCAATACAACAAGGTGTAATTTGAAATATATATATAGAATTCCATACACTACTTACCTTATGAAAGCTTACTCGTCGATCTCAGCACCACTATCAACAAATAACTTTGCATGATATAGGCCTACTGTCAGGGTTCAATGCAGCTTAAAACAGGCTGTTTGCGGGTGGGGAGGAGACCAACTGTTGCATTTCAGTGGATGTATAGGTGATGTCTTTATAGAAAAAATGTAGTGTGTAATTTGGCCTTCATTCAATTTAAACTGCAGCTAGAGTTTTGTCTGTACTTACTGATCAAATATACACTTGTGTGTTGAAGTCCAGCTTCTTCCCTCCTTGTTCCCTGTAGTTACCAGGTAAATACAGCATTTGCTCCCCCTTGTTCCCTGTAGTTTACAGGGTGACTCTTGAAGGTAGTCAAATAAATTTACAAACACACATATTTCTTTACTTTGTAACCTTTATTTTACTACATAGGGATATCAAAACACTTCATCTTAATCTAACATCGTCTTGTCTATCATGGTCTATACTCAAACAACAAAATAACACATTTCCTTTCCACTTTTTCTGGCATCTTTTGCTTTGCTTCTATTTTCTGCTCTTCTTCTTAACTTCCACTGAGGACTCTGATGGTGAGTAGCTAGGGGAATGCCATGGGTCTTGCTGCTCTGCATTTTTTACAAAACATTTTTTGAATAAAAATAAAGGCTTTTAGCAACCTACATACATGTTCCTTTTCCTGTTTATTTTGCGTGTGTGTTGGTTGTCCAAAAATTTCACACACTAAAACATTTACAGATACCATATGGATACTATACATTACTATCAAACAAAATTACAATCATCAGATCATATGGCAGGTTGTGATAATTTATAGTTAATGATTGAAGTGCTGAGTGAAAAGTTGAAATATACGTGCAGGCATTATAGACTTTGAAGTAAAGATTATTTGCAGTTCTTCCGATCAATTTTCTACTGTCATCAGTTTCCGGAACATTTCCTTTACAAAACATGTTTATTGAGAAATTTATGATAACTACCTATGATTTTAACATCTTACCTCCTCCAGCTGACCAGTTCGAAACTGATCCACAGAGAATGGAAGGACTTCTGTAAACATATGTGGGATTTTTCATTCTCAAAATATCTTGGTTTCAAGAACAGAATGCATTTACTGAAGTTATTCTAAAGTATAATTGATTTTAACGATTCAAGTTAAATCAAATTTACCTGACACAGCACCACAACAAGCCACAGCTCCGTCTGTGGCCTTGCAGTAGTCATGGTCATCACTGCAGACTGTAAAACATTGTATAAACAATCTTTCAGTTTTCTATTACATGCAATCATGCATTTACCCCTACACATGTCCTACCTTCTTGCTTGATGTCACATCTCAACAAGGGCTTCAGTTGGGCAACATTTGTTTTGCGGGACAGAATAATGCCTGACTGGTCAGCAAGGGTTGCCAGACCTTTCTCAGTAATGTCTTTCACAATGAAAGGCCCGGACCAGCTGCTTTCCAAACATCCACCTTTGCGCCCCTTCCTTCTTTTATTGGCCTTTAGGACCTCCTGCCCTTCATGCATGTGAAATGCTTTGACTTTCTTTCTTTTGCGCGTTTCAAAGTCAGCCTTCTGTCCCTCCTTTGCTTTGTCTATGTTGTTCAGAACCTTAAGAAAACAAAGTACGGTTAGGTTTTAGAAATACCAATTTTCACTTTTGCATAATTTGTATTATTGGTTTATTTATTTAGGTTGGTACTGTGTCAACTAGCCATACAACATATATACAGTGCATTCATAGCGCTTCACTTTTTTTTATGCTACAGCCTTATTCCAAAATGTATTAAATTCATTTATTTCCTCAGAATTCTACACACAATCCCCCATAATGACAATGTGAAAAAAAGAGTTTTTGAAATTGTTGCAAATTTATTACAAATAAAAAACCTGACAAATCACATGTACATAAGTATTCACAGCCTTTGCCATGAAGCTCTAAATTGAGCTCAGGTACATTGTTTCCACTGATCATTCTTGAGATGTTTCAGCAGCTTAATTGGAGTTCACCTGTGGTAAATTCAGTTGATTGGGCATGATTTGAAAAGGCGTACACCTGTCTATATAAGGTCCCAGGGTTGACAGTGCATGTCAAAGCACAAACCAAGCATGAAGACAAAGGAATTGTCTGTAGACCTCAGAGACAGGATTGTCTCGAGGCACAAGGCTGGGGAAGGTTACAGAAAAATTTCTGCTGCTCCTAAAGTTCCAATGAGCACAGCGGCCTCCATCATCCGTAAGTGGAAGATGTTTGGAACCACCAGGACTTTTCCTAGAGCTGGCCGGTCATCTAAGCTGAGTGATCAGGGGAGAAGAGCCTTAGTCAGGGGGTGATCAATAACCCGATGATCACTCTGTCTGAGCTTCAGCATTCTTCTGTGGAGAAAGGAGAAGCTTACAGAAAGACAACCATCTGTGCAGCAATCCACCAATCGGGCCTGTATGGTAGAGTGGCCAGACGGAAGCCACTCCCCTCCTGGAATTTGTCAAAAGGCATCTGAAGGACTCTCAGACAAGAAAAAACAAAATTCTCTGGTCTGATGAGAATAAAATTGAACTCTTTGGAGTGAATGCCAGGCGTTACGTTTGGAGAAAACCAGGCACCGCTCATCACCAGGCTAATACCATCCATACAGTGAAGCATCGTGGTGGCAGTATTATGCTGTGGGGATGTTTTTCAGCAGCCAGAACTGGAAGACTAGTCAGGATAGAGGGAAAGATGAATGCAGCAATGTACAGAGACATCCTGAATGAAAAGCTGCTTCAGAGTGCAGAGTGCAAAAGCTGCTTCAGAGTTGGTTAACGCGGGACATTCGCGCCACGTTAACCAATCAGGAGCTTGCTCTTGTGGGGGCATGATTGTGACGTAGCACCTGTTGTTGGTGTCCGGGGGAAATCCTCCAGCCGACATCGACAACAGTTCATCAAACTGGGCTTGGCTCAGTCAGAAGCACCGCTGAAAGCCTCCGTCATCCAGGTTAAGTTTCTGGAGGAGTTTATGAGCTCACAGAGCTGGGTGCACCTCTGAAAGTATCTTGTGGACTCAGACACGGCTCCAAACGTATCGATGCTGTTTTACAGCCTTCATAAAGCACATAAACACAGTTATTTTATCAATAAAATCCATGTTAGCCATTTAGCAACAAAGCTACAGTCACCGGGCAGACAGAAGCCCGGCTCATGACGCGAATCTGCGTCTGTTCTGAAGTGAATTTGACGCGCGAATGAAGCGAGTAAACTCAAATGTTCACGCGTCTATTTACGTGCGAATAGCACGATTTAGTCGCGCGTTCCGCGTCTGGTGTGAACACAGCATAAGGCTGTAACATAAAAAATGTGGAAAAAGTGAAGCGCTATGAATACTTTTCTGATGCACTGTAAAGATTTTCATACACTGACTTCATCCACCTCCCACCATTTCGCTTGTAACCAGAGCACAGTGTCTGAAGATGGTGAAACAACAGAAGTGTGTAAACCTAAATTGTTAAATCAAAAAGATTTTCAAAGCTTTCCCTAAAGTAAGATGGCCTCGTATCAGCATCACATGGTAGGGACAAGATATTTTGTACTTATCTGAGCCACATACGATTGACTGTTCCTCAAGACACATGCCAACTTGTCTTAAAAGGACATCCAATGTAGCTCAACACATAAATAAAACGTACCTTTGCATGTAGTGCTGTTACTTCAGCAATCCGAGATTCAAGGTTGATCTCCGAATTGTCAAATACAAAGCAATCATCCTGTGACTCATGCTTTGTGTTAAGAAGCTCAGCTGTGCGTGGGTGTCGTTGAAACATCTGAAAATATGGTGTGTCCTTTGTAGTGGCCTAATCAAACAATAGCATTGAGTGAAATTTTTATAATGAATTGTATACAATTCATATTAATTAGTCACAGATACCTGCTTTGAGGTGTTGACAGCATACACCACACTGTGCAGATGTTTGTCCCAGTCGTTTTGGTTTTCATTGCAGTACTTTGACAATGTCCGCTTGATGATCCGGTTCGTCCTTTCATCCTGACTGTTTGACTGGGGGTGGTAGGCAGAGGTCACACACTGCCTCACACCCAAGATGTGGAACACATCCTCATTCAGCTGATGCCATTGAAAGGTTTGCATTGGTTTGCAAGTATTCATAGCATAACAGTTAAAAACAATAATAATTGTAATAATAACTGTGGATAAGAATAAAAAAAATTACCTGGTTCACAAACTTTCTCCCTTGTTCGGTAATTATTTTCTCCGGCACTCCAAAAAGAAACAGTTTGTCCAAAACCACAGCTGCCACTTCAGCTGCAGTTTTACTCTTCAGTGGCTCTGCACAAAACCACTTAGTGAAGAGATCAGTCATTGTGAGAACATAACGGTTTCCAACTGGAGTAACTGGAAACGGGCCCATCAAATCCATCCCTATGATGGACCAAGGTTCAGTGACCTTTATAGGGTGTAACACTGGGGCCACGGTTTTAATTGTGTCATTCATCTGACACTGTGGGCAGTGGTTAATCTAACATGAAATAAATAAAAAAATTACTATTTCTAGTTACATTTCATTTAAAGGAAACATAGCATTATTGACATAGCAGAGTACACAATAGCTGCGTTTCCACTGTCATGCCTGAAGCGAGCGAGCCAGGGCCAGTTGCATTTCCACGTGCCTGATCGGGCCCAAAACGGGGCTTCCTCAGGGCCAGCGACTGGCCTTTTTTGGCCCGCCAGATACCTTTGGCCAAAGCGAGCCAGCTGGGGCTTCAGGACGGAGTTTGCCCGAGTCTGGCAAAGATGGTGTGCCGCCATTACAGTAGTTTTTCAATCGTGTACAGGCAAGCTACGTGCACCAGAAAATAAATAAATAAGGGAAAGAAAAAACATAGCTACTGGTCAGTTTAAGACATTCCATAAAACACCTTGTAGTCAAGGGTCTTTTACCTAAGATCGCCCATTAATTTTCCCTATTAAATTTAAGGGTGTTTCGTAAAATAATAAAGTAGTTTTAATTTAATAAGTGATATTTCTATGCTGCGTCATCCATAATGCATAACAATCTTTACAATTATAACATAATACAACATAATAATCTTTACAAAGGCACAACAGCCAGTAACTTTCAGTTGTCGAGAGTTTTTGTTAAGTTTAAAAGGATTTGTTTGTGCATGGAACGTGTGCGTTTAGATGCATGTATACGTGTGTGAGAGACCTGGCTAAAGATCGCTCGATTCACAGCTAGGTTGACACCGTGAGCGCTGAGTTTCTTTCTTTCTTTTTTAATTTATTTTGGAGATAATACAAAATATGAATACAACAGAGACATAAACTTTACAAATTTTGTGTCCACTTTTGTAGGCTCAAAACAATATTGTCATAGATCTAGATAAAATAGCCTAAACTATGTTGAAATCATTTAAAGAATTACAAATATTGGATATAATAAAATCACATTAAATAAATAAACCAAAATAAAGCAAAGCTATAACAATTTAGGTATATACAGTATGATATAAATAAACCGTTTTAAGCCATTTTAAACTTTCATTCTACAAAGGCCTACGTGAAAAAAATGTGAAAGCCTATTTTAGATATTTTCTAAAAACAATAAACAACGGAGGAGTTTTGAAATATTATTTATAAAGTATTTGGATCCGATGATATTAATCAAATCGTGCATTGTTTTGGGTGAGCGAAACCATCAGAAACTTCTGTCATCCAGTGCTGCGCAGCACTGCTTTACAAATGAACTGGGAAAAACTGCACGTAAAAAAAGATGTTCTATGTCCTCAAACAAGTGTTTATGTGACGTGGTAAAATGTAAAAATGTAAAAAATGTAAAAATTTTAAATGCAGTAAATGTATATAATTTTAAATCGTAAGTACTTTGCTTTGAGGAGAATCAGTGGCGATATGTTGTTCTGAAATATTTAACACTACTTTTATTAAATGCATGTTGGGCTACATTTTTTTTCTTAAAACTGATGCAGATTTTGGAAAGCTGCTGTGACGCCAGCACAACGACATATAGACCTTTTTCTTGGCTGCTGCATGGAGGGCGCCAGAGCGACCAGCGTCTTCCGGTGAATGGTTAGAACTTCCGTTTACAGTGTTTACAACTGGTAATTTGCGCTCCGAAAATGGATTTCAATAGCATTTTGAGTGGATTACGGAGTATTTTTGTGACACACAACATTGAAAGGTGTGTGTTAAAGCCGTTATAAACTGTAAAGTGTGGTTCAAGCGCGAGAGAAAAACGTTCTCCTAGTTCACGTGTCTGCCGTCAGAAATAGTGTGTGTACACACACACACCACGCACGCAATACTTCACTGCATCATAGGGAAAACCAGATTACTGGCATAAAACTTAACAGGTGTGTAAATCATGCAATTTAAATGACCAATAAAAGTCTGTTACTGATACTCTGCTGGCTGATTTGCTGTTCATTCTAATCGCGAGCCGTTTGTGTTTCATTTAGTGTGTTGTTTACCAGGGTTTGTGTTCTTCTGTCATTTCAAAACAACACTTTATTTTCACTTTGTCACAGTTATTAAATCAGTGTGTTAGTAGGACTGTACAGTAGGCTACGTGTGTGTCAAACATTTTGGTGAACTATATTTGTTTGGATTGGTTATATATTTGAAAGAAAGAGAAACTGTTGACTTTAGCGATGACGAGGCTTCATTTAAACGGCAGAAGATGCCGTCTGACATCGAGGGTGAAATGCCTCACAGCGGCTGTTTTCCATCCTATTAGATCACATTTTTTAAATGATCAGTCCAGGAGGTGGCGCTGATCGACAACAGTATTAGTTCAAAGATGATAAAAGCAGGTAAAATAGATTAAAACTATCGTTTTAAAGCTGTCTAAATGCGACCGTTTACACGCAGCTGCTGCCGACCGGAAGTTCTTCGCATTCTCCTTGCGCATACACGCAAAGCATAATGGGTAATTTTGCGGTCCAAGAAAAAGGTCTATAGGCTAGCCTATATTTACTTAAGATAACCAAATAATATGCAACATCCTTAAATTATTCTCTTAAATAAAGGGGAATTACCTATTAAGTGTCATATCGCCTAGGGAAAAATGTATATGTTTTAGGTCTCCCGCAGCATTTAGGCTGAATGTTTGGCGGCGTCTACCTAAATGAGAATGTTATAAAATACATTTTATACAGAGTTATCACAAGAGAAATTCTGTAGTTTTATATTATGGATGGTGCGCTGGGTCATCGCTCCGTTTGTGGCGAGACCACTCGTTGTACAATGCCAACAGTTGGTCAGTGGGTAAACAAATGTAATGGATGAAAATACAAAGGCCTGTGCCTATAGACATATAATGTAATGCTGAACAGTAACGTGTTATTTACTTGTTTTGGTTGTCTCCATTTTAATCGTTTCGTGATGAGGATGATGTGGTTTATCTGCCTGATTTTGATTTGACTTTGTACTTCCCGCTGAATTGGGCGGGTTGTGTGACGTTTGATTCAGGGGGTGCTCTGTGTGCGGCCTATGCGTGCTGCACTGTGAGCTATTGGCCCGACAGTGGAAACACGACTTAATTTCAGCTTCACTGCTCAAGCTTCCGGGTTATTGGCCCAGCACGGCCCGATAAAAGCCCTCGCTTGCTCTGGCTCGACAGTGGAAATGCGGCTAATGTTCACTGATCTTACCCACTGCTTCACATCCTCTATGATGCCAAGCCAGTAGTATGACTGGACAACTTTGTCATATGTCCTTGATCGGCCTTGGTGTCCACCTGTCACTTGGTGGTCATGGCAGTCTCGAAGGACTCTTTCCTTCTGTTTCTCATCCATGACCACCAGCCGATTTGGCTTTGCTCCACCCAAGTACAGATGTCCATCTGGTTGAACAGAAAACATACATATGCAAACACATGTCTGGCCCCAAAACATTTTAGCAAGTAAACAGCCATTTGTGTTGTAATAGCAAATATTTGTTTAGTTTATAAACATGCTAATAAGTTGGTAACATGCTCAATCTATTAAGTTGTTTTGTGTTTTATGTTACATCTACAAATTTTCAAGTTGTATAGTGGTAGCCTAAAGTAACCTATCACCTGTACAGCAGCCTAAGTTTTTAAGGTGGATGAAACATATCAATGCCTTATTGAACTGTCCCTGCATATTTAAAGTAAATGCAGCATATTGCTTGTAGGTGTTCTGTGCTTACCCAGAACAACAAATTTTTTTGAAGAGCGTCTCACAACTCTCTTCCTTTGTGAGCCTGATCTCTTTGTGTCCTCATGGTATGATCCGAAGTCCAGGTAGTGTCGCACCTCAGCATACAAAGCATACTGCTCCATACCCTAGAACACATTTAAAGAGCCCCTATTATAGGTTTTTGAAAATGACCTTCCATGTAGTGTGTAACACAGCTCTAAGTGAAGTGAAATATCCAACTAAGGCTTAAATCTGACAGTAGACAGTGTTTAAAACTATTGATTCATCTATAAAAGAGTCAACTCATAGTGCTTCAAATGAATCATCTTGATAACGAGTCTTTAGCCGTTTTGGCGGGACGTTGATACGAAACTTAAGCCCCGTGCAAACCCGAGAAAATTGAAACCCACAAACATAGTAGCAAAGAAAAAGAGAAAGACAAACTCTGTAGCAGATTCCGGTTGAATCAAGTCATGTAGATTATTATTTATTTATTTATTGCCACATCAGCAACTTATGGCTATTTCATGGCAAGATTATTATACATGAATCAAGTGATGTAGACTCTGTGCTCAGCTAGATTGTAAGTGTGAGGGGAAAGTTAGGCCCAATCCTACCCCTTAGCCCTTCCCCTTCGTTTTGCGCGTTCCTATGAAAGGGTAGGGATTTCCCAATTCTCTTTAGCTTGAAGGCATAGGGCTAAAGGGAAGGTGTATATAGCCCTTCGAATAAAGATTTTTCAGGACCACACTCGAAACCAAGGGGTAAGAAAATTTCCCAGAATACACCAGCAGGATCGCTGCACCCGGAAGTAAGGAGATGCACAAATTAGTATTTTTGTCATTATTACGAATGGCTGTTTCCACTGTCAAAATGCGTATCGAACCGTACCACTTTTTCGGCACCCTTTCGAAAGGGTACCAAGCACCAGAAAGGGTACCAAAAGGTGGAGCTACACGCGCAGCTGAACACTGATTGGTTACAGAGATACGTCACGATCTCGTGGAGCTAGCCATAACTAAAACAAAGGAACCGCCTTGTTTTTTAAGCCGAGACATTACATGGAAATACTATATGCATATAATAACGAGCCATGGATGACCCGAGCATCAAACAAACCTTGTCGTTGTCTTGATGTACAGCCACAAAACCAAGAAGAACAAAATCTGCCGTGTCCTGTTGTTGCTTTACGAGGCCGTCTAAAAGTGCGAGCGGTTTTCGCTTTCTCCAGGGAGCTCGCGATTGCGTCTATATTTGATATAACAAACTTCTTGAGCTGATGATAATAACGTGTGTGTGATTATTGAAATGTCTTCGACATCTGATCCATTCAGAAAGAAAAAGACAACGCGAGAGTGAAGCAAAGGAGAAGCCCAACAAAACAGGAGCAAATTGTTTCAGCAACCTGAATCATGAGCAAACTGCCATGTTTATAATCGCCTTTAGGACTATTATGCACTCAGAATGATGGAATTACTCTCTAACATTGAGGTAAAGTTGGTTTTATATTCGCACATTCGTTCAGTGACAGCTCCATGCATTGTTTACCCTGGTACTTTGAATATTCGGACTGAAATCACATGTAAGTATGACTTCAAAACAACATTAGCACCATTTAATTGACTGTAAACAGTGTTGTACTTTGATGGTTGTTGGCTGCTAATATGATTTTACTATTTAGAATTTGCAATAATTACTTTTCTGAGATTATATTATTAATGAGAACGTCTGAATGTGTGAATATAAAACCAACTTTACCTCAATCTCTCTAACAGAGGTTACATGTGCTGGTGAAGATTACAGACACAGATGAGAGCCTTGCTCTGACCGGGCTATATTTCGTGTTGTTTTTTAACTCAAATAAGGACTAAATGTATATGCTGTATTTAGTTTTTCTGTAATTGGTAACATACTGAGGACTGTAAGGGTCTGTATGTGTTCATAAATGTTCATTTATTTATTTTATATAATCGCAGACGTTACAGTCATTGATCTGCAGTTATAATCAAATCGTGTTCATAGAAAAGTTTGTAATAACATTTTCAAACAAGTATTTATATGTTTAAAGCTTCTGTTTTGTAAGAAGTGCTTCTCATATGATGTGAACGACCTGTACAGCTTTACATTTCCTCGAGCGAAAACTTTCTGTCGTACACCACGCCCACCAAAAGGGTACCCTTGTAGTGGAAACGCAAGCCTGATAAAGGTGAACCTATGAGGTGAACCCGTACTGTACTGTACCACTCAGTGGAAACGAGCCACAACACTATCTAATTGACTGTGAACAGTGTTTTACTTTGATAGTCATTGGCTGCTTATATGATTTCCCTATTTAGAATTTGCAAATAATACATTTCTGAAATTATATTATTAAGGAGAATTTCTAAATATCCGAATAAAAAACCAACTTTACCTCTATGTTTGCTACGTTACTACACCCGTAAGCAGCGCAAAAGCACCATCGCAGCATCTTCAGATTGGCACACTTTCTTGACTAGTGCGGTTGAATGACATTTGTCCTGGGAGCACTGTACAAATGTGGTGGCGATATTGACGCATGCTTAGGGTACGTATGTGATATCTACAGTAGTTTATATATCTATGCAAACTTAGCGCACACACCTAAATGCATACCGTTACCAGTGTTGCCAACTTAGCGACTTTGTCGCTAGATTTAGCGACTTTTCAGACCCCCCTAGCGACAAATTTTCAAAAAAGCGACTAGCGACAAATCTAGCGACTTTTTTGTTTGTTACTGGAGATGTTTATAGACTGTTATTTGTCCATTACTGTACCGTCCCTACTCTTCTCAACGAGCTGCGGGTGATGCCCCTCCCCTGCCTCAGAGCACTGACAGGCGGCCCAGTTCTCGTAAAGCAGCCTCTCCCACCTGCAGCCTGACAGCAGATCACTCTTCTGTGTACTGACGCCAAATGAATTAGCACCGGCAGTGTGAAGGTATTTCCCTTGTACAGTCAAACCGATCTGCTTCTCCTTTATTTTAACAATTTAATTTGACCGTTTATTCTTTTCTTGTTCACAATCACAGATATTTTAAGTGAGTTTCAGAACTTGTCTGAGTATATTACGTCTGAGAGATTACTGCAAATTCTCTACACATCTATAATGATATACTGTATTCAAACAGCAATAAATTTAATTTAATTTAGTTAAATTGACATGCATAACGTTACATAAAGCGTAGTCTAAATATAAATACCCCATTTATTTACCATAGGCTGTTAAATAAACAGAAACGGTAGAACGTGATGACGTCAGTAATATGCAAATTAGCGTATGACGTAATCTAGCGACTTTTAGCGACTTTTCGGGCAGAGCTTAGCGCCTTTTCGTTGAAAATAGTTGGCAACAGTGACCGTTACGTCAGCCGTTCACAGGGTGCACACTGGAGTCGCGCTGCTAGCGGAGCTCATACACTCACATATACACGCACGCATTTCGCCTCAATAACAATACATTTCACACAACATGCATAACTTCGAAGCATTCATTTACTTACCTGTACGTCAATTTGTGTTTGTGTTTGTTTGTTTCGTCTGTCTTCCGGGTTGCGCCATGCCGGCTACGGGAGGTAAAAGGGGCCAAAAAGATGATGTGCCAGCCGGGGAGAACTTTTATGTGAGGGGGCGAAGAGACTATGGAAAAAAAGGTTTGAAAGACCTGTGATAATGCAAATGAATTATTTGTGTATTTGAAGTTTCATTTGTGATAGTGTATAGCTCGACAAGTATTTGAAATTTTACAAAGTTTATTCAGAATTATAGATAGTTTCATTTCTCTTGTGCCGGCACATGTGGGTGTAGATGGGAATGAGAAATTGAGGTAAAGTTGGTTTTATATTCGCACATTCAGACTTTCTCTTTAATAATATAATCTCAGAAAAGTAATAATTGGAAATTCTAAATAGTAAAATCATATTAGCAGCCAACAACCATCAAAGTACAGCACTGTTTACAGTCAATTAAACAGTGCTAATGTTGTTTTGAAGTCATACTTACATGAGATTTCAGTCCGAATATTCAAAGTACCATGGTAAACAATGTATGGAGCTGTCACTGAACAAATGTGCGAATATAAAACCAACTTTACCTCAATGAATGAGAAAGCTGATTTGCTAGCTAAAAAAGCTTTAAATCATTTGCAAATAGAAATTAAATTAGCTTTAAGTAAAACTGAATTTAAAAGAATGGTTGCAGTTGAGATGTGTAAGAAGTGGCAACAGGTGTGAAGTTATTAAACTAAAGGAAGACATCTATACCAGATTCAGGAACATGTTGGAAACGAGAGGAAAAGATTAAGGAAAGTTTTGTAAGGAAATGGGCTTAGACAATCAAGAATTCAGGAAATGTTAATGCAATATTTGGAAAACATAGGAATAATGGATAGAATTTAGTAATTTATTTATTTTTAATCTTGAGTGTTTTCTTTCTTCCTAAAATATGCACAAGCCACACTCCAGATCCGTATGTGGCAGTAATGCACCTATTCGTTGGTTTGCCAAACCGCCATAAAACACCAGAAAGAAGAAGACTTCATGGGCTGCGTCCGAAACCGCCTACTATTCAGTAGGTACTGCATTTGAATTTAAACGTACTACTCGGCCGTTGGAAAAGTACGTTCTATGCAGTATGAATGTGAGCAGTATGAATGGAACTCGGACGTACTACATCCGCCATTTTGTCATGGTCACGTGACCTACCTGCGTCAGTTGCGTCGCTTCACGTCCATTCATAAATTCTCTCGCGGGGCATCATGGGATAGCGCAGCGTCCATGGGATGCGCACTTCAGAATCTCGCCGGAAGTAGTAAGTCATCCGGGTACTTCTCGCATACTGATTTTCGAATTCTAAGAATTCGGACATACTACTCGGCTCGCATACTGATTTAAGCGTACTGTATAGTATGGAAGTATGCGGTTTCGGACGCAGCCATGCAGTGTGTCTGGAGTTACGTTCACACGGGAAAGTAATGATGGCAAACGCAGCAAAATCAATAATGACAAAATATATGCATTATCATCTTTTGCTAAATAATTAGTTTATAAAGGCTAGATTGTTTGCATAGGTTTATTTTCGACCTTTTTTATACAGACTATTTACTGCATTCAGCTCCATGAACAATTTAAATGATATATTTTACTGAATAACCTAAATATTACACCAAATAAGCCTTACAGACCCTGCCACCCTAAAGGTTTCTCAACAAATTAAGTCAAATAACAATTTTATTAAATAATTATAAAACTATTTATATAATTATAAAATATTTTATTTCCTGTCAAGCCGTTTAAGCACAATTTTTAAAAGTGACACTGATGTACCTGCTCTTTCTGGGAAATTTCTACTTAAAGTGTAGCTCACTTATTTTAGGAATGTCCTTTTGTTCAATCTTTTTGGATTAAAGTGCTTTTTTTTGAAAATGCTTTCATTTTCATCTTTTTATTTTCATCCAAAATAATCTTAATCATTGTTTAAGACTTAATCAAAACAGCTTGTTTTGGGTTTTACACTAATATATATTGCAAAGTTTTATATCTATAAATGTAAACTCCTTTTTAGCATATTAAAACAAGAAGCATTAGCCTAAAGAGTGATGTTTAAACTCCTAGAATTTGTGCTTATTGCTTTGTATTAAATAGACCTATTCGTTTTTATGTTTTTATTACCGTCTCGTTTGCCCTTATTTTTCTCATGAGTTTCTTACTTTAATTTATTTCATAATTCCGTTGTTTAAAAATTAACTAGTTTGTAGAGACTGTATTGTTTTATTTGTACTGTAAATCTTTTGTTGCTATAAATAAAAAAATTATTAAATAAATGATGATGACGCCATGTGATTGGTCATCATGACTGACACAACTTTGAGCTCCGAAGTGTTCGGGCTTGACGGCTCCGTTTTCAACTCTGTCCCCGACTGCGCTCGGCTAATCTCATTGATCACCCGCTGCAGTCATCGTTCAAGTCAAACGCAGCTAATAGCTTGTGCTCAGTTCTGGGTGGAGTTCCTGGAATGTGTGGCCCCTGGCGGTTGAGCAACAGCTGAATTGAGAGTGGAGTGCGCATGGTAGGAAGTTCTGAGGGATCCGGAAGTAATATGGAAATGGAAGAGGACGAAATGTTTGGGAATGATGAGGACTGAGGAAATGAATGGGAAAAAGTAGAAAATAAGCAAAGACAGAATTGGGCTCAGGTATCTGATTCGGAAAGCAAGCGAGGTGGACAACTAATAAGAAGAATACAAGGTAATGATGACATTTTCAAATGGGGCAACATTTACAGTAAACCCACTAAAATTAACAAAAGCAATTAATGACAAGATAGGACAAATTAAAAATGCAAAAACGCTGAGAGATGGAAAAGTGTTAATGTTCTGTAAGGATAGCAGACAACAAAAAAGGCAGCAAGAACTAAAGATGATTCTAGGAAAAACAGTTAACTGTACAATTCCAGAAGGGAATAGAAGGGTATGGGAGTGATAACGGGGATTCCGACAGACGTGTCAACGGATAGCATTAAAAAGAACATCTCAGGAGCAAAAGTAAGGGGGGTAAGAAGACTCCAATACACTAAAGACAAAAAAAGAAGGGACAGCTTATCTGAGAGGATTCTATTCGACGAAGGGAAAATACCAGAGAGGATATGTTTGGGATATATAAGCTACACAGTCCCACCCCCATTAAACTGCTACAAGTGTCAGAGAGAAACGAGCATGTTGCGGTGATATGTAGAGGAAAGATGAGATGTGCGAAATGTGATGGGGAGCACGAATATGGGAAATGTGATCATGAAGGAAAACCAAAATGCTGTAATTGCGGAGGAGAGCATAGTGCAGGGTACGGAGGATGCCCATTAAGAAAATAAAATGGTAAAAAGAAGGGGTATCATATGCATATGAAAATACAGACGATAATGGAAAGATAGTAGAAGAACTATTAAGAGTTAAAAGAATTAGTATGTATAAAATGGGAGAGGGACAAGAATAGATAAATGTACAGGAAAAATGTCAGCCCTTGATTTAACATTAGTTTCAAATAGTTTACAGAACAAACCATCGTTACACAATGACTTGCTTTAAATGTTTAAATTAAGCTGAATACTAGTATCTTGAAAAAATCTAGTAAAAATATTATGTACTGTCATCATAGCAAAGATTAAAATTATTATTATGTTTATTATTTTTATGAGATTAGAAATTATTTATTGAAACTATTTTGTTTAGAAATGTGTTTTAAAAATGTTCTTTCCGTTAAACAGAAACTGAAAAAAAATAAACGGGGGCTAATAATTCAGAAGGGCTAATAATTCTGACTTTAACTGTATATATTCAAAAGGCAATGTCTAAAGAATATGCACATGACAATACATAAAAATACCCAACCTGTGGTACATGTAGTGAGTAACTACTTGCTGATAAATCACTGGAAAATCAGCAAGTGACGCGGAATACATATATATATTAGGGATGCCACATTCAGCAATCCAGTCCCCCTGGTCCCTTTTAAGTTCGAAGAGTTCTGCTGTGGTATTGCACTGTAAAATCTAATTTTGTAAAAATAGATAAACACATTTAATGAGGAAACCCAGTTATAAAGACATAACAAAATGTTCTACACAGTATGTAATTACTCCAACCCAGGCTCATTCTGAAAACGTACCTCTGTTTACATTTCTGGAGACCGCAAAATACGTCCCAGGAGCTACGTTTTTTTTGTAGTTTTTGTTTTCACGAATCCACGAGAGGCTGTTGTGTATGCTTTTTGAGATCTTAAATTTCTCTCGCGAGTGCCATTCGCGACTGCTGTTCTAGCATAAATCCACCAGAGGCCGCTGTTGACTGACTGTTTGACTGACTGGCTGATCGAATTACCCACCCTCCTCCTTCCCTAAACCCAACCATCTTTATCGATTGGCCCGCCCACCCACTTCCCAAAACCCAACCAACAACTTTCAAAAGCAATCCAGAAAAAGAAAAGCCCTTGTCTGATTTTTACCACATTTTCAGATTTTACCACATTCTCATCATTGATATAACTTTTTTGGATTCTGTTTTTGTCATACCAGCTTTCTGGAACTGTTGTTCACCGGACTCGAACACCGTCATCGGGGTCAACTCCTCTCTGCGTCTCAAGTCCACCTACGTACATGGAAAGCTAACGGGAACTAAACTGGTTACAGCGGGAAAGCTGTCCATACCGAGATAAGCGGTCAGCTGGTAAGCATGAAAAGGAATGGCGTCATACCGCCCTGTAGCGTTCGTTTTAAAAATAAAATGCAGCCATATGTACCTCTGACTACATAATTCGTGGTCTCCAGAAACATATATAGGGTTACGTCAGATCTATGGCCTGACCACACATCTTTTGGAAAAGATGCTGGTTAAGACATTTAAGCTCAGGCCCATTGTGCAGAATGGACCATGTGGTCAGCTTTCCAGCAGTGTAATACTTGTTTTGCTGCAGCGCATCCTGATTATACGCAAAAAGCTAATTTCCAGGGTTGCCTTCAAATATCTCAAGGAATGTCTGAACTTCGTTCATGAGCATTCTTTAAAAAAAATACTAATAATAAATAAAAATGTATAAATAAAAGACACAATACCGCCGCTCCCTATACTCAGAGTACGCAGGCTGCGTAGGGCCTCAACTCCGGAGGGGGACACCATCTCGGTTTCTTGCTTTGTTGCTTTGCATTGTGCTTAAACTATGACAGGGTATGTTCTATGACAGAAATTCAATTATTATTATTAACTTGTGCAATACTTTACAATTCTGTTTGCACACCAGCTACATACACATGCACTGCACAATTATTTCACTGTATGTATTATTTATTATTATATAGTTTTTATATTATATAATTCTTTTTTATTGTTTTGTCTATTTCTATACATTTCCTATTGCTGCTGTTGTTATTGCTTGTATCACTGCAATGACAATAAAGTCTCTTTAGTCTTTACATCGGTGGATTGGTGTGTTTTAGGCCGGTTTTTCATTTTTGTACATTACAATATGAAATAACAAAACTGACTCACTCTTTGATTTCTGAAAGATCAATAATATAAAATGAGTCAAATTACTGTAAGCCACAGGCCATAAACCATTTTATTGCATTCATTAATGATTATTTTTTCTGAATGTTAAAGTATTTGTTTAAAAATACACTCATTTTAATTCTTAAAAACCTCAAGGCCCAGTTTCACAAACAGGGCGTAGCTTAAGCCAGGACTAGACCTTAGTTAAATTAGGATATTTAAGCCACATTTTTTAAAACAGCCTTAAAAAAATACATTACTAGTGTGCACCTGTAGACAAAAAAATGACACTGACATATTTTAAGACATCTTACTGCAAGTTATTTTCAGTTGAAACAGCTCAAACATGCAATTTAATCCATGACTAGCTTTAAACCTTTGTTTGTCTTTGATTTATACAGACAGCAAGGGTCAATGTTTGTCACCATAGATTATAATGCAAGTTAAATCCACATTTTGGTTGTAGTTTAGACACATTATGAAGAGTGCTTGATTTGCCCATTGTTTTAATGGCATGTCATGAGTTTTTTTCCTTTAAATAACTAATTTCTTCTGTATTGTATTTGGAGGTTCAATGCTGAAATTTGTCACAAAAGAAGATGAGGTGGCCTGACCAGCACTGCTCCAGAGGCACCAGCAGCTGCACAGGTACAGTATTATTATATAATACCTGTAATATATATATATATATATATATATATATATATATATATATATATATATATATATATATATATATATATATATATATATATATAAAATAGTTTAATAATAGTATTATAATTGTAATAATAGTAGTATTATTATTTTATAATGTAAATATCTGAATGTTTAAGTATAATTTTGAGTGTTTATATGCATATTTATATATATAAATAAATACACGTTTAAATACATATGTTTGTGTGTTTTTCTTCCTCTGTAGGGGCACCACAGTAAAATTTCGCATACGGCCCCCTTTTGGCCAGCAGCGGCCCTGAAAATATATACGGCCCTAAATTATGAAAGTATTATTACTTTTTTGTGTTTAAAAATGTAACATCTGTAGTCACCTGAAAAGCGTTCTACGTGGTCCTCCATGGTCTTCTGCCATCTCACCTTCAATGTTTAGCAATTTATGCCATTCGAAGTACGATTTCGGGAGAGCAACACATGCACTGTGTAATACTCTTCTTCGGCGGGCCACAACAGTGACAAGGGTAGTCAGGTCTAAGTTGTTCCTCCTTAATTCTTCTAAAATGTCCACAATGTCTTTTTGCAACTGTTAAAACAGAAAGAAAAAGGGTTGCTTTATATGCATTTTTTAAAACATTCTTCAAGGTATGAGTTTAGGTATGGGCAAACTCGGTCCTGGAGGGCCGGTGTCCTGCACAGTTTAGCTTAAACTTTGATCAAACACACCTGCTTATAGATAATTAGTGATCATGGAGACACTGATTAGCATGTTCTGGTGTGTTTGATTAGAGTTAGAGCTAAACTTTGCAGGACACCGGCCCTCCAGGACCGAGTTTGCCCATCAGGACTGTAGAGTCTGGAAGTAGAAGCCAGCATGTCATTTTCTTAACCTCAGAATCTCTACCAGTCTCCCTGTAATACATTCACAGAATATCAGTGTAACATTAACATGATGTCCATAAATGGGTCAGACCCAAAGGTGTTGAAATTTAATTAAAAAATTAAATGAAGTCATTGACCTACCTTGACTCCTCAAAAAACTGTCATGTGTTTGTTGATAATGCTTCAAAAGCAAGATATTTGTTATTTCCGATCTAACAGATAATTTGATAAAATCAAAATCTTATATTTTACACTAACATCAACTTCAGAAAGCTTTGAGCTGGTGAGGACACGTTTTGTGCTGTTGTGTGAGCTGAGGGGCTTGATGCAGATGTGTGGTTGTGCCCAGTGGATGTAGCTGGGTTTGACGAAAGAGGTGGAGATGATTCGCTAGGGGCATCAGAAGTTGTTTGGGCTGATATGTCCTAACAACCACAAAACATATTTTCAGCACTGATATGAACATGAAAATGTACAAATCTGATTTCAAAATAGGTGTTAAAATGTTGCCTACCAGTGGCCTAATGTACAGAGCTGACCACCCAAGCACATTACTTGCTTTTATTTCAGCTGGCCACAACACTGAAAGCTGAAGTGGTATGACCTTTTGGTAACCAGCAACTTTGCAAAATGTAGTTTTCCGGAAGGTCATGGATATGTTCCCTCAACACCTCTCTAAATTCAGTTTCATTTAAATTTAGTGGAACTATTATTTTGCTTTGTGGTCTTCCGTCTGGAGGAGAATAAAAACATGAATTTTGCTTTAAAATATAGACACTGTTCATCTGGAAAAGTGATTTAAAAAATAGTAAACTGTATTTACCAGAATGTGACGTATAGCGATCCATGTGTTTATTCAAAAGAATCTTTATGAAAGTCACATTCACAACATTTGGAATCTACAGAAAATAAGAAATGTTATGTTATAATACTATTATAGCAACATTGTGCTTGTATGTAGGTGTGAAATAATCTTAACATAATGACTAATATAATTTGCGTTTCATCATTATGTACTGTATATCTGTGTGTATGTACCAATTTGATTTGTTAGATTATGCTAAACTAAACACCTAGAGCATGTGTCCAAACTCGGTCCTGGAGGGCCGGTGTCCTGCATAGTTTAGCTCCAACTTCCTTCAACACACCTCCCTGGAAGTTTCTAGTATACTAATACATAGTATTCTATGTTTAATTGAGGTTAGAACTAAAATATGCTGCACAATAGGGGTGGGCGGATTGATCCTAATATCGATAGTATCGATACCAATGTTGGTATTGATATCGGATCGATAATAGCCTTCCGAGATCGATACTTTTATTTAAATTGAATAAAATTTAAGCTAAAGTACATTACTCCTGTTTCATAAAATGTCTCTAAATGCCTCGCTTCTTTTACATCTCATATGCACCGTTGCTCCTTCTTGCTCTGCTGTTATTAGTTGTTTTTTCATCACGTGACTCAGCAGCGCCGAAGCGCAAGCACTTTTAGCTGTTCTGAGATAACGGAAAGAAAGGAGCGCTGTTTGAAGATATTTTACTGCAAACGTATCAACGCTGTTTTTCAGCCTTCTTAAAAGCACATAAACACAGTTATTTTATCAATAAAATCCATGTTAGCCATTTAGCAATGAAGCTAAAGTCACCGGGCAGACAGAAGCCCTGCCCATCATGCGAATCCGCATCTGTTTTGAAGTGAATTTGACGCACGAATGAAGCGAGTAAACTCAAATGTTTACGCGTCTATTTACGCATGAATAGCGCGATTTATCCGCGCGTTCCGCGTCTGGTGTGAACACAGCATAAGAAAACTCATTAACCGTGCGTTTACATGAAACAGCTTTAAAGCATGTAGTGTTGGGTAAGTTACTTTAAAAAGTAATCAATTACAAATTACTGATTACTACTCGAAAATTGTAATCTGATTACATTACTAATTTATGTAAAAGTAATCAGATTACTAATTACTTTACTTTGAAGTTACTTTTAAAACATACAAAATATACCTATAAAAATACAAAATAAACTGCAGCTCTTTCTGTAATTTAATATTCACTGAAAACCACTACAATGGCTTGATCACAGCAGCTTGACATAATATATTCAAAAGAGATAGTTCACCCAAAACTTAATATTCACTTGTCCCAAGCCTGTTTGTCTTTTGTTTGTTTTTAACGCAAAAGAGGAACATGAAGAAAACGGGATACCTGTAACCACTGACAATAGTAAAAAAGCACTTCTCTTCACATTCAGAAAATACCTTCACTCCGAATCCTGCACAAAAATCCAATTTCCCTGCTGAAAAATCCAGCTTAAACCAGCCTAAGCTGGTTGGCTGGTTTTAGCTGGTCGACCAGCCTGGTTTTAGAGGGGTTTTGGCCATTTCCAGGCTGGTTTCCAGCCATTTCCAGCCTGGTCTTAGCTGGTCAGGCTGGGAGTTGACCAGCCAAAACCAGCTTGACCAGCCAAAACCAGCTATGTCCAGCTTAAACCAGGCTGGTCAAGCTGGTTTTAGCTGGTTTAAGCTGGTCATTTTAACTTTATTGCTTACCTGTGATCTGTGCGGTCACCTCGCTGTTGAATCCAGCTCTTCACCTGCGCTCGCCAGCTCCAGCACCCGCTCCGCTGCAGGGGCTTTCTCCTCGCCCTGCTCCTTCATCCACTCTCCGCACAGAGGGAGCCGAGGGCGGAATTTCTGTTGCCTTCATCCAGTCTGCGTTCCCACTCGGGTGGTCGGCGAATGGCAGCTGCCTTTGTTCTTCTTGAATTTGAATAAAAGGCTCATTTGAACGTTATTTACTCTGTTTTCTGTCCGAGCTTTGACAGAAAATTTCTTTAGGCATTGACATGTGGACAAAAAAAGACTGTCAGCTTCATTATTGCTATAAGTTCATGCTACTTTTGTGTTGGAAAAAAATAGACCTGAACATATATTGTTAGACCTTGAAGAAGTAGACCACCCACACACTGCACAGTCAATCAAGGCATCTGTGAACAAATGTTTGCATAAGTGGAAAATGCCAAATGAAAAGATCCTTCCAGTCATAACTGACAATGGAAGTAATATGGTTGGCTGCATTTAAACCAATCACAGGTGAAGAACCCAACTCCGACTCTTAAGACTCCCCCATGGTGGAAAATGACTCTGATTCAGAAACAGAGGATGACCTGTGGTCAGTGTTTTATTTGTTATTCTTTTACATGTCATAATAGTCAATGAACACTGTAAGATAATGAAATATTTATACTCTTTGCTCTAGTGGTGTAACTTTTTTTTTAATAATGTATTTGTCATATACATTTTAAAAAGAAACTTATACTGTGGTTTATGCTTATTTGGTTGTATTTCTTTTGTTACTGTAGGTATCATCGTGTTAACTTGGACAGAACACATGTTGTGCATACCCTGCAACTGGTGGTAAACATGGTGCAGAAGGAGGCAAGTGTCAAAAGAATTCTTGATAAAGCAAGGCCAGGGGTAAAGCTGTTTCGTAAATCATCCATTGCAACACAGAGGATGTTGGGAATGTGTGTCTTGTTGTAAATGACTGCCCCATGTGCTGGTCAAGCACATTCAACATGGTTGCACGACTTCTCAAAGTAAAAGACTCAGTTTCCCAAACTGCAAACAGCACAAGATGGGACAGCTTGCTTCCAAGTGAGCGGCAAAAGCTTACAGCTTTGTGTGAGCTACTGCTGCCTTTTGCAGAACATCCAAAATCCCTCCAGTGTGACACAATGTCCATGTCCCTGGCGGTCCCAGCCCTCTGTAATCTACTTAACCACTCATATTGAGGAACTTCTTAAACATGTAGAGGTGTATGTGACCAAAAATAAATATATACACACAAGATGAAGATCAGTCTGAAGATGATGCAGAAAAGGAAAATCCTGAAAAAACAGAAGATGCACATTCCTCATCAAAATTTTCAGTTTCTTTCAAAATGCCCCAGAAGGTCTAGACAGAGAACCTCAACGACAAGAAATCAATAAGCATCTAATTGTTGGGTTCTTCAACTCCCAATGGCTCAGTAGTAACGTGACCAGACTCACACGCCAGAGACCTGGGTTTCATCCCTGAGCCTGAAAGAATAACAGAGCCAAACATGAACCCAGAGACCCCAGCACCTCGGTAGCTTTTAGCCATTGGGGCTCAGCATGAATCCACGAATTAACGCCACGAGAACACCTTTGTCCAGCAAGAAACTTTAATGATTTAACACTCTCAGTTACTCTCAGATCTCATGACTTCTGCAGGTTGATTCAACTCCAGCTCCAACTGCTGCTTCGATACCCCTGCCAGAGTCCTGAGTACAACGTTTCTCAGGTGATCCCATTACTTTTGATGGCTTTCTAACACAATGTTTTCTAACCTTTGAACTGCAGCTCTCATCTTTTCCCTCAGACCGTGCACGAATTGCACGGTAAGGCTCTCTCCTGGGCCACTGCAGTCTGGAAGGCGAAAGCGCCCTTCTGTTCAAGTTATGCGGCTTTTGAACAAAAATTCAAGCAGGTGTTTGACCACTCCATCAGTGGTCAGCAAGCCTCAAAAAAGACTACTAACCCAATGACAAGATACTGGCAGTGTGGCGGAATATGCCATAAAATTTTTAACAATGACAGCGGGAAGTGGTTGGAACAATCTCTGATGCAGATACTGAAGTGCATTCCAGTTCTCTCAATGATGACTTGACAATTTAGGCAACAGAAAACAAAATACCAAATGTGGCACTAAATTCATTACTCCGTATCCTTCGCAATCACAATCTGAGTCCAAAAGATGCAAGGACACGATAAGGTACAGTCCGTTCAAACAGAACACAAATGCAAAATAAGGCTGGTGGCCAGTACTACCATTTTGGTTTACTGGAATCCATTTCAGGAGTCCTCTATGAAAACAAGACATTTTGAGGAAAACAACAGACTTGAAGCTCCAGGTGAACATTGATGGTCTTCCTATTTACAACAGTTCATCCACTCAATTCTAGACTGTTCTTGGAAGAGTACACAACTTGGTGCAGGAGGAGCCTGTAACATAAGGGTTTCCTCCAGAGGTGAGGTGCCATAGTGGTGGTCTATATCAGTCTTATTTCTAAAGCTTTCATAATTTCTCAGAGGCATGTCCTTTCTGGAAAATGTCATCCTGTTCTCCAGGTGCACACCATCCTTCAGTCCTTCAAATTCAAAGCCATTATTTAATTCTTTGATTTCAGAGATGAAGCCTAGAGGTATTCATCCAGGGAGCTAGGTTTGCTGTCACTGCAAAATAATCTTCCTGGACATGGATTCTGGATTCCCTCTTGACTACATTCACCTTGTGTGCCTTGGTGTCATGAGGCGGCTTCTACACCTGTGGCTTCGACTGGGCCCTCTAACTTGCAGGCTGTCAGGATTTCAAGCATCCGTGCTGTCAGAATAGTTGGTCGGTGCCCAAAAGAATGTGCCTGTGGAATTTTCACGCAAGCCAAGAGCAGTGAGGAAAACAGATCGATGGAAAGCAACCGGGTTTAGACAATTCTTACTGTACACCAGGCCCTGTTATGCTAAAGACCTGCTCACCACCGAGACATAGAAAAAAAACTTTCTGCAGCTTTTTTTGGGAATCTTATTCCTTTGTAATGACAGCCTAATTGGTGATCATGTTGACTATGCCAGATATTCTGCGATTTAATTTTTAAAATTTATTTATTTTTGTCACACACTTTGGACAGCTATATGGTCTCAAATTCCTATCCAATAACATCCACTGTCTCGTGCATCTCGCAGAAGATGCAAAACACCATGGTGTCCTTGACAACTTCAGTGCATTCATATATGAGGACCACCTTAAGCTAAAGAGACTTCTACGGAAACCTTCATGTCCGCTAAGCCAAGTCGTGAGAAGGTTCTCAGAAGTGCAAAGCTGCAACAAAAAAGAGATTAAAACAACTCATCGGTGCTCAGTAAAGCACATGCTGCTGGCCCTCTACCCGAGTCATTTGTTGGAGTTTCACAGTTCAAAGAACTACAAACATTCATACACTCTGAAACTGGCCCAGGCAAACCGTTTTGTCTACATTGATGAAAAGTTTGCAAAGCTACAAAACATATTTTTCAGGAAAGGATGACATTTACGTGGCCTACTGTACACTACTTGCAGTCTTCCGCACTTGGTATCTACCTAGTTGATGTCATCTCAGGACCAATCCAGCTTTGCGAAGATTGAGAACGTAGAGGTAAAAGCTTTCTTAGTCCCTTGCAGCAGTTATTCAGTTCCACTTTAACACACACAATAATTCCCTATTCCAATTTTTTGGAATTTTATTTTTTATCACTGGCATTTAATAATTTAACTTTTCAGTTCAAATGACATTTATGGCTCATTTTACCTGTAAAACACACCTGAATTTAAAGCGTTTTTCACTTCCAGGCTTGACAGACATTTATATAACAATTATGAATGATACAAATACAAAAATAGTAATGGTTATTAAGATTGATTTTGTTTTGAATTTGTAAAATGTGCTTAAAAAATATGATCTGAATATCAACTTGCACAATAATTTTGCACACAATGTAGTTTGTGTATTTGCACATAAACAGCTGAAATTTAATACATGTCATTCAACATTATGGGGCTCTAGGTTCTTGCAGTTTAAAAAAACAAATGTACCCTCATAGTGGAGTTCATTCACAAAGGGAGTACTGGACCTGTAGCAAAGTCTTGGTACTCAGAGCGTCACTCATGGTGGCCTCCATACAAAGAGATGGACAGGCTATTGAAGAGTGTCCGGTTGATGGAGGCACCAAAACCAGATAAAGGTTGGACCAAGCATCAGGCCAGAATTCTACACGAGTCAGGTAAGCAGGATGAAGTACATTGTAAATAAACATTAAACAAAGGATAAAATCAATAATATATGACGTTTCATAGACTTAATGATTTCGTGAATTTAGTTACATACTTTGTTTCTTTTGACAAGATTTCCCAAAAATGGAAATGGGTTTGCTACACTTCCGACATCTCTGAATCGGAAATGTCTGCAAAAAGAATTCCCAAGTAAGTTGTCAAAATACACATTTTACTGTGAAAATAGATGAATTGAAAAGCTAAAAAAAAAAAAAATATTTAGTATTTTTAAGTAACAAAGATAAATATATTTAATTTTAATCTTGGATTCAGCCTTAGTTTTCACACCACAATCACACTTAGATATCAGGTATGTTTAGTTTAAAATGAAAAAATTGATTAAAACAGAGCCATATTATCACCAAAGCCCCCTGAGGTGAAGAAGGCGATGAAGCAGTTTTTATATTTATGTAAAGAATAATAATTTTTGCCATTTTATTCCTTTATTTTTTCATATTTTAACATTTGTGGGCAAACGAAACTATATGCTATTTTTCTCCCAAAATTATTATGTTAATTATTTAGCTAAACTAATTTAGAAACAATTATAGTATTTTTTATTATTAATTATTATGATTATTTTTATGCAATCAAATGCAATAATTGACATGGTGTGTAATAATTTTAATCGGATAGAAATAAGAGGCTCACAATAAAATAAAACACAACCTCAGCCTCCCTATAACCACCTTATTTTTTGTTCTATTTTTAAAAGGTGCAGCTTTGAGGAACCGCGTGCTTCCATCTCCAACAGAGGCAGAAGCAGAAAAAACATTTAAAAGACTATCTCTGCTTGGCCCCTGGAAGAATGGCCTCTTAAGTGACTTGCTCTTACTTTTTAAATTGGTTTTGTTTGCTTCTGAAAAATATAAACTATAATAAATTATATTTTAATATAATACAATTCTACAAATGATTCTTCAGCAGTTGTGTTATTTCATGTTGAGTGAAAAATACTTGAGTTTAGTTATCATATATGTGTAGACAGATGTATAATCAGTGTAACTAACTTATTTACAGCAGTATGGATGAGGGAATGTCTAAATAAAAAATAATAAAGGTCTCACAGACCTAATGTTCTAATAATGAACATCTGCGATGCATCGCATAGATGTTGTTTGAATGTCTGATGATGCGTTCACATCAGACGCGAGTGATATACATGTTAAGTCACAGTCAATGCAAAGATATAAATCGACATCCTGCAGCGAGCGATGCGAATTGAGCGTTTGACGCATGAATCGCTCGAGTTCGAAAATCTGAACTTCAGCGGACATTCGCGCCGCTTAACCAATCAGAAGCTTGCTCTTGTGGAGCTGTGATTATGACGTAGTACCTGTTGTTGGTGTCCCAGGGGAAAATCCTCCTGCCTAGACCAACAACAGTTCATCAAACTGGGCTCGACTCAGTCAGAAGCACCGCTGAATGCTTCCATCATCCAAGTTAAGTTTCTCGAGGAGTTTATGAGCTCACAGAGCTTGGGTGCACCTCTAAAAGGATCTAGCGGACTCAGACACGGCTCCAAACAAATCGACGCTGTTTTTCAGCCTTCATAAAGCACATAAACACAGTTATTTTCTCAATAAAATCCATGTTAGTCATTGGCAGACAGAAGCCCTGCCCATGACGCGAATCCGCATCTGTTCTGAAGTAAATTTGACGCCTGAATGAAGCAGATTTGACACGCGAATGAAGTAAGTAAACTCAAAATGTTCATGCGTCTATTTACGTGTGAATAGCGCGATTTATCCACGCGTTACGCCACTGGTGTGAACACAGCATTACAAGGACAACTATACAATGTTTTCCAGATGAGCAAACACCCTGGGGCCTGTTTCAGTAAGGAGGTTCAATCAACTCGGAGTTTAAACTTGAACTCTGAGTTGATTTACCGAGAGATTAAAAAGTTTTCGGTATCAGAATAGCTGGGGCCTGTTTCAGTAAGGAGGTGTTCAATCAACTCGGAGTTTAAACTTGAACTCTGAGTTGATTTACCGAGAGATTAAAAACTCAGAGTTTTCGGTTTCAGAATAGCTGATCTGGGTTGGGTCAATCAACTTTGAGTAGACCAACTCAGAGTTAAGCGCGCACACCACAACTATAAAAAGGCATTATCAATGGAGCGCAGATATTACGAGTTCTCCAGCTGAACTTGATGTGCTCATGCAAAGTTATAGCAAATATGAGCATATATTTAAAAAAGCAACACCACTGCATCAGTGAAACAGAGACAGTTAGCGTGGGAAAACATAGCTGCTCAAGTTAATGCACAAGTTTACATTTAAAATATTTAAATAAATAAGTATAATAAAAAAGTAATGTAATGTGTTACGTTTATTAGCCATAATTTTAAAGTTATTTCAGATGTAATTGCATTAAATTACATAAAATAGGCTAGTGCATTTCTACAACAAATTTGACAAAACAAGAATGCATATAACCTTAGCTTAATATTTAGTGGCAATGTTTAATTTAAGGTTCCCACTTTTGCACACGTTGATCAGTTTTAATAGATTTAAGTGCACTTGTGTGTCTGCCTTTTTTATTGTTCGAGTGGTAGAGGATGATATGACATTTATAATGTAAGCAGAACTAAAATAAAATAGTTTTTAGAAGGAGTAATAATCCCATTAATCTAGTTAGTAACTTTACATGTGCCAGTGAAAGGTAAGTGAATTTAAGCTAATTAATTATTAAAAAAGGACAAGCTATTCTCGTACGTGACTTCGTCTTTGTGTGACTGAAATGCATTAGCTACATTGTAAATAATAAAAAGTTGAGTTAACTTTAAATTTTAAAGCAACTGGCTGCAAAGAAATTTTGAGTTTAATAAGCTTCAGTGGTTGAAGTTGTGCCAAATTAATTTTTTAAGTTGACCGAAAAGGCTGGTTTAAGTCAAGTATACTTTACGGAATAATTTGGCACAACTTCAACCACTGAAGCTTAATAAACAAATTTTGAGTTTATTAAGCTTCAGAGGTTGAAGTTGTGCCATTTGCAACCGGTTGCTTTAAAATTTAACGTTAACTCAACTTTTTATTTTTTGAACATATGGAGAAATAAAAATTTAAAGTCTCCTCAACTAAATATTTTACTTTCATTGAACAAACAGTTCCAAACATGCAGTTAAATCATTTTTATGAGTAAATTGAACTCTGAGCTCAAAAATATGTCCACCTAACTTACAATTTTAAACTGAGTTAACAATTTGTAAGTTGGATTTTTTACAGTGTATGTTTCCATACAAAAATGCGAATTAAATTTATGTGCAAAACTGGATTATCGCATAAAAGATGTGCAAGTAAAGCAGCGTTTCCATCCAACCAGTCAAAGAGAACAAAATTGTCACTTCCTGATTAACTGCTAAATATCAGCAGTAAAAACTGAATTTACTGCGGTAGAAGAAGCTGCGTGAACATGTTCTTTATTTAATAAATGACTTGTGCCTCAGAAGACAATGCCGACACACAATGAACGCGTGGTGGTGTTTGAGATGCGCATGAGACGCGGAGAACAGACGCTCTTGACACGCTGCAGGCTCTTTGAAGGTAATTAATAATATAATAATACTGAAACGGTTAAGGCGTTTTAGAATGACTAAAACAACATTTCAGATGTTTTACAGTGTGCTCAACATGCTGGTTTGTCCATTCTCAAACATTTTCATCATCATATGATCTCTTATAACAAACCTTTTTAATGCGTATACTGGAATTTGTTCAGTAAGTAAGTGTTTCCATCGTAGTTTATGCACATCTTTTCTTATCGAACAAAAAGTTTCTCCTACTCAGTTATGCGCATATGTTTATTAAGCCTATTTTTAAAAGATATTAGCATCTTGGTGTTTCCATCAACCATTTTTTTATGCGCATATCCAAAATGAACATTAAAATAGGTGTGTGGAAACGTAAGTCTAAGGTGAGAAATACCACTTCGTCTTTAAAAAAGTGGAGCAGACCGACAGAAACTCAGAGTTTAGAGATTAAAACCTGCTCCTGACCAGGTTAGGTTCACAGAGTAAGTTACCACGGTAACTGACTCTGAGTTAAAGTTACCACTCTTTCAGAAACAGGCTTGACTTACCCTGCTTTCTCCAGTTTGACAAACCTGCCATTTTGAAACGGAAAACCCAGAGTTTCTCTCATTTCAGGGTTAAAATACTCTGTTTTCACTTAACCTCCATTCTGAAACAGGCCCCGCGACATGTTCACACTTAACGGTGCACCTTCAGGAGATATTTTACCCTCGCCAGTTCATTTTAATCGCTGAATTTCTAACTCGAACCCTTTAGAATTTTTTTTCTGCTTCTAACTGCTGAACATGTTTAAGTTGCAATAATTCCATCTCATGACATTTAAGTACATCATCCATTTTATTTATTTTTTAAATTCTACCTCATGCTACGAAATGAAAATAAACAAACTGTTTAACAACTAACACTATAAATGTTGCTTGTTTTGAATGTATTTGCTTAAGACTGGACTCCTCACCTCTAGATGCATTGTGTATGGAGTTAAGGACAGGGTCCTCTTTCCAAGCCTTGCTGGCATTAGCTCTAGCTCTTCAGATATGGATGGGGTTATATCGGATTTGAATCTCAGCAAGGAAACAAAAATATCAAATCTTTTCTGTGCCTTTGCTGGTACTGCAGGCCTGTGATGCAAGTTGTCTTTTATGTTTGCCAGTATTTTTTAATAACTATGAAAAAATCTGCAAATAACAGAACAGGTAAAACTACAAATCCTTTTTAAGAAGCAAACAATACAGTCGTCCTGTACTGAACATATGAAATTCAAATGTAGGTTCAAGTCTGTTTTCCATTGTCATGACTAAACAGGTGAGCAAATATGTAATCTACTTCTAAGATAAAAATGTTTGAATATTATGTGTAACACCTGAACTGGCCCTTTAAAATATCCTTGCTGTTCTACTCTGCTGGGAAAAAAACTGCATTTGCTGGTAGGGTATGTTTTGATGCTGGTATGCTGGTCTTGATGCTGGTCTTACTGGTTTTAATGTTGGTCTCAATGCTGGTCAGGACCAGCAATCAGGCCAGCAAGACCAGCATTGAGACCAGCACTGAAACCAGCAAGACAAGCATCGAGACCAGCAAAACCAGCATTGAAACCAGCAAGACCAGCACTAAAACCAGCAAGACCAGCATCAAAACATACCTTACCAGCATATGCTGGTTTTTTCAGCAGGGTACCTAGCCATTTCATGTTCCACTGTATGTCTTTCTGACTGCTGGGGTTGGATCTGAGTCTGCTGTCTGGAGTTTTCATCTATTACTCTTGCCACAAAGGGCATAAAATGTTGTGCAACTTTGGTAAAAGCACTTGTTGTTTGACTTTATTAATCCCAAAGGGAAATTCACGTCACAGCAGAGCTTTTCATACTAAAAATAGTGAAAATAAGTTACATAGATATTAAATCAATAATAAAATCACATTCATACTGCACACCTTAGTTCCAAAAACAACGAGTAAACACTTGTCCACATCTAATAACTATTACAATTCAGCACAATTCATCTGGTATGACTTTGGTTATATTATCTGATCACTGTTGGTAAAAATGACTTCCTGTATCTTTCTCTGTAACACCGAGGTTGAATTAATCTTGCAGTAAAAGAACTTGCACACGCTTGGACTGTATCAAAAAGGGGCTGATTATCATGGTTCATCATACTGACAAGTTTGTCCAGCTTTCGAACATGTGCAATCTTTTCTATAGTGGGTAGTGCTCACCCTACAACAGAACCTGCCCTTTTAATAAGCTTATTCAATTTGTTTTTCTCCTTTTCCAACAGTCCCCCTCCGCAGCAGGTTACAGCATACAGAATCACAGAAGACACCAAGGAATCGTAAAAAGTTTTTAACGATGTCTGTCACACACCAAAGGACCTCAGTCGTCTTAATAAATGAATGCGGCTCTGACCTTCTTATACACCTGAATTGTATTTTCAAACCAATCAAGCTTCCCTGCTGAAAAATCCAGCTTAAACCAGCCTAAGATGGTTGGCTGGTTTTGGCTGGTCGACCAGCCTGGTTTTAGAGGGGTTTTGGCCATTTCCAGGCTGGTTTCAAGCCATTTCCAGCCTGGTCTTAGCTGGTCAGGCTGGGAGCTGACCAGCTAAAACCAGCTTGACCAGCCAAAACCAGCTATGTCCAGCTTAAACCAGGCTGGTCAAGCTGGTTTTAGCTGGTTTAAGCTGGTAATTTTCCAGCCTGACCAGCTAAGACCAGGCTGGAAATGGCCAAAACCCCTCTAAAACCAGGCTGGTCGACCAGCTAAAACCAGCCAACCAGCTTAGGCTGGTTTAAGCTGGATTTTTCAGCAGGGTTGTTATTTAGATATACACCCAGGTACCTATATGATGAAACAATCTCAATTGCTGACTCCTGTATAATCACTGGCCCCGCTTGTGGTGGAGGCCTACTAAAATCAATGATCATTTCTTTGGTCTTATTAGTCTAATTTAAGACAATTTGTTTCACACCAGTCAGCAAAACTTTTTAAAAGCAACCTATACTCACTCTCATCCTGATCCCTTATGTAACCTACAATTGCAGAGTCATCAGAAAACTTCGGTAGATGACAACTTTTGGAGCTGTATTGAAAATCTGAATGTTAATAAATTTGGAGCTAAAACTGTTCCTTGAGGAACACCAGTGCTACTCATTATAACTTGTGACACACAGTTATGCATCCTAACATACTGTGGTCTATTTGTGATATAGTCAATTATCCAACTTACCATACTTTTTTGTAAACCTGCATATTCTAATTTTGCACAATGATCATACTAGGGGGGAAAAGGTTTTGATGCAAAGCACTACTATCACAATACTGATCAAATCACAAAATTATCATCTGATTACTTTATAGAAATTAGGTAAAAATTACCTGTTGCTGTGATCTGCCTGGTTGGTTTTCCATTCTGTGATTAATAAATTGAGATTTTATTCATTTATTACCTTAAGTAGACACCACAGGGGCGGACTGACCATAGCGTGGCCTGATAGTCAATCTGGCCTGCCACCATGAATTTGGCCAGGAAGTCCCTGTCTGAAGCCTGCTGGGGCAGCATCTGTGATTTCATCAGAATCAGAATCAGTTTTATTGCCAAGTGTGCTTCACACACACAAGGAATTTGTTTTGGCAACAGAAGCTTCCAGTGTACATCAAGTGACAACACAAAATTAAGTGTGAGAGAAAGAAAAAGGCGATAAACATTAGACATTAAACAGAGATGCAGTTAGTCAAAAAGATCTGGATGTTGAATTGTATGTACACATTTGTTATAAATAAACAGGTTGTAAGGTGCTGTGTACAAATGCGTGTGAGAAAGTATTGCATTGTATATTGTTATAAGGTGCTGTGTACAAGTGCGTATGACAAAATATTGCACATTAATTGCACAGGGGAATATTTAACTATTCATGAGGTAGATGGCTTGAGGAAAGAAACTTTCCTGTGTCTGGCTGTTTTTGTGCTTGGTGCTCTGTAGCGCCGACCAGATGGCAACAGTTCGAACAGATAGTGTGCTGGGTGTGATTCG
Organism: Danio kyathit; assembly: GCA_903798195.1. NCBI lineage: Eukaryota > Metazoa > Chordata > Actinopteri > Cypriniformes > Danionidae > Danio > Danio kyathit. Next base: position 50,464,945 of record LR812539.1, read on the forward strand.
TCCAGAGTGATTTTGCGTGCCCTCTTACTCACTCTGGAAGAGTACAGTTCTTGAAGTGTAGGAAGGGCAGCGCCAGTGATTCGTTCAGCAGTCCGGACTATTCGCTGTAGTCTACGGAGGTCAGTTTTGGCAGCTGAGCTGAACCAGACGGTGATTGAAGTGCAGAGGATGGATTGGATGACAGCTGAGTAGAACTGTACGAGCAGCTCCTGTGGCAGGTTGAACTTCCTCAGCTGACGAAGGAAGTACAGTCTCTGCTGGGCTTTCTTCACAATAGAGTCTATGTGAATGTCCCACTTCAGATCCTGAGAGATGGTGGTGCCCAGGAACCTGAATGACTCTACTGCAGCCACAGTGCTGTTCATGATGGTGAGTGGGGGGAGTGCAGGGGGGTCTCTCCTAAAGTCCACTATCATCTCCACTGTTTTGAGCGTGTTCAGCTCCAGGTTGTTGTATCTGCACCATAAAGCCAGTCGCTCCACCTCCTGTCTGTATGCAGACTCGTCACCGTTCCAGATGAGGCCGATAACAGTAGTGTCATCCGCAAACTTCAAGAGCTTAATGGAGGGGTCTGTTGCGGTGCAGTCATTGTTGTACAGGGAGAAGAGCAGTGGGGATAGAACACATCCCTGGGGGGCACCAGTGCTGATGGTGCGGCTGTCGGATGTGATTTTGCCCATTTTGACTAGCTGTTGTCTATCTGTCAGAAAGCTGGTGATCCATTGACAGACAGAGCTAGGGACAGACAGCTGGGTCAGTATGTTCTCGAGCAGTGATGGGACGATGGTGTTGAAGGCAGAACTGAAGTCCACAAACAGTATCCTTGCGTAGTTCCCTGGTTTGTCCAGATGTTGTAGGGTATAATGCAGTCCCATGTTGACTGCATTATCAACAGACCGGTTTGCTCTATATGCAAACTGCAGGGGGTCCAGCAAAGGTCCAGTGATGTCCTTCAGATAAGCTAGCACCAGTCTTTCGAATGACTTCATGGCCACAGATGTTAAGGCGACAGGTCTGTAGTCATTGAATCCTGTGACCTTTGGTTTCTTTGGTATTGGGATGATGGTGGAGCATTTGAAGCAGGATGGAACTTTGCACTGTTCCAGTGATCTGTTGAAGATCTGTGTGAAAATAGGAGCCAGCTGGTCGGCGCAGGATCTCAGACAGGCTGGGGAAACACCGTCTGGACCTGGAGCTTTTCGTCTCTTCTGTTTTCTGAAGATCTGACGCACATTATCCTCACTGATCTGAAGTGCAGGGGTGGAGAGGGATATGGCTGGAGGTGTTGATGGGTGTTTACTGAGGATCTGACGCCCATTATTCTCACTGATCTGAAGTGCAGGGGGGGAGAGGGAGATGGCTGGAGGTGTTGATGGATGTTTAGGGAGATGGTCCGGGCGGGACCATCTCATTGGTTAGTGGAAACGTAATAGCGTCGACGCCATTATGTCGTGTCAGTGAACAGGGAATGCATTTACAACTTCTTGAATATTGTTTTTATTGTTAATATAATACACAAAAGTGGACCTTCTTGCTGAGTGTTTGTAAGCTAATCACATAAACGATTCAATTATGAAAACAGTTGTGAATTTCATAATAGTATTTCCCCTGCAAAAATAATTACAATTATATTAAATAGGATCCTAAAAACTTACACTTAATAATAGTTTTACTATTGCAAAAGTGTTGGTGACCATTGTTTGTTTGTCACGTTGACTTTTTCTACAAATACAATGGTTAAACTATGATTACTGTTGCTTAATTATTTGTGTGTTTGTGTGTGTGTATGCACATACTCACATGTACAGCAGGAAGACTGACAAGTTAAAGAAAATAATAATAATTTAAGATACAGCAGTTTTTGATTATTGTCTTTAATAAACATAAAAACATTTATATATTTTCATAAGGGAATTCACCCCAGCCTTAAAGTAGCAATCTGCTAAGCAGTATCCTGCGAAGTCGATGGTAGAACAGAATGCACTCTTCAGCATATGGCACTCTGAACTTTTTTTTTTAAATATATTTATATTTTAAAATATTTACGTGTAAACAGTTAAAGGTACTTGCCTTCACCCTTACATTAGCTAGATGTTGGATCTTATTTCTTTGGAAATCTACTAAACCATCAAGTGTTTCACAGTGGCTTGTGGACACCATGTACTTATTGAAGTGTGACAATAGTAAAGGCTGTCAGAAAATGTTAAATTGATCTCCACCCATTGGACGTCAAAAAGGAAACGGGTGAGAATATTAAAGAGGGTTGTAGTAGTAGAGGTCGGCAGTCAGAAAGAGAGAGTAAAGCCTGGTTTATAATTCTGCGTCGAGTGATCGGCGTGACCCATGGTGCATGCCTTGCACATTGTCGTGCATTTATACTTCTGCAAGCTGTTTGTGTTGCTCTGCAATAACACTTCCGAAACGCTAACTGGCAGTAGGTGATGTTATGTCCCTCTGTATCGAGTTTCTTCGCTGGTGTTTTGTTTTTTCTGAAAGCTACCTTAATGTAGAAGTAACTCAAACTCGCTCATTTTGAGGCAAGAACTGGGGGACGTGCAACAACTTGAATCATAAGTAAACACAAAACAAAACTTTCCATCTGGATCTCCTTCACGGGACTCGACACTTGTAAACACTTGTTCAAATGAGTCCTCACAACTCTTGGTGGCTACCCACACTTGTCAGCGATGCCAAGCCGACCAATCACAGTGCTTGCGATACGCGTCGTTGCGATGTGTAGTTACATTTTCTGAGAAATGCTCGACGGCCATAGCGTGGGCAATGTGTCCACGCGCAGGCTGTGCCAGAGCATACGCGTGCGCTTGACGCAGAAGTATAAATCAACCTTAATGTTTCGTTAAGGCTGTACGTACGAGCTGAAGAGGTGGCGTGGTATGGCGTAAGGCAGTGTGTGGAAGAAAAACGGAGTCCAAAGCTATTGAAGTGCGATGTACAAACCACTGAGTACAAACCACTGAGTATAAGACGGGAGAGAAAACGTAATGACTGGCTGTGTAAAAGGAAAGTGAATGTACGTAATGGAGCAAAGTTCACTGTTTGATCAAATATACGTCACCAAAGTTTTCAGTTTAGTGTGCCCGAAATCCTACTACCTCCATCCCATTAGCATTTAACCAGCTAAAGAAAGCCTTGATCATCCCACAGTCGACGTTGTTGGAGGTTCCTGCTGTGCTTGCTGAGACTTAGTGCTGACATGGCTGCTACTCACCGGCCGGCTTGGCTACACAGTTATTAAGAAATTTGATTTATTTTCTTATAAAATTCCCATTTTATTTTGCTTGTTTTTTTTCTCTCACTCATACAATTGTTTACCCTTTTTTCCTCCCATCCTCGAATCTGCTGGCCTGAAACCATTGGCATTTTTCCTTTGGTCTATTTACTTTCATTTGAGTTCTAAGTGTCAAAGGCTTTGTGTTTTGTTGTGATTGTCTTGTTTTAGTTTAGTGTTTTTGTTGATACTGCTGTGTTTTTGTTTGTGAACATGTAAAAGTGGAAAGTTTTTTTTGTATTTTTTATTACAGACTTTATTTAAACAACTGCAACATTTGTCACTGAGTTTTTTTTCTGGTTCAAATATTACATAACAAAAAACCATGACAGCAAATGGTTTTTATGTTACGTTAATTAATTTTAATAGGTTTATCAGGTTCAACTTTTTTAGTTATATGAAATGAAACGTAATGTTTAGTCAGTTTGATGTAAGTTGAGATGACTAGAAAATATAATTTGATTTAAACAGCAAACAGTTTAATAGGTTATTTATCAGAAATTATTTGCTTTAGTTCTTTTGATTAAAGTTTCCCCAGACCAGAAATGTTCAGAAAAGAACACCTCAAAATGAGCTTAGAGTGTTGTCAGGAACACAATTTAACCAAACAGATTTGTCAGGTTTCTTTTAAGCGATACAGTTATACTGTAATTCAGTGCAATGGATGACGCTGAATTATTCAGAATTTCACAGAAAGAACTCGTTTCTATCGCTAAACTGTTATTTTAAATTGAAAAAAAAATCTCAATGGTGTGACCATAACAAATGCAGCAATTCAAAAACAAAAATCTTTTAAGATTTGTGACCTCAACACAGACCCACATGGTCAGAGAGGACATTGATGAGTCAAGCCCAAGACTGATGCCAGCAAAGACCTCAGTGATGGACAAGTCTCTAAATTGATCCCTTTGGCCAGCCTGAACACTCACTTGAGACCTACTTGTACTTGCACCTTTATCATGCCTGACACTCATTGTGCTCAAGGCCACAGAACGTTTTTCAAGACTGAAGCTTTGCCTCATTATTTCTTTGGCCAGAGGAGAACTGGTCCCCTGACTTAGCCTGGTTTCCGACTTAGCTTTATTCTCCATTTGTGGAGAATTGTCCATTTGGTGGAACTGCCCTTCAGTGAATACCCTTCATCAATAGCTGTTTCTAACCATAGATGTGAATTATATTTATGTGCAAATCTAGAATATTGCATAAAATATTTGAAAACAAAGCACCATTTCCATACGAGTCAAAGAAAACAAAATCGTTACTGATAAATTGCCACCAAATATCAAAAAGTTAAAGGAAATCGGCAGGAAAAGATTTTTTCTTATATAATAAATTACCTCAGAACAGAAGAAGAAGACTAATGCACATTGGCTTTTGGAGGCACAGGACTGCTACTTCAAGTTCTGTAAGGTAATAATACTTAACCACTTTGATTATGAACTTTGGCTATGGGATTTTACAATGACCAAATAGCATCTCAGATGTTTTACAGATGTTTTTGTTATCTGATCATTTGATGATATGTTAAAAAAAATTACGTGTTTGATTTATTCAGTAAATGTGTTTACATTGTAGTATATGCACATTTTTCCTATTGGGTAAAACAATTATCCTACCCAATTTTTTTTGTCTTTTAAAATGTACAGTAGTGATTATGTATTCTATCTTAAAATGAGCTCGAGCATTCAAACTTAAAACAAGATTATTGTTTGAATTAAATCAAGATCACACATACATGCAATTTTTTATTCAAAGTAGTTTCAGTGCAAAATTATTACTTGTTGCTTCTCAAGGTATACTGAAGTTTATTGCACCAAAACCGAACAGAATGTGTTTTGTCACTAAAGTACACGAGGCAATGGACAAACTTAAAACGAGTTATTACAGCTAAAATAAAGTCTTGTATTTTTAAGGCTGGTCTTAAATTATATCTCTGAGATAAAACTCCTAACTTTAAGTATAATATTATCTTAAAGCAATCACAATGATCTCGATCTTATCTTATGCTGTAGTATTTTACTCTTAAAACAAGATCAATACGATTTTTTGGCAAGAAATAAGATTGTAACTCTTAGCTATAAAGAGTTAGAGGAAAAAGTGTAGAGGAAATGATGCTGAAGTAAGTGTTGTATTGATTAAGTGAGAGAGATGGGTGCAGAGAGAAAAGAATGGCAATGTTTCAGAAGAGAAGTGGGAGCAGGGTCAAAATCGACAGAAAGAAGAACTGGATTTCAGGATTAAATCACTGAGATACAGAAGATGAAGTGGTCAGAAAGAAACAGGTTAGTGATGTAGGAAATAGAATACCCATTTGTCTTGCGCAATCATTAGCAAAAAAAAAAATAATGGTGGACAGCATCAGACTATTCTAGATAATAGTTCATAAAGGAACAGCAAACAGTAGTTGGGAGGTAGAGTGGAGGTTTCTATAAGCTTATTAATTGTTAAATAATGCTTTTGGCCTGTTGCTGGATTTTTTCAGAGGAGTCATATTATGCTCTGGTTTTATGTTAATTGTTTATTTTCTTATTTATGTATTTATTATGTATTATGACCCAGCTCTCTGTTCCTAGCTCTGTCTGTCAATGGATCACCAGCTTTCTGACAGATAGACAACAGCTAGTCAGAATGGGCAAAATCACATCCAACAGCCGCACCATCAGCATTGGTACCCCCCAGGGATGTGTTCTATCCCCACTGCTCTTCTCCCTGTACAACAATGACTGCACCGCAAAAGACCCCTCCATCAAGCTCTTGACGTTTGCTGATGACACTACTGTTATCGGCCTCATCCGGAACGGTGACGAGTCTGCATACAGACAGGAGGTGGAGCGGCTGACTTTATGGTGCAGATACAACAACCTGGAGATGAACACGCTCAAAACAGTGGAGATGATAGTGGACTTTAGGAGAAACCCCCACTCACCATCATGAACAGCACTGTGGCTGCAGTAGACTCATTCAGGTTCCTGGGCACCACCATCTCTCAGGATCTGAAGTGGGACATTCACATAGACTCTATTGTGAAGAAAGCCCAGCAGAGACTGTACTTCCTTCGTCAGCTGAGGAAGTTCAACCTCCCAAAGGAGCTGCTGAAACAGTTCTACACCTCCATCATTGAATCAGTCATCTGCACATCAATAACTGTCTGGTTTAGCTCATCTACCAAATCCGACCTCCGAAGACTACGTCGAATAGTTCGGACTGCTGAGCGAATCATTGGTACAACCCTCACTACTCTCCAAGAACTGTACTTATCCAGAGCAAGCAGAAGGGCTGCCAAAATCACTCTTGACTGCTCACACCCAGCACACTGCCTCTTTGAACTTTTACCTTCTGCTTGACGCTACAGAGCACTGTGCACCAGAACAGCCCGACACAGAAACAGTTTCTTCCCTCTGGCAATCCATCTCATGAACACTTGATGATAATAATTGTGGAACCAACATCACTACTTGCTATACACTTTTATACAGACATACACTTATTTAACAACACAGTTTACATGCCAATTTGCACATAACAGCTGCACATATTATGTTGTATATAGTAATATACCTGTACAAACACTTGTCAATTTATATATTTGCATTCATTACTTTTCATTCATTTGCAAATTTACTGCTATGTATTTTTTCTGATAGTCTACAGAACAAACCATCGTTATACAATAGCTTGCCTAATTACCCTAACCTGCCTAGTTAACCTAATTAACCTAGTTAAGCCTTTAAATGTCACTTTAAGCTGTATAGAAGTGTCTTGAAAAATATCTAGTCAAATATTATGTACTGTCATCATGACAAATATAAAATAAATCAGTTATTAGAAATGAGTGATTAAAACTATTATGTTTAGAAATGTGTTGAAAATCTTCTCTCCGTTAAACAGAAATTGGGGAAAAAACTAATCAGGGGGCTAATAATTCTGACTTCAAATGTATATATGTATATATATATGTATAGCCTCGGCTAGGTCAGTTGGCGTTTCAGTGTGGAGTTTGCATGTTCTCTTGCATGTTTCCTCAGGGTGCTCCGGTTTCCCCATAGGCCAAAGACATGCGGTACAGGTGAATTGGGTAGGCTAAATTGTCCGTAGTGTATGAGTGTGTATGGATGTTTCCCAGAGATGGGTTGCAGCCGGAAGGACATCCGCTGCGTAAAACATGTGCTGGATAAGTTGGAGGTTCATTCTGCTGTGGCAACCCCAGAATAATAAAGGGACTAAGCCGAAAAGAAAATTATATATATATATATACTATTATTTTGAGGGTGACGTCACAAGCACAGATTTGGTTGGCCAATCAGAGGAAAACAGTGTTTTAGCACGGCCTACATGTGTATAATGAATTGCAAAGTCGTTTATCCTTCTTCCTAACCTAAACCAAAAATCAAGCCAAAATGTCTTTTTTTTTCTTGCTTTTTTGTGAGCAAAAGAAAAACCAAAAAATGGCCATATTTTTGTTTTCCTTTTTTTGGAAACAGAGGCGACGCAGTGGCGCAGTAGGTAGTGCTGTCGCCTCACAGCAAGAAGGTCGCTGGTTCGAGCCTCGGCTGGGTCAGTTGGCATTTCTGTGTGGAGTTTGCATGTTCTCCCTGCGTTCGCGTGGGTTTCCTCCGGGTGCTCCGGTTTCCCCCACAGTCCAAAGACATGCGGTACAGGTGAATTGGGTAGGCTAAATTGTCCGTAGTGTATGAGTGTGAAAGAGTGTGTGTGGATGTTTCCCAGGGATGGGTTGCGGCTGGAAGGGCATCCGCTCCGTAAAAACGTGTGCTGGATAAGTTGGCGGTTCATTCCGCTGTGGCGACCCCAGATTAATAAAGGGACTAAGCCAAAAAGAAAATGAATGAACTATACTACTACTTCTATCTATCTCAGGGGTTCCTTCCCAAACTTTTCAGCCCATGATCCCCAAAATAACAAACTCAAGTGATATTCTTTGTGGTGGTAATAGATATATAAACCTTGCACACAACGTCGCACACATACCAATAGGCCCAAGTCTTCATTGTTTAATTTTGGAGAACGCCACTTGGAGACCATCCTCCATGTTCAGTTGTGGCCTGTATTTATTTTTAATATACGTGAGTGCTGTAAAGGTGTCAGAATGTTTAACCTGGGGCCATAAAATCAATGTGCTGCGTCTGACGCTATTTAAAAAAAAAAAGATTTAAAGGCTGATGGCTTTTTATTTGCATATTGTTAACATGCTAACAATGTTATTAATAACTACTATTTTGTTCTTCAGTAGGTTATGGATAAAATATAGTAATTCTAATAGTTTCATAAAATGGATTTGATTGTTAGAAATCGCCAAGCGACCCCTCCCCCCATCTATCTATCTATCTATCTATCTATCTATCTATCTATCTATCTATCTATCTATCTATCTATCTATCTATCTATCTATCTATCTATCTATCTATCTATCTATCTATCTATCTATCTATCTATCCATCCATCCATCCATCCATCCATCCATCCATCCATCCATCCATCCATCCATCCACCCACCTACCTGTATATATATTCACCCCATTTAGTTTGGTACAGCAAAAAATAAAATAAATGAAACTACATTCAGAGAGACTGCCAAAAAAATCACATTATCTAAAGGAAGTCAAGGACAAATAAAAGAGGTCAGTATTGAAAGTGGAAATCTCATAATGGTTATGTTGGCTATATGACCCCATATTCAATGCACACGCTGTGCTTGAATTGCTGCCAAATGCTCTTTGGTGTCATATGATATTTGTTGTCACATGACTCCAGGCTATTTTTATCCACGTTCAAATGCATAGAGAACATAAAGCAGCCTTAATTTCACAAAGCCAGCTTAAGAGCCAGTTAGACATGTTTTATTTCCCCAACAATGCAATGTGACCTAATCAAAAAGCAGTTAATTTACTTCATGATCTTGATGATTTGTGTAAGCTATCAAACTGTATGCTTTTTCGTGATTTCCAATTTATTTGCTCCCTTGGAATGTTCCCATCTTCTCAAGCAAAGTCAATTATCATCTGAAAATGTTTAGTGAAATGAGATTTTAGTATCGTGTTCAATCTCTGAAAAAAAAATGGTTTGAGGTTTAGCCATATTAGCTGGCCAGTGAAATAAAAACAAAACATCAATATATTTCCAAGTTTTCAGATTAAAATATCCCTGGACTGCATTGGACAAATTGAGCAGTCGTTAAAAGTGTGAACTGGTGTAAATTGGATTGCCGGAAATGTCAGTCAGAACATCAAAGTTGAAACGGCTGATGATTAAATGCCAAGGTCACTTGTTGGCCACATAGCCTTAAGTCAAACCGCATCCTGGTTGCTGTTTGAAATGCAGGCCCTTTCGTCTATCCAATTTAGCAAACACTGAAATGGTAGAGGAGTTTGATTAATCTGCTCTCCCACCCTGAGCACTTCTGGCCTGCTAATGGATCTGTCTGCATTGCTTTGCTATTCTTATGACAAATCATACTCTGATAATAAAAAAAGAAATAAAAAGGTTTCTCGTTGTGGGTACCAGAAAAGTTGTTGCTTGTCACTCCCTTTCTCATGCTGCTGATAATCACTACTGACAACTACATGCCAGTGTGTAGAATATCACCAGGCAGTGGTTTAATTATGGTACCGGGGTCATAATGGAGTCCAATTATTACCATCCTGAGGACAAATTAAATGAACTTTGTGTCATTAGGGACACTCATTACTTCGGTAAATGTCTGCTTTTGCCTCCTCATGTTTCCCAGACTGATTAGACCGCAAGGACTTTCTGACCAGACAAGGAAAGTCATTTGAAATTATACAATGCAAAAACCATGTCTAATCTTCTTACGATTAAATTGCTCTCATTTGCATGCTATACATGTGTCAGCCATGTGGAAAACTAGTCTATGAAACAAAAAATATGTACACTCACTGGCCACTTTATTAGGTACACTTTACTAGTACCGATTTGGACACCATTTTTGCCCTCAGAACCGCCTTAATCCTTCGTGGTATAGATTCAACAAGGTACAGGAAATATTCCTCAGAGATTTTGGACCATATTGACATGATAGCTGCAGTTGCTGCAGATTTGTCTGCTGCACGTCCATGATGCGAATCTCCCTTTCCACCACATCCCAAAGGTGCTCTATTGGATTGAGCTCTGGTGACTGCGGAGGCCATTTGAGTACAGTGAACTCATTGTCATGTTCAAGAAACCAGTCTGAGATGATTTGCGCTTTATGACATGGCCTATTATCCTGCTGGAAGTAGCCATCAGAAGATGAATACACTGTGGTGATAAAGGGATGGACATGTTCATCAATAATACTCAGGTAGGCTGTGGCATCGACACGATGCTCAATTGGTACTAATAGACCCAAAGTGTGCCAAGAAAAGTGTTCCCACACCATTACACCACCACCATCAGCCTGAGACGTTGATACAAGGCAGGATGGATCCATGCTTTCACATTGTTTATGCCAAATTCTGACCCTGTCATCCGAATGTCGCAGCAGAAATCAAGACTCATCAGACCAGGTAACGTTTTTCCAATCTTTTATTGTCCAATTTTGGTGAGCCTGTGTGGATTGTAGCCTCAGTTTCCTGTTCTCAGCTGACAGGAGTGGCACCCGGTGTGGTCTTCTACTGCTGTAGCCCATCTGCCTCAAGGTTCGATGTGTTGTGCATTCAGAGATGCTCTTCTGCATACCTCAGTTGTAACGAGTGGTTATTTGAGTTACTGTTGCCTTTCTATCAGCTCAAACCAGTCTGGCCATTTTCTTCTGACCTCTGGCATTAACAAAACATTTGCGCCCACAGAACTGTCGCTCACGGGATATTTTCTCTTTTTCAGACTGTTCTCTGTAAACCCTAGAGATGGTTGTGCGTGAAAAATTCAAGTAGATCAGCAGTTTCTGAAATACTCAGACCAGCCCGTCTGGCACCAACAACCATGCCACGTTCAAAGTCACTTAAATCACCTTTCTTCCCCATTCTGATGCTCGGCTTGAACTGCAACAGATCGTCTTGACCATGTCTACATGCCTAAATGCATTGATGTGCTGTCATGTGATTGGCTGATTAGAAATTTGCAGTAACGAACAGAGTAGGACAGGTGTCTATCTAATAAAGTGGCCGGTAAGTGTATGTTGTGAACAAACATTTATTACCCATTAAATTCTTATAAACTTGGCCAGTGTATACACATAGTACCGAGTTGTGCTGCAGCTATAAAACTGAACAATAATGAAACATTATTTGCCTGGGGCTGAGACTTAATAACCCATTTCTCATGTATTACCTGATTTGACCATAATTTCTGAACACCGACTGAGGGAAAATGACTTTGTGTGACTTCATTTCCTGCGTGTGAATTGGCAATCAACACATGCGTCTGATCCATTTACTGGTGTATGTGAGATGCTGAGCAGACAGGATGCAGACAATCCCTGACATTGTGCTCTTGATATCCATCCAGGATCTAGGATCTAAATGATGTCAAGTAATCAATAGAAGTGTTTAACTCAAGGTTAAACAAATCACTTTCCCGGTATTAAGGTGACACTCTTGAGGAAACTTACAGTATACGTTTTATTTTTATTTAATAAAATATATAAATTGTATGCCATAATAATATCCCAAGTGCTCTGTTGGATTAAGATGTGGTGATCGTGTGGAGGGCATTAGAATAAAGAAATCTCTTTGCTGATAAAAGCCAGAATAGATCTCTGCTTTCATGTTGTTTACATCAAATTGAAATGTGCAGCAGAAATTTAGACTCATTAAGCCAGGCAACTTCAGTTTTGCTGATCCCATGTGAATTGTATGATTTGATGTGTTGTGCAGAGATGCTCGCCTGCTTTTGAGTTACTGTATTTGATTTGCTGTTGCCTTAATGTCCTCTGAACTCTGGCATCAATGAGGCATTTCTGGCCACAGAACTGCCGCTTACTGGATATTGTCTCTTTTTCTGTAAGCCCTGCAAATCTTTGTCCTTGAAAAACCCAGGAGTTCAGCAGTTTCTAAAATGCATCAACAAACATTCTGCTTTGAATCTAGTCTCCTAAATCTGTCCCTCCCCCTTCTAATACATTTTCTAATATTAAATCTTGCACAAAATATTTTGCCACCAGGTCTACATGCAACCCAGGTTCATTCTGATTATGTACTACTATATACATTTCTGGAGAGAGCAAAAACTCCCTGGAGCTACAATTTTTGTGAATCCACCAGAGGCCACTGTGTACGCTTTTTGAGATCTCAAATATCTCTCGTGAGTGACGTCCGTGCCTGCTCTTCTCACGTAAATCCACCAGAGGCTGCTGTTGACTAACTTACTGACTGACTGACCAACTGACTGATGCCCCCACCTTTCCCCTTCCTTAAACCCAACCAATAGTATTTTAAAAAGCACCTATTGACCCGCCCACCCCCTTCCCTAAACCCAACCGCAGTGTTTTGAAAAGCAATCCAAGAAAAAAGAAAAGTCTCTTGATTTTTAACACGATTTCAGGTTTTACCACATTCTCACTCTGTTTTTTACTTGTTTATTTTATTTTTTGGCTTTTGTTTTGTCTTACCTTACCCCGTCGTCGCGGTCAAGTCTGCTCTGCATCTCAAGTCCATTGACGTCATACCTGCCAACACTCGTTTTTCCCGGGAGTCTCCCGTATTTCAGACCCGTCTCCCGTATTGTTCTGTCTCCCGGTAAACTCCCGGAATTCCCCCGCCCCCCCGCTCCTCAGCATTTTGGTACAGTCGGGGCTGAAACTTGGTGCTTGTGCTCTTCCGGTCGCCGCTACAGTTCGCGCACCCCCATCAACCTCTCACTCCTCCCGCTCCCCGCTCTTCAGTTTGCGCCAGTGTTGCCAACTTAGCACCAAATTTTCAAAAAAGCGACTAGCGACAAATCTAGCGACTTTTTTGTGTGTTACTGGCGATTATTATAGACTGTTGTTTGTCCATTACTGTACCGTCCCTACTCTTCTCAACGAGTCTCTCCTGCAGCCTGAGAGCAGAGCACCTCCCTGCATACCGACGGCAAATGATTTAGAACAGGTGGCAGTTTGAAGGTATTTCCCTTGTACAGTCAACCCGATCTGCTTCTCATTTATTTTAACAATTTAATTTGACCATTTATTCTTGTTCACAATCAGAGATGTTTTAAGTGAGAGTTTCAGAACTTGTCTGAGTATATTACGTCTGAGAGATTACTGCATCTATAATGATATACTGTATTCAAACAGCAATAAATTTAGTTAAATTGACAAGCTTACATAAAGCGTAGTGCGAATATAAAATACCCTATTTATTTACCATAGGCTGTTAAACAAACAGAAATGGTAGAACGCGATGACGTCAGTAATATGCAAATTAGCGTATGACGTAATACCCCCCTCCCCCCCGAAGGGGTCTCCCGGAATTTACAAACCAAATGTTGGCAGGTATGACCGACGTATGTGTCGAGCTACCGGACAAACTGGTGACAGCAAAAAGCCGTACACATGCAGGTAAGCGGTGAGCTGGTAAGCGCGAAAAAGAACGGCGTCATACCGCGCAATATCGTTTATTTTAAAGATGAAATGCTGCCATACGTAGCTCTGGCTACATAATTCGGGATCTCCAGAAATGTATATAGGGCTACGTTTTCAGAATGAGCCTATGTTGTCTACATGCCTAAATGATTGGCTTTCTACCATTATGTGTCCTTAATAAAGAGGATTGAAATGAAATACAGTATATAACATAAACATAGTTCATATATCGTTTTTAATATTAGCTGTACTGAAAAAGCTAATGGAAATGTCAAATATAAAAAAAAATAAATAAATAAAAGTGGAAAGATCAAGGTGCCTGAATTGTGATGATTCAACATAAAGTAGGCAGTATATTCTGCTTCCAACATATTATTAAAAGCATTCCATTTCGGAAATAACATGTGGACACTATTTATAAAATATTATTAAAAGAGTTGTTTATAACATGCTCATGCTAAATGAACACTTATTTTTTGGTAACTTTAAGTTACAATTCATTCTACTACAGTAACTACTAGCTTTAAGGTGCTGTAGGTGATTGTCTTCAGAAACATTTTTTGTTGTTTAATGATTAAAGTAAATGATCTAAATGTATTTATATACACGCACGCCATATTCACGTTCACACGAGGGAGTGACAGAGGTAAAAACAAATGCTGAATCAAAACTTTTTAAAATCCTGAATCAATATTTGAGTTACTTTTGCAGGCTGGAGGAAGGATGAAACCATGGCTGAAGTATTTCTTTTAGATAGGTAATGTTCTGTTTTAAAACTATTTTAGTCACACAAAGCTTATGTAGATTGTGTTGTTTTACCAATGGGTTATATGCACAGAAGTGTTCAGCAACTGAAATCTTCTGGCGATAGATTGATGTGACTATTTTCAGTTTCATAAGGGACCTTTTACAGCATCAATAATGTAGATTTTTATTTAGTTTAACAACAAAACATAAGTAAATAGTGCTATTCCGCCTAGCCTGCTTTACTGAGGTGAAGTTGGTTTTATATTCACATTACTTCATTTTTGAACAATGACAACCTGTGACGCGCTCCCTATATTGTTCACCATGCTACTTTGAATATTCACTCTGAAATAGCATGTAAGTATGGCTAAGTAGTAAATGTAATTCCTGTACCCCGCCGGCCAACCACTAGTTGCTTTAGGACAAAGTGCGTGAGAGAGTGAGACCAACGATCCTTGCATGCATAAAATATTGCACATTATGACAAGTTTTGCTTGCTACACAACTGAAAACGTGCCAGATATAATACAGTTTTTCATTCGAAATTGTAGTATTATAAAGTACTGCCTGTAGCGAATTAGCTCAAAGGGAAGAAGAATCATTTGAACGGGGCTTCAAAAGAATCGACCCTTTAAATCCGAACAAACGAATCGTCCAGCGATCATTCGAACTTACAGTTTACTTTAATTACGGCTACTGCTATCAAAATAAAAACCCATTTATGTTTAAGCAGGGTAGCAAGATCATTAGATAAGACATTAGATTCATAAATATGCACAAGAACCTTTCTTTATACAAAATGAGACTTTATTGACTAATCTAACAGCTAACACAAACACACATTCATAACAATGTGAAAAATAAGAGTTTGAGAGAATGTAATGATGGAAAACCTCGGATTTTGTAAGACCAAACCAAGCGAACCACAAATAATCAATTTAACTCTTCTATGGTCTCTTTAGGGTTACATCTAGTTTACACCAGTTCAGATGGAAGTGTAACTTGCGTTCCTTGTGTGATGTGAAGACACTCCCTCTGTTGACCACGTGGCTAGCTGGTTGTTTGTTGTCCTCGCGAGGCTTGAAGGGGGGTGGAGTCGGTCGTTTCAAGTTTTGAAAGCGGCAAAAAAGCGAGTCGTGCTTGACTACTGGTTTTGCGGCACACTAAACTTAAATAGACTCACGGCGGAAAAGAAATAAAGAAAGGTATCGAGATGAGAATGTCTGAGCTGTGCGATTAACCCATTTTGTCTGGGTCCCCGTCTGCTTCCTAGAGTCCTCTGGGTTCAAGTCTTTCTCTGGCCTGGGCCTTCTAGCTTGGTTGTTCTTTTCTGGCCTCGCGTTTCCTCTGGCCTGAGGTTTCTTGTTTCTGGGGTTTCTTCTTTTGGGGTTTCCGGAGTCTCCCGGCGGTGGCCTTAGGCACAAATTTTTATAAGGATGGTTTGTACCTACCCTCTAGGGCACACGTGTCAAACTCAGTTCCTGAAGGGCCGAAGCTCTGCACAGTTTAGTTCCAACCCTAATTAAACACACCTGATCAAACTAATTGAGTCCTTCAGGCTTGTTTGAAACCTGCAGGTAAGTGTGTTGAAGCAGGGTTGGAACTAAACTGTGCAGGGCTGCGGCCCTCCAGGATCTAGGGCCAAGTTGACCAATCCATAGTTAAACTTCCTTGAGGCATGTTTTATAGTCCTTTGTTCAGAACTGTAGTGATTTGCAAAGGTATTTTGATGTAAACTGAGGCAGAAATGTTCAAGTTTCTTAAAATGTTAATATGTTGCACTCATATTACCATGAAATGTAAACAATCGTTCAGTACACCAAATTAGCTTGGCAAGGACACCAAACATGAACTATCTATGAGCTTGTTTAGCAGCGGTACAGTTAAACATTGATTGCAGAAGTAATAAAACCATAATATTAATACATAAGCAAGGGAAACGTTGCAAAACACCTGATTACAAATAAAGAGAGAATAAAAGCTTACATTAAAACATCAGTCTTAAGCCCGGAGCTTATCGAAGTTTTCTCTGTGTCCAGTTGTGACCACAATACTTTGTGTTGTAAATACCTTGGGATTGGGTTACACTGACCATCCAGTCTTTTCCAGGGGAGAAGTTAGTGCTGTGTTTGCTAATGCATTTGTTAAATAAAAGCAAAATAATTATGTCTCTGATCGGCCATATTCCTTACATGCCTATTATTAAAGAGCACCTATTTTACCCTTTTTTTAAGATTTCATATTAATATTATGGTTCTTCTGAGTGTGCCAGTTTAGGTTCAGTTCAAAACACAATTCTGATTTTTTTGTTATGATGTGTTAAAAAGTGTCATTTTGAGGGCATGTATACAGTTCAATGTTTTAGGGGCGTGTTGCTTCACATGAAAATTAGTTTCGACTTCCCGCCCAACTTAACAAGGGGGCGGAGCCAAGAGCTCCCGCTTTGTGTATGGCTACAGACAGGCAGACAGAGAGAAGCAACATGAGTGAGAGGACCAGCATTCAGCCGTACATGTACGACTCGGACACAGACCAAGCAGAGACTACAATATCATTTGTGTCTTTGTAAAGTTTTACAGCCAACTGTGTGCTAGTTTAAAGCTCCGAGCTTGTACACCGAGACTAATAACCACGCACACTGGATTAACTTTGACTCAAGGGCATCACACACCACATGACAGTTCATCCATAGCAGTTCAATCCAGATATGCATGCCGCTGCGTGGCGCGACGCTGCGCTGTGCTTCAGGTGTACGACCTGCTTAAGGCTATAACTAAAGGGCGTCATACACCCGATGCGCTGCTCAGAGCCACGACACGGCACACCAGACATGCACATACGCATGTTATTTAAAATGAAACTATTCAGATAACGCTCTGTGGCGCGGCAGAAATATGAACAGTGTCCTGAGTCGTGGCTGGGCTGGGAAATGCAAACAGCTGAAGTTTAAGAAAGACGCAATGAAAAGTACACATGTATGCAAACCCACCTAGTTACAAACACTGGCGCCGAGGAGAGCGATAACTTGGTGAATGTTGATCTTGTGTTGAGCCCAATGAGCCTTACATCTAAAAATAGAGCAAGGGTGTTTCTTTGGTGACATCGCTTTGACTCACACGCTGAAAATGGCGGACGTGAATCAAACTGAGGATATGGTAATGCGCACCTGTCAATCAATATTGGTGGGCGGAGGGACCGCACTCCTACGTCAAGTTGCGATGGGTCTCAAAAACGCTCCAATTGGTCCACTGTTTTTATGTTGTTAAATTAAAAAAAAGGACTGAGTGTGTTTATATCACCCCAATATGACGGTACATACACTATACCTACACATATGTCTGTCCAAACAACTTAACCATAGGTGCCCTTTAAGACATTACAGTTTTCCTCATTCACTTTGGTGCATTTCTCACAACACTATTTACATTTGCTCAATTTGTGCACATCCTAGTAGCAGTTTCTCATTCCTTCCAACAAATTGCAAACTTTACTGTAGTTTTCAAATGGCTGTGCAAATAGTATATAGTGTTGTCTTGAGCATTTTCAGGAAGTGTCACCAAAATGTACAGAGTAAAGTGTCATGATGAAAACATGACAAAGCCATTTGACTATCTTGTTCATAAGCAATGGTGTCAGGTTTTTCATTGACATCAATACTTGCTTTTGAGGATAGCTATCCATTTTAAGCAAGTGACACGCTTTTGCAGGTTATCAACTAGGTTTTGCAGTTTGTAATAATTGTTTTGAGAAATGCATTAACTGTTGTGCAAATGTAAATAGTGTTGTGAAAAATGTGCCAAAGCGACTGAGAAAAACTGTAACTGTTTGCGTTAGTAGTTATAAAGTATGATCTTATTCTACTTCCCTACTACTGCTCGAAATCTAAACCCAATTTCTACCTTACTAACTAGTAATAAACAGCTAATTAGTAGTTTATTGAGCTAGTAGTGTTAGTTAATGGTTTCTTAATACCGTGAATTGTGACCTAAACTCAGTGTTGCCAGGTTGGAAATGTGAAAGTATCGTACCAGAACCTCAAAATTATCGTATTTGGAGGAAAATTATCGTACACTAGTCAAATGGAGAGTATACAGATATTATCTAGACAAATAGCGTTTTGACACAACGTGCAAATCACCACAATACGTAAAAAAAAGTGTACCTTGGGGGAAGGTTCAAACTCCACCTCCAAGTCTCTGTCATCGAATAACTGTGTGTGTTGTCAGATGTTGAGGGATTCATTTTGCGGTACAAATTGGATGCCTACATGTAGCGCAACATAGTGCTGGTTGGCTTGAAAGCAGTGCACCCTCCCGAATTTTTAACACACTAGTCTGAGGTGTGCACCACGAGCCCATCCAGAGGATCTGTAATGAGCCGATCTCGTGACTTTGTTTTGATGAGATTAACTTTGGAAAAACACGTTCACATGATGCATTTGAATGGGGAAAAACGAGAACAAGGGCAAACTCCCCTGTCCTTCTCACCTTCCTTTTCAGCACTACTTTTTAAAACTTTACATACAACTGAAGCACGGCCGCGCGCAGCCAGTGTTGCCAGATGTAGCTGACTGATTCCAGCCCAAAAGCTATCCAAAATAACCCGCCAAAATGCAAAAAATCTGGCAACACTGCGCCCAGCAGGAACGTTAACTCGTGAGAGAGAGCCATTCTCCACGTTGATTGGCTGAGAAGATATAACGTAAGATGAGATAGAAAACGTGTCTAACTCCACCTTCTCCTGTCACAGACAGCAGACACAAGATGCAGTTATCAATAAGTATAGAAGCCCTAAGATTACAATGAAACTCATTTTAAATGCCATACATTTCTGAAATTATCGTACATTATAGGATTTTTTTCAATATTGATCGTACATCGTACAGAGGTCGAAATTATCGTACAAATACGATAATTATCGTACAAATACGATAATTATCGTACGTCTGGCAACACTGCCTAAACTCCTAAGGTGTAACCATTTATTTTATAAATAGGTTTTATTAAATTTTACAATAAACCTTTTACAAGTCCCCTAGAGTTGAACACTTTTTTTAAATACACTCATCTGATGTACAGGTCTGCCGGAAGCACTTTTAACTTAGCTTAGCATTAGTCATTAAATTGGATTAGACTATTAGCATTACACACTCACACACAGAAAAGAAATAACAATCAAGGAAAAGCAGATAACTAGGTAACAGTGCTGAGTATCAGTGTGCCTGCTACAACCATGATACAGCAGCAAAGTTCCTTAAATATTATGCTAGTATGAAATAATTGTTCTTAGCCATATTGACAAATAGCAACTTAACATTTTCTGTCTACATAGTAGCTACATATGAGTCAATCTTTGAAAAGGACAATCAAAAGCACTCTTTTTTTTTGAGAGGGATGCTAATGGTCTAATTTGATTTAGCTAAGCTAAGCTAAAAGTGCTAGCGCCAGACGAGCGATCAGCTGAATGGATTAAAAAATGGGAAAACTGAAATGAAACTTGTAAAATAAGCCTAATTACAAACAAGAAAGTCAAGAAAAGTTGAGTGTTCATTAACATACGCATAATAGAAAAGCCTCTTTATTTACAGTTCTAAAATTGTGTCTATATGCATATTTGTGGTCAGCTAATATTTCATATTATGTTTTGAGAATACAGAATCTGTTTTGCTTTAGGTGACATCAAAGTATGATTTCTGAATGACCGTCTGGAGTAATCATCTTGAAAATTGAGCACGGACGTTACAGAAATAAACAGGAAAGTTAAGCCGCTGAACTGTGTTTATACTGCATAAACCAGCCTTTCAAAATCAGTTAGAAAAAAAATATAGTATTTTTTAAGAAAATTGCGAGGTGATATTAGAATTATCTGTATAAGATGTTGGCAGGAGAACACAGTGCCTTCCCAAGGTTAAAGCAAGCATCCATTAGCAGGCACTGATAGGAGAATGAATAGCCCTCTCCTGGGAATCTATCCTCTTTAAAACGATACACTCAAGAGAATTATTGCCACAGGAGAAAAAGAGCATCAGGTGCCTCATAGGCTTTTCTATTTTTTAGCCTTTTCGATTTGAAGTCTTTTGTGAGCCTCAGGGAAAATCTTCTAACGCCATATACTGTACAGAGCTTTTGCAGCTTTTTCACAAAAAGTGCCCCATAAAACACAATCAAACCAATCATAACTAAGGCTGGATATCGAGTTCAATACTTTTTAGGCACCAACCGAATTGCCTGGATACTATTGAAAAATTAACAAGCGACAGCTGATGCATTATAAATAGGGCCAGACAGAATCTGCGGACATTTTTTGCTATTTCTGTGCAGAATTGTGTTAAAAATCTGCAGATTTATGCAGAATTATTTTGGGAGTATCATAACTAAAACCCTTATATATTAAATAAAAAGTAATACCTTTTTAACTTTTATTTAATGTTCACAATACAAATTCATTTAGATCCACTTTATTTGGTAAACAAAGCAAGTCTCTCCTATAATAGATCTACTAAAAGACAGAAAATATGACTTTACCATCTGTATTGTAAATAATTCATAGGAATATTTTCATATTAGTCAATAATATTATTGTAATAATTTAAAAACTGAATAAATATAAATTTACACACATGTACACAAGTAAATAAACAGAATCAATGATAGGCTGGAATTCTGTGCGCGCAGATTCCGTGTGGGCCTAATTATAAGTAACTGATCTACACATGGAAATGAAAATCTGTCTGAGCAAAACCCCTGTAAGGGTCCATCTATTAGCCCAATGACAAAACTAACAGCACGGGTGAAGGATAAAAGCGTGTCAGCCTTTTCTAGCACATCTAAAAATAAATATATTTTTTTCAAAATGAGTTGGAAAGTGCACCTTTCAAGCTTTATGCAGATATGTCTCTCATGCGTATCTCTCAAGTATTCGTGGAAATTCCGCTGTTTTTTTCTGACCACAGTTAACATGGAGCCTGTGTCTCACGCGGACGATTGTAATAACAAAGCCTCATGGGCATGGTCGCATTAAAAATAATGAGCTCAGACTGAGAAATTAGACATCGTGTTGGTTTCGTACTGAATACTTTATCAAACAATGTTTGTTTTCAACATGCACTTGCTGCATTTAAAAAGTAGACATTTCCAGCTTTCTATAGATATATGTCTCATGTCTGTGTGTTTTGTTTTCGTAGAGTTTAAGTGCATTTTACTGACGCATTTCTAAAAACAGTTCGCGGAGAAAAGAAAGAATGCCTGCACTGTATGTTTTTGTTAGTTTGTAAATTAAAATGATTACGTCATACACTAATTTGCATATTACTGACGTCATCGCATTCTACCATTTCTGTTTGTTTAACAGCCTATGGTAAATAAATGGGGTATTTTATATTCGCACTACGCTTTATGTAAGCTTGTCAATTTAACTAAATTTATTGCTGTTTGAATACAGTATATCGTTATAGATGAGTAGGGAATTTGCAGTAATCTCTCAGACGTAATAAACTCAGACAAGTTCTGAAACTCTCACTTAAAACATCTCTGATTGTGCAACAAGAATAAACGGTCAACTTAAATTGTTAAAATAAAGGAGAAGCAGGTCGGGTTGACTGTACAAGGGAAATACCTTCACACTGCCACCTGTTCTAAATCATCCCCGGGGGAATTCCGGGAGTTTACCAGGAGACAGAACAATACGGGAGACGGGTCTGAAATACGGGAGACTCCCGGGAAAAACAGGAGTGTTGGCAGGTATGCAAAACGCGTATACGTGGTCTTCGACCCATGAGGATTAACATGTATCCTGTCACATTTGCAAAGTTAAACGTGTGCGCTGTGTGTGTGTCCGCTGTGTGTGTATGTCTCTGTGTGCGAGAACTTTATAACAACATTGTGTGTGACTCATCATTGCAGAAAGGCTTGAATTAACTCCACAACATACAAGAAATAATCATTGGGAAAGATTTTACTCTAGTATTTCTCACGTTACGTGAGATCAGCTGTCATTATGTCTGTCACTGCGCTGTTTTTCTGACGCAGCAGAGGCGGAGATTGAGGCACACTCTGACAAGCACATGGGAACAGTGGGCGGGAAGAAATAGGCAACAGAACACAATAATATCCAGCTGCAGGCCCGCAGAACCACACACGTTTCAGGCACACATAATCCAGCACACACGTTCTAGGCAAGCCATATATGGTAACTAACTAACTCCTATAGAAGCGTTATCGCCAACAAGTGTATTTCACAAGTACGGCGATCGAGAACGCCCGTGCTACGATTGCCATTCATTAGACTGTCAACAGTTTATGGTCTCCCATTTCAGTCATTATTTCATTATTGTAAAGATCATTTTAACATCGCTACAGTTTCTGAACTCAAATTATGTAAATAAAAATAATTGGTTAAACACTTAAGACTTTATTCACGTATCCACATACACAAAGAAAACATAACAGACCGTCTAATTGTATTAAGTGTAATAAACTAATTCAGGATCTTAATGTTGTCATACTTGGTTAAAATCGTTTTGTTGTAAAATATATAAAAAAAACAAAACAATAATGTGTCACATTATGAATGAATTACTATAGATAATAATTAAAAATAATATAGTTATAAACTGATTTAAACTACTATCTTTTACTAAAGTGTAGCAACTGTTAGTAATATATATATATATATATATATATATATATATATATATATATATATATATATATAAATATATATATATATATATATATATATATATATATATATATATATATATATAAATATATATATATATATATATATATATATATATATATATATATATATATATATATATATATATAAATAATTTATTTTAATAAATTATTAACAGTTAATTTGTTTGTATTGCTAAATTTGTTGCAACTACAATTACCACAAATGACCAGTACTTTATGGTTTAAAAAAAATATATTACTTACTATAAATTACTATAGTATTTAATGTGGGAAATCATTAATAAAAAAGTTATTAGAAAATTAAGCAAATAAATACTATTAAATCGCTTGAGGAAAATATAGTGTTCACATTTATTAAATGTAAAAAGATTTTTTATTACATATAAAGATGTTATTGCCTATGCATATTAACTTGCTATTATTTCCTTCAACCATTATATAAATTAAAACTGTCCAATTTAGATAGTTCAGCAAGGCCAGCAAATGAGTATCTGCTATATTGACTCTGTCATATAATAATGACTGATCATCTATGATGACGGATAGAAAACTATTTAGTCTATTATATTGAATGGCGATCAGAAACAATGTTCACCATTTGCCCGCCTCGATCGCAATATTTGTGAAACAGTAAACACTTTTGTTTATTGTGTACAATATTTATCAACAATATATATAAAAATATATTGGTGACGATGCCCGAGAAGACGTTAATAACATTTACTTCGGTCGTAACCATTTGTGGTTTGCCTAGAACGTGTGTGCTGGATTTTGTGTGCCTGAAACGTGTGTGGTTCTGCGGGCCTGCAGCTGGATATATCTCACAGAACAGGCAACAAAAACAGTGTTGTCAGATTGGGCAGTTTTGAAACCGATTATTCGGGAAAAAATGACATAGGCGGGTAGTGTATAATTGGTATAATTGTATAATAATTGTATAATTCTTGTGAAAATCGGGACCGTCAACCCCCCCCCCTCCCCCCATATACAATATTTGTGAAAATCGGGACCGTCAACAGTCCACCCCCCCTTACTCTACATGAAATCGCGGTTGTTGGGCGGTTGTTTTTGCATTTTGGCGGGTTTTTGATAGTATTTGGGCTGGAATCAGTCAGCTACATCTGTCAACAACACTGAACAAAAGCAGCCACATTGTATTCAAAGCAGAAAATTTTTGTCTGAAAGGTATAATAAATAATATGATGGGTGTTTTGAGCCGAAACTTTACAGACACATTCTGAAGACACAAAAGACTTATCTTAAATCTTGAAAAAGGGGTAAAATAGGTGCCCTTTAAAGTATCTTGTCAGTACTGGTATCAAAAATATTAATGGAGATCAGGATTTAGACAAGAAACCCAGCCAAATAGGTGATGCACGTTGCCTGGCTGTTGTAAAATGACAGCTCTCAATTGGAGGATTAGAATTTGATGTTGAATCTCTGCGCTAGTCTAATACCCGCCGGAGACCCAGATATGTGCCGAGATGTCAAAGAGGATTTGTGGTTCTTGATGTTCCGAGTCATAAGCTTGACATTGCTCTAAGCAGTGGGTGGGAACATGAAATTGGACCCTTTGTATCTCAAAAATCCCCTGCATGACTTCTAGACATCTTGAAAGAGATCTTGATGAGAGGAAACATCTGGGTGACACACATTAACCTGTTTAAATGAGATCTTTGTTCTTCTTGGCAGCTGAAAGTTTCATTAGACAAGCCAAATGATTAGCGATCACTCAGATGAGAAAAGCGTTGACTCTGTCTGTACAGCGGAGGCAAATAAAGAGGTTCAAAAAAACATTAGAAAACTGTGTCCCAGTGTGCCAATTACTGCTTTTAAACTTAATGAGAGCACTTGACCATAAAACTGCAGCTGTGCAAAGTGTAAGCTCTGGAAATCTAAGTTTGTTCTAATAACTTCATAATCTGTATATATATATAGTGGCGGGTTAGACAGACACCCCCATTTAAATTTGTGTCACTTTCTCTTCGCTGATAAGATATACAGCCAGGTACACTACGTTTCTATGTAACTCCAAGCGATACTTCCGGGTTTCTTCCCACCGCAGCCTCGATTTCGCTTTTAAAAATGGCGGCCGCGTGAAATCAGTCTATATTGTCTGTCATTGAGAACCTTAACATTTCAGGACCTGCCAACGCAATCTCACGGCAATTCGTAACTTTTTGATTAGTGGCTAATTCGTATGAATTCGTACAATCTTACATATTAGTACGATTTGCCCATCACCCAATGACGGTTGGGGTTAGGTGCCACGCCTCCTTTTTAAAATCGTACATTTTCGTACGACTGAACCACTAAACTGACAAAACGTAAAATACTTACGTTTCCTCGTGAGATCAGGCTGGACCTGCTGACTAGAATTTCAAAAGGGAGAAAGAGAGACTTTTAGTGTTTACATTTTCTTCTTCTATATTTACCCATGTATTTATTATATTTATTTATTCATTTATTATTTTTTTAGTTGGTTTATTATTTATTTATCTGTCTTGATTCATCTTTGCATACTTATTGAAGGCCTCAGAAAATAGGGTGTGGTGGGAGATGGGAAGGATGGTGCATAGAAGGGGCTAGAAAAGTGTACGTTTGATTTAAAAGTTCTACAGTTTTTTTGTTTTTGTTGCTATATATTTCATGTCATCTCTTTGCTGATAGGACTTCTATTTTTCATATACATTTATAAGTTTGTATTCTATCTGGAAAAAATGCAATAAAAATATTGAAAATAAAAATAGAAACCAATAAATAACTGCTTTCTGTTTGATTATACGTTCGAAAATTCATGTATTCCTGTGATGCAATGATGAATTCTCAGCTGCCATTACTTCAATTCAGAGTCCTCAACCCTTTGGAAATTTACATATAAATATGTCTATATTACAAATTCAAATTTCATGCCATGCCTGATGTATACAGTGACAAATGCCATTGGCACTCATGACGTGGTGTGTCAGATTTGAATATGTGCATAATCAAGTTGAATAAATGATGGCTGAGAACTGATTGAGGGAGGAAGATTAACAGTAAATGCATTCATTAATGCACAGAGTTATTGTATACTTTCAGATGATGTGAAATAAAATATACATAAACCAGTTTTATGGTATAGCTTCATGATGTCTTAGCTTCTGTTTTTTTTTCCCCTCTTTTATTATATTAAAACAGTGAGCAAGATATTCTTCAGAAATGTAGCTTTAATGTTCCACAGCAAGAAAGTAGGGGGGAAAAAATCATGATATATATATATATATATATATATATATATATATATATATATATATATATATATATATATATATATATATATATATATATATATATAGAGAGAGAGAGAGAGAGGAGATGCTCAAAGTATTTCTTTCACCATCTGACAACATCCCCAGTCTAGGTCAATAGCAGTGTTGGTATAGAACTGGTTCTGAGCAGCCAGACGGTTTGCCAAAATTTCCCCGAGGCCACTATTATTAGGTCATAGTCTCCCTGAACTCTTTCCAGGCCAGAGTATCTGTTTTCGCAAACCACCTGAGCTGCAGCTTGCTTAGCCAATCAGTACCCATCAGTTGCCTTGGGAGTCCCACAACTCAACTAAACCTGGTAGGACTGACATCCCTTGCTTCCATTGTGTCCACTACCAGGTTCGGCCATTCTAGAAGCTTTATTCTACCAGTTGAGAGTTTGTTGTTTTGCTGAAATCTCCATCTTGGTTTCATCTTCATCGTCCTTATAATGTAGATGTTGGACTGAAGCAGCTAACATATTTTACAGTGACAAGAGGCAGGGTTGCTAAACACTAATAGATTACAGCTGCTGTCTGGGCTTTCCATGTTTTTTATACCCGTTTCTTTTTCTTCATGTGTTTTCCTTGTGTCATGTTATTTGATCACATCTAACTGAATTTCGATATTAATTAGATTTGTTTTCTTTGTACGTATGGATTACTGTGGTTGTTACAGACATCTGGCGAGCATTTCAAGCCAACAGCCCCTTTAGAAATATGTTTTGTGAGAAAAATAGTGGCTGTTCAATACTGTGTGTGTTTGTGTGCATGTTTTTATTCTCAGCACAAATATATTGTTGCACCAGTTATGACCTAGTTTCTATATTAACTACTGTACCTAAACAATCTTTTAATCTAAACATTCTTTCTAAGAATTTTCTGGATTAATATTACATTTGCTTATGTCGATGACTTTACAGTACATGCTCTAAAATAAACCAATGGGCTTATAGTCCCATATTTCAAACCTACACTCTGAGAATTATAATTTGACCAACCCAGATGATATATGATTTTAAGTTATTAGTATATAAAAGCCAGTTTGGTAAACTGTAGAGTTTAGTTTTCCATAAAGCGTCTTACTACTGAAGTGGACAATCTCAAAAGCTATTGTAATGGAGATCATGGTCCCATAATGCAATTGGAAAGCATAAATAAAACACGTGAATCACAAGCTATGGTAATTTTCTGTTAAAAATACACTCACCGGTCACTTTATTAGGTACACCTGCCCAACTGCTCGTTAACACAAATTTCTAATCAGTCAATCACATGGCAGCAACTTAATGTATTTAGGCATGTAGACATGGTCAAGACGATCTACTGCAGTTCAAACCGAGCATCAGAATGGAGAATAAAGGTGATTTAAGTGACTTTGAACGTGGCATGGTTGTTGGTGCCATACGGGGTGGTCTGAGTATTTCAGAAACTGCTGATCTACTGGGATTTTCATGCACAAACATCTCTAGAGTTTACAGAGAACAGTCCGAAAAAGAGAAAATATCCAGTGAGCGGCAGTTCTGTGGGCACAAATGCCTTGTTGATGCCAGAGGTCAGAGGAGAATGGCCAGACTGGTTCGAGCTGGTAGAAAGGCAACAGTAACTCCACTTGTTACAACTGAGGTCTGCAGAAGAGCATCTCTGAATGCACAACAGGTCCATCCTTGAAGCAAATGGGCTACAGCAGCAGAATACCACACCGGGTGCCACTCCTCTCACCTAAGAACAGGAATCTGAGGCTACAATTCACACAGGCTCACCAAAATTGGAAAATAGAAGACTAGAAAAACGTTGCCTGGTCTGATGAGTCTCGATTTCTGCTGCAACATTCGGATGGTATGGTCAGAATTTGGGGTCAACAACATTAAAACATGGATCCATCCTGCCTTGTATCAATAGTTCAGGCTGGCGGTGGTGGTGTAATGGTGTGGGGGATTTATTTTTTTTGGTCCATTAATACCAATTGTGCATTGTGTCAACCCCACAGCCTACCTGAGTATTGTTGCCGACCATATCCATCCCTTTATAACCACAGTGTACCCATCTTCTGATGGCTACTTCCAGCAGGATAACACGCCATGTCATAAAGTGCAAATCATCTCAGACTACTTTCTGGAACATGACAATGAGTTCACTGTACTCAAATAGCCTTCACAGTCACCAGATCTCAATCCAATGGAGCTCCTTTGGGATGTGGTGGAACGGGAGATTCGCGTCATGGATGTGCGGCCCACAAATCTGCAGCATCTGCTCGATGCTATCATGTCAATATCATTCAAAATCTCTGAGGAATATTTCCAGTCTCTTGTTGAATCTTTGCCAAGAAGGAGTTCTGAAGGCAAAAGGGGGTCCAACCCGGTACTAGTAATGTGTACCTAATAAAGTGGCCAGTGAGTGTATACAGAATGTTATAGAGCTTTGTGTGTGTTTGGTTTTACAGTGCAAGTAGTCTATAATAACTGTACATTTGTTTTTGTTTTTTTTGTTTAATGGTCAAAGACCTTTAAACAGAAACAGGAATCGTTTTGTTGTCAATTTTTTTAACATCATAAAAAAATTAAAGAACATATTAATCAGACCTGTTCTTCTTAAAAAAAAAAAATGCTGTAAATCATGGTAAAATATACAGTATGATAGTCATTCTCTTTTTGCTCAGAAAAAAAAAACGTTTTAGTAGTATCCTTGTATTACACTTTTATTGTTTTGACGCTTGAAACCCCATTTTAGTCTTTGACCCATAAAATGGTTTGTCCTCTCACAGACCCTTTAATTCAATAAAATGATTCCAATAACAGATTAAACCCATTTAGAAATATATGGACTGTTCAGTCCCATCATAAAACCTATTCTTTAGCCAAAGCAAAAGGTCTATTAGGTAGTAAACTATTAAGTAGTAAACACTCTCTCTCTATCTCTCCTTTTACACAGTTAGGCTGAGTAAACAATCCCAGCTGTCTAGCCATCTTATTCTAGTGTGAAGATTGCTCATCAAAAATAATTGTGCCTCTGATATACTCAAGAAATCGACTGAACGCGTCAATAGCTTTGTGTTTGTCTGTCCTCTCCCTGGACCTCTTTGTTAGTTGACTGAATTTCTTGGAAAACGCTAAGCTATAAACATCATGTGGAGATATCAAGCCGAAAGGCTTTTTCTTTTCCTCAACCTAATAGTGACTTATCAGCAGGGCCAGACGGAATCTGCGGACGTTTTTTGCTATTTCTGCGGAGAATTTTGGTAAAAATCTGCAGTATTCTGCGGAATTATTTTGGGCGTATCATAACTAAAACCTTAATATGTTAAATAAAAAATAATATATTTTTATCTTGTATTTAATGTTTAAATTGCAAATCCAATTAGAATAACTATAAATAGTTAACTTTATGTAAATAAACAGAATTAATGATGGGCTAAAAATCTGCGGAAATCTGCAGAAAATCTGCAGGAAATCTGCGGAATTCTGCGCGCGCAGATTCCGTGTGGGCCTACTTATCAGCTGAATTTCATATCATTAGCTTTCAGATGTAGCTTATGTTGGCTTTAGCAAGGTTCATGAGATTACGCCCTATTACTTGAAAATGTCTTGGATAAAATTAATGTTTCGACCTTGGTGTCTTTGCCAAGTGAATACGTCTCAAGCAGCTTCACCTTTGGAAGGTGTATTTAAACTCTATTATGGCATTGATAATACTGACAAAGATACAAAAGGCTCATTTGTGCTATGGCCTGAAACTGTCACTTGATTCTTACTGACTTTTTTGTGCTGAAGCTAAATGAAAATCCTTCTGACTGAATGGCTATCAAATCTTCTGTTTGAAACCAATGGAAAGCTTGACCCCCATGCACTGAGAGTCAGGCAAGTCCAATGAGAGGGTTTGTGGTAAGCTGGAGGATTTGAGTTATTAACCCAGGCCGTTTGTTGGCGCTGTCCAAGGTACTGTCATTAACCTAATGTTCTGGTGGATGAAGCAGAACATCTGACGTGCTTTAGAACTGAAAAGGGGAACAAAATGTAAAAAAAAAAGAGGAAAAAGTAATACTGATAATTAAAAGTAATACTTAATTATTACTATTATTATTATATAATTTATGATTTATAATAATAATTATTATTATTTTTATTATTTTAATATATAATAGTACATTATTAGAATTTAAAAGATCTGTTTTCTATTTTTATATAAATGATAAATATACACTCACCGGCCACTTTATTAGGTACACCTCTCCAGCTGCTGTCCGGTATGCAGAAGAGCATCTCTTAACGCACAACACGTCCAACCTTGAGTCGGATGGGCTACAGCAGCAGAAGACCACACCGGGTGCCACTCCTGTCAGCTAAGAACAGGAAACTGAGGCAACAATTCACACAGGCTCAGCAAAATTGGACAATGGAAGATTGGAAAAATGTTGCCTGGTCTGATAAGTCTCGATTTCTGCTGCGACATTCGGATGGTAGGGTCAGAATTTGGCATCAACAACATGAAAGCATGGATCCATCCTGCCTTGTATCAACAGTTTAAGCTGGGGGTGGTGGATATTTTCTTGGCACACTTTGGGCCCATTAGTACCAATTGAGTATCGTGTAAACGCCGCAGCCTATCTGAGTATTGTTGCTGACCATGTCCATCCCTATATGACTACAGTGTACCCATCCATTGGGTCCAACCCAATACTAGTAAAGTATACCTAATAAAGTGGCCGGTGAGTGTATATATCAGTAGTCCAGTCAGTAGTCACACAGAAAACATTCTAATACAGCATGCCGATTTGTTACTTTGATATTTTCCTTATTATTGTGGGTGTTAAAATTAATAATAAGAAGACTGATAGTATTAACTATTATTAATAAACGAGAACTATTAGTAATTGATAACTGAGCAGGAAATCAAGTTTTATATTACAGAAATACAATTTAATTGACATTTTTATTGTTTATTATTAGTTATTTTGTGTTATTAATGTAATTGTTACATTTTTCCACATTAAAATACACTGAAAAAATGATTCAAAGATGATTCATTGGATTTACTAAATATTTTTAAGGTAAGTGGTTGTAAACAGTTTATTTGGGCTGAATTAAAACAACAAAATTAAGTTTAACATTACTAAATTTAATATGTATGTTTAAATTCAGCCCAAATAAATTAGTTTGCAACAATTTTGCAGTTTTACAGTTAAAGAGTTATTTTTGCTGGCATCATACTAATTCACATCTCTAAATAGTCTGTTCCAGCAGATGGCCCCATTGAGCCATTTCATATGCAAAATCAGCTAAGCCTTGTCTTTCTTAAAATAACCCGTTCTTGCTCCAGTTTTAAGGTTTTTTTTTCTTCTGAATTAAATTGCATGTTATAAAATGGTTATAATGTGTTGATGATGGTGCTGTTTTAATTTATAACCCTTAAAGCAATAATGAAATTGATGCATGGTGGATTGGTAATGATTTTGCAGCTAAGAAAAATTAAATGCCCGTGAACATTCCAATAATCAATTTGTGATGGGTTTGGATGCAATCCGCTCCTCCAAAGGCATGGCAAGCCATATATTATACATTCTATCATGTGTGCACACAATATGTATTTCATATATTCAAAAATGTATGCTATGAATTAGAATTACTGACATTCTAAATTCATTAAATGGATCAAGTACTGATGTCTAATGAGTAGCTGGTAGTAAAAATATTATAAATTGAAAAGCCAAAGCTGGATTGCTTAGAAGCATTGAAGAAGTACATGTGAAAACGGCTTGCCATAACTTGAGACCTGTCAGAGCTTCTCCGCTTCTCTCCTAGAAAAGAAGACCGCAAGCCTGCTGAAAAACTCATGCAAACTATTGCACAGACAAAAAATAAACACGAAGATGTACAAGACTATTTGCAAATAGCTGCTGAAATAGAAAGCGTAGATGTTTCGTTGCTTTTCCTTTTTTTCTTTTAAAATGATTTTTCTTTATTAGGAATAAATCATTTATTATGTTATAGTAATGCAATGCAAAGTTGACAGTGCACGAGTATACACGCTCCATTGCAACTGCTAATGCACATGTGATGTGCGCGACAGGACGAGTGAGTGTGAGCTGTAATTCTACATGAAGTGCACGGGACAACAGCAGCCTTTCCGTATAGGACTGATGCCAACGCGTTAAAATCACTTTTATGGAAAACTAATTCAAGGATGATATTTTTCTTCAGACTAATCGGATGACAAATCGGATGCCAGAAACATGAGAAGTGCGACTGTGTGACTTTACTGTTGATTCTCGTGCGTTTGCAGCTGCTGATCAGTAGATTGGGGATGCGCTGAAAGCAACGCGATCTGGATGTACACAGGAACGCATCGCAAGGGAACACTGTACTTTGTTGGATTGCTTAAAGAAGCGATGATGAAATCTTGCTCGACAGAAACAATGTAAAATGCGAACCTTTTGTTTCTCAAAACGAACTGTCACCCGTTCTCTCTCTGGAATCGAGTCTGCTTCGTGAACAACATGACACGGACGCGCTTCTGCTGTCATTAACGGGGACAAATCAGACCAACACAGCGACAATCCAATCAATAGAGTATCGATGAGCTCATATATAAGGCTAATCATCACGCCTGCCTATGTTTGCTTAACCTCTTTTGGAGAGTATGCTGTGGGACGGTGAACAAACTGCTGACAAGGTACTGAGAGACGAAAGAGTCTTAATTATACAGCAATCTATGTATAAACTATATTAAATGCTTACCAGATGATTACTAAATGTATCTCTTTTTTCTTCCTTTGGTCATATTATGTTCACTTGGAAGATCTGTGGGAATACATGGATCCATTTTTGAGCTCTTCTAGAGATTTTAACATTGAAAATATGATATGTGCTTTGCAAGATGACTCCAACAGTCAGCATAACTACGGACAAACCAGATCAACCAGTTGCTCCGATTCATGTGTAAGCACTCTTAGTTTGGTCTGGAATTATGGGGTGACTGCTAACTCGACTCGGTGAAAAGCCATGGATGTGAACTACTCCACAGTCCTGGACAGCAGTGTGTCGCAGCGCGATTCATCAAAGCGAGTTCTGACTGGTTGTTTCCTCTCACTCCTCATCCTGACCACCTTACTGGGGAACACGTTGGTCTGTGCTGCAGTCACAAAGTTTCGCCATCTGCGCTCAAAAGTCACCAACTTCTTTGTTATATCACTGGCTATTTCTGACTTGCTTGTGGCCATTTTGGTGATGCCATGGAAAGCCGCCACAGAGATTGTAGGTTTTTGGCCGTTCGGCGCCTTCTGCGATGTTTGGGTGGCCTTTGACATCATGTGTTCCACTGCCTCCATCTTGAATCTGTGCGTCATCAGTGTGGACCGCTACTGGGCCATTTCTAGCCCATTTCGATATGAACGCAAGATGACACCCAAGGTGGCGTTCATCATGATAAGCGTGGCATGGACGCTGTCCATCCTTATCTCCTTCATCCCTGTGCAGCTAAATTGGCACAAAGCCCAGACAACCAGTTATACAGAGCTTAACGGTACCTATGGCGAACTTCCCCCTGATAACTGCGACTCCAGCCTTAATCGGACATACGCCATCTCCTCCTCGCTGATTAGTTTTTACATACCTGTGGCCATTATGCTGGTCACTTACACCCGCATCTACCGCATTGCCCAGAAGCAGATACGTCGGATTTCGGCGCTAGAAAGAGCTGCCGAGAGCGCAAAGAACCGCCACAGTAGCATGGGAAACAATGGCAGTATGGAATCTGAAAGTTCTTTTAAGATGTCTTTCAAACGTGAAACCAAAGTTCTCAAGACCCTCTCGGTCATCATGGGTGTTTTCGTGTGCTGCTGGCTGCCCTTTTTTGTTTTAAACTGCATGGTTCCTTTCTGCAACCCAAACGAGAGCACTGACTTCTTGTGCATCAGTTCCACCACATTTGATGTGTTTGTTTGGTTCGGTTGGGCGAACTCATCACTCAACCCCATCATCTATGCCTTCAATGCTGACTTCCGAAAGGCATTCTCCATCTTGCTGGGCTGCCATCGGCTCTGCCCGGGCAGCAGCGCTATAGAGATTGTGAGTATCAACAACAACTGTGGCCCTCCATCTACTTCTCAGTATCAGCCTAAGGGCCACATTCCTAAGGAGGGCAACAACAGCAACTATGAAATCCCTCATAGTATCATTTGCCAAGAGGAGGAGAACCAGAAGAAGGAGGATGACTCTGGCATAAAGACCTTTGATAAACTGTCACCTTCCATGTCAGGCACTTTGGATAGTGATGCGGACGTCTCACTAGAAAAGATCAACCCCATTACACAAAATGGACAGCACAAATCTATACCCTGCTGAGCAGCGGGTGAGATCTGACTCCAGCAAGGAATCCTTGTTTATATACAGTACAGAATCCAAAAGCTTCACTGAGGACCTTAATAACAATTCTTGGACTTAACGAAACTTGTGGAAAACAAAGAATGTTCCAATCGAAGGCACTTTATGCTGGATAACTATCTGCAAAATTTTCACAGCATTTATTATTGACATTAACAGGTCAGTTGTTGCAAAGCATCTATGGAAAGTAATGTGAACAAACGACGCATGCATATGTATACATGTGTATACATATGCATGCCTGTGTGCTTGTGAAAGAACTATACAGTTGTTAATATAAAGACAAGAGTTAGGTCTCTAGTAAAATATCTTGTAGGTGAGTTTACTTTAATGGCTCACAAGTAGAGAAATTTGGTTGCGTCTACTCTGTCGACAATAAAATGTACATAGCGTTGTTTAAGTTTTACACCATTTATCAGAGTTGGCTAAGTCAACATCTCCTTACGCTGCTAGTTGTGAAATTGTATGTGCAAACTACCCCATAATGTGACTTGAGAGCCATTTTTCAACCCAGTCTTCTATGTGTGCATTGGTGTGATGTCAAAGATGTTGAAGAGCAGTGGATTTTTCTGCTATGTGATTTATTATCAGCTGTGGAAGTGACCATGATAGTTGGATGTAATTTTTAATATGTTGATGTCAACAACTCCTTACTTACCCAAGACCTTCCTCACTGCCAACCTATCAGTTGTCACAGCACAGGGAAAATACTATCCCATTAGTAATCTCACCGGTCATTACTTTCCCTTCTATTGTCGAAAGCTGGGGAAATTGGTTTATTTTAAACCCCATGCCCAGGAGATGCTTTTAATTTGCTTTTAAACGTTAGCGAATCCTTGCTCTGCTTTTCCTTTCTTGATTCCATCCACTCTAAATGTACTTTCAGGCACCACGGCTGCCTTTAAACAGTTTCTTTTGCCAAATCTATGTGGATGAACTTTGCTTTGGGACATGTGAAATTCAGCTAATGTACAACGGAAAACTGTAATGAGTGTATCTTATGCAATGCTTCTGTCCAGCCACCCAGAAAGATGTTGTGACCTTTTTGAAAACACGATAAGAAGGCGCTTCAAAGCATATCCAGGATGAAAACCATTTTGCATCATGCATAGTTATTGTTCAGAATCCAGCCCCTGAACTGTTATGTCAGCTGTCCAATGGGAGGGTGTACTGTATGATTACCAATGTGTGGTACATCCGTGGGTACATTTGCCTTTTAGCTCGGTATTTCATTGTCCTACCGAATGGGTGACATATAAACTGCCGTCCCACTTTTAATAATTTGTTGAGCTGTTTTGTTGGGTTATGCAACTGCCCTTGATCTAAGTTAATTCCAGGGCCTTCCATGCAGCGAGAGCTTCCCATGAACATCAGGATTTGACCGAACTGACATGTTCTCAGAGTACATTAGGAAAGAATGTAAGCAAGATGGAAACGAGACCAACGTGATTACTATAAATCAACGATGGTAGCTTTAAGATTAGCTGGCCCTTTTTTGTTGACCGTATACAGTCGTAAGAGAGAAAATCTCTCATATTTTGCCTTCATTTATACCCTGTGCCAAAATTATAAGGACGTCTTGCTCAGCAGCCTTTGCCAGCCTCCTTGTCTTCTACCCTAATATTCTCCTTATTTCTATATGTTCTACCATCATTCAGTATGTTCGGCTCCACATTGGAGTTAGCATACAGTGAATATTTACACAGCTTGGATAAGTTGGACAGAGAGACTAGATGAACACAGACTTCAGCACACATATTTGTCTAAAACTGGACATTCGCTCCAGGGGATTTTCCAAATGACTCTTGTTTACTCACCCGGCTGTCAGATACCCGTTCTTCATAATGCTGCTATGGAAATATTCAGCTATATTTTTTATTAAGCTCCAAAAATTAATAACCTCAATGAATCAAACTGCATTTCAGCTCAAATGCAAATGCTTGAATATTCACAATAGGTACTTTTAGCAGCAATCAGTTTAGCAACATTCTTGCCAATGAGGTGATTAGCATTTAAAATGATTCTCCATGACATTCACAAAAATCCCAGGTGCTTCTTTTACTCC
The DNA here is from genome assembly GCA_903798195.1 of Danio kyathit. Lineage (NCBI taxonomy): Eukaryota > Metazoa > Chordata > Actinopteri > Cypriniformes > Danionidae > Danio > Danio kyathit. The sequence goes on from LR812539.1 coordinate 50,501,931, forward strand.
AAATGCTAAGGTATGCCCAGAAACGCTGGGGAACCACAGGCAGTTGTTTAATTAGAAGTGAATAAAATGACTAGGCCAAATTTCTGGTTTCCTTTTTTTACCAAAGATTTCAGGTTTATCTTCTGGTGTTGTTCTGTATGCTTTCATAAACCGCCGGTTTCAGGTTGAGAGCTGTTGTTTTCAGTTCCTTTCAGAGGAGGCTACAAATGACAACTAGTGACAATGGCTACACTGCAAAACATGCTTTTCTTACTTAGATTTTTTGTCTTCTTTCTAGTCCAAATATCTAAAAATTCTTATATCAAGAAGCATTTTCTAGGCAAGCAAAACATAATGTCTTGTTTTAAGAAATAATATGCCAATATTAAGTAAGTTTTTTCTTAAAACAAGCAAAATAATCTGCCAATTGGGTAGGCAAAATAATCTTGTTTTTCCTTTTGACATACGATTATTTTGCTTACCCCATTGGCAGATTATTTAGCTTGTTTTAAGGAAAAACTCACTTAATTTTGGCATATTATTTCTTAAAACAAGACATTACATTTTGCTTGCCTAGAAAATGCTTCTTGATTTACTGTAAGAAGTTAAGATATTTGGACAAGAAACAAGACAAAAAAATCTAAGTAAGAAAATATTTTTTTTGCAGTGTAGAGCTTACAATACTGTGTGACAGTAGCAGCACTTCCCCCTTGATAGATAACTTTATCGGCTGCATTGTGCTACTATTATTTATAATATTCATTCCAAGGTGATACAAAACTGATTTTGAACCTCAGAGTAAATTAGCGCATTGTAACATAAACAGGAGAAAATAAAACTGTGTTGTATGATGTCAAATTAGAGATGTGAACACAAGTGCTTTTTATCTTTAAGTCCTTAATTGTGAGTAGAGAAAACAAATGTACGTGTTGTTTTCATGTGGGTTTGTCATGCAGTTAAAGCACTGTACTGGTTTCTGTGATTTCATCAAGTACTATGTGTTCCTGGATTAACGTGTTTTGATTGGAACGACATTCTTATCCTGACTTTAAAACGAACTACCGTCAGACAGATTTACTGGTTGATATTGTTTTCAAGTCAAGGTCAAAGTTCAGAACAAGTTCAGGTCACACTTTATTTTGATGGTCCGTTTGTTGAATTTAAGTTACATTGCATCTACATGCCAACTAATTCGCATTAGATAATAAGTAGACTGCTAGGTTGGGGTTAAGGTGTAAGTTGACATGTACATGCAAAGTTTCTTATAGTCAGTTAAATGTCTATTGAAGGAGCAGTCTCAACAGATATTAAGCAAACAGTTTACTAATACTCAAATGGACCATCAAATTACCCAAGTTCAATTAAGAGTTAAGACAGTATGTAAGTAAATACAAATAAAATGTTTGGCCCATCTCTTGTTCCTTAAAATAAAAAGAATAATAAATCAGTGTTACAATAAGTAATTCAAAAACATGAATTGTTATTGAAGGCTGCCAGCAAACAATTGTGTGTTTAATAGACGTCTAATAGACATCGAAACGTAGACAGCTTGGCTAAAACAAGGCAGTGAAAATCTAATAGACATCTAAGAATAGCCCAAAACCAGACTAGTCGTCAAATAGGCAGATTAGACAGACTTTATATGTGTAGTCAATCATTTTTGTTTATTTGATGACTAGTCTAGTTTTGGCCTATTCTTAGACGTCTATTAAATTTTCACTGACAGCCCAAATTTAGCCTTGTTTTAACCAAGGTGACTATGTTTAGACTAGGGCTGTGCGATTTGGGAAAAATATCTAATTGCAATTTTTTTGACATATATTGTGATTTACGATTTAATTCAAGCTGATTTTAACTTAACTCAAGCTTTAGCTCAATAATCTGTAAGCCGTGGCAACAGTTCTGCGACAGCTCTTAAAAATGACCCGTTTTTGTTTGGTGTCTGTGACTTTAAAACCAAAATATTCCCATATTACCAATGCTGTTTCTCTTTAATATTAATTAGCCCATTAATGCTTTTGAACCAGCAGATCCCATAATCCCAGTTGTCAGTGCTTTCCTGTTTGTTTTCTTTCTTTTTCAAAATTTTTATTGTGGACGTAGTTCACTCAATTCGTTCGTATGCTCACTCAATTGGCTAGTTATAAAGCCCAGTCCAATCACACGATTTCGGCACAATTTCCTTGACGTAGAGTGTCGTGGGGAGTCGTAAACGACAAATGAATGTTGTAACGCAGAATTCAATTGTTTCTTCTCGTGTAATGTGGTATAGTTCACGACAACAAATACCATGTCTGTGATGCCTCGCAGAAAGTCTAGCATGATCAATTTTCTGAAGCATAGCGTACTGGTTTTGAAGCTCTTTACCTCAGATGTTATTCATTACTCTTAATTACATATGTACATACAGTTGAAGTCAGAATTATTAGCCCCCCTGTTTATTTTTTTCGCCAATTTCTGTTTAACTGAGAGAAGATTTTTTCAACAAATTTCTAAACATAATAGTTTTAATAATTCATCTCTAATAACCAATTTATTTTATCTTTGCCATGATGACAGTAAATAATATTTTACTAGATATTTTTCAAGACACTTCTATACAGCTTAAAGTGACATTTAAAGGCTTAAGTAGGTTAATTAGGTTAACTGGGCAGGTTATAATTAGGCAAGTTATTATATAATGATGGTTTGTTCTGTAGACTATCGAAATAAAATCAGCCTAAATGGGCTAATAATTTTGTCCTTAAAATAGGGTTTAAAAAATTTAAAACTGCTTTTATTCTAGTCGAAATAAAACAAATAAGACTTTCTCCAGAAGAAAAAATATGATCAGACATACTGTGAAAATTTCCTCGCTCTGTTAAACATCATTTGGGAAATATTTAAAAAAAGAGAAAAAAATCAAATGGGGGCTAATTATTCTGACTTCAACTGTATATATTTTATATTGCAGCCACAACGTTTCAAATTGCGGTTCGATTTCGATTAATCGCACAGCCCTAGTTTAGACGTGTATTAGACATCTATTAGACATCTTTTAAAAACAAAAAATGTTTTCTGGGCTCATTGAAGCAATTAAAAATATATATTATGAAAGTATAATTGTGCAGTTTCTAACATATTACATGTTTTAATTGTCACATTATGGGTTTATGGTGTTGAGTTGTGACAACTTTTAAAACTCAACATCATTTTCATACCTGTCAACAAATCAGTGAACAACTAATATTGTTCACATATAAAGTTGATCCAGGAACATGTCCTACTTGTAATAATCTCAATCGCTGTACAGGTTTATATGTGTGCTGCAGTTCTTCAAGGTATACCCAAACATAAATACAATACCTAGTTTACAGTTTGTAAAAAATGGTCCCTTTCTATTTGCTAAATAAAGGTGTATGTTGTTTTTGTAAGCTTGTTTGCTGTATATTTTCCATTGCTTTCACTATATGGGTATTATATTTATGTATAAATATGCACGGGTATTACAGTTATGAGGTATGCCACTGCCAGTTTTTTTATTTAAAGGTCAACACTTTGTTAAAAATCAATTGCTATTGATTACACCATCAATGACGCACTTTTGTCAGCTAGAAGTGTGTCCTCAATTGAGTCATTTACATAACTTTTTTTTTTTTGGAGAAGAAACATTCAGCTTCTTTGATTGATTGAATTTTTGTTTAACCTTTATTGTCATTCTGTGGCCAAAAGGCTTGTGCGATGAGAGGTATGAGGAGTGATGTGACATGTCACAGGGCCCCTGGAGTACACTGAAGTTAAGCGTTTTATTCGAGGGCCAAACAGAGGAGACTACAATACTACTATCAGTAACTCAAGGGCAAGAACTAGCTTGGAGTCCCCAGTCAATCCATGCATTCCTTATTTAATCATCAGGGGGAGCCATAGCGGAATGAACCGGCAACTTATCCAGCATTTGTTTTACACAGTGCATGCCCTTCCAGCCACAACCCAGCACTGGGAAACATCCCTCATTCACACACATACACTATGGCCAATTTAGTTGATTCAATTCGCCTATACCGCGTGTCTTTGAACTGTGGGGGAAACCGAAGCACCCGGAGGAAACCCATGCAAACATGGAGAGAACGTGCAAATTCCACACAGAAATGCCAACTGACCCAGTTGGGACTCAAACGAGGTGACAGTGACTACGTTTACATGGACATCAGTAATCGAATTATTTGCCTTAATCTAATTAAGAGAATAATAAGATTAAGGCGTTTACATGAGTTGCCTTTTGAATGTTCCTTTCATGATCCCGTTTTACCATACCTGCCAACATTTGGTAACCACCCCCCCCCCCCCCCCCCCCCCCCCTTACGTCATACGCTAATTTGCATATTACTGCTGTCATCGCGTTCTACCATTTCTGTTTAACATCCCATGGTAATTAAATGGGGTATTTTATATTCGCACTACGCTTTATGTAAGCTTGTCAATTTAACTAAATTTATTGCTGTTTGAATACAGTATATCATTATAGATGAGTAGGGAATTTGCAGTAATCTCTCAGACGTAATATACTCAGACAAGTTCTGAAACTCTCACTTAAAACATCTCTGATTGTGCAACAAGAATAAACGGTCAAATTAAATTGTTAAAAAAAGGAGAAGCAGATCGGGTTGACTGTACAAGGGAAATACCTTCAAACTGCCACCTGTTCTAAATCATTTGCCGTCGGTACGCAGAAAGGTGCTCTGTACAGTAATGGACAAACGACAGTCTATAAAAATAGCCAGTAACACACAAAAAAAGTCACTAGATTTGTCGATAGTCGCTTTTTTGAAAATTTGTCGCTAAGTTGGCAACACTGGCGCAAACTGAAGAGCGGGAAGCGGAAGCGTGAAAGGTTTAGGGAGATGGGGGCGCGCGAACTGTAGCGCGCGACCAGAAGAGCACAAGCACTAAGTTTCAGCCCGGACTGTACCAAAATGCTGAGGAGCGGGGGGGGCGGGGGTATTCCGGGAGTTTACCGGGAGACAGAACAATACGGGAGACGGATCTGAAATACGGGAGACTCCCGGGAAAAACGGGAGTGTTGCCAGGTATGCGTTTTACATGTTATATCACATAATTCGATTAACGTCATTGCGTCACCGCGCTATCCGCATTTCCTCCGGAGTTTTATGTAATTTCGGGTGTTTCGTTTTTAATTTGTCGACTTTAACTGCAGTTTGGCACTTTCACTTTCATTCTGGAACATTTAATGCAGGGGTGCTCAACCCTATTCCTGGTGATCGACCTTCTTGTAGTTTTCAGTTGCAGCCCTTATCAAACACACCTGCCTGTAATAATCAAGTGTTCCTCACGTTCGAAATAATTGGTTCAGGTGTGTTTGATCAGGGTTGGAGCTGAAATCAGCTGGAAGGTCGATCGCCAGGAACAGGGTTGAGCACCCCTTATTTAATGCATGCCCCCCTTGACAAACGAGATATTGGATGCAACTATGAACTGCTAGAAGAGTGTTGAAAGTTCATACCGCATGCTGAATGGAAGAAAAAAGCCTCCGCATTTCACAATGCAGGTGTCTGTGGTCTTCACTGACTCGGTAGGTGCAAAATGTGTCAAACAGCCGTGTGTGTGTGGACTATCCTGTCGCAAAACGCAGTTAAAAGTCCTACATGAAGGTAATAGTTTGATTAAGGTGTTTACATGTCTGTACTGCACTTTAATAATGCGAATAAAATCGGCACGCTCCACATGTCCTAATTCCATTTCTCTTTAGTTCGATTATGACCTTAATCAGATTAATCAAAAATCGCTGTTTACATGGTAGACTCTTAATCAGAGTATTGTCTTAATCGCATTAAAATTGGATTATTGGTGTCCATGTAAACGTACTCAGTGCTAACCAATGAGGCACCGTCTCGCCAGTCAATCCACCTGGAAATAAATTAATGATATAATTCACACTGAAATGAATGAAAATCATAATTTACTCACCCAAATCTGAAAGATTGCAGTTGTTATTTTTAGCAGTCCGTGATCCGATTCTCATTATTGATTTTATGAACATTTTAATACACGGTGCCAGCAGAATTTGAACCTTAAACTGTTATTTTACCCTGAAAGTTGACAAAAAGGTTTGAGTATATAATGAAGAGTCTGTGCTCAGGAATTCAGCTTTAGTTTCAATAGGTCATATTGAAGGTCAAAATAAATGAGAAGATGTGAGCATACATTTTGCCACAATCACAAACTCGCATATTCGGATGGGATTGGATTTCTCAGAGGAACCTCGAGTTTTCCTAGGAACAGTTGGTAATTTGCTCTGTAATTTATTCTGAGATTGTGTGAGGAAAAACACAGATGTGTTCAATTCAGGTGAGATTTAAATCATCAAAGTAAGACCGGATAAAACAAAAATAGAGAAACTCCTCGAGGAAAAGTAGCATAACTGCAGCAAAAAAGACTAAACAAAATAGCTGTGTGGGCATAATTTAGCCATACGTATAAATCATTTTATGAATACAGACTACATTTTGTTTAATTTAGCTATTGTAACATGACATTTAAACTATTTACACATTTTAGCATTGTAAACCCACACCATAACTGCTTTATTTATTCCTTTTTATATTCGTTTTACATTTATTGATCTAGCAGAAGCTTTTGACCAAAGTGATTTATGAGTTAATTATAAGAACTAATAAATTCAATAGAAAGAGAATAATACACCATATTAGTACACAAATAAAACAGCAGTGTGTGTGTATGTGTAGTTATTGATTCATTTAGCTAAAAGCTTTGTTACTTAGTGCCTCAGAAAGACTTTGTATCTTTTTCCGGGTGCTCCGGTTTCCCCCACAGTCCAAAGACATGCAGTAAAGGTGAATTGAGTAAGCTAAATTGTCCATAGTGTATGTGTGTTTGACAGTGTATGAGTGTTTCCGAATGATTGGTTGCAGCTTGAAGGGCATCTGCTGTGTAAAACATATGCTGGATAAGTTGGCGGTTCATTCCGCTGTGGTGACCCTGATTAATAAAAGGACTAAGCCGAAAAAAAAATGAATGATTTATGAGTAAATTATAACAACTAATAAATTAATTAGAAAGAGAATAATACAGCATCTTTAGTACATCAGTAAATCAGCAGTGTGTGTGTGTGTATTTATTCAATCATTTTCCCAAAATTTTGTTAGAGAGTTCCAAAAAATACTTTTTTATTTATATACATTTATTGTTAGTAAATGCCATTCAGAATAAGCAGGGAGGATTGCTTTGGTTAAATTTCAAGAAATGTTTGGCCACACCTGAAAAAGGTTTTACACTTGTAAAATTACAAAACTAATATTTTTGTTTCAACTGGTAAACCATAACATGAATTTTGACAGAAAACCACAAAGAAATTTCTCTTTTCGAATTTTGCTTGTTTCCAGCAGTTCCAAGTAATAATTATATGCAATTATTCTGACTTTTCTCCTTGAATTGTGAATTTTTTTTTATATATTATTATTATTATTACAACCCAGGCTCATTCTGAAAATGTACCCCTATATACATTTCTAGAGAGTGCCAAATATGTCCCAGGAGCTACATTTTTTTGCAGTTTTTGTTTCCGCGAATCTGTCAGAGGCCGATGTGTATGGTTTTTATTATCTCAAACTTCTCTTGCCAATGCTATTTATGCCTGCTGTTCTTGCATAAATCCACCAGAGGATTGATCCAAGAATGAGCCAATAATGTATTATTCTGACCCCCTAGTTATTCACTATTTTTTTTTGTGTGATTTTTTTTTGCGATAAAAATAACTGATTTTGTGGTGGTAATTCCCAGAAATTTGCGGACAATTTTGCAATTAAAACATATACATATAAAAAAATTATTTATATATACAAGTGTCTTGTATATAATAATTCTGACTTCAACTGTATGTATATATATATATATATATATATATATATATATATATATATATAGAGAGAGAGAGAGAGAGAGAGAGAGAGAGAGAGAGAGAGAGAGAGAGAGAGAGAGAGAGAATTTATAACTATATATAAATTATTTACCTTATTAGGTAGCCTACTATGTTAGGTGTGCAATCTGAAACAGTGATAATGACACAAATCATAAAAATAAAGCTTCTTTATTTTGGTCTCTTGTCAAGACAAGATCTAAAACAGATATAAAACATTAGGGATTAAACCAAATGAAGGTTGTATAACTTATTTTTATCCATGATCTTACTTTCTCTCAGATTTCACTGCCTGGATCATCTGACATCGTATACCTCACTCAGGACATGCATTAGGGCTTCCCCTACCTTAATACACCAAATACACGGATTGCCGTAAAACTTGTTAATGGCAGGAAAGCTTTTTCTCTCGTTAACTGCAGGAAAAAGAGTTCAACGAAAACATTTATCTATTTTACGCACACCATAATACCAGCCATACATGTAAAGCACAAATAATGTCCTTCAATTTGGTCACATCCAGCAGCCGTCATCCTTGAACCAATCTCCATCATTGTAAGCTGCTTTTCTGTTTGTTCCATTGCTCTGTTTGTTAGATGTTTGCTCCCACTTTCTTTTGAAATGCGTCAAATGCGCAAAACGCCCAATTCACATCACAGAATGTCTAATCCAATCTTTGCATTGACTTCACATGTAAATCACCCGTGCTTCATCCACGTCTGCTTACAGCACAGGCTACAAAACATTCCCCCCACTCTCATGCAATGTTAGAATTGTGATGCGCAGGACGTCATTTTTCGAGAGACACTCAAATACATCACGTGCGCTGCGTATGCATCTTCTGTAAGTCATGTAAAACAATTAATTGCAAACTGAAATAAATACAATGTGATTATATGGTTTGGAATTGGATGTTTTACGAGATTATTTTCGTTTTTTATGATTATTTTGTGTTTAATTAAAACTTTAGCAGGATTGCAAAAATTTGCTACTTTTTGTTGATTTTGCGTTGGATTCAGCGAGCGCGGAATTGCTAACAACTAGAGGGTCCGGAAAAAAATGACACTGACGTATTTTAAGATATCTCACTGCAAGTTATTTTGAGTTGAGACAGCTCAAACATGCAATTTAATCTTGACTAGCCTTAAACCTTGTTTGTGAAACCGGGGGTTAATGTATAAAGATGCAGTCAGAGATAATCTTATTGTGCATGCTGTTACATCAGCCATTCCATGCTTCAGTTTGGGCTGAATTTACAGCATACATTTGCCTTTATTTACATTTTGAAATGCAATACACTGAACTAGTACTGCAGATTAATTGTGGAGTATTTTCTGGCATGTTTCTAGATGCTCATTTGAGAACAGTACATTTCTCACAACAGCTGGATGAGCTGAGCACATGGAAGTCGCCTTTAAGGCGTTTTTTGGTTTGCTCTCATTTTAATCCATAAGGCGTTTCAGTGCTGGCCATTCAAGTGTAGAACACAGTATCATGAATAGTCAAATGCATTCTCTCCATCGATATCAGTATGAGAATGTGATGAGTAATAATAGCCATGGGCCAAGCACGCACCCCTGAGGGTTTCTCGTCTGTGGAAATCTGACCCGGTCTTTATTTCTGAGCGGACCCAACATACAAACCCACCAACATGCATTGGAGTTCACAAGGTCCCTCTTTGGAAAAACACATAGTCAAGGTTAATGACAGGCCTGAGGCAAAGCTCATTGTAGTGGAAAAGGGATGTCTATGAGCCGTTGTAATGTTCTTATGTAACAAGCATTCGGGCCCCGATTTCACCATGAACACTGTTTGGGAACCGGGGCATGCAGAGTTATAAAAATATCCCTCATGCAAAGATACCAGATCTCCTTTTTCTTGCATTGTTATGTGGATGTTGTTACTTCAATCCTGGCTGTTCATCTGGTGCGGAATAACACGATTTCATTTTCCCAGGACCCCTGTGCAGCTGTAGCATTCCCGTTATTTAAAATATGAGTCAGCAGCACACACAAACTAAAGAAACATCACTCTCGCCAGTTCTAAAGCTGGCTGCCCTTCCTGAAAGACATTAAGATAGATAACAGAGCGATATGACTTTGACTGAGCAATGCTCTGAATGCAATGCTTCACCGTCTCTCTAAGAACAGGGAACTTTTCCTCGCTAGCGTTAGCATCAGAGACGGGTAAACAAAGCTTTGAGTTCGGTGGAAACAGTTCAGTGCATTATCGTTGTCTCGGCTGCTGGGGCCGGTTAAATATTAATGAGGCAATTTGAAGCTGACTCAGATATTCATTTGTTCTCAGTTGTGACACTTCCCGTGTTGTTGCCTTTTTAGCTAAAATCTTGTTTATTACTTTGTTGCCACTGCTTATAAATGACGCACCCCAGTAGCTTACAGTAAAACTTACGGGCCTGCTTTTATCAGTGCTGTATATGCATTTTGACATTGGAGTACTAGATTGATTGTAGCCAGTCTGACTGTGGCCATCCACAGTTACTGGGAGTGATGACAGCACAGTGGGATCGGAAGGATTGTAATCATTCTGCAAAGGGGAGTTGATGCTCATTTGTATTTAAAGAGACACACATAAAAACGTTCACCGCCCTATTATTTACAATAAATATTGATTTCTTAATTTTCCTTCTGCTTAGTATTTATCAGGGGTTGCCACAGTGGAATGAATCGGCAACTATTCTGGCATATGTTTTATGCAGCGGATGCCCTTCCAGCCATAACCCATCACTGGGAAACACCCATATACTCTCACATTCACACACACACACACTTATTATGGCCAATCCGCTTGTTAAGTGTGACGTCACGCGAAGCGGCTTCCGGGTCCAAGCGCTATGTCAAACTGTATCGGGAGACTCATCAAATGGTAATAATAAACATTTAAAAAGCGCTGTCATACTTTCGAAAATCATGATCGCAATATATATATATCCATGCCTAATATCCGATGGCCGAAAAAGTGATAAATTTTTAATAAATTGTTACAATTTTGGTATTTCTGATGCAGCAAGTCCAGAGACTGTTGTGTACACCATGGTTTTATATTTAAAATTCACTTTAATGTGTGATAGGACTAAAAAGTGGCCATAAACAAATATTTTCTCAATTCAATTGAGTAGCGGCTTGGACCCGGAAAGAGTATTCCATACGTCACCGATACGTCACGACTTAACAAGCGGATTTAGTTATTCCAATTCACTTATAGGGCATGTTTTTGAACTGTGGGGGAAACCGGAGCACCTGAAGGAAACCCACGCGAACACAAGGTGAATATGCAAACTCCACACAGAAACGCCAACTGATCATCCGGGACTCGAACCAGCGACCTTCTTGCTGGGCAACAGTGCTAACCATCGTGCTGCCTATAATAAATATGAATAGATATTATTATAGTACAATAATTTCACAAATAATTATATTAAATTGCATTCAGAATTTGTAAACAAATTCAATGTTTGCTTTGAAACTACACACTAAGTAGTGTTTTGTTACAAGTGATATTTAAAGATCCTGTGAAGTGCTCTGAAATGTGCAATTCTGTTCGATGTGTGAAGTAATTTGAACTAACACGTGAGGACAACCCTGCTGAAAAATCCAGCTTAAACCAGCCTAAGCTGGTTGGCTGGTTTTAGCTGGTTGACCAGCCTGGTTTTAGAGGGGTTTTGGCCATTTCCAGGCTGGTTTCCAGCCATTTCCAGCCTGGTCTTAGCTGGTCTGGCTGGGAGTTGACCAGCTAAAACCAGCTTGACCAGCCAAAACCAGCTATGTCTAGCTTAAACCAGGCTGGTCAAGCTGGTTTTAGCTGGTTTAAGGTGGTCATTTTCCAGCCTGACCAGCTAAGACCAGGCTGGAAATGGCTGGAAACCAGCCTGGAAATGGCCAAAACCCCTCTAAAACCAGGCTGGTCAACCAGCTAAAACCAGCTAACCAGCTTAGGCTGGTTTAAGCTGGATTTTTCAGCAGGAAAGGTGGGACATAGGGTAGCTCCTCCCCTTTTAAAAACAGCTAATTGCATTTAGCTTTTATCATAGCTCAATTATCATTGAGCCTAAGCACATAAAATGAAAAGTAAACAAAAAATGGGGGCGGGAAGGGATGTAACGATTCACCATGAGCCGGTTGAAAATCGATTCAAATATGTGACGATTCAAACCAGTACAAATGTTGAATGAATCGCGATATGTGTTTTGAACAGAGAGGGCGCTGTGTTTACAGGTGCAAACTCACTACCTGCACATCAGCGGCGAGCAAGAGGTGTGGCGGCAGAGTTAATTGACAGCAGTGAAGTGCGCAAAATACTGCAAAAAGATGTTTACTGACACTAACAGAACAACGAATATGATGCAGCACAGTGAAAAACTACTGTCTCAGACATCTATACGCAAAAAGCTGTTAATTAATTAAAATATTAAGCTATCAATAGGCCAAACCGTCCTGACTGGAGGATTGGCAGCTCTGCTTGCTCTGACAAGTTGTAACGTTACAGAGATCACACGGTGCATTAGTGTTTTCATAGCTCGTCCTGATTTTGCCAAGTGCTAGTTGCCCTGAGACCAACATTTTTTATGATGACCCAGGGACAACAACTCCATCAGCCAATCAAACGCCGTGACGTCATCATTGTGTGCGCCTTGCAAAGCCCGCAAAAATTCAAAAAAAGAAAAGAAAACACCACTGCATTTTTACGAGCCGTAGAGGACAAGTAAAAAAGGTAAGATCACGAGTTTTCTCCTATCAATTTACAGATTGATCGCAAAATGAATATTGGTTTATGGATTTGCTCTTCTTTCCAGCGTAGCGAACATTTAACGTTAGTTTGCATCGACAAGTTAGCCTAATTAGCCGTCCATACAAGTCTAACGTTAGATTGATGTGCTCTAATGTACGTTATGGCTCAAATTAAAACAAGATAACAATTTGATTTTTTAATAGTGTGCCCAGCTATGAAACGCGATTAAATTTGGTCTTTTTCTAGCTTAAAGCGACCGCTAATTTGTCTAATACGTCTGTTTTAGCATATATTATGTCACTGCCAATTTCTGTTGCGTCGCGTTCAGTTTCATTCAAAGACAAAACTAACTTGTTTAAACATAAAAGAGTATTCTAGACGCTAACGTACTGTGATTCACTGTAAAATCCAGGTTAAGTCGATTTAATCAGATTATTCTGTTAGATATGAATATGCTAACCTCAGGTCATCATCGCTGATCCATTAATAACGAATCATTATTATATTTAACGTCATCTCAGGTCATCATTGCTGATTTAATATTACATATCATTAATATCTTAACCTCTGGTCGTCATCGCTGGTTTATTAATATCATTAATATGTTAACCTCTGGTCATCATCTGATTTATTACTACATATCATTAATATCTTAACCTCTGGTCATCATCACTGATTTATTAATATCATTAATATGTTAACCTCAAGGCATCTGCGCTGATTTAGTTATATCAATAATATGATAACCTCTGGTCATCATCGCTGATTTATTAATATCATTCATATGTTAACCTCAGGTCATCATCGCTGATTTATTACTACATATCAGTAATATGTTAACCTCAGGTCATCATTGCTGAATTATTAATATGTTGACCTCAGGTCATCATCGCTGATTTATTAATATCATTAATATGTTAACCTCAGGTCACCATCTCTGATTTATTAATATGTTAACCTCAGGTCATCATCGCTGATTTGTTAATATCATTAATATGTTAACCTCAGGTCATCATCGCTGATTTATTAATATTATTCATATGTTAACCTCAGGTCATCATCGCTGATTTATTAATATCATTCATATGTTAACCTCAGGTCATCATCGCTGATTTATTACTACATATCATTAATATGTTAACCTAAGGTCATCATCGCTGATTTGTTAATATCATTAATATGTTAACCTCAGGTCATCATCGCTGATTTGTTAATATCATTAATATGTTAACCTCAGGTCATCATCGCTGATTTATTAATATTATTCATATGTTAACCTCAGGTCATCATCGCTGATTTATTAATATCATTCATATGTTAACCTCAGGTCATCATCGCTGATTTATTACTACATATCATTAATATGTTAACCTAAGGTCATCATCGCTGATTTGTTAATATCATTAATATGTTAACCTCAGCTCATCATCGCTGATTTGTTAATATCATTAATATGTTAACCTCAGCTCATCATCACTGATTTATTAATATCATTAATATGTTAACCTCAGCTCATCATCACTGATTTATTAATATCATTCATATGTTAACCTCAGGTCATCATCACTGATTTATTAATATCATTAATATGTTAACCTCAGGTCATCATTGCTGATTTATTAATATCATTAATATGTTAACCTAAGGTCATCATCACTGATTTATTAATATCATTATTATGTTAACCTCAGGTCACCATCTCTGATTTATTAATATGTTAACCTCAGGTCATCATCGCTGATTTGTTAATATCATTAATATGTTAACCTCAGGTCATCATCGCTGATTTATTAATATTATTCATATGTTAACCTCAGGTCATCATCGCTGATTTATTAATATCATTCATATGTTAACCTCAGGTCATCATCGCTGATTTATTACTACATATCATTAATATGTTAACCTAAGGTCATCATCGCTGATTTGTTAATATCATTAATATGTTAACCTCAGGTCATCATCGCTGATTTGTTAATATCATTAATATGTTAACCTCAGGTCATCATCGCTGATTTATTAATATTATTCATATGTTAACCTCAGGTCATCATCGCTGATTTATTAATATCATTCATATGTTAACCTCAGGTCATCATCGCTGATTTATTACTACATATCATTAATATGTTAACCTAAGGTCATCATCGCTGATTTGTTAATATCATTAATATGTTAACCTCAGCTCATCATCGCTGATTTGTTAATATCATTAATATGTTAACCTCAGCTCATCATCACTGATTTATTAATATCATTAATATGTTAACCTCAGCTCATCATCACTGATTTATTAATATCATTCATATGTTAACCTCAGGTCATCATCACTGATTTATTAATATCATTAATATGTTAACCTCAGGTCATCATTGCTGATTTATTAATATCATTAATATGTTAACCTCAGGTCATCATTGCTGAATTATTAATATGTTAACCTCAGGTCACCATCTCTGATTTATTAATATCATTATTATGTTAACCTCAGGTCACCATCTCTGATTTATTAATATCATTATTATGTTAACCTCAGGTCACCATCTCTGATTTTGTTAATATCATTATTATGTTAACCTCAGGTCATCATCGCTGATTTATTACTACATATCATTAATATGTTAACCTCAGGTCATCATTGCTGAATTATTAATATTATTAATATGTTAATCTCAGGTCATCATCACTGATTTTTTACTACACATCATTAATATGTTAACCTCAGGTCATCATCGCTGATTTATTAATATCATTCATATGTTAACCTCAAGACATCATCACTGATTTGTTAATATCATTAATATGTTAACCTCAGGTCATCATCACTGGTTTATTAATATGTTAACCTCAGGTCATCATCACTGATTTATTAATATCATTAATATGTTAACCTCAGGTCATCATCACTGATTTATTAATATCATTAATATGTTAACCTCAGGTCCTCATCACTGATTTATTAATATCATTAATATGTTAATCTCAGGTCATCATCACTGATTTTTTACTACACATCATTAATATGTTAACCTCAGGTCATCATCGCTGATTTATTAATATGTTAACCTCAGGTCACCATCTCTAATTTATTAATATCATTAATATGTTAACCTCAGGTCATCATCACTGATTTATTAAGATGTTAACCTCAGGTCACCATCTCTGATTTATTAATATCATTAATATGTTAACCTCAGGTCCTCATCACTGATTTATTAATATCATTAATATGTTAACCTCAGGTCATCATCACTGATTTATTAATATCATTAATATGTTAACCTCAGGTCATCATCACTGGTTTATTAATATGTTAACCTCAGGTCACCATCTCTGATTTATTAATATCATTAATATGTTAACCTCAGGTCATCATCACTGATTTATTAATATCATTAATATGTTAACCTCAGCTCATCATCTCTGATTTATTAATATAATTCATATGTTAACCTCAGGTCATCATCACTGATTTATTAATATCATTCATATGTTAACCTCAGGTCATCATCACTGATTTATTAATATCATTCATATGTTAACCTCAGGTCATCATCACTGATTTATTAATATCATTATTATGTTAACCTCAGGTCATCATCACTGATTTATTAATATCATTCATATGTTAACCTTGCAGAATTCACAGTCCTGAAGTTGGCATCTTTTGAGGCATTTATGGTAGTGAGTCTTTGCTGAATAAATTCACAGGGATCTAAATCTTTTTCTAAAACATGGACTGTTATTTTGGTCTCTTTTCTGTTTCCTTTGGAGTGCTCCTCTTTGTAGACCGCTGCTCTTATAATTTCTTCCATCTCTGATGTCAAATCTAAAAATCAAAAGGAATACAAACAAATAGACAAAAACATCAATAATATAAAGTAAAAATCCACAATAATAACAAGATTTGTACTAATAAATCAGCGCAGATGACATGAGGTAAACATATTGACAATATTATTAAATCCACGATGATGACCTAAGGTAAACATATTAATGGTATAACAAAATCAGCGCAGATGACCCGAGGTTAACATATTAATGATATTATTAAATCCACGATGATGACCTGAGGTAAACATATTATTATTACTATATCAGCGCAGATGAACTGACGTTAACATATTAATGACATTAATAAATCAGCGATGATGACCTGAGGTTAACATATTAATAATTCAGCAATGATGACCTGAGGTTAACATATGAATGATATTAATAAATCAGCGATGATGACCTGAGCTTAACATAATAATGACATTAATAAATCAGAGACGATGACCTGAGGTTAACATATTAATGATATTAATAAATCAGCAATGATGACCTGAGGTTAACATAATAATGATATTATTAAATCAGCGATGATGACCTGAGGTTAACATATTAATAATATTAATAAATCAGCGATGATGACCTGAGGTTAACATAATAATAATATTAATAAATCAGCAATGATGACCTGAGATTAACATATTAATAATATTAATAATTCAGCAATGATGACCTGAGGTTAACATATTAATAATATTAATAAATCAGCAATGATGACCTGAGATTAACATATTAATAATATTAATAATTCAGCAATGATGACCTGAGGTTAACATATTAATAATATTAATAAATCAGCAATGATGACCTGAGATTAACATATTAATAATATTAATAATTCAGCAATGATGACCTGAGGTTAACATATTAATGATATGTAGTAATAAATCAGCGATGATGACCTGAGGTTAACATATTAATGATATTAATAAATCAGCGATGATGACCTGAGGTTAACATATTAATAATTCAGCAATGATGACCTGAGGTTAACATATTAATGATGTGTAGTAATAAATCAGCGATAATGACCTGAGGTTAACATATTAATGATATTAATAATTCAGCAATGATGACCTGAGGTTAACATATTAATGATATTAATAAATCAGCGATGATGACCTGAGGTTAACATATTAATGATGTGTAGTAATAAATCAGCGATAATGACCTGAGGTTAACATATGAATGATATTAATAAATCAGCAATGATGACCTGAGGTTAATATATTAATAATTCAGCAATGATGACCTGAGGTTAACATAATAATGATATTAATAAATCAGAGATGGTGACCTGAGGTTAACATATTAATAATTCAGCAATGATGACCTGAGGTTAACATATTAATGATATTAACAAATCAGCGATGATGACCTGAGGTTAACATATTAATGATATTAATAAATCAGCGATGATGACCTGAGGTTAACATATTAATGATATTAATAAATCAGTGATGATGACCTGAGGTTAACATATTAATGATATTAATAAATCAGTGATGATGACCTGAGGTTAACATATTAATGATATTAATAAATCAGAGATGGTGACCTGAGGTTAACATCTTAATAAATCAGTGATGATGACCTGAGGTTAACTTATTAATAATTCAGCAATGATGACCTGAGGTTAACATATTAATGATATTAATAAATCAGTGATGATGACCTGAGGTTAACATAATAATGATATTAATAAATCAGTGATGATGACCTGAGGTTAACTTATTAATAATTCAGCAATGATGACCTGAGGTTAACATATTAATGATATTAATAAATCAGTGATGATGACCTGAGGTTAACATAATAATGATATTATTAAATCAGCGATGATGACCTGAGGTTAACTTATTAATAATTCAGCAATGATGACCTGAGGTTAACATATTAATGATATTAATAAATCAGTGATGATGACCTGAGGTTAACATAATAATGATATTAATAAATCAGTGATGATGACCTGAGGTTAACATAATAGTGATATTAATAAATCAGTGATGATGACCTGAGGTTAACATAATAATGATATTAATAAATCAGTGATGATGTCTTGAGGTTAATATATGAATGATATTAATAAATCAGTGATGATGACCTGAGGTTAACATAATAATGATATTAATAAATCAGAGATGATGAGCTGAGGTTAACATATTAATGATATTAATAAATCAGTGATGATGACCTGAGGTTAACATATGAATGATATTAATAAATCAGAGATGATGAGCTGAGGTTAACATATTAATGATATTAATAAATCAGTGATGATGACCTGAGGTTAACATATTAATGATATTAATAAATCAGAGATGGTGACCTGAGGTTAACATAATAATAAACCAGTGATGATGACCTGAGGTTAACATATTAATGATATTAATAAATCAGCGATGATGACCTGAGGTTAACATATTAATGATATTAATAAATCAGTGATGATGACCTGAGGTTAACATATTAATGATATTAATAAATCAGAGATGGTGACCTGAGGTTAACATATTAATGATATTAACAAATCAGTGATGATGTCTTGAGGTTAACATATGAATGATATTAATAAATCAGCGCTGATGACCTGAGGTTAACATATTAATGATGTGTAGTAAAAAATCAGTGATGATGACCTGAGATTAACATATTAATAATATTAATAATTCAGCAATGATGACCTGAGGTTAACATATTAATAAATCAGAGATGGTGACCTGAGGTTAACATATTAATGATATTAATAAATCAGCGATGATGACCTGAGGTTAACATATTAATAATTCAGCAATGATGACCTGAGGTTAACATATTACTGATATGTAGTAATAAATCAGCGATGATGACCTGAGGTTAACATATGAATGATATTAATAAATCAGCGATGATGACCAGAGGTTATCATATTATTGATATAACTAAATCAGCGCAGATGCCTTGAGGTTAACATATTAATAAATCAGTGATGATGACCAGAGGTTAAGATATTAATGATATGTAGTAATAAATCAGATGATGACCAGAGGTTAACATATTAATGATATTAATAAACCAGCGATGACGACCAGAGGTTAAGATATTAATGATATGTAATATTAAATCAGCAATGATGACCTGAGATGACGTTAAATATAATAATGATTCGTTATTAATGGATCAGCGATGATGACCTGAGGTTAGCATATTCATATCTAACAGAATAATCTGATTAAATCGACTTAACCTGGATTTTACAGTGAATCACAGTACGTTAGCGTCTAGAATACTCTTTTTTGTTTAAACAAGTTAGGTTTGTCTTTGAATGAAACTGAACGCGACGCAACAGAAATTGGCAGTGACATAATATATGCTAAAACAGACGTATTAGACAAATTAGCGGTCGCTTTAAGCTAGAAAAAGACCAAATTTAATCGCGTTTCATAGCTGGGCACACTATTAAAAAATCAAATTGTTATCTTGTTTTAATTTGAGCCATAACGTACATTAGAGCACATCAATCTAACGTTAGACTTGTATGGACGGCTAATTAGGCTAACTTGTCGATGCAAACTAACGTTAAATGTTCGCTACGCTGGAAAGAAGAGCAAATCCATAAACCAATATTAATTTTGCGATCAATCTGTAAATTGATAGGAGAAAACTCGTGATCTTACCTTTTTTACTTGTCCTCTACGGCTCGTAAAAATGCAGTGGTGTTTTCTTATCTTTTTTTGAATTTTTGCGGGCTTTGCAAGGCGCACACAATGATGACGTCATGGCGTTTGATTGGCTGATGGAGTTGTTGTCCCTGGGTCATCATAAAAAATGTTGGTCTCAGGGCAACTAGCACTTGGCAAAATCAGGACGAGCGTTTTCATAGCGAAAGTGTGAGGATGTTTTTCAGATTGAAAGATTACAGAACCAGGTATTAGATTCCTTTTTTACCTTCTCTTTTTCAATTCCGTTTATGTGTATTCTAATAATTTGCTTATTATATCATATATTATAATCAGAATTTGATTCCAGTAGCCAGTCCCATGGAGCAAAGGGCCTATTGACAACCTCTGTACATGCTGCTCTCTTGTTTAGGAAAGGCTTACCTCTCCACACCAGCCATCTCAGTCCCCAGTGAAAGAGTTTTTTCATCAGCAGGGGACATTGTACATGTGCAAAGACCTTAGCTTATACCAGAAAACACAGATATGCTGATATTTCTTTTGAGAAATGTACAATTCCCAGCACAGTCACAGTTTTGGTTTGTATTAAAGAGCCTTCTTTAATTTGTATTGTTCACTTTTGATTTGGAATTCGTTTTAAATGTGTAATGTAGCTGCACAGTCAAAGTTTTAGTTTGTTTATATTAAAGAGTCTTCTTTATTTTGTATTATTCACTTTTTAATTGGCATTTTGTTTTAACATTCCAATTTAGTTATTGCAGAAAATATTTTATTTTGTAAAAACAAAAATTGTGCAGCATTTGAGAAAAAATGAAAGAGCTCTTGTTCACCTTGAATTTGTCTCAAATAATTGTTTTAAAAGTCGTGACTAAATCATGACTCGTAAAATCAGTATCGTGAATATATATATCGAATAGTGAGTCAGGTGAATCGTTACATCCCTAGCAGCGGGACATGTCAGATTATACTGATAGTTGGATTGGTCAGAAGATTTGATGAGAAACTGATATATGAGGTGACGTCAAAAAATTGGTAATCCATTTAGGTGGATAGGACAAAGTGCATGCTTTGGTTGTTTATATCATCTAAATGAAAATAATTTTGGCATTGTTTTGGCTAAACAAGTATTGATATTCTCAAGACTAACATGATAGTATTATTTAAAAAACTCATATGCAGTCAGTTAAAGCCTAGTTCACACTACAGGATTTTAAACATCGGCAGATCGCTGTGCAGTTCACACTACATGACTTGATTTTGTGTCTTTTAATCACTGTGGTGTTCACACTACGCGACACTACGTAAATGATCCACAAGAGGGGGGTCACACACTACATGATCTGACAACAACTTGTTCGCCAACAGTTCAGTCAAGCTACCAAACCACAGCCAATGAAATTTTGAGGGAGGAGTTGTCAGAAAAAGCTGAACACTATTGGCTGCTTGTGTGCTGATGACATCACTGACACCGTTTCAAGCTTTCAAGGGAGCATTTAAAAACATCATCAGTCAGCTGATGCATCAGCGGATCAATCACTCATCTGTAAAGTTAAAGTGGAAAGATACACAGAGAGTTTTAAATTTTTGTAATTTAATAACTCTTTGAAATAAAACATATCTTTAACACCCTGACATTTTCTAAATATCTGTGTATTTCTTTCTAACATTGTTATTTTTTTAAATTACAAAACAGTAAAGAACTGAGCATTTCTACCTTTAATTACCATATTAATCAAAATGACTGCATGCATGTCTGCTTCTTTTCGCTGTGACTTTATAGATGAATGTATTTTTTACCTAGCAACTTCCTGCTAAAATAAACAAAACTTTCTGATAGCAAAAACATAAATTTACTTCAGATATATATTTCAAAACAGCATATTCTGTGCCGCGAAATAGCTCCTGTTTGAAAGTGAAAATGAAAGCGAGGCTCAGATCTTTGCATGTTCTAGTATCTCAACTACATATTTATAGGCTGTATTACCAAAAAAGATCATATTTTTAGGGTAATGCTGTCATAAAATATGATGACAGACATTCAAAGCTTAATTTTAATATCTCAATAGAAGTTTTGAATGTAAATATGATGTGAGAACGGTCAGAATAACCAGTATGGTAATACTAATAGTTAATATTGCCTACTCTCGTGTCCGTGTTAACACAGAATGAAGCGAGTGCATCGATGTCCATTCTGGCCAATCACAGACGTTTCTGTTCAGCTCCTGAACACACGGCCATTCAGCTCATGCTGATATGCTCTCTCATTGGCTGCAGCTCATCACTACATGGGGTCGAGTCGCCCGACTGCTCTGGAATATTCAGCATGCTAAATATTGGATTTCGGTCTGCGAGGTGTCGGCGACGCTTCAGCGAGCCTCTTTGACGCGTTGTTCAGTAGTTCACACATAAAGACTGCCGAGCGCCGTGCACCCGCAGATTTTTCAGCGATCACAGCCCGATCAGTCAGCGAGCTCGTTAACTTCCAAATCGGGCTCAAATCTGGCTTAAAATCCTCTAGTGTGAACTAGGCATAACCAATCAACCAATCATATGCAGTCAGTTAACCAATCAACCAATCATTTGCAGTCATAGCGGGAAAAATTTTTTGATCCGTTCATCTCTCGAGTCCTCTGTTTGAGTTGTTCGTTCATCACGTGAAAGACACAAGCCACTCATATGCATTTAGAGCCAGAAAAAGATATGATGGTTTTGAGTCATCTCGTTACATGCTGTCATGTGATCAATCAATCAATCAAACTCTATGTATATAGCACCTTATTACAACCAGGAGGCTAAAATTAAACCTTAAAACACATAAAATGATAAGAACACAAGTGTCAATAAAACAGCATTTTGTACTGACGAATATAAAAAGCAAGTGTAAATAAATAGGTTTTGAGATTTGCTTTAAATAGTGCCACATCTGTAGTAATGCGAAGTTCTAAAGGCGGGGTGTTCCACAGTTTTGGACCTGCCACTGAAAATGAACGATTACCCCATTGTTTTTACCTGGATCTGGTAGTACAAACTGATGAACGACCGACTCAAAAACCCGAAGACTCAAAAGGTAAACTAATGATGGATGTTTCTGGCTCAGGTTGTACGCAGGTTAAGCTTATATGGGACTGTCAGTGTCAGTTGAACAAACAACTCAAATTTGAAGACCTGTCAGAGGAGGTGAGCAGAGCTAATCATAGATAAAACACCAGGTAAACAGTGAAGGATTATTTTCTCTTTCTTAGTAGCATTGCATTGTATAGTAGCATTCTACAGTAGTTATGACTTGTTTGTAGATTGATCAACGTTTGGGCTAGTTGTAGATGTGTTTGAAAGCATCCTGTAACATTTTAATGTTATTTTGGCAAATTGAATGAAATTACTCGAATAAAGATTCGTTCATCAAGAGACTCAAAGGTCCGAGTCAGTAAAATGATCTGAACTTCCCATCACTAGTAGCTAAACACCCCTTCCCCCTTTTTATCCAAACAAATAAAATCCTAGTTTTGCATAAACCACATTTGCAAACTAATAAAGTAAACTGAACTGAACCAGCATTGTTCTGACCACTTGTTGGCAACAAGTTTTAAGGACAAAGCTCCCTCTGGGAAAACTCAAGTCTTTTCAATACGAGCAAAGACAACCCAGAGAAAACAAAGAGAGAGTACAAGGATCCCAAAAGCTGATTTCTTTCTGAAAGCATATTATTCCCTTGCTCAGTTAAAATTCATTGAGGTCTCTCCCAACCCCTCATGCACACAATACATTGTTATACTTAATATAATAATATATAATATAATATATTTAAAGGAACATTTATTGTACAATTAGAATGTACATGTATCATACATCTTAAATATTGTTGGGTGATTCTATAATTGCAGGTACATTTGGTATGCAAAGCCTTTTTAGCTTTAAAAAAAATGGTTAGAGTTTTGATAATTTATAAAATGTGTTACTTATTTCACAAGATGTTACATGCCATAACAATACAATATTCCCTGAAAAAAGTGTCTTATATTTCCAAAAATCCTAATTTCTTGATGTCCGAATCAGTCAGTGTATTTTTTCCATCATAATCAAATTATTTAGTTTTACATTTATTTTGGCTATATATATATATGATTGTGATCTATATATATATATAGCCCCCCCTGAATTATTAGTCCCGCTGTTTATTTTCCCCCCAATTTCTGTTTAACGGAGAGAAGATTTTTTCAACACATTTCTAAACATAATAGTTTTAATAACTCATTTCTAATAACTGATTTATTTTATCTTGGCCATGATGACAGTAAATAATATTTTATTAGATATTTTTCAAGACACTTCTATACAACTTAAAGTGACATTTAAAGGCTTAACTAGGTTAATTAGGTTTTCTAGGCAGGTTAGGGTAATTATTAGGCAAGTTATTGTATAACGATGGATTGTTCTGTAGACTATTGAAAAAAATATAGCTTAAAATATAGTTCTGACCTTAAAATGGCTTTAAAAAAAAAAAAGAACTGCTTTTATTCTAGCTGAAATAAAACAAATAAGTCTTTTTCCAGAAGAAAAAATATTATCAGATATACTGTGAAAATTTCCTTGCTCTGTTAAACATCATTTGGGAAATATTTAAAAAAGAAAAAAAAAATACATATACAGTTGAAGTCAGAATTATTAGTCCCCTTTTAAATTTTTTTTTCTTTTTTAAATATTTCCCAAATGATGTTTAACAGCAGATTTTCACAGTATGTCTGATAATGTTTTTTCTTCTGAAGAAAGTCTTATTTGTTTTATTTTGACTAGAATAGAAGCAGTTTTTAATTTTTTAAACACCATTTTAAGGACAATATTATTATCCCCTTTAAGCTAATTGTTTTTCTTGATAGTATACAGAACAAACCATCGTTATACAATAACTTGCCTAATTACCCTAACCTGCCTAGTTAACCTAATTAACCTAGTTAAGCCTTTAAATGTCACTTTAAGCTGTATAGAAGTGTCTTGACAAATTTCTAGTCAAATATCATTTACTGTCATCATGGCCAAGATAAAATTAATCAGTTATTAGAAATCAGTTATTAAAACTATTATGTTTAGAAATGTGTTGAAAAAATCTCCTCTTTGTTAAACAGAAATTGGGGAAAAAATATACAGGGGTGCCAATAATTAATGGGGGGCTAATAATTCTGACTTCAACTGTATATACTGTATTTCTAAAAGCTCTAAACATTTTTCCTAAGTCTGCATTAAATTGTTTAAAAATAACTTGTGAAAAAAAGGTGTGTCTGTAAATATTGCATCAGTTCTGTTACCATACCATACCATACTTTGCCTTTAAATTGGTGGAATTACACAAATATGTAAAAAAACAGATAATGATGTCACTACTTCCCTAAACCCAACCGAAAAGCAAAGATTGACCCATCCACCTACTTCCCAAAACTCAACCGACAGTGTTTCCAAAAGCACAGATTGACCCGTGCACCTACTTACCTAAACCCAACCAACAGTGTTTTCAAAAGCCCAGATTGACCCGTCCACCTACTTTCCTAAACCCAACCGACAGTGTTTCCAAAAGCACAGATTGACCAGTCCACCTACTTTCCTAAACCCAACCGACAGTGTTTTCAAAAGCACAGATTGACCCGTCTACCTACTTCCCTAAACCCAACCGAAAAGCACAGATTGAGCCGTCCATCTACTTTCCTAAACCCAACCGACAGTGTTTTCAAAAGCACAGATTTTCCCATCCACCTACTTCCCTATACCCAAACGAAAAGCAAAGATTGACCCATCCACCTTCTTACCAAAACCCAACCAACAGTGTTTTCAAAAGCACAGATTGACCCGTCCACCTACTTCCCAAAACCCAACCGACAGTGTCTTCAAAAGCATAGATTGACCCGTCCACCTACTTTCCTAAACCCAACTGAAAGTGTTTTCAAAAGCACAGATTGACCCATCCACCTACTTCCCTAAACCCAACCGAAAAGCAAAGATTGACCCATCCACCTTCTTCCCAAAACCCAACCGACAGTGTCTTCAAAAGCATAGATTGACCCGTCCACCTACTTCCCAAAACCCAACCGACAGTGTCTTCAAAAGCATATTGACCCGTCCACCTACTTCCCAAAACCCAACCGACAGTGTTTTCAAAAGCACAGATTGACCCATCCACCTACTTCCCAAAACCCAACCGAAAAGCAAAGATTGACCCATCCACCTTCTTCCCAAAACCCAACCGACAGTGTCTTCAAAAGCATAGATTGACCCGTCCCCCTACTTCCCTAAACCCAACCGACAGTGTCTTCAAAAGCACAGATTGACCAGTCCACCTACTTCCCTAAACCCAACCGACAGTGTTTTCAAAAGCACAGATTGACCCGCCCACCCACTTCCCTGAACCTAACCGACAGTGTTTTCAAAAGCACAGATTGACCTGCCCACCCACTTCCCTAAACCCAACCAACAATGTTTTCAAAAGCAATCCAGAAAAAGAAAAGCCCCCCGATTTTACCACTTTTTCAGATTTTACCACATTCTCACCCTTTTATTTACTTGTTTATTTATTTTTTGGCCTTTGTTTTTGTCATACCTGCTTTCTGGAACCGCTCTTCACCGGACTCAAACCCCGTCATCGCGTTCCACACTCCTTGAAATAGCACATACACTACAATTGGTGGACATGATGAATATTATAAATATGAATATATGGATCATACAAATGCATGCAATAATGTGAGCAGCATTGTTTCTCACTTTATCTCACTCACACAAAGCCTTCATTTCAAAAGCGTGTATCTGACTTTAAAACTCAATTCCCAACATCAATCTTTTTTTAGGTTACTGATGTCTGAAAAGAGCAGTAAGCAGTAAATGAAGCAATGCTCGCTTTGATTTAGAAACCCTAGCGTTGGCTGTAGTGTATGAGTTTGTGTGTGAATGGGGGTTTCCCAGTACTGGGTTGCAGCGGGAAGGGCATCTGCTGCATAAAATGGCGGAATAGTTGGCAGTTCATTCTGCTGTGACCAGGCCTGATATATAAGGGACAAAGCTGAAGGAAATTAATGAATAATTTTAATTTCTTTGTATAGTTCGCCTAAATTCATGCCTCAAACATCCCTCTACCAGTTCACACAAATGCATGAATGACTGGGGAGTGGTGACTCATGCGAAAGTTTAGAGTCAAGTGAAGGTCACTAAATTCCAGCAACACAATCCGCTCCCACCAGCCCTTTTTATCCACATGTTGCCTTTCTGAATAGGAAGAGGTAGCACCAAAATTGCCATTACCTTCCAGCAGTTGTCTGACTACAAATTCATTTTGTTGCTTGATTAAGAGCATCGCTATAAAATAAAAACAGCATGCATAAGAATTAATGAAACTGAACTCATGGTTACAGAAAGAAAGGCAGAATGACTGGTGTGTGCATTCCAAATGAAAGTGGCATATGTAAACACCACATCGTGATACATAAGATCTCCTGTAAACACACTGCCAAATCTTTAAATTATATCGATTTTAATCCAACATAGTCTAATTCTGAAAACATAGCCCTATGTACATTTCTGTAGATCGCAAATTATGTAGCCAAAGGAACGTATGGCTGCATTTAGTCTTTAACAAACGCTACGGGGCAGTAAGACGGCGTTTCTTTACTCTCTTACCAACTGGCCGCTTACCTCCATGTGGAAAGCTTTTCCACTGTTCCCAGTTTGTCCGGTGGCTCGCCGCGTATGTCGGAGGATTTGAGACGCAGAGTTGCGAGAGCTTCAATCAAAGATGCTGCCAGCCTGTGTTGCCAACTTTTTTTAGCGACTTTTCAGACCCGATCCTTGCGCCAAATTTTTAAAAAAGCGACAAGCAGTTTTTAGGTGTTACTGGAAATTTTTAGAGACTCTCATGTGCCCGTGCTGTACCGTTCCTAATGTTACTCTTCGCAACGAGCTGCGGGTGATACTGTCAGTCTATCCCTCGGCACAGCGCCACACAGCCGTCTCTCACACCTGCAGCATTGAGAGCAGATCATTCCTCTGCATACAGACGGCAAATGTTTTAGCACTGGGAGCACAAAGTATTTCCCTGGTACAGTCGAACCGATCTGCTTCTCTTCTGGTTTAAATTTAATAATTTAATTGAACTGTGGCGCGACGCAGTGTGCTGTCGCCTCACAGCAAGAAGGTCGCTGGGTCGCAGGTTCGAGCCTCAGCTGGGTCAGTTGGCATTTCTGTGTGGAGTTTGCATGATCTCCCTGCGTTCGCATGGGTTTCCTCCGGGTGCTCTGGTTTTCCCCACAGTCCAAAGACATCCGGTACAGGTGAATTGGGTAGGCAAAATTGTCCGTAGTGTATGAGTGTGAATGAGTGTGTGTGGATGTTTCCCAGAGATGGGTTGGGGCTGGAGGGGCATCCGCTGCGTAAAATCATGCTGGATAAGTTTTAATAAGATTAATAAAGGGACTAAGCCGAAAAGAAAATGAATGAATGAATGAATAATTGAACTGTTTATTAATAAATTTCTTGCTGTTGTTCACAACTACAGAGATTATAGTGACACCAGTCTGCCAACGATCAGAGGCAGGTAGAGTGTGCAGGAGTTAGAATTTTGAGAACATTTTGAAAAAAAGTAGAAATATGACAAACAATGAAACGCAGCTTCCTCCGCGATCCTGCTGTCTGGCCGAAACACCTGTCAGATGATGAGTGCTGAGAGCTGGTTAAGAGAGGCCCTGTTCACATAACATTTCCCAGAGAAACGGCAATTCAGAAACCGCAATTACTCAATTCATTTGAAAAATGGTCAACAGATTAGATTGATAGATTGTGAATTAAATGAGTTTAAATGTTTTTTTTTTTTTATTATTACTATTAAAATTTAATCACAAAAATAGCTAATTAACTGTACATCGAACAACCCCAATCAAACACACCTGGGCTAGCTAATCAAGCTCTTAAGCCGAAGTCACACTAGAGTTTGAGCTTGCGAAATTCTGTCGTACGTCGCTGCGAAAAGGGGCGGGATTAAACAAGATGAATAAGCATTTAAAAAGCCAGCGATTGCTTCATGTTTTAAATTTCTGTTCAGAGAGGTCATGTTTTGATACTGGATTGGTCTTCCGCAGTCAAGTGATGCGATTTCGCAGGTCAGAGTTCACCAAGCGAAACTCGACGCATGACCCTGCGTTTCCGGTCTGACGCATTCACGTGCGTATGAATGGAAGTCTATGGGGAGTATAGTCCAGTGTGACTGCAGCTTTACTAGGCTTTCTAGAAACATCTGTGCAGGAGTGTTGAGACAACTTGGAGCTACAATCTGCAGGACATCAGCCCTCCAGGACCGAGTTTGGACGCCCCTGCTGTAAGTAGTTTGTAAACTTTTTTTTAATTTGTGAATTTATTGCTTATAATTTTACATTAGGAAGATAAAGGTTCATTTAAATATAAAAAAATACTTTAAATTTTGTATATATATATATATATATACAGTTGCGATCAGAATTATTAAACCCCTTTTGAATTTTTTTTTCTTTTTTAAATATTTCCCAAATGATGTTTAACAGAGCAAAGACATTTTCACATTAATAATGATAATATTTTTTCTTCTAGAGAAAGTCTTATTTGTTTTATTTCGGCTAGAATAAAAGCAGTTTTTAATTTTTTAAAAACCATTTTAAAGTTAAAATTTTTAGCCCCTTTAAGCTAAATTTTTTTTCGATAGTCTACTACAGAACAATCCATCCTTATACAATAACTTGCCTAATTACCCTAACCTGCCTAGTTAACCTAATTAACCTAGTTAAGCCTTTACATGTCACTTTAAGCTGTATAGAAGTGTCTTGAAAAATATCTAGTCAAATATTATTTACTGTCATCATGGCAAAGATAAAATAAATCAGTTATTAGAAATGAGTTATTAAAACTATTGTGTTTAGAAATGTGTTGAAAAAATCTTTTCTCCGTTAAACAGAAATTGGGGAAAAAAATAAACAGGGGGGCTAATAATACAGGGGGTTTAATAATTCTGATTGCAACTGTATATATGTATATATATATATATATATATATATATAAAAACACAGTGCAGTTTTTACCTACCGGACCTGAGCATGCTTACGTCATCGATGATGCGACTGTTTAGTTTAACAGGAAGAGAAGCGCTCTCACTCAGCACAGTGGAGATTGCTTTAGCTGTATCGTTTCGTATTACTTTTAGTCGTTTGGGATGCAGTGACATGCAGTCAAATATTTTGCCGAACAGTTCCAGCACTTTTGATGCTCATAAATGATCATAAAAGTCATCGTGCAGCACGTATTAGGAGGTTTGCTGAAGATGCAGCTGACGTGCAAGTGAGGGGTTTGCGTCTTTAATAAACTACGACAGTTTGCGTTCATTGAAAATTAAGAATGATTAATAAATTCATGGGGCAACGCGGTGGCGCAGTGGGTAGCGCTGTCGCCTCACAGCAAGAAGGTTGCTGGTACGAGCCTCGGCTGGGTCAGTTGGCATTTCTGTGTGGAGTTTGCATGTTCTCCCCATGGGTTTCCTCCGGGTGCTCCGGTTTCCCCCACAAGTCCAAAGACATATAAGTGAATTGGGTATGCTAAATTCTCCGTAGTGTATGTGTGTGAATGACTGTGTATGGGTGTTTCCCAGTAATGGGTTGCGGCTGGAAGGGCATCAGCTGCATAAAACATATGCTGGATAAGTTTGTGGTTCATTCCACTGTGGCGATCCCTGATTAATAAAGGGAGTAAAGAAATAAAGAAAATGAATGAATGAATAATAAATCCATAAGAAACAAAAGTGACGTCTCGTCTTCAGTTTTGGGCTCAAGCGAGCTTTGCACTCACACTACAATCGTATCCCGCCAAAGCTCAACTGAACTGCGCTCTGGTACACTTCTTCCAACCGGGCCAGGGCAGGCCAACTGAACCACACCTGGGCCCAATTTAGAGCACTCACACTTCTCAAACGAATCGGGAAACACGCCTGGGCACAGTTCGGATAGCAAAGTGTGAGTGCGCCCAAAGTCCACTCCTGATCATTGTAACTTATTAAACTAAGTTGATCTTGTTCTAACTTAATTTTATAATTTATGCAAGTCAGTTTAACATAATATAAAGTTTAATAGACTCATAAGGTTAATTTGATTCAGCTTAAAAATTTAAGGCAAGCAGGATTTTTTTAACAGTGTATGCTTGATTTGAACAAGAATTTATTCAGCCTAAAACATTACAGTAAATACATGTTATAGAAAGTAAAAACATAGCTTTCTCAAACATCAACATATTGTTACAACACAAATTTTTATTTTGTTTTATTAAATTAATAAACAGACTGGTCATATTTCTGGTAAAAGTAATGCTTCAATTAATGATCTGCCAAATAGAATCTTATAATTCCAAGCGGAAAATGACTTTGTAGAAGGTTCTATCTGCCCTTGCCCTGTTTTTTTTTTACCCCAATTTGCAAATTTTAGAGAATTTTCATTATTTACATTTAGAGTACATTTAGGGTCATATTAATGTATGAATGAGAACTGTTACACACATATTGTTTGCTATATGGAATGCAAAAATCTCAAAATCAGAGCAGATAAAACCTTATAATTCCAAGGTGACGATTTGTTTTGCTCTAAATTTAGTCATTGGTAGAGTTGCATAGTTTTTGCAAGGCATTATAAGCAGTCAAACAGTATGTGTACATTTTTCTTGCAAATTGTGGAATGTTGCAAAACATTTGCATTTAGTGTTTTATTGATGACATCTCCAGCGACTAGTCGGATTTGACTCAACCTTAATAACATAAAAAAACACTCTTTGACTTTGGAAGCTACTCAATTAGGTTCTGTTACGTCTGTCGTCCTCCACGTCATTTGTCTTCATAGCATCTTTCTCCTCTTGAGCCTTGTTTGCGCTTACTGGGGAACAGCACTTAAACGCACAAGCTAAGAATAAAACCTTGCTGATGTGCTCTCCCAGAATCGCTCCTGCAGTGTTTAAATGGGTGTACTGAGTCCATTGGGAGGTTCTTCCACTGGCTTCTTAATTCATCTCATGCACTTCTATCCTGTCCTGAGCTCCCAGGGAAAACAAACTCACAAGCCAACCCCCGTCCTGCCCCAGAAGAGCCTGAAATACTCTCTCCGTTGACTTGTCAAGATATGAAATCTGCTTCAAACATACATTAGTCACTGTGAAGGGCACACAAACAGTGTTGCACATGTGGGAACCCAAGGACACTTGAAGAACAACGGCGTGACAACATTTCGACTTGAAGTATGAACACTTTCTTTTTTTCGTCTTTCTACTTGTCATTCACAGGCTATAAAAGATGTAGAATGAAACATCGTAGACGGGGATGAATGAATATCGCTCTCGCCTTATGAATATTAATAAGATTAAGTGTCTGCAGTGTGCTGTGCCGCGCTGATCATAATAGACCAGTGAATGACATGGCCACAGCTGTACACTAGTTGGACTTGTGCCTATGACAAACTCAGACATCAATGACACAAGATCACAGATGGCTGGGTCAAGATGTTATCCGGTGCGACGTGCTCTAGAGATGAAAAAGAACACAGCAATTGCTCTGATTATTATAATACCCCTATAATAACCTGCAATGCTTGGAAATGAGATTTTTTTTTTTTTTTATGAAATTTGCTGCAAGGAATGAGGTACAAACAAAACCACAGGATTCTCCAACCCAGGCTTATTCTGATTACGTACATACATTTCTGGAGAGAGCAAAATGCGTCCCTGGAGCTACGTTTTTTGCAGTTTTTGTTTTTGCGGATCCACTTAAGGCTGCTGTGTACACTTTTTCAGATCTCAAATTTCTCTCACGAGTGCCATTCGCACCTGCTGTTCACCAGAGGCTGTTTTAGACTTACTGACTGACCAACCGACTGATCCCCCCACCCTCCTCCTTCTTAAACCCAACGGACAGTGTTTTAAAAAGCAATCCAGAAAAAGTAAAGCCCCCCTGATTTTTACCACGTTTTCAGATTTTTTACCACATTCTCACCCTGTTATTTTACTTGTTTATTTTATTTTTTAAATGTACATGTTGAGCTACCGGACAAACTGGTAACTGCAGGAAAGCGGTCCATTTGGAGGTAAGTGGTCAGCTGGTAAGCACGAACAGAAACAGCATGAAACCGCCCTGTACCCTGCTGAAAATCCAGCTTAAACCAGCCTAGGATGGTTGGCTGGTTTTAGCTGGTCGACCAGCCTGGTTTTAGAGGGGTTTTGGCCATTTCCAGGCTGGTTTCCAGCCATTTCCAGCCTGGTCTTAGCTGGTCAGGCTGGGAGATGACCAGCTAAAACCAGCTTGACCAGCCTAGCCAGGCTGGGAGCCCAGCCAAAACCAGCTATATCCAGCTTAAACCAGGCTAGTCAAGTTGGTTTTAGCTGGTCATTTTCCAGCCTGACCAGCTAAGACAAGGCTGGAAATGGCCAAAACCCCTCTAAAACCAGGCTGGTCGACCAGCTAAAACCAGCCAACCAGCTTAGGCTGGTTTAAGCTGGATTTTTCAGCAGGGAAGTGTTTGTTTTAAAGATTAAATTCAGCCATACGTACCTCTGGCCAAATTATTCGTGATCTCCAAAAATGTGTATAGGGCTACGTTTTCAGAATGAGCCTATGTTGGGATTCTCAGATAATTTCAGCAAACTACATATTGTCATGTGAATTGACGCAGCGGATCCAAATGTATGTTTATTGAGAATGGTCAGGCAAGCAATGGTCAACACAGGAGCAAACAGATGTATACAGGCAATCCAAAATCGTGGTCAATTAAACAGGCATAAGGTCAACAGGCAGGCAGCAGGCAACGTACATAAACAAACAAGGCGAAGGTCAAAACGCACAGCAAAACAAGGCAAGGAAAATGCGTCGTAATGTTCACATACAGTTCAACAAGATTCAGCAACAATGTGTATGTTTGTGCTGTTTTTATAGTCCTTGTAATCAGTCTTTGAGCAGCATCAGCTGTGTGCGTCTAATCAGTCAGGATAAGGAACCGGTTGTGTGTGTGTGGTGCATGACTGGATATTGTGGTTCTTTTGCTGGCAGATTTGTAGTTTTCCAGCGATCTGTGAGTTTACCAGCGATCTGAACAGGCTGGATTGCTGGTGATTGTGACACAAATACACTACTGGTTTTTATTCTTATTTTGATGTATGTATTTATTTATTTTGTATTTGAAATTAGTCTATTATGCTTCCAAAGGCTGTATGACTTTTTTAATGTGCAATGAAAACTAATATTATATATTGTTACTTTTAAAAAAAGGTCAGATAATTCTCATGTAACATTATTCTTCAGAAATAACATTGATAAAGATGAAATATTAAATAATATAATTGAGCATCCATAAAAACAAATGATAATTTCATGTTTATTAAAATTAACAATATAGGCTAATTCTGAAAACATATCCGTATATACTATTTACTATACGTACCCCTATATACTATTTCTGGAGATCACAAATTATGTAGCCAGAAGTACAAAGGGCTGAATTTCATCTTTAAAACGAACGCAGTATGACGCCGTTCCTTTTCGCGCTTACCAGCTGACCGCTTACGTCCGTATGGACGGCTTTTCTGCTGTTAGCAGTTTGTCCAGTGTCTTGGCGTGTACGTTGGAAGATTTGAAACGCAGAGCAGAGTTGACTGTGAGGACAGGGTTTAAGACTGGTGAAGTACGATTCCAGAAAGCAGGTAAGACAAAAACAAAAGCCAAAAAGTAAAACAAACAAGTAAATAAGAGGGTAAGAAAATGGTCAAATCTAAAAACGTGGTAAAAATCAGGTGGCTGCGAAGGCTTTTCTTTTTCTAGATTCATTTAAAAACACCATCAGTTGGGTTTAGGGAAGGTGGTGGGCGCTGGTCAATCAGTGCTTTTGAAAACACTATCGCTTCGGTGAGTCAGTCAGTCGACAGCGGCATACACGGCGGTTTCTGACAGATTCACAAAAAAAAAAAACTGCAAAACAAACGTACCTCTTGGGATGTATTTGGCTCTCTCCAGAAATGTATATACAGTAGGGGTACATAATCAGAATGAGCCTGGGTTGAAAATTACTCTATATGAAGCCAAATAAATACGTTCTTTTGTGTTCATTTCCTTTTTTTCAAGTCAAACGTTTGCCTTGCAATGTGTAAATACATAAAATTATATGTATAATCACGTACAGTTACAAAATGCACTCTAAAGAGATTGTGTATACTGCTATTGTTATGTTAAATTATTCAAAAATGTAAAACATAATTCATACTGCCCATATATCTTAGAGCCAAAAAAGACTAGAATACAATTAAGAATAAAATGAATATTGATATTTTGGGGACAATTTCAAGAATTTAGTCACTATTTCATTTTTTTCAATTAATTATCATCTTGATTTAATCATCTTATTAAAGATAATAATGCAGAGACTAACTTAATAATAAAAAATTCAACATGGATATTAAATCAAATAAGGAAACATGTTAAGCCACCTGACGTGTCCTCACACCCATAGCAAATAATCACATGTTCAAACCCTCTCAGTTAGATAAAGGTTTTATGGTATGGAAGGCCAAAGGTCTGAGATCTATTGGGGATCTGTACATCGATGGAAAATTTGCATCTTTTAGCCAGTTGCAATCTGCATTTAATCTTGCAGGCTCTGATTTTTTTTGGTACTTGCAAGTAAGACATTATGTTCAAACTGCCATTTCAAGCTTTATTGACAAACCAAAATCTAATACATTTGAGCAATGTTTTTTGGTAAACCCAAGTTCTAGACA
Organism: Danio kyathit; assembly: GCA_903798195.1. Lineage (NCBI taxonomy): Eukaryota > Metazoa > Chordata > Actinopteri > Cypriniformes > Danionidae > Danio > Danio kyathit. The sequence continues at coordinate 50,537,877 of LR812539.1, forward strand.
TTTGGTTTCACGCTGTGTTACTGCTTTTCAACTGCCTGTGAATACAAGTGAAGTTTATTCATAAACAAATTTCGAGAGGATCACGTGCTTATGATTTATCACAGCTGGTCTCGCATTAACTAATCATGATCTCCCAATCATATGATTCCCCATTTACTATAAATAACCACAGTTTCAGTACTCAGTTATCTTCGTATGGAAGAAACCCCACCCTTTCCTCTCCCTTCTCCTCCTTTTCATAGATCGGGCGGCATGGCGGCCCAGTGGTTAGCACTGTTGCCCTACAGCAAGAACACTGCCAGCCCTGGTCCTCGCCAGGATGGTGGGTGTTTCTGTGCGAAGTTTGTATATTCTCCCTGTGTCCGCGTGGGTTTCCCCTGGGTCCTCCCACCCGCAAAGATATACTTAATTCACAACAGACTAAGCAATGGATACAACTGTCTAACTCACTTCCTCCTCAAGTGTTTCCTTAGCTACCGCAGCTGGGGAGTTTGAGATCCCTGCTGAAAAAAACAGCTTAAACCAGCCTAAACTGGTTGGCTGGTTTTAGCTGGTTGACCAGCCTGGTTTTAGAGGGGTTTTGACCATTTCCAGGCTGGTTTCCAGCCATTTCCAGCCTGGTCTTAGCTGGTCAGGCTGGAAAATGACCAGCTTAAACCAGCTAAAACCAGCTTGACCAGCCTGGTTTAAGCTGGACATAGCTGGTTTTGGCTGGTCAAGCTGGTTTTAGCTGGTCAACTCCCAGCCTGACCAGCTAAGACCAGGGTGGAAATGGCTGGAAACCAGCCTGGAAATGGCCAAAACACCTCTAAAACCAGGCTGGTCGACCAGCTAAAACCAGCCAACCAGCTTGGGCTGGTTTAAGCTGGATTTTTCAGCAGGGATCTACCTAAGCTTAAGCTCCCCTCTCGCTCTACGAACGGAAGGGAGCCCTGGGCTCGAGGATCCCTTAAGCTCAGGGCTCTCTCCCTGGACAGCATGCCAAACAAGCTTATATTAAATCATCAGCTTAGTGTGAACTCTTGAAACTATATAAAAGAGGCCTGAACTAAGGAAAAAGAACTAAGGTGAAGAAGTCCCTCAAAAGGATTCAAGGCTGCTCAATGAACGCGAGGCACAGGTTGATTCAGTTTAAAGTTTTCACAGATTGTATTATTCCAAAGCAAAACAAAGTAAAATATCTAACTCCATTTCCCCATTCTGCGACAGATGCAAAATAAACAAGGCTTCCTTGTCACACATGTTTTGGTTTTGTCCTAAATTGTTTGTTTTTTTGGCTGCCATATTTGATTTTTTTTCAAAAGGAGGTTAAACCAGATCATTGCCTAGCAATTCTTGGATACTCTGAAGCATTAAACACTCTTACGAGTTTCCAACAACCACCTCTATTGATGGGCATAATTCTTGCAAAAAAAGCAAGTCTATTAATCTGGAAATCCTCAGACTCTCCATGTTTTAAAGCTTGGTTGGGTAAATTGTTTCATGTCATACAACTGGAGAGGATACATTCCCTGGAGCCCAAATCTCATCTGCAATTTGAAACAGCCTGGCAACTAGAGGTGTGAACCTACACTGGTCTCACGGTTCGATTCGGTTACGATTATCATGCCATCGATTCGGTTCAATTCGATATCTCGGTGCATCACGGTGCATTGACGATGCTTTCCAAACCCAATTTTATATTTTCTTCACAGCACAGCAATTCTTGTTTTAAAATGTATAAATATATTTATATTTCTATACTATTTGTAATACAATTTTGTCCTTTAATGCAAACAGTCAGATATATGAACTGTACCTTTAAAAACTCAAGTACATGCACAGAACAACCTGAGCATTTATAGCAAATAAACAAATATAAATATGCTGCTCGCTTTCTGAGCCTTGTCTGGCGATTTCTTTCTTACACCCCTTTGATTGGTCACGCGCTCAACATAAAGATCTGCGATTGGCTCTTACGCGCTGGCGCTCTGCACCGATGATAAACACTGATGCACGGCAGCGCAGCGGCGATCACAGCTGATCCATGGCACTGGATCCATGATAGACGCGGTGGGGGAAACTCTGCAGACACTTGCTCGAGTCTGTATCCAGAAGTAACACTGTAACAGCCGAGAGGAGATGAAAAGTCACGCCAGCAGGTCAAATGGGCCACAGTGAGAGAGAGAAAAGGAGTACTTTCATTTTCTCAATCGCAGTGATATAGGGGCTTCTGCTGTAAGTGTCAGTGAAAGACTGTTCAGTAAACACACACGCAGTTAAATTGTGCACATTTTCTGATTTTTTTAAAGTAGTTGAAGTGTTTTAAACACTCGCGCTCGCCACACTCGACATAGTAAGCTACAGAGACATAGCGCATATGAGATAAATGACGTCAGTACATAATAACCGGTTTTGATTATTACTGAACCAATACCGAATTGTCCGCGTCTGCATCGCGGCGCACCGAAGAAACAATTAATTTTGACACCCCTACTGGCAACCCGTTTTGGATTTCCTCAAAACTGAATAGTGTACTACTACTTTCATAGTAATGACTGAATTTACTCTGTTATTAATTCACAATCTTGCGCTGACTATGTTAAATGTCCCTCACTTTTTTTTTTTTTGTGTGTGTGTGTGTGTTGTTTTGTTGGTACATTATGTAAAACTGTTTAAAATAAAATATAAAAGAAAAAAAAAGAAAAAGAAAATAAAGCAGATTATTTTACACCACACAGTGTTAGTAAAAAGCATCCTTATTTTTTAATATGCGTACAATTATTTCTTATTGTCTTTTGTCTCAACAACAATAAATTAGTAGTAATTACAGTTATAAAGCATCATGCATTATGTTTATGTGTACAACACATTCAGCAGCAAATTCTCATCCACCGACTACAAATGAACAGCAAATCGTAAATTACATTAAGTGAATTCACACAAGCCTGCTGCAGCAGAGCAGTTTAATCTTAACAAAATCAGTGTGAATCATCAGCCTGCAGGTGATCATACATATTCTCACTCGCAAATTTAATAAGCTGCACAATTACCATACAACACCACAGCAGCAATCATTTTTATTCAGTGTTGTGGTGTGTAATTGCAATGAATAAACATTAATTATGCTTTTTGAATGCAAAGTATGAGTGAGGAAAGCTGTTGGCTTCTGCAATTTGTCTTTTATGGAGAAAAAAAAGACTACTATATCTGAATCTGACCATGAGGCTATTCTGAAGAGAATATATGCACAAGATTACAGAATGGTGTGCAGAAAATGGTCTAGAAATCAAATTGTGCTGTGATATGTCAACAAACATCACTGCCATCTAAATATATGACGTATTCCCTGTGGGCAGTCACTATGATTGATTTTAGTATTGATATCTCTTATGTACTGTTGGGGATGTTTTCATCCATTCTGGGGTGATTTTGTGTCTTAATTCTGGCATTTTTTTTTGTGTTTCAGCTAGCAATTCAACAATTAACAATTCTAGCACTATTTGAATTTATTGCTACCTAAATTACCAATAATTATACATGTTAACACATATCAGTAAATTAACAGTTATGAAAAACAATCTGAGCTAGCAATTTACTCTACTGAGTGAAGCCCGCAGCCATTGCTCTTTTGAGTCACTTTTTAAAAATTGCTAAAAGTAGCCAAATGAATGTTAAAAATTGCTAAATTTGTTGCTAGTTGCTTTTTAAAAAAAAAGTTGCTAGGGTAGTATGAAAAGTTGCTAAATCTAGCAATAAAATTGCTAAGTTGGCAACACTGCTCACACCTCGCACATGTGCAGTATGGACGGAACGTTCCATTATTCATGGGGCCCCCGGTTTTGAAAAGTAATAACATTAAAATTTTAAGTTATAGACAGATTTTACAACATACGATAGAAAATGTATAAAAGAGCTATATGATTAATATAGGCTTCTTGCCAATGGTTGGGGCCCCCTAATTCCCCGTGGCCCTAAGCGGCGGTTAAGTCTAAGATAAATTTCTATCACACTATTTGAATATTATTAAAGTTGTTTTTCTTAATTTTTGTAAACAATAGGATATATTTAAGGTACAATTCAGTAAAAAAAAATAAATAAATAATTAAAAAAGCTATTTTTGAGTGTGAAATTGCTTGTTGCAACAAGTTAAAGTTTGGTAAGAAGAACTATGTGAAGAGTTTTAAATGAATGAGAACTGACAAATGTGTCTTATGCTGTGTTCACACCAGACGCTTCATTCGCGCATCAAATTCACTTTAGAAGAGATGTGGAAATAACCGTAATTATGCGCTTTATAAAGGCTGAAAAACAGCGTTGATTCGTTTGGAGCAGTGTCCACTAGTCCACTAGATCCTTTCAGAGGTGCACCCAGTTCAGTGACTCCTCCAGAAACTTAACCTGGATGATGGAAGCATTTAGCAGTGCTTCTGACTGAGCCGAGCCCTGTTTGAAGAACTGTTGTTGGTGTAGGCAGGAGGATTTTCCCCCGGGACACCAACAACAAGTACTTCGTCATAATCACGCCCACAAAAGAGCAAGCTCCTGATTGGTTAATGCGGCGCGAATGTCTGCTGAAGTTCAGATTTTTGAACTTGAGCGATTCGCGCGCAGTGTTGCCAACTTAGCCACTTTGTCGCTAGATTTAGCGACTTTTCAGACCCCCTTAGCGACAAATTTTCAAAATAGCGACTAGCGACAAATCTAGCGTCTTTTTTGTGTGTTACTGGAGATTTTTTATAGACTGTCGTTTGTCCATTACTGTACCATTCCTACTCTTCTCAACGAGCTGCGGGTGATGCCGCCGGCCCCTCCCCCACCTCAGAGCACTGACTGGCGGCCCAGTCCTCGTACAGCAGTCTCTCCTACCTGCAGCCTGACAGCAGATCACCCCTCTGTGTACCGACGGCAAATGATTTAGCACCGGCAGTGTGAACGTATTTCCCTTGTACAGTCAAACCAATCTGCTTCTCCTTTATTTTAACAATTTGATTTGACCGTTTATTCTTTTCTTGTTCACAATCAGAGATGTTTTAAGTAAGAGTTTCAGAACTTGTCTGAGTTTATTACGTCTGAGAGATTACTGCAAATTCACTACTCATCTATAATGATATACTGTATTCAAACAGCAATAAATTTTGTTAAATTGACATGCTTGCATAAAGCGTAGTGCAAATATAAATACCCCATTTATTTACCATAGGCTGTTAAACAGAAATGGTAGAACGTGATGACGTCAGTAATATGCAAATTAGCGTATGACGTAATCTAGCAACTTTTAGCGACTTTTCAGGCAGAGCTTAGCGCCTTTTCGTTGAAAATAGTTGGCAACAGTGTTCGCGCGTTAAGTGCATCAAACGCGCAAAACTATCAATTCGCGCGTATCGTGTCATTCGCGCCGTAGGATGTCTATTCGCGTTTTTGCATTGACTTAACATGTAAATCACTGACGCTTGATGCTTCTTCCGTGTCTGCTGTAAACGCAGCATTAGCAGTGTCCTATCATATAGACATGCTTTCTTGCCTAAAAGCTACTCAGATCTTCTGGAAGTTTAATTTTCCATGTTTCTAAAAAAAAAAAGATCTGTGCAGTGTCAGGAAGGTGTTATCAGCCCTCAGACTAGTATATAATTAGAACACTAAATCGAGTTTTAAAATGCAGAATGTATAAACAAACGCCATGAGTCATCAGCATTGTAATTTTGTTTGCACTGTATGCATAAGGTCATTGCCTGAGGTCTTTCTAATTGAAAGTGTTTCAGCAGGTACAGCAAGCGCGGCTGAATTATAATGAGATGAAACTAGGCCGTAGTACTTTTGACCCAGAGGGGAAGTCCTGGAGGTAGACTGTGGTGTGAGATATCCTAGACACACTGCATAATCAAGAACATGCACACACATAACTTGAAGAAAACCCTGCTGAAAATCTTGCTTATAGTAGCAGGAATTTCCACTCCGAAACCATTTTTGGAGACCAGCAATGGTCATTTTAACAGGGGAGAATCCTCGCACACACACACAAACATTTAGGAGGTGTTATAATTGGACTCCATGAGACTGCGGGGTCTCAGACGGACACTGAAGGTTCAGATATAATTGCTTTTGGGGCAAGTTTTGCTCAGTGACCATGTCTCTTTATTGCTTCTGGCCTATCAACTTAATAAGATTGATAAAGTCACTGTGATGTTAACAAATTAGCTTTTTTTGTTCCAGCCGTCTAGAGGCCATGGCAGTTAGATAAACAAACATGAAATGGGTAAATGTGCAATAAATGGATCCTCTTTGTGGTTCGCTCTGATGAGGAAGCAGAAAATCTTTCCGGGCGGACTGAAACGGCTCTCTGTTGCCGTTCAAAATCCTTGCTATAAAAAAGCAATTCCATTTGATCCAGCATATGGGGCTTTTTGAGTCACAGATACTAAAGCTGGCAATTTTCCCCTCTCAACAGGCTTGTCTGGAGAAATATTTTCAATGAGGAAAAGTTTGCTGATTGTTTAGAGACTGCCAGATCCCCAACATGCATTGCAGCGTGCATGAATTATGTGCTTATTGATTTAAGATAATTTGTTTGAAATAGTTGGCTGACTTTATTTATGGCTGACGCTTTCCATGTCATTATTTATTTGTGCGCTAAGAGCTAATCTTTTTACTTAATGGGTTTTGTTAGGGTATGTTTACACTCAAATGTGTCTCCGCATAATGAATAGAGTGCTGCGGGGTGACGCATTTTTGTAGTTAGTGGGTTTTTATGAATGGATTTTTGGCTTAATGCCTTAAAAAGGTCTGTTCTAAGTACAAGCTTAGTGGGCGCTAGAATGAACACTTTCCAGGTGAACATATAAGTATGTTTTGGCAAGTGTTAAAACAACAATGACAAAATTGCTTATTTTAAAAACACTGTATTAGTGGTTGATATTATTAGCCCCCTTGAGAAATACTTTTTTGATTGGCTACAGAACAAACCACTGTTGTCCAATAACTTGCCCAATTAACCTAATTAGCCCATGGAAGCCTTTAAATTGCACTTTAACATAAATACTAGTATCTTGCAATCTTGTATCATGACAAAGGGTGCTTTCACATCTGTGGTTCGGTTCATTTGGTCTGGACCAAGGGCAACAAATGATACTTTGTAGCATTTTTCTGCCGTTTTCAGGGGTTAAAGTAAAAAAAAAAATCCTGAGCCTGAATTTTTTTTTGGGGGGGTAACATTTGTTACTATGTCAAATATAGTGCTTTCTTCTAAACAATAACAAGTGCTCAAAGTGCTAAAGAACTGAACTGCTAAACTGAAGATTTGAAGTGAAATCAAGGCCATTATCACTTATTTTTTCTTTTTTTCTGGGTTGTAAGCAAAGTCCTGCAAACTCTTTCTTTTTTAGACATTTGGACAAAATCCTGTTTTTTCTTCCATCAAATAAAAATATCAGGCTGCCTCAAATCGATCGCTCCACAGGAAATATTCGTTTAATTATTGCTCCGCTGTTATTATTATTTCACAAAACCTCTGTCAACATTTTTAATAAAAGTCATTAGATTAAAGATTATGTCTTATGATTATGACTTATTTCCTCCGTCTCACTTGCGGTTCATGTGTGCGCGCACTGCGTGTGATGAAAGAAAATGACAATGAATATTCTTTTATTATTCAGTGTTTCTTCCGCGTACCTGTTTTTTCCGTCACGGCCGCACGGAGAAAGAATACTTTAAGCCCTGCGTTTTTGGGTACTTGTCACACCACACTTATTGCTTTGGTCCGAACCAGTTGAAAAGAACCAAAATGCAGTCATGTGACAAAATCCACATCCCTCATTGGCCAGATGTTATTAAACGTATTTTCTAAACTGTTTTTTGATTTGTCAGAATTAGCGTGCAGGAAAACGCCAATGGAACTCCTGCGAGTAAACAAACTGGCAGACACAAAATGTTGTTTTTGACTATGGAGAGACGACTGCGCTGCCTGATTGTATCCCTGCTCATAGTATACTATATAGTTTCTACACATCACTTTAGACAAACTATACATTTCGAGAATGAAGCGCGGCTGCAAAACAATGTTTTAATGCATTGCAACTGACGAAGGTGCATCGCAAGTCACTTCAGGAGGAGGCGTGAATTAATTTAGCTAAACTGAGACATGGTCATCTACCGGAAATATTACCAACGATCCATCAGGTAACCTAATAGAACCAGCAGGGACCCAAGATTCTCACAGAAATCAGTCAAGTTTGGTGAAGGAAAAAACTTGGTTTGGTGTTACATTCAGTACGGTGGCGTGTGAGAGATCTGCAGAGTGGATGGCAACATCAACAGCCTGAGGTATCAAGACATTTGTGCTCCCCATTACATTACAAACCACAGGAGAGGGGAAATTCCTAAGCAGGAATGCACTCCTTCTCATACTTCAGCCTCCACATTAAAGTTACTGAAAGCAAAGAAGGTCAAGGTGCTCCAGCATTGGCCAGCCCAGTCACAACATATGAACATTATTGAGCATGCCTGGGGTAAGATGAAGGAGGAGGCATTGAAGATGAATCCAAAGAATCTTGATGAACTCTGGGAGTCCTTTAAGAATGCTTTCTTTGCCATTCCAGATGACTTTATTAATAAGTTATTTGAGTCATTGCAGAGATGTATGGATGCAGTCCTCCAAGCTCATGGGAGTCATACACAATATTCTTATTCCCCTGCGCCATGACTTTATATTCTATACTGTACATTATTTCTGTTGACTGTCAAGACTTTTTTCTAAGCAAAGTCAGACCTTTTCTGTCCTAATTAAATAATTAAAAATCAAGGCATGAGCACATTTTATTTTGGTAAAATATGTGTAATCTAGAGGCATTTGCCTTTTATATAAGCCACTTCTGATACCAAATCAACTAGAAATCAAATTATTATTTGTTGTTGTTTAACAAAAAAATGTTCAGGTAGTGTACTCTTTGTTTGCTTTAAATATCCTTAGTTAATTATGTTATTTGTTAATAAATCATTTCTCTTTGCAATTTACCCAGTCCGCATTGTCTCTCTTATGTTACAATTTTGAGCCGGTTGTAACACTCATGTTCCCTGAACCTCTTTTATAATTTGAGCATGATGGTATTGTCATCTTGGAATATGCTTGTGCCATCAGGGAAGAAAAAAAAATCTATTCAGATGACCTCATTCTTTGGGCACATAACATTGAACCTAAACCTAACCAACTGCAGCATCCCCAGATCACAGCACTGCCGCCACTGGCTTGCATGGTAGGCACTGTGTTTTTTGTTCTAATTAGTCTCACTGATATGTGGTTTTCTTAAGGCCACACAGCTGTGTAGTCTCAATCCTTTGAGTTCCCTTTTCATTGTGCATGTGGAAATGCTCTTACTTCCATTATTAGACATAGCCATTAGTCCTTCTTTCTTTTTTTACTATTTGATTTCACCAGACGTTTAAGTGTTCATCGATCTCATCATCATATTTGTATTATTTTCTCATCATTTTTGTCCACAAATCAACATTTCAAAAGTTTTTTTTAAAAATAAATTTAATTTAAATTTTTCCATAAATTTGGGGAACAAGTCACTTTGGAAAACAAGCTGAATAGGTCCATGCCACATTTTTATATTAATTTATTACATTCAGACATAACGTATAGACCATTTTGAGGGATGTAAACAATACCAATGATCCTGATGTATTTCCTGTTTACATTTTAATTTTCCATAGGCTTCTGAGAGACCAAAAAGTTCCACATATTGATAAATAATGTTACAATAGCTGTTATAACATCAAGTTGTGGTTGAATCACCTCTTGTTACAGATATGAAATAGTTTGACAACAAGTAGGAAAGGTTCATGGGCCAATGACATCACCACATTGAAATGGTCTACACAATTTAACCTTAAAGGGCACCTATTTTGCCCCTTTACAAGATGTAAGATAAGACTTTGGTGTCTCCAAAATGTGTCTTTAAAGTTTCAACTTAAAATACACATCAGATAATTTATTATATAATGTAGACTCTGCCCATTTTGTTGTCTGAATATAGTGTAAACTGAAAAAAATATTATTTTTTTGCTAGTTCAAACTACTTATTTAAAATGAGCTGAAACAACACAATTATTGAGATCCCTGCTGAAAAATCCAGCTTAAACCAGCCTAAGCTGGTTGGCTGGTTTTAGCTGGTCGGCCAGCCTGGTTTTAGAGGGGTTTTGGCCATTTCCAAGCTGGTTTCCAGCCATTTCCTGCCTGGTCTTAGCTGGTCAGGCTGGGAATTGACCAACTAAAACCAGCTTGACCAGCCAAAACCAGCTATGTCCAGCTTAAACCAGGCATTCTTGTATTGTCAAAGTTGTTGTAGAAATGCACTAGCCTATTTCATATAATTTAATGTAATTAAATCTGAAATAACTTCAAAATTATAGCCAATTCCCCACTTTTTCAAGTAAAAATTTAATAAACGTCACAGATTACATTACTTTTTTATTATACTTAATTATTTAAATAATTTAAATCAGTGGTGGCTGGTCAATAGAGGGCCCCTTCAAGTTAGACCCCTTTAATATGTTAATGTTTATTATCACAAATATTAACCAAATAAATTGATTTAATTATAACATTCTAACATTTATTGTAGTCATACTAACATTTATTGAAAAAAAAAGTATGAACAATATTTTTTCATACAGTATGTGTGCGGGCGCCAGACTAATGAGTGTCTATGTAGGTACACAAACTTTTGCAATGCACGTGATATGACAATAAGCTCTAATTGGCCGGTTTTAAATTGACTTTGGGGCGCAGCGCTCTGCGCCCCGAACCCTCCCATTTTTGTCGAATCATATTTGTTTTTATATGATTGGCCTTATGTGATTGGACCGTTCTCACCAAAGAGCTTAGAATGCGTTTTCTCGAGATGAAGGAAAATTCCGTGGTATCTTTGCAAAGATATCCGTTCACAAGCCGTTTGGATGAAGAAAAAAAAAAGAATCAAGAAGCTTGGACCAGATCGACCGTCTTTGCAAATTCACCTGTAGTCAAGTGATCGTGAGCGCGCGAATATTCTGGGCTTTTCCAGCACTTGTTATGACAAACGGAGTTGGCTGGCAGGGTTTGATGTAAGTCATGCCTTTACTGTTTTCCGTGTTTGCTGTTTAAAACAGCATGACGCAAGAGTGGCTGAATGCATTGGCCATGCTGTCAATAGAGAAGAGACTGGTGACTGAGATGACTGACTTTAACCAAAAGGTCATTGAGAAATTTGCAAGCCAGAAAGAAAGGAGAGCATAATTTATTTTCAAGTAGTGCTACTGGCCAGTGATTAGGCAACATTTGTTTGTGTGTGTGTGTGTGTGTGTGTATAGAAGTAAAGTTGGTTTTATATTCGCACATTCGTTCATTTAGAAGTCTATGTATTGTTTACCATGTTACTTTGAATATTTGATCGGAATTAACATGCAAGTATGACTTCAAAACAACATTAACACTATCAATTAGATAGATAGACTGTAAACAATGTTGTACTTTGATAGTCATTGGCTGCTTATATGGTTTCCCTATTTTAAATTTGCAAAGAATACTTTTCTGAAATTATATTATTAAGGAGCATGTCTGAATATCCGAATATAAAACCAACTTTACCTCTATTGTGTGTGTGTGTGTGTGTGTTTACTGATTATCTTGATTACTTCATTACTGATAATAAACCCAAATTGAACTAAAATGAACTGATTTGTGATGCAGTTATTGTATGCTTTAGTCATATTTTAGTTTTTTGATACATCACCTGAAAAATGGCTTTTACACTCTTACTTTACCAACAGTTAGATTTTTTTTTCTGGTGTTTGCGCCCCCCAAATTTTTTAACACCAGCCGCCACTGCTTTAAATGTAAACTTGCGCATTAACTTGAGCAGCTATGTTTTCCCACGCTAACTGTCTCTGTTTCACTGATGCAGTGGTGTTGCTTTTTTAAATTATAAGGTCATATTTGCTATAACTTTGCGTGAGCACATAAAGTTCAGCTGGAGAACTCGTAATATCTGCGCTCTATTGATAATGCCTTTTTATAGTTGCGGTGTGCGCGCTTAACTCTGAGTTGGTCTACTCAAAGTTGGTTGTCCTAACTCAGATCAGCTATTCTGAAACTGAAAACTCTGAGTTTTAAATCTCTCGGTAAATCAACTCCGAGTTCAAGTTTAAACTCCGAGTTGGTTGAACCTCCTTACTGAAACAGGCCCCAGGTAAGTTTATTTGATGTATATGTGGTGGAATCTATTCAAGCCTTTCTGAAACGATGAGTCACGCACAAATGTCATTTGCAGAACACACACCATACCTGTCAACATTGGGATGTGAAAATAAGGGATATGCCCACCATAATAAGGGATCCCCCCCCCCAAAAAAAAAAAAAAAAATCCCCAAATCTGTTCTTCTAAAGCTGTTTCATTGTAAATAAACAGTTACACGGTCAGTGATATGTTTTATTATTATTATTTACTAAGGAAAAAAGAAATAGTATACATTAGCAGCAAACAGTTCAGCTTATTAAAATTAATAGCTATTATAAAGAAATAGAATCAAGTTATCAAATTTCTATCTTTTTTTAACTGTATAACTTACACATTCTGATTAAAGAGCAGCGAATGAATCTCATTTATTTGGATTTTTCATTTGATTACATTAAATAACAGAGGTGTCACTTTAAAAATGCACACATCTAACGTTATAATGGAAGCATTCAATTGCTTTCCTAACTTTTTATGCTCATTTAGGACAAAATTAGTTGTGTTTGAAAAAACCCCCACCAAGATCGTCATCTTTAGACGTTACTATTATTAATTATGTGTCTATGTCTGTTCAAACACGCACCCAAAACCCAGACTTTCGCTCCGCTTCAAATTGCATGTACAGAATTCGTTTGGGAAACAGCGTCTATTTATCACAATGGATCGCGTGAGCTGACAGTCACGCACCGCTATATGACTGTTTTGAGGATTGCATAGGAGGGGTTGACGGCACCTGTAATGAAAAGAAAGGGAATCCCGCTGTTTTTATATTTATTTTAAAGTGTTTTCACACCTAAATAAAATGAAAGCACAGAGCAGACTCACATTTAAGAGCAAGGGTGGTTTGGCGGTATGGGTTGCGAATAGGGAGGATCGGCTCTTTAATGTTTATAGACACCCTTCAGAGAAAGACTGAAAAAAAAACGGGAGAAATACGGGAAAATAACTTTATGGGATGATAGAGGGATAGAACTAAAATACGGGAGAATCCCGGAAAAAACGGGAGGGTTGACAGGTATGACACACGCATATACGCGTTTACTGACACCATGCGGCTATGGTGATTATAGCTGTTAAGAATTACATAGCGATTTTACATCGCGTTTTAAACTTATACAATTAATTATTAAGGTGCAGCTGATTATAGAGAGTTGTAACATATCTTTTAATTCTTGTTTCTTTGCAAAAAATGTTGTGTGATGTGTATACATTGTATTAAGGAGACATGTCACCTGTCAATCAATTTGGTGGGCGGTGGGTAGGGCACTCCTACCTCACGTTGCGGTGGGCCTCAAAATCACTGGGATTTGGGTCCTATTTTAAAGTCAGTGAATAAAAAAAAGAAACTTGTTGGGTTTACATCACTTCAATATGACAGTGGACACTCTTTACCTACACACAATTCTGTCTAAACAGCTTCCAAAAGATGATTTTGCATCATAGGTGCCCTTTAAATAAACATTTACAAAGCATTATAAGCATAATGTAATGTAGTTTCCCTCATTCCAAAATATTTATAATAAAAAAATACATAAAAAAATATAAATTTTAAACATAAAGATTTATTTTAATGGACATCACTAAGAAAATTTATTAAAAGCATAATTGAAACTAATAAAAATACACAGGAAAAAAGTGGAAAAGTATTCTTCACATGCTGCCATGAGCGCATCAGCTCTCCTAAACCTTTTTCTTTTTTCTTTTAATGCTTTACAAAATTGCATTATGTACAGTAAGTTTCGTTGGATTATGTAATATTGGAATATGTTGCAGCACATTTCAGAAGCTAACGAAACAAAGCTTATAGTCCAGAATACAGAGTAATCCATATGAATCAAGCAGTTTAATCCAAATCTTCTGAAGAGATATGATTGATTTAATATATGATGCACTCTCAGGAACAGAATGGTTCTAAACGGTACCAGATAAAGGTTTGAAATGCTTTGAAAGTGTTGTATAGGAATTTAAAGGAGTTAGGAATGTTTTCTATATGTATTTATTTTGTATTTTTTTATTATTGATATATCTAAAAAGCTTGTTATTTATTTTTTAATTGCCAATTATGCACTTTTAATGTTTTATTATTATGCACTTGCCGCAGTCTAACAACTGTTATTAGCTGATTGACACCGTTCCTTTTCACGCTAGCAGCTGACTGCTTACCTCCGTATGGACGGCTTTTCTGCTGTTACCAGTTTGTCCAGTGGCTCACCGCATACATCAGAGGATTTGAGACCCAGAGCGAAGTTGACCATGACGACAGGGTTCAAATCTGGCGAAGAAGCAGGCAAGACAAAAACAAAAGCCAAAAAATAAAATAAACAAGTAAATAGCAGGGTGAGAATGTGAAAAAATCTGAAAATGTGGCGTGAGGGCTTTTCTTTTTTCAAATTGCTTTAGGGAAGAGAGTGGGCGCTGGCTTTTTAAAACACTATCGGTTGGTTTTATGTAAAGGGGTGGGAGGGTGAATCGGTCAGTCAGTCGACAGCAGCCTCTGGTGAATTTACGCAAGAAGATTTTACGTTTTTGAACTTAAATGGTTTGTTGCAATCGGTTTCCTCATATGGTTTGAGTTACCTTAAAGGGCACCTATTTTACCCCTTTTTTAAGATGTAATATTAATATTATGGTTCTTCTGAGTGTGCCAGTTTAGGTTCAGCTCAAAACACAATTCAGATTTTTTATTATGATGTTTTAAAAAGTGTGATTTTGGGGGCTTTTAGGGGCGTGTTGCTTCACATGAAAATTAGTTTCGACTTCCCGCCCAACTTAACAAGGGGGCAGAGCCAAGAGCTCCCCCGCTTTGTATATGGCAACAGACAGGCAGACAGAGAGAAGCAACATGAGTGAGAGGACCAGCATTCAGCTGTACACGTACGACTCGGACACAGACCAAGCAGAGACTACAAAATCATTTGTGTCTGTTATAGTTTTACAGCCAACTGCACATGACAGTTGAAAGTATCGCACACTTGCGGCGCCGGTGTGTGTCACCTGATAGAAACTTATGTTTATAATACAGAAATGCATGCCGCTGCGTGGCGCGAAGCTGCTTGTCGCTGAGCGGCGCTTCTGGTGTACGACCTGCTTGAGGCTATAACTAAAGGGCGTCATACAACGGATGTGCCACTCAGAGCCACGACACGGCGTACCAGACGCGCACATTCGCATGTTATTTAAAATGAAACTATTCAGATAACGTTCTGTGGCGCGGCAGAAATATGAAGTGTCAACGCTATCTCACGGCCAATTCGTAACTTTTTGATTAGTGGCTAATTCGCATGAATTCGTACGATCTAATTCGTACAAATTAGTACGATTTGCCCATCACCCAATGACGGTTGGGGTTAGGGGTGGGGTTAGGTGCCACGCCTCCTTTTTAAAATCTTACGAATTCGTACGAATTAGCCACTAAACTGACAAAACGTAAAATACTTACGTTTCCTCGTGAGATCAGGCTGGAAGTGTCCTGAGCAGGGTCAGCGCGTCCCTAGAGGCGACCTAGACGGCAGAATAGTGAGCGAACCCCCCCGGTCCTCACTTTCATCCGCCACACCCTCCCGGTCCTCACTTTTATCCGCAACACTGTGAAATGCATGGCGCTACGCGTCACTAGTTCGTTATTTCCAATGGAGGGACGCGCACGTGAGGCAATGCGCTCGCACTTTCCAGCTGCACCTAGTTAAGATGACAGGGAGCTTCTGTGACCGCGGGAAATGCAAACCGCTGAAGTTTAAGGAAGACGCAATGAAAAGTACACATGTATGCAAACCCACCAAAACTCACAAACACTGGCGGCGAGGAGAGCGATAACGTGGTGAATGTTGAGCCCAATGAGCCTTACATGATCTAAAAATAGAGCAAGGGTGTTTCTTTGGTGACGTCGCTTTGACTCACACGCTGAAAATGGCGGACGTGAAACAACATACTGAGGACATGGTAATGCGCACCTGTCAATCAATATTGGTGGGCGGGGGGACCGCACTCCTACGTCAAGTTGCGGTCGATCTCAAAACCGCTCCAATTGGTCCACCGTTTTTATGTTGTTAAATTGAAAAAAAAGGACTGAGTGTGTTTATATCACCCCAATATGACAGTCTATACACTACACCTACACATATGTCTGTCCAAACAGCTTGAAAAGTAGATTTTTTACCATAGGTGCCCTTTAACTTTGGGTTTTACAGTGTACAATACACCACTGAACTGTAGTAAAAACTAAAGCACACTACAGTATTTATTACAGTTTATCAGTTCACTATAGTTAATACCACATCATACTGTAGCATCCATAAACAAAAAGTTCTGCAATACATATAGACTTTAATATACAATGGGTAAAAAACACTATAATATTTTATTTTCACGTGTAGATATATACAGTACAATACATGATCAGAATTTAAATAAAAGATATCCATCTATGCATGTTTTTGAGAGAGATGCTTTAAGATAATCTTTTCTCAGAGAAATGCCTCATTCCAATTGATGGAATAATAGAATTGCTGTGTCCACATAGTTGACCTCAATCAGTGTCAATCTATAAAAATCAAACATGATAAATGTTTGTCTTCACAGTCTGCGAAACTACGCATCAAAATGAATGTTCCCTTTGCTAAATGATGCATTTGGAGAAAAAAGTCAGAATGCTCTGAACTGGAGTTAAAAATGTAAGATAACTCACTACACTCCGTTTGCTGTCAACAGAAGCAGCTTCTCGGATGAGTGGTGAAATGTTGATGAGCGCTATATATATCATGTAAAGATGTCGGAACAGTTGGATATTCTGTATGAAGAATATTTTAGTCATTAAGTTTGCTGGAGTTCTGGATGTCTCCTAAAACTTTCAGGACTTATAAAGCCAGATATTTCGACTGCTGTTTTTTTTTTTTGCATATTAAGAAAATAAATGCATACCTTTATACTGATGTTTTCTTGGTCAGGAATCATAATTTTACTTCACATCACAAACATTCGAAGTTTTCTTATTCTTGTATAAAAACAGATATTCACACACACACACACACACACACACACACACACACACACACACACACACACACACACACACACACACACACACACACACACACACACACACACACAAAATAAAATAAAATAAAATAAATATATATACAGTTGAAGTCTGAATTATTAGCCTCCCTGTTTATTTTTTCCCCAATTTCTGTTTTACGGAGAGAAGTCTTTTTTCAACACATTTCTAAACATATAAAACTAATAGTTTTAATAACTCATTTCTAATAACTGATTTATTTTATCTTTGCCATGATGACAGTAAATAATATTTGACTAGATATTTTTCAAGACACTTCTATACAGCTTACAGTGACATTTAAAGGCTTAACTAGTTTAATTAGGTTAACCAGGCAGGTTAGGGTAATTAGGCAAGTTATTGTATAATGATGGTTTGTTCTGTAGACTATCAGAAAAAATACATAGCTTAAAGGGGCTAATAATTTTGACCATAAAATGGTGTTTAAAAAAATTAATAACTGCTTTTATTCTAGCTGAAATAAAACAAATAAGACTTTCTCCAGAAGAAAAAATATTATCAGACATACTGTGAAAATGTCCTTGCTCTGTTAAACATCATTTGTAAAATATGTAAAAAATAAAAAAATTCTAAGGGGGGCTAATAATTCTGACTTCAACTGATATATATAATATATATATATATATATAATTAGTTTAAAAATCTTGAACGATATTAATGATATGACGTAGTTCCGGAAACGTACTACATCTCTGTTTATCCGTCTGAGTTTACGGTGGGTTTCTTTTGACCGGCCCTTGTCGTTTTAAAGAATATCACAACAGCGAACGTGTCAAGTATAAAAGCCTCGTCCATTTTGTGAGGTGCACGCACAGTCAGCGGAGGTGCGCGATGTGGCGCCAGCGAAAGTATAAATCAGCTTTAAGATGTTTTTTTTTTTGTAGTTCAGTGGTCCGTCTAACCTGTCTTTAGTACAGTTCAATTTAATGATTTTATGATTTATGATTTTGCATTTTCTCTCGCATGTTTTTGATATTGTGATATAGGTCTTAAATTTAATACTTAATGGTCTTTAAAAGGTCTTAAAAAGTCTTAAATTTGACATTATGATATCTGCAGAAACCCTGCTACAACCGTGACATGGGCTCAATAGTAATGTGCTCTATTATGGAGCCAGGACTAAAGGATTTTCGATGAATTGCAGTTCAGTTACTTCCGTATTAGCTTTACAAGGGAGAGCGGGTGGTTCCAACTTGGATAAAATATTTTGTGTCTCCAGGATGTGTTTGTGAATATTAAGGTCAAAATACCCATCAGATCATTTATTATAGCCTGTTGAAAATTTCAGAGGGAATATTAGCTGCTTTGCACTTTAAATGCAAATGAGCTGGTTCTCCCCGCCCACTCAAAGTAGGTTATCCTCCCCAACTACTTTTCAGGCATGTCACTTCAGAGAAGGATAACCAGGGTCAGATGTCAGATAAAACAGCAACATTATTATAATTATTTTTTGTCTTTTGATTCATGCTGTATTTGTGATGAGAGATAACTTTATTCCTGTTCACACATTAACTCTTTGTTTCTGTTGGCCTTTATGTGTCACCTTGTGAATGATTCTTTGGTCTGTTTACATTCCTATTTAAGTGCTTTGATTTATGTCTTCACCATATGCGCTCAGTTATTTGTAATGGCCTACTTTTCCCCAGCCTCCATATTTACCTTCAGGTTGAGCCCGAAACCTCCCTCCGATGCTGAATATATTCACAGGCTGAATTGAGCTTTGCACTAGAGACTCATTTGCCTCAGTGAATCAAAACTTGGAAATTGATTCAGATGCAGTTCACTGCCTCAGTGTGGTGTGTGGGATCTCAGTAAATTACACTTTAAAGCATTTCATCCCCACTGAGCTGCTTTAATGAAACTGTTTCCTTCCAGTCACAGCGTGTAATTTATTACTCAAAATTAAATGTGTTTCTATAAGGTACTACGATACAGTAAATAAGATCATTTCATAAGGTAGGTTGTCAATAAAACCTACAGTGCTCAACATATATGAGTGCACCCCTCACAAATCTTTCATTCATTTTCTTTTCGGTTTAGTCTCTGGGAAACATCCATACACTACGGACAATTTAGCCTACCCAATTCACCTGCACCACATGTCTTTGGACTGTGGGGGAAACCGGAGCACCTAGAGGAAACCCATACGAACGTGGGGAGAACATGCAAACTCCACACAAAAACGCCAACTGACCCAGCCGAGGCTCGAACCAGCGACCTTCTTGCTGTTACCCACTGCGCCACCCAAAACTGTTGTGTGTGTGTGTGTGTATATACTATATATTTTTTTATATACTGAGTCAACATTTTAAATGCCAACATTCACGAGTTTTTATTTGATTTTTGGAAAGCAAAGTCATCAATAGTTTACAGAATAAAACAAACCCAAATACAAAACTCACTCACTATGCTTCAGCTTAGTCCCTGATTTATTAGGGGTCGTCACAGCGGAATGAACTGGAACTTTGCAGATGCCCTTCCATCCACAACCCAGCACTGGGAAACACCCATACACTCTCATTCACACACACACTTCAGCCAATTTAGTTTACCCAATTCACCGATATCTTTGGACTGTGGGGAAACCTGGAAACCCACACGAACACGGGGAGAACAAACTCCATGGAGAAATGCATCCTGGCCCAACCAGGATTCGAACCAGAGACCTTCTTGCTATGAGCCAACAGTCAGCCACTGCACTGCCTTGATTTTTATAAAAAAATTTTGTTTAAATGTAAATAAAAGTTGATATATATATATATATATATATATATATATATATATATATACAGTTGAAGTCAGAATTATTAGCCCCCCTGAATTATTAGCCCCCCTGTTTATTTTTTTCCCCAATTTCTGTTTAACAGAGCGAAGATTTTTTTCAACACATTTCTAATCATAATAGTTTTAATAACTCATTTCTAATAACTGATTTATTTTATCGTTGCCATGATGACAGTAATTAATATTTTATTAGATATTTTTCAAGACACTTCAATACAGCTTAAAGTGACATTTAAAGGCTTAACTAGGTTAATTAGGTTAACTAGGCAGGTTAGGGTAATTATTAGGCAAGTATAACGATGGTTTGTTCAAATCCGCTTCATTCGCCCGTCAAATTCACTTAAGAACAGACACAGATTCGCGTCATGGGCAGGGCTTCTGTCTGCCCGGTGACTGTAGCTGGCTAACATGGATTTTATTGGAAAAATAACTGTGTTTATGTGCTTTTATGAAGACTGAAAAACAGCGTCGATACGTTTGGAGCCGTGTCTGAGTACACTAAATCCTTTCAGAGGTGCACCCAGCTCTATGAGCTCATAAACTCCTCCAGAAACTTAATCTGGATGACGGAGGCTTTCAGCGGTGCTTCTGACTGAGCCGAGCCCAGTTTGATGAACTGTTGTCGGTGTCGGCTGGAGGATTTTCCTCCGGGACACCTACAACAGGTGCTACGTCACAATCATGCCCCCAGAAGAGCAAGCTCCTGATTGGTTAACGCGGGGCGAATGTGCGCTGAAGTTCAAATTTTTAAACTCGAGCGTATCGCGCCACAGAATGTCTACTCATGCATTTGCATTGACTTAACATGTAAATCACTCGCGCTTGATGCTTCTTCCACGTCTGGTGTGAACACAGCATAAACATTGCAGCAACATGCTGTGGACTACAAACCTTCAGCTGTTCAAAATGCAGATATGGTGTAAACATCACTTTAATATCATTCAGTTCAGTTTAATTTAAACAATTAAAAGACATCAAACAAAATTATAACGATGGTTTGTTCTGTAGACTATTGAGAAAAAAAAATAGCTTAAAGGGGCTTATAATTTTGACCTTAAAATGGCTTTTAAAAAATTTAAAACTGCTTCTGTTCTAGCCGAAATAAAACAAATAAGACTTTCTTCAGAAGAAAAAACATTATCAGACACACTCTAAAAATTTCCCTGCTCTGTTAAACATAATTTGGGAAACATTTAAAAAAGAAAAAAAAATTCAAAAGAGGGCAAATAATTCTGACTTCAACTGAAGCTTTAACATTTAAGAATTTTAAGTCTAAATTTGCCAGGGGTATGACTGAATGAATGCATGAATATTGACAATAAGGGCACTTAACCTTGCTTTGTAACCCTGCACCGTTTACATTGTATTCAAAACCTTAAAAACAGAGCAATGTACAACTATTTTTATAAGGCCTTGTGGCATTATTTATAAACTGTTGCTCCACTGCTAAAAAAAATGAGTCTCAGATGACCGTTAACAATGTTACCAGTTCATTGAAATGGGAGGCCGGTAGTGTCCGCTGAAATGGGTCACGGGCCCCAGCTCTCAAATTAATTTCAGAGACACTGCAGTAATTGCAAAGAGCTTGCTCAATACCCATAAGTCACACTAATGAGAGGTATTACCATAATGAGAACAAGAGAGGGGGGGGGGGGGGGGGGGGGGGGTGGCGGGAAGAGGGTACAGAAATGAGGCGGGAAACTGTGGTCCGCCATATGCATCATATCATCGTCCGTAAACAAACTCATAATCAGCTCTCAGAATAATGCAGAACAGGTGGAAACTGCCACTACAGGATGTGTAACCTGTTTGTGTTAAGGCACTGAGCTTAATTTAGAGACACAATGACATTCACAGCTTTCCTAAACATCATTTTGGCATTGTTAGTCAGAGCATATGCACTTGAAACCGGACATACACTGTGTGATTTTGAGCTAAATTCTGACTCGTGTGACTTTTTGAATTGGGCTGAATTTCAGCTATGTCAAGCATAATTTGTCGCACTGTGTTCACTGAATGTAACCCCAAACCATGATTTTTCCTCCACCAAACCTGACTGATTTGAGAAAATCTTGGGTCTATGTGGGTTACAATAGGTCTTCTGCAGTATTTGTGATGACTGGGATGCAGTTCCACTGAAAAATCTACCCTCTGCCACTTTTCCCAATAATCAACTAAGTCAAATTATTGTTTGCTGCACTTACAATTGGAATTGACGACAAGACTTTTGTCAGGTAGTGTATACGCTTATGTCAAGTGGCCTCCATTTTAAAGAACGAAAGCGAGACTGTGGTGGGAAGAAACCCGGAAGTATAGGATCAGCACTGTTATGCTGTGTTCACACCAGACGCAGAACGCACAGATAAATTGCGCTATTTGCGCGTGAACATTTCAGTTTACTCGCTTCATTCGCGTGTCAAAATCCACTTCATTTGCTCATCAAATTCGCTTCATTTGCACGTCAAATTCACTTAAGAACAGACACAGATTCGCGTCATGGGCAGGGCTTCTGTCTGCCCGGTGACTGTAGCTGGCTAACATGGATTTTATTGGGAAAATAACTGTGTTTATGTGCTTTTATGAAGGCTGAAAAACAGCGTCGATACGTTTGGAGCCGTGTCTGAGTACACTAAATCCTTTCCGAGGTGCACCCAGCTCTGTGAGCTCATAAACTCCTCCAGAAACTTAACCTGGATGACGGAGGCTTTCAGCGGTGCTTCTGACAGAGCCGAGCCCAGTTTGATGAACTGTTGTCGGTGTCGGCTGGAGGATTTTCCTCCGGGACACCACCAACAGGTGCTACGTCACAATCATGCCCCCACAAGACCAAGCTACTGATTGGTTAACGCGGCGCGAATGTGCGCTGAAGTTCAAATTTTTGAACTCGAGCGTATCGCGCCACAGAATGTCTACTCATGCATTTGCCTCCAGCTGTTCAAAATGCAGATATGGTGTAAACATCACTTTAATATCATTCAGTTCAGTTTAATTTAAACAATTAAAAGACATCAAACAAAATAACAATCTCTTTAAAGGGTCACGAAACACCAAAACACATGTTTTGAGCTGTTGACAGTCATATATGTGTCCCACGCTGCTATAAACACTATTAGGACACATATAGTGCACTAAAAAGTGAAAATTGGTTGTTTTTGCGTTATTTTGAGCAAATTCGTTCTTCCGGTTTGAAACGAATTTTTGAAGCTACGTCACGGCGATTAGATACTTAGGTGTAAATCCAGTGTGGAGAATGGCTGTCTGTCTTTTCGAGGACATTCTGACGTCTCTGAGGGTGCGGCATTAATTCATGAGAAAGACGTTTTTCAAACCAATCAGCGCGCTCTATTGTGTATGGCGCAAAACTTTATTAATATGCATGATAGCTCCGGAAACTGTTTACCAGTTTACAGCGTTCAGACGACAGAGAGACGCCACGTTGTGTTGCCAAAACAAGTGAAAGTACAAGAATTTCAAGACAAGAGTCGTAGGTGTTGCATTTAATAGTGTGTTGCAACGAAGGTTTTGTTTTCATTTTCCCTCTATGAGAGAGCAGCTGGACTCACGTGTGGATTACAGTGCACGCGACAGAAATGCGTTTGTAAGGAACATTTTTACCCGAGAGCTTTTTCTCATCTGGAAATGGTGAAACCCGGATTTGCCGCTCGTCTCCTTTTAATAAAAAGACACAGCTCCAGTTTGATTGTCTGTCTACAGATTTGGTAAGTGTTTGCAGTGGAGTGCCCTTTGTTTAAATGCTGCTCTCCGAGTGTAAACATGTAAACACAAACTATTCCCGTCGTGCAGGATTTTCGCTGCATTTTGTGACTGGATAGTCTATACACACACGGCTTTCTGACGCTACCTACCAACCGAGTACATAAGTTACAGAGAAATGCGGAGGATTTTTTTTCTCTCATTCGCCATGCGGTATCAAATCAGCCTCTGTGTTTGTTTTGCCTGTGAAACTTAGCGCGTGCCCAAATGGAAACTCCCTTCTATGCAAATTCCCCCCCTTTCCCTCCCCCAACACTCCCACACTCCCAGAGCTGGACACGCCCAACTTTCCTGACTTTTTTCAAAACATAGGTGTGAAAACACCCTGCTGAGACAGGGGGTTTCGTGGCCCTTTAAGTGAAGTTTATTTATAAACTAATTTCGAGAGGATCACGTGCTTATGATTGCTAGCGGCTGGACCCACATTATCCAAATCACCATGCACCAATCAGATGATCCCTAAGCTACTATAAATACCCTGGGTTTCATATCACCGCTATCTTCGCTTTGAAGAATCCCCCCTTCCACCCCTACTCCTTCCCTTTTCTAGATGGGTGACACGGTGGCCCAGAGCTTAGCGCTGTTGCCTCACAGCAAGAATGTCAATGGTTCTAGGCTTTACCAAACCAGCGGGCATTTTCTGTGCGGAGTTTGCATGTTCTCCCCGTGCTCACGTGGGTTTCCCCCGGGTCCTCCGGTTTCCTCCCACCGATTAAAAACATGCAACCTAAATAATTGATTGATCAACTTTATAGACTTGCTTCCTATCTAGTACCTATCTCGTTAAAGAGAACTACTATCTGCACTTCAAACACTACGAAGGGGGAGTTCTCGAGATCTACCTGAGCTCGATCTCCCCTCTCGCCTTGCAACGGGAGGGAGCCCCGGGCTCGAGGATCTCATGAGCTCAGGGCTCTCTCCCGGGACAGCATCCCAAACAAGCTTTATAATTAATCATCAGCTAAGTCTGAACTCTTGAAGAGTAATATGTTTAAGTGTCCTAGACTTCAGTTACTGGCACCAGGTAAACGCCATGTGGGGGTGCTTCCCTGCTTCAGCCTATGTAACCCGGTGAGCGATTATTCAATGCAGTCCTCTGTAGCACACTCTCGTGTTGTCTGTAATAGGTTTGCCCTGGTACTGAACTTTTAAAAACGTCCATTTCTCGCTAACATTTAAGCGCCGCTGATTTGCCATAATATTCACCAGTGCTCAACAAAAATGACTGTGATTGGCCGTGAAGGTCATCAGTTCACCACATGCAAACACAGATACATGGACACTGGAGCGTTTTAAAGCCGTGAAGATCAGTCGAGTCATCAGTGGATCGCTCGTCTATCAAACTCGCTGGCCACAGTAACATTAAACTTTCAAATTAAAGCGGGGGCCTCAAACTATCGTCCAGCAGGCCGCGAGTTTGAGACCCCTGTTTTAAAGACTAAATGCAGCCATAAGTACTTCTGGCTACATAATTCACAATCTCCAGAAATTTATACAGGGCTATGTTTTCAGAATAAGCCTATGTTGAAATAATGTGTTCATTTTCATCTTAGTGTGAACTATTCCTTTTATTTTTATTCATTTATTGCTCATAGTTTAGATCAACCTCATTCAGTAAAGGACGCATTTATTCAGCAGGTCAATAATGTGGTCCTCTCACAGATGGATGGCCATTGATTCATACTAAAGTCTCTGAATTATGAGTATGTATCATTCACTTCAAAGATTTGTTCACCAGCGAGTTGCCATTAATGCCCTTTATCAGATTAGGCATGTGGGAACAAGAGTGTAACAGAGGAAACGAATAATGTCAGTTCCTCATGATGGAGAGGCAATTTGAGTCAGGCTTAGTCACGGGTGCTGACATAATGGAAATCTGCAGCCGATGGGCAACAGGAAGTTGATTTTATGTAATGAAGACAGTCAGAATGATGCTAGTATTCAGGGGGAAAAACAATACTTCTTTTCTGGAATAAATGTATTAGAAACAAACAGGCATATTACCAACAGCTCTCCAGCCTTTCACAAAAAAAATCTAATTTCATTATCTTCTTTTTCAAACATAAAGTGTACAGAAAATTTCACTTCATGAAACCAGGTCAAGCTGATGCATGTCTGTGCTGTCACTGTCCTTCATATTTGATAAGCTCAGACTTATGCTCCAGGCTTTACACTTCATCCGTGGACAGGATGATCCAGATCTATAGCATTGTATGAGCACATGTTTATCTCTGGATGTGTGCACCATATTATTATTATCATTATTAACCCTCCTGTGATTTTTTTCTCTTTTCAAATATTTCCCAAATGATATATTGTTTAACAGGGCAAGGAATTTTTCACAATATTTCCAATAATATTTGTTTCTTCTGGCGAAAGTCTTATTTGTTTTATTTTGACTAGAATAAAAGCAGTTTTTTTTTTTTTTTAAAGAGCCCCTATTTTGCATTAAAGAAGGTCATATTTTGGTTTTAGGGGTCTCCAACAACGTGCAAGGTCAAAAGACACTTTCATTGTCTTATAATATGCATTTATTTTTACCTAACTATCTCAGTGACTCCAATATGAATCGTTCAGCAATTCATTTGTTCCCAAACCCTTCCTTAGCGCGAAGCTAATAGGTGCGTTTGACTTCATCAAATCTGTCTTAAAGCGGTGCATGCCGGTTAGAAATTTTGGAAATTTTGGATTTTTGATCTCACGAGGAAACGTAAGTATTTTACGTTTTGTCAGATTAGTGGCTAATTCGTACGAATTTGTACGAGTTGAGTTGTACGAAAATGTACGATTTTAAAAAGGAGGCGTGGCACCCAACCCCACCCCTAACCTCAACTGTCATTGATAAGCAAAGCGTACTAATTTGCACGAATTAGATCGTACGAATTCATACAAATTAGCCACTAAATCAAAAAGTTACGAATTGCCGTGAGATTGTGTTGAACTGTGACATGTGGCATCAAAGTACCGCAACATCGCTCCGAGATCAGACGACTGATTTACCCCGCGCACCATCTGAAGAGCAACTGCTGGAACTGCGATGACGACACTGATGTTACACGATTGGCCGAGTTCACCGCATGACAACAACCACGTGTGTTTCGGGTTTATTATTGAAAAAAATTCCGTCTCACAAATTTTAAAGCAAACAATTCACTATTCATTCCCTTTCTATCTTGTACACATCATGCTTATTTAAAGACTACAAATATTTTACTGCAGTATCATCATCTTTTGTTAAATAATTTGTTCATAATGAGTAGATTGTTTGCACAGGTTTATTCGGCCTTTTTTTCACAGACTACTGAATTCAGCTTCATGAACGTGAAAGTAAATAACCTAAATATTAACTCAAATAAGTCTTACAGACTTGTAATAAAATAATTATCATCATTGATCCTGACACCCCTATGAAGATTTCTTAACAAATTAAGTCAAAAAATATTTTATTAAATATAAAAATATATGATTATAAAATATTTTATTTCCTGTTAAGCCGTTTTTGCAAAAATGTTAAAAGTGACATTAATGTACCTGCTCTTTCTGGGTATTTTCTACTTAGTGTGGTTTATTTATTTTGGTCCTTTTGTTCAATCTTTTTGGATTAAAGTGCTTTTTAAAAATGCTTTTATTATCCAAAATAGTCTTAATCATTGTTTAAGACTTAATCAAAACACCTTGTTTTGGGTTTTACATTAATATATATTGGAAAGTTTTAGATCTGTAAACGTAAAGAAATGTAAACCCCTTTTAGCATATACAAACAAGCACTGGAACAGTATTGACATACCATTCAACATCTAGTAGCCCAAAGACTGATGTTTAAACTCCAAGAATTTGTGCTTATTGTTTTGTTTAATAGGCCTATTCGTGGATATTTATTTCCCTTTTTATGTGCCCTCTCGTTTTCCCCATATTTCTCATGTGTTTGTTATATAGGCTACTTAAGTTTAATTCATAATTCCCTTGTTTAAAATCAACTATAGTTTGTAGACACTGTATTCTGTTTTATTTGTACTGCAAATATTTTGTTGTTATTGCAATAAATAAAAAAATAAATAAATGACCCCGCCATGTGATCGGTCATCATGACAGCAGCAACTTCGAGCTCCGAAGTGTCCGGCTTGACAGCTCCGTTTTCAACTCCGCCCCCGCCTGCACTCGGCTAATCTCGTTGATCACCGGCTGCAGCTGTGCTTCATGTCGAATGCACCTCATGTCTACATGCCTAAATGCATTAAGTTGCTGCCATGTGAATGGCTGATTAGAAATTTGCATTAACGACCAGTTGGACAGGTGTAAACAGGTGTACCTAATAAAGTGGCCGGTTAGTGTATATGCTTGCTGGAAGCTGAATGAATTTTCTTCATTTAGTTATTTATTTATTTATTTATTTATTTTTTGAAACTGATGCATGTCAAGACAAGAAATCAATAGTCTTAAAGGTTTTTCTAAAATATCTGCTTTTGTGCTTCAAATGTGAACAAATGTCCTATGGGTTTGGAAAAACATGGGGGTGAGTGAATGACAACAACCCATTTACTAAACAATAATCCCATTTGAGACTTCAGGTTCCTTTGTTCTCTGAAATCCTTGCGTTAGACTTTTATCCCGGTTTTATGAATCTCATGAGGCAAATATGACCTACAACTGAAATACATAGTTATTTTGACCTCAAACCAACACTACAAGCTACTAAAAATTGCAACAAAATTCAATCTACAAAAGGGGAAATGCCTTAAATACATGAGCATGTTTGATTAAACCATTTATATTTAAGGATACATGAATGAATCATCTAAAGCAGGGGTGCTCAATCCTGTTCCTGGAGATCTACCTTCCTGCAGATTTCTGTTGCAACCCATATCAAACACACCTGCCTGTAATTATCAAGTGCTGTTCAGGTGAGTTTGATCAGGGTTGGAGCTGAACTATGCAGGAAGGTAGATCTCCAGGAACAGGATTGAGCACCCCTGATCTAAAGCTTCAGATAGGTAATCATTCTTTTTTCTTTTAGGCTTAGTCCCTTTATTAATCAGGGGTCGCCACAGTGGAATGAACAGCCAACTTATCTAGCATGCGTTTTATGCAGCGGATGCCCTTCCAGCTGCAACCCATCACTGGGAAACACCCATACACTCTCATCCACACACATACACTACGGCCAATTTAGCTTACTTTATTCACCTATAGCGCATGTCTTTGGACTGTGGGTGAAACCGGAGCACCCGGAGGAAACTTGAAGGCGACTGTGCAACCCACTGCGCCACTCAGGTAATCATTATGAATCCTGCAAATGAATAACTCTGAAAAGATTCAGTGCAATATTTTAGAAATCGCCAATATTTACAATTTTTTCCATTTGGTGCAAAATCTACATCCATTCGAGTACTCGAGTGCTAACCTCATGTGAGGTTCATATACCCCGACAGGTTATAAAGAGTTAAACAGACATCAATAGCTTCCTGCTGTCTATTCAAAATTCTGCTTGTATGGAAGGGTGTTTTTGAGTCTGAGAATACGACAACAATCTGGAACTATAAAAAGACCAGATAGAGAAAGGCTTTGCACTGTTGCTTTGCTTGATTTCTAGATGGCCTCTATAAATGCTCCAAAGCCTTGCTGAAAAAAACAGCTTAAACCAGCCTAAGCTGGTTAGCTGGTTTTAGCTGGTCGACCAGCCTGGTTTTAGAGGGGTTTTGGCCATTTCCAGGCTGGTTTCCAGCCATTTCCAGCCTGGTCTTAGCTGGCCAGGCTGGAAAATGACCAGCTTAAACCAGCTAAAACCAGCTTGACCAGCCTGGTTTTAGCTGGACATAGCTGGTTTTTGCTGGACAAGCTGGTTTTAGCTGGTCAACTCCTAGCCTGACCAGCTAAGGCCAGGCTGGAAATGGCTGGAAACCAGCCTGGAAATGGCCAAAACCCCTCTAAAACCAGGCTGGTCGACCAGCTAAAACCAGCCAACCAGCTGAGGCTGGTTTAAGCTGGATTTTTCAGCAGGGACGGCACACACTTCACTTCAACACTTAGCAAACACACATTTTATTAGCCCCTTTCTTATGTGCAGGCTTTTCTGGAAAATTACTTGTAAACTGCATATAGAGATGAAGTGTTTTTAAAAATTCTAGAATTCCAGTACTGTGAACGCAGAATAACCTCCTAATGCTATTATTTGTGTGGTTCTGCAAGGTTCAATACTTTTGTCTTTTGGATGAGACTTTAAACCAAGGTCCTGACTCTCTGTGATCATTAAAAATCCCATGGCACTTCTTGTAAAGAGTAGTGATGTAACCCCGGTGTCCTGGCTAATTCCCTCCATCGGCCCTTACCGATCATGGCCTCCCAATCATCCCCAACCACAGAATAGGCTCTATCACTGTCTTTCCACTCCCCCTATAGCTAGTGTGTGGTGAGCACACTGGCGCCGTTGTCCTGTGGATGCTGCATACTGGTGGTGGTGTGGAGAGACCACATCACATCACTATCGGATTGAGCTTTGGTGACTGTGTAGGCCATTTGAGTACAGTGAACTCATTGTCATGTTCAAGAAACCAGTCAGAGATGATTCACTATTTATGACATGGAGCGTTATCCTGCTGGAAGCAGCCATCAGAAGATGGGTACACTGTGGTCATAAAGGGATGGACATGGTCAGCAACAATATTCAGGTAGGCTGTGGCGTTGACATGATGCTCAGTTGGTACTAATGGGCCCAAAGTGTGCCAAGAAAATACCCCCCACACCATTACACCACCATCACCAGCCTGAACCGTTGATACAAGGCAGGATGGATCAATTCCTTCATGTTGTTGATGCCAAATTTAGCAGAAATCAAGACTCATCAGACCAGGCAACGTTTTTACAATCTTCTATTGTCCAAATTTTGTGAGCCTGTGCGAATTGTAGCCTCAGTTTCCTGTTCAGAGATGCTCTTTTTTGCATACCTTGGTTAAACCAAGTGAGTTACTTTTGCCTTTCTATAAGCTCAAACCAGTCTGGCCATTCTTCTCTGACCTCTGGCATCAACAAGACATTTGCGCCCACAGAACTGTTGCTCACTGGATATTTTCTCTTTCTCAGACCCTTCACTGTAAACCCTAGAGATGTTTGTGCATGAAAATCCCAGTAGATCAGCAGTTTCTGAAATACTCAGACCAGCCTGTCTGGCAACAGCAACAATGCCACATTCAAAGTCACTTAAATCACCTTACTTCCCCTTTCTGTTGCTCGGTTTGAACTGCATCAGATTAGCTGTTTCTCTATATGTGTTCTTCAGCGGTCTTGCATCCTCGTGTTCTCGTGTAACGTCATCATCAGCTGCCAAAGTTCAGTTCCAATACTCAAGACCACAAAAGCAGAGGACGCGTGAAACTTCCCGGATGTGTTCTTGATATCGAGGACGCACCAATGCAGACTTGAGCGCTGATCTCGCTTTAGAAGTCCCAGAAGTCATTGCGACTGGAGGTGGGAAGCACAGCATTTTATTTAGATTTATTATTACAGTTCAGAGCTATAAGTTATTTATCTTAGTAGCTTCCCTAAATGAAATGGTGAATATAAACATCACTCTGAAAATCTTAATAAAGTAATAAACACATTACATTTGTTTGCTGAAATTCGTACTAAAATCAGTTTTATTTATATTGTGCAACGTATATTTATAATGTTTTTATGCATAGTGTATATTGTGAAAAGGGGAAAAACAATAAATCGTTGTATGAATGCTGTAATGTTTAAATAATTTTCCATTAAAATTGCGCGAAGGTCACGTGACCATCAGGAAGAACGCAGCATCTCATTTGTCACAGGACGCGTTATCTGTTCTCGTGGTCTCCTGAGTTTGTTCTTCCGAGGACACCTGGCAAGACCAGTCTTCACAAGAACGCAAGTCCATTCTCTGCGTTCTTGGAATTGAGAAACAGCCATTGTCTTGACCATGTCTACATTAGAGCTGTAATCGGGCCATAAAAATTAGGCCCGATAGGGCCCGAGCCCGACAGAATTCGGCCTGAGCCCGACAGGTACATTTTGATTGACAGCTTTATAAAGCCCGAACCCGTTTATAACCCGACATTATTTAAATGTGCACATGCACACAGCTCTTTTGCCTTTTTTCAAGAATGAGTCATTTATATGTTTTAACATATTTTATTCGTAACAAACATAGGCTATAGGCCACTTGGAAGTTGAAAAAAAAAAAGTCCTCTGTAACATAGTAACATCTCAGCACTCTAAATAGGCATAGGTACATAGACATGGGCTGCGTCCGAAACCGCCTACTATTCAGTAGGTACTGCATTTGAATTTAAACGTACTACTCGGCCGTTAGAAAAGTACGTTCTATACAGTATGAATGTGAGCAGTATGAATGGAATTCGGTACTACATCCGCCATTTTGTCATGGTCACGTGACCTACCTGCGTCAGTTGCGTCGCTTCACGTCCATTCATAAATTCTCTCGCGGGGCATCATGGGATAGCGCAGCGTCCATGGGATGCGCACTTCAGAATCTCGCCGGAAGTAGTAAGTCATCCGGGTACTTCTCGCATACTGATTTTCGAATTCTAAGAATTCGGATAAACTACTCGGCTCGCATACTGATTTTAGCGTACTGTATAGTATGGAAGTATGCGGTTTCGGACGCAGCCTTAGTCTTTAAATTGGCCAACACACCAATGAAAAGAAGTCTTTCTTAACAAATTAAATTAAATTCTAAATTATGAGGGGTATTTGGCAATAACGAAATTAAGATAAAGACTTTGCAGGATTTGTTTCGCCACTTCTCTCCACAAGCTGAATATTAAACGAATAGCCTATATACTCTGTCTACATTATGATTTTATGGTTTAATTAATATTTATTTATGATTTAAAAACCCTTTACTCACCACGATTAGACTACGTGTTTTTGTGGAGGAACATTATTGAATCCACTGTCAATGGCTTTAGCGCAGTCCTGCACTCAGGATGGTGCGTCCAGCAGCACCGAACACCCTTTCACTGCTGCTGCTACAGGCCGAGATGCATAGTTCTGATCTGGCTAATTTTGCAAGTTTTGGGTAGGATTGTTTGTTCATCTTCTACCAGCCAAGAACATCCATTTAATTTGTCATGACAGCGGTTTCAGTGTAGCGAGTGACCTCGTCATCTTCCCTGTCAGCTTGCTCTACATACATTGATGTTTAGCGCTATACCGTAATACGCAGTGTATGAGTGACCGCCGAAACACCTTGGCAGCTAGAATGACCGTTCCTTCTGAACTGGCGGCTGGCCTGACCGCAGTCAAAATTCACTCTTTTTAACTTCTCCGTCATCATTTATTTTACTTTTGCAGGCATGGATTTTAATGTTACAAATGATTTCATAACTTTCTCGCGCTAATCAAAATGCATCACATGATTATTTATTTACTGCACAAGCCCAAGCCCGACGCCGTCGGGTTCGGGCAAAGATCTTCAGCTCTAGTCTACATGCCTAAATGCATTGAGTTGCTGCCATGTGACTGACTTAGAAATTTGCGTTAACGAGCAGTTGGACAGGTGTAACTAATAAAGTGGCCGGCCAGTGTATTTGCTCTTGCAGTTTTTATTGTTATTTAAGTATAATCTTTATGCTGCTCAGCTTCATCTCCCTCTATAGCTAAAGAATAATTCTTTTTTCCATGTACTTTTTTGTTTATGCTATAAATGAATGTAAACACACCACCAAATCAACTTTAACAAAACAAAGATTAAACTGGCAGCGTTTTGCCATCCCAGCTCAACTAAACATTTAATTAACCACCCTTACATTTAAGGCAGTTTTTCCCAACTGTCCCTGCTGTGCACATTTTGTACGCCACTCTTATTTAACACACCAGATTTAGAACATTAGCTCATTAGGAGAGAGCTCCAGGAACTTAACTGAGTGTGTCAGAAAACAGAGACAAACTAAATGTGCAGAGCAATGGGTCCCCATGGACTGGATTTGAAAAACACTGATCTAAAGTATATGATCATGTAAGTAATCTGGGTATAATCCTTGATTCCATTTTAACGTTAAATCCAATTAAGGGCTATTGTGAAGGATACAGAAGATTACTATCATTCGTTTTACCATGATATTTCTCATAATTCGTTTGTCCAAAATCCTGCCGCTGGACTTTTGAAGGACTAGGAAACATGCAGTAACACTTTATAAAAACTGCACATTATGAATAATTAATTAAGCATTAGCCAGTTAATTGATCATTTGTTAAGCATTAACTTTAATGGACATTAATAAGAGTTTTATAAATATAGCTGCATACAGTATGCTGCATTCTTGACTTATAAACACATACATTATGTGCTTACCCTGCTGAAAAATCCAGCTTAAACCAGCCTAAGCTGGTTGGCTGGTTTTAGCTGGTTGACCAGCCTGGTTTTAGAGGGGTTTTGGCCATTTCCAGGCTGGTTTCCAGCCATTTCCAGCCTGGTCTTAGCTGGTCAGGCTGGGAGTTGACCAGCTAAAACCAGCTTGACCAGCCAAAACCAGCTATGTCCAGCTTAAACCAGACTGGTCAAGCTGGTTTTAGCTGGCTTTAGCTGGTCATTTTCCAGCCTGACCAGCTAAGACCAGGCTGGAAATGGCTGGAAACCAGCCTGGAAATGGCCAAAACCCCTCTAAAACCAGGCTGGTCGACCAGCTAAAACCAGCCAACCAGCTTAGGCTGGTTTAAGCTGGATTTTTCAGCAGGGTAATGACTAATTTTCCACTACTGAATTGAGTATTGCATTATTTACAAACCTGCTAAGAGTAGTTGGGGGTTTCTAAGGTCATCCAGAATTTCTAAGTAAATGATTAATATACTATCCAAATCAGCATTTATACATCTATTTTTCAGACATATAGTTTTTATATAGTTTTATAAATTTAAACCTTGTTTAAACATCACCTTTTGACTATTAGACTATTGAAAAAAAATAGCTTAAAGGGGCTAATAATTTTGACCCTAAAATGGTTTTCAAAAATTAAAAACTACTTTTATTCTAGCCGAAATAAAACAAATAAGACTTTCTCCAGAAGAAAAAATATTATCAGACATACTGTAAAAAAATTATTTGCTCTGTTGAACATTATTTGGGAAATATTTATAAAAGAAAAAAAAGTCAAAGGGGGGCTAAAAATTATGACTTCAACTGTATATACTGTGTATATATATATATATATATATATACATATGTTGTAGTGCTGTCGCCTCACAGCAAGAAGGTCGCTGGTTCGAGCCCTGGCTGGGTCAGTTGGCGTTTCTGTGTGGAGTTTAAATGTCCTCCCTGCGTTTGTGTGGGTTTCCCCCACAGTCCAAAGACATGTGGTACAGGTGAATTGGGTAAGCTAAATTGTCTGTAGTGTATGAGTGTGAATGAGTGTGTATGGATGTTTCCCAGAGATGGGTTGCAGCTGGAAGGGCATCCGCTGCGTAAAACATATGCTGGATAAGTTGGTGGTTGAAGGTTAATAAAGGAATTGAATGAATGAATGAATGAATACTAAATAAAGTATTGCATTATTTACAAAGCAGTTATTTACGAATAGCTGGTGGTTTTAAGACCACTTAGAATTGGTGAATTCTAATGTGTCAATTTATAACATGTCAGCAATTCATATTTTAATAAATGTTAACCTATGATGGTATATACTGTACAGTAAAAAGCAATGGATTAACACTGTTTTAACCATTTGAATCGTATTATAAAGTGGTACCACCATAATAAATTAACCCATGCCCAACCACCCCTAAAAGGATTTGTATGGTTTATTATCTATGTTGTAATTAATTTTTTTCAAATTCAGTTAATAAAATTATGAACTCAGGCTCATTATTGATACGTACCTCTATATACATTTCTGGAGATTGCGAAATATGTCCCAGGAGGTACTTTTTTGTGCAGTTTTTGCAAATCCACCAGAGGCCGCTGTGTACACTTTTTCAGATTTCAAATATTTCTCGCAAGTGCCATTTGCACCTGCTCTTCTCACATAAATTTACCAGAGGCCACTGTCAACTGACTGATTGACTGACTGACCGACCAATATTCCCACCCACACCCTTCCCTAAACAGAAGCAATAGTGTTTTCAAAAGCACAGATTGACCAGTGCCCATTGATTTTCCTAAACCCAACCGTCAGTGTTTTCAAAAGCAATCCAAAAAAAGAAAAGCCCTCACTGCAGCCTGATTTCTACCACGTTTTCAGATCTTACCACGTTCTCGCCAATTTACATTAAATTTTATTTCTTTACCTTTTGTTTTACCTGCCTTTTGGGGTAGTTTTTCGCCGGACTCAAACCCCGTCATCCAAAACGTAGCCCTATATACATTTCTGGAGATCGCAAATTATGTAGCCAGAAGAACGTATGCTGCATTTTGCCTTTAAAACAAACACTATGGGGCGGTATGATGCTGTTCCTTTCTTGCTTACCAGCTGATCTCTTACCTCCGTATGGACGGCTTTTCCGTTGTTACCAGTTTGTCCAGTAGCCCGACGTGTATGTCGGCGGACTTGAGATGCAGAGCAGAGTTGACCACGACAATGGGATTTGAGTCCGGTAAAGAACAGTTCCAGAAAGCAAATTAGACGAAAACAAAAGCCCCCCAAAAATTAATAAACACGTAAATAACAGGGTGCAAATGTGGTAAAGCCTGAAAACGTGCTAAAAATTAGACTGCCGTGATGGCTTTTCTTTTTCTGGATTGCTTTTGAAAGCGCTGCGGTTGGGTTTAGGGAAGGGGTGTGGGCGGGTCAATATGTGCTATTTAAAACACTATTGATTGGGTTTAGGGAAGGGGGAGTGTGGGGGAGTCAGTCTAATGGTTAGTAAATCAGTCGGCAGCATCCAGATTTACGCGAGAACAGCAGGCTCGAATGGAACTTGCGATCTCGCGAAATTTGAGATCTCAAAAAGCATACACAGCGGCTTCTGGCAGATTCACGAAAACAAAAAAACATATATCCTGGGGCATATTTTTCTCTCTTCAGAAATCTATATAGGGGTAAGTAATCAGAATGAGCCTGGGTTTTCATCATCGCTGTCAAATCCTCTCTGTGTCACAAGTCCGCTGATGTGCGTGGCGAGCTACTGGGCAAACTGGTAACAGTGGAAAAGCCATCCACACGGAAGTAAGTGGTCAGCTGGTAGCGTGAAAACCCCTCCAGAAGAAGTCGGAGGCGTCACACCACCCCATATTGTTTGTTTTAAAGAGCCCCTATTATGGGTTTTTGAAAATGACCTTCCATGTAGTGTGTAACACAGCTCGAAGTGAAGTGAAATATCCAGCTAAGGCTTAAATTTGAAAGTGGACAGTTTTTAAAACTATAGATTCATCTAAAAAAAGAGCTGACTCATAGTGGTTTAAATGAATCATCTTGATAACAAGTCTTTAGCTGTTTCGGCGTGACATGGATACGAAACATAATTGTTGCGCGTGCAAATTTAAACCTGTGGCCCCGCCCACTAACACAGCAGCAAAGATAAAGAGATCCTGAAGTCATGAGTCATGAAGACGCTGTGCTTACCTCGATATTATTGGAAGTGTGAGGGAAAGAAGTGTTTCAGAAATCTGCATGCTTACAATGGCCGATTCATCTGCCGTTTGTTAAAGGAAGGATCAGAAAAGACTACTGATGTATGAGACTTTGACAGCTGGACAGGAACTATCAGTACATAGCTCATGGATTAGTTTCTTCCTCCATCTTGTAATGGACAGACAATACACCAGGGGTGCGGGCAAAATAAGGACAGTTTATTAGGCACACAGTCAAACAAAGGTAAGCTGCTGCACGCTGGGCTTCGGGCTGGTGCGCAGCACTGGAAAGGCTTACGAAGGTTCAGGGTGAGTGCGATGGGAGCCCGCAGAGATAGCTTGTCAGAGGACAGAATAGGAGCGCTGGTTAGCGATACCACCGCCCGGCTGGGGATGTGATCGTTGGGCAAAGCAGAGTACAGGTAAGCCCTGAGAACATATAACACCTTACGCAAGAGGTGGCACAGCAATGATTGCAAATAGAAATTATCTACATGTTTTGTTACTTGTAACCGCTTGTACTGTATCAGATTAACTCTTCATATTCCCATATCGTGTCTAATGCTACGTTGAAAACGCGACGCGTGCCGCTTTGTTTATGGATTTAAATGCGTTTGTGAGCTCGTTCCACTGCAGTTTGTCGTTGCTATGGCCACCGTTAGCTGATCCAACACACGTGCAGCGGTCAAGGTTCAGAATAGTTTAGCTTGTGCTGCTGGTGTTTAACTGCACTGCTTTCGTGGGTGAGGTCTCTGAATAACACTGTTGAGAACCGGGTACTGTTTACTGCGGTGTTAGTAAGTTTACTATGAAGCGTGTTTCGGGCGTCCGCTGTGATCGGATCCTATACCAATGTTGGTGACCTGGGGGCTTGATAAACAGCGCTGGGCATTTTACTATCTCGCGCTGAATGCTGTCGACCAATCGCAACAGGCTGTCATTGGTCCAATCAGCGCAGATTAGCTACGTGCTAATAATTAGGTAAAAATAAATGCATATTATAAGACCATGAAAGTGTTTTTTGACCTTGCATGCATATCAGTATGTTGTTGGAGACCCATAAAACCGAAATATGACCCTTTTTAATGCTTAATAGGGGCTCTTTAAAGTCTAAATGCAGCCATACATAACTCTGGCTACATAATTTGGGCTCTCCAGAAATGTATACAGGGGTATATTTTCATAATGAGCCTGTGTTGAAAATTAGTTTCGTATCATAAATAAGACATGCGCTTGGCATTTTGTTCTTCAATCTTCCTGTTCTCGATATTAGCATCTATAACTTCAACCTGCAGGCTTTTCCAGGCCACAAAAACTGCTGGGATCTGCGAACCCTATTCATCTTCCCATTTATTACATCATCTTGGGGTTTTCACACACGCTCTCATGAGCTCTTGGGTCAAGCATTATCTCGTTCATTGGTGATCTAATCTTAACACAGCCTGTCATGTCTCTCATCGGCCATATGCTGGTGAGGGTCCACAGGGTGAGCGAGTGAATCACTCCAGCTGAGGCGAGTCAATGCGGGAAGGCCTTGATGTTTGCGTGCAAGGGGGAAGATCCTACTGACCCCAGATGGGGGACAGTTTCGAGTCGTCTGTGGTTGATGCTACAGGACAGTTCTGCTCTACTGGTTCTTCCCCACAGCGAGTCCCTGGAGATGGCTACGCACTGCCTCTCTTCATGCGTGCCACTGAGCTGCATGTTAACTATTTCATGTTTCCTTGAGGAACAGAAACGGAATTGGAGAGTAAAAGAAGCATCTGCATCTAGATCTGCATCAAAAGCCAATCGTCATGTCTTCAATACACTCTGTTATATTGAACGCTCCATGGAAGCAGATGAAAAACATGCTTTTGGAGTGGCTAGAAACACATTCATTACGATTTAATTTGTCGTCTGCTTTTAAACTCAGCGCACACTGGAATACATTACTGTCATTCACAGTAGCATTTGCTGGGATAACTGCCTGACACTGTCGTCTGCTTAAACATTTGATTTTAGAAAATTACTGCTGACACAGTGTGAGTACACAGTGTATTTACCTGTTGGCAATGTTAAAATGGAAAAACAGCATACAGCGCTACACTGCATATTGAATATTAGTGTAAAAAGATATTATGTGGAAATGTGTGAATTAGAGCGACACGGTGGCTCAGTGTTTAGCACAGTCGCCTCACAGCAAGAAGGTCGCTGGTTCGAGTCCCTGCTGGGTCAGTTGCCATTTTTGTGTGGAGTTTGCATGTTCACCCGTGTTTGGGTGGGTTTGGTCTGTTTTCTCCCACAGTCCAAAGACATGCGCTATAGGTGAATTGAATAAACTAAATTGGTTGTAGTGTATGTGTGTGAATGGGAGTGTATGAATGTTTTCCAGTACTGGGTTGCAGCTGGAAGAGCATCCGCTGTGTAAAACATATGCTGGATAAGTTGTTGGTTGATTCTGCTGTGGCGACACCTGATGAATAGAGGGACTAAGTCGAAGAAAAATTAATGAATGTATGAATTACTTTAGGGTGACGCAGTAGGTAGTGCTGTTGCCTCACAGCAAGAAGGTCGCTGGTTCGAGCCTCGGCTGGATCATTTGGCGTTTCTGTGTGGAGTTTGCATGTTCTCCCTGCGTTCGCGTGGGTTTCCTCCGGGTGCTCCGGTTTCCCCCACAGTCCAAAGACATGCGGTACAGGTGAATTGGGTAAGCTAAATTGTCCGGAGTGTATGAGTGTGTATGTTTACCAGAGATGGGTTGCAGCTGGAAGGGCTTCCGTTGCGTAAAACATGTGCTGGATAAGTTGGCGGTCCATTCCGCTGTGGCGAACCCGGATTAATAAAGGGACTAAGCCGAAAAGAAAATGAATGAATGAATTACTTTACATTCAGTGCTTTACATTAACATCTGCCAACCCACCAAATGTGGGTAGATTTCAGCTCTGGTGGGTTAGACAGACACCTCCACTAGCCACATTGGCTGGTTGGAAATCATTTTTAAATTGTAGTTTTCTTAATAGCAGGGTTCGACAATAAGCATGGCCCGATATTCGTGCAAATGTGATCTTAGAATCGAGAAGCAGCACAACTGACAAAAATAACTGTGTTTGCGCGAGCAAAAGAAAGCAGGTAAATACTGAACGAGAGTATGATCACTCGAACAGGTGATGTGATGCGCGCGACTGTTAAAAAGCACGCGCCCGCTCCTGTCTACTTGTGCGAAGCAACCGTCCCTACAGGAAGCGCAACTGGTGCGATTGGTTCCCTTTGAAATAGACTGGACAAAGAGTGATGATCGTGTACCCACAGTCCTGCTGCTTTTAAGAGCTCAAGATTAAAACAAAAATACACATATTCTTTTGTAAGCAACAATCTTCTATTGTCCAATTTTGGTGAGCCTGTGCGAATTGTAGCCTCAGTTTCTTGTTCTGACATGAAGTGGCACCTAGTGTGGTCTTCTGCTGCTGTAGCCTATCTGCCTCAAGGTTCGACGTGTTGTGCGTTCAGAGATGCTCTTCTGCATACCTCAGTTGTAACCAGTGGTTATTTTAGCTACTGCTGCTTTTCTATCAGCTGGGACCAGTCTGGCCATTTTCCTCTGACCTCTGGCATTAACAAAACATTTGCGCGCACAGAACTGCCGCTCACTGGATATTTTCTCTTTTTCAGACCATTCTCTGTAAACCTTAGAGATGGTTGTGAGTGAAAATCCTACAGTAGTAGATCAGCAGTTTCTGAAATACTCAGACCAGCCCGTCTGAGACCAACAACCATGGCATGTTCAAAGTCACTTAAATCAGCTTTCTTCCCCATTCTGATAACGAGCAGTTGGACGGGTGTACCTAATAAAGTGGCCGATGAGTGAATATACATGAATTTAATAGATTTAGAAGTAAGTGCTAGTGGAAAAAGTGGTTTCTTAATGCTGTTTTCTTAAAATAAAAGTGAAACATTTAAATGGTAAATAGATAAAACTATACTTTTCTCTACTTTTATTAAATTTGCAAAGAAAAGTTTTCTTTCTTGATACTAAAGTTTCTACACTTGATACTCATTTTTTCCCTAATATCCACTAATATTTCTAGAGTAAAATTGAATGCATTTTTACAGAAAAGCCTTATAATTGGTTCATGTAAACCACAAACACGTACAACTTTAAACAGCTGTCAATAGGGCTTTAGACATTCACACCATCACATTCAATCACATGTCTACAGTTTGAAGGGGTGACATAATCTGACAAACTCATGACTCTGAGTCTAAAGACAACTTTCCTCAACACTCCAATTAAGTGGTAAACAACTTTAGAACAACTAATGAAATATACCCCCTCATTAAAACGCTGTCTCATTGAACGTTTTAATTATAAAAATAGAACTTTTTTCTTGAAAATATGTAGGACTTTTGCCCTAGCTGACCTCTGTGAGGTTAAACAATTCTCCAGAGCCATCTGCTGACCAATCCAGAGGCTTTAAACACAATTACAGTCAGTACTCTGTATTCAGTCCTCTTGCAGTGATGTCGTTCTATCTTTCCTCAGTCATTATTTCCCATTCCCCATATGTTCTATATCCTCAAATTGATTTCTTATATGGAGTGACTAGGAAGCGAAAGCATTATCCCAGGCTTGAACTTGGTCAATATTATGCAACACGGCTAGACCTCACTGGTGGCAGATGGTTATGGCTGAACTGCAAGGGGGTCAAGCAGGGCTGAGGAAATCCACTGGGACTTGTCTGGAAATGACAAAGGTGAAGGGAAGGTTGGATTTGAGAGTGGGTGAGCGTTTACGGTGAAAGATGACAGACATGTTAGCTGTCAACAGGAACGTACAGGAGCACGGCCTCTCTGGATGAATGCTACAAGACAGCACCTCTGAATCACTTAGACGTCTGTGAAGTGAACTGGATCAGATCCTGTGTATGGTGTGTGATGAAAGATAGGATATTTATAAGTCATAAATCATTCATTTTGCCCATCTCTACAGAATTCACAAAGCCTAAAGTCAGTAACCTCATATGTCTGGCCACACGGTTCAGGATCATCTGTAATTTGACAGAGCAAGTATTTGTGCTGCATTCACATCATTGTGAAAAGACCATAATTACAAGATAACATACCGTAAGTTATATTCAAATTGGGTCATGTTGTGAGACATTTTTGTTTCTATAGCAACAGTAAACATGTCCAATTGTAACCATGTCCATATTTGGTAATGTTTTGAGTTATTTTTAGATTGTTTTTGATTACAGTATACTGAGAAATGTCAAAATATTGACAAAAAAAAAAAAAAATATATATATATATATATATATATATATATATATATATATATATATATATACACACAGTTGAAACCAGAAGTTTACATACACTCTTAAAAAAAAGGAACATAACCATTTTTAAAAAAATGTCTGATGGTAAATCATATTAAACGTTTACTATTTTAGGTCCGTTAGGATTACATAAATCATTTACATTTGCTAAATGCTAGAATAATGAGAGCATTTTTTTTTGGAGAATTTTTTTATTAATTTCTAGATAGTCAAAAGTTTACATACATTTCCTTGGTATTTTTTAGCTTTGCTTTTAAACTGTATAACTTTGGTCAAATGTTTTGGGTATCCTTCCACAAGCTTCTCACAATAGTTTAAAGGTATTTTGGCCCATTCCTCCTGACAGAATTGGTGTAACTGAGTCAGATTTATAGGCTGTCTTGCTCGCACAAGCTTTTTCAACTCTGCCCACAAATTTTCTATAGGATTGAGTTCAGGGCTTTGTGATGGCCACTCCAATACTTTCACACTGTTGTCCTTAATTTGGCAGTATGCTTGGGTCATGTTCTGTTTGGAAGACCTATTTGTGGCCAAGTTTTAATTTCCTGGCTGATGTCTTGAGATGTTGCTTCAGTATTTCTACATAATGTTCTTTTTT
The DNA here is from genome assembly GCA_903798195.1 of Danio kyathit. Taxonomy (NCBI): domain Eukaryota; kingdom Metazoa; phylum Chordata; class Actinopteri; order Cypriniformes; family Danionidae; genus Danio; species Danio kyathit. The sequence continues at coordinate 50,581,216 of LR812539.1, forward strand.
CATGATGCCATCTATGCTGTGAAGTGGACCAGTCCCTCCTGCAGCAAAACAGCACCACAACATGATGCTGCCGCCCCCATACTTCACAGTTGGCATGGTGATTCTAAGCTTGTAGGCTTTCCTCTTTGTCCTCCAAATGTAACACTGGTCATTATGGCCAAACATTTCAATTCTAGTTCCATCAGACCACAGAACATGTCTCCAAAAATTATTCTTTTTTCACCCTGTTATTTTATTTTTTGGATTCTGTTTTTGTCTTACCTGCTTTCTGGAACTGTTCTTCACCGGACTCGAACCCCGTCGTCATGTACTCTCTGCATCTCAAGTCCACCTATGTACATAGTGATCAAACTGGACAAACTGGTGGAAAGCCGTCCATAGGGAAGTAAGCGGTCAGCTGGTAAGCGCGAAAAGGAACAGCGTCACACCGCCCCTTAGCGTTCATTAAAAAAATTAAATGCAGCCATAGGTACTTCTGGCTACATAATTCACGATCTCTAGAAACGTATATAGGGCTACGTTTTCAGAATGAGCCTATGTTGAGTATAACTGTTGTTGTTTTAAAATTGTAAGCAGAGTGGCCTACGAACTCTGTGTGAGTGTTGAAGCTGGTTTCTGCTGATAATCCTCTGCAAACTATCTTTATTAAAATGTATTTCATTGAATCTCTGATCCCGGCTCTTCTTCATCTGACAGACTGGTCATTTCAGCTCTCTTGTTCAGTGGACAGGGTACTGGTCAGGGAACCAGCCATTTTAAGTGCTGTCCCAATCGCAAAATTTTTCCAAGGCACTGAAACGTTCACTCCTTAAAATGTCCCACTGATTTTCACAGGGAGCATCGATGCTCACTATGTTCCCTAAATGGAGCTCTGAAGCAAAAATTATGATTCATGTAAACTATATATTAGTGGTGGGCCGTTATTGGCATTAACGTGCTGCTCTTATCGCACGATAATAAATATCGCCGTTAATCTATTCTCAAAGTTGGGTTGGGAGCCAACCCATTCTTCGCAAGCTATGATGACTTTCACCTTGATATTTTAACACAGATGTATACCTGACCGGTGAGCCGTCTGACAAAAAAGTGCCCTTCTGAATCAAATCAGCAGGATGCCCTTTTGTAATGTAATGTAATGTAATGTAATGTGTCTTTATATAGCGCATTTATTGTGTATGGCCATACACCCAAAGCGCTTCACAACCATGAGGGGAGTCTCTCCACACCACCACCAGTGTGTAGCATCCACTTGGATGATGCGACGGCAGCCACAGGACAACGGCGCCAGTGCGCTCACCACACAGCAGCTAGTGGTGGAGTGAAGAGACAGTGATAGAGCCAATTCAGTGGATGGGGATGATTAGGAGGTCATGATGGGTAAGGGCCGATTGAGGGACTTTGGCCAGGACACCGGGGTTACACCCTACTCTTTAAGAGAAGTGCCATGGGATTTTTAATGACCACAGAGAGTCAGGACCTTGGTTTAACGTCTTATCTGAAAGACGGATCTTTCACTTACGTTGAAGACACTACTGATTACGTTTACATGGACATCTGTAGTCTAGTTATTTGCCTTAATAGACAATAATATAATTAAGGTGTTTTCGTGAAGTGCTTTCATGTAAGTTTCCTGTAATTTTGGGTGACTTTAACTGCAATTTGGCAGTTTCACATTCACTAATAAAACATTTCATTCAAGCCCCTGTGACAAACTGGGGTATTAGACGCAAATAAGGAGTAAGGACTGGTGAGAGTGTTATGGAATTTAATAACGGACAGCAGGGCTGGAGAGGGACTCCTTTTCAGCCCTGGAGTTTCAAGTCTTAGACCGGCCCACCTCAGTTCACGACTGACTATATTAAAATAACATCATTTCCAATTCAGTTTCTAATGACACTATCACGTCTTCGTCAAGGACACAGCTGCTTTAGAACTTCAAATGTTTTTCATAAATGCGAGAACATTAAAGGGTGGCTAAATCTTCAACACTATTCTTTAAAACATCACAATGTCCTTTCCTGCAACATCTGAATATATATTCTGTGCAAAATTCTTTATAGATATCCAATAAAAACAAATAAAAAACTACTCAGGTGAGGTTTGAACTCAGGTCAGTGGCGTCATAAGGCAACGTGCTGACCACTGGACCACCATGGTGATGCTATGTCATCAGCCTCGGACACACAAATAAAGAATAAAACAAATGATGCACTGTTATCTGCAAGACTTTTTTAACCACAGTATTACTTTCTACTGATGGCTTAATCTTTTTCTCCCCTTATTAGATTTCTGATCAGGTTATGTCAAATTTATTTATGTAGTGAATCATCTGCTTTTCATTGAGCAGGTGTAATATTCATTAATTATTTGAATTCTTATATTCACTCAATGACAATCCTACCTGCCCATTCTAGTGTGTTGGGCTCATGACTGGTGCTTGGTAACGTTACTGGGGCCTGGCTCATCACTGTTAGCAGCAAACTAAACAAAAATAGCTAGAGAACAAATAAATGTTCGGTACATTAATGGTGGTTTGCAGACATCGTTGTTTTGCACTGCTTCTAACTAGCTTAACGTTAACTTACCGGCCGTTTCATCGTCTTCATGTAATGTACTCTCGCTGCCACTGGTTTTGACGAAAAATATACGCAGCTTTTTTAATTCTGGCCTTTTCAGCGCAACCTTTGCACTTTTCATAATCAATTTTTCATCTCTCGCGTATCTCTTAAATGATTTTGCTGATGAGCAAGGTGCCGCTGTTTGGGATTGAATGATAATTACGTCATCATTAACCTGCAGGTTGCATTTTGCTCACCTGCCTGCGAGAAAATAAATTTAAAAAAAAAAGCGGAGCTGCAGCAAAAAAATGAATAAAAAGAGTTAGGCTATGGTGAAATAAATAAATAAATAAATGAAAAAAGTGCGACTGCTGAGAGTGCAAGCTAGGGACACCAGCCCTCGCGGCCAAAAAATGGACCGGCCCACCTCGAATTTTTCCAGTCCTCCCGATTAGCCAATCAGGGCCTGACGCACAGCAAATGAAAAGAAAAAAAACTTCAGCATTTTGTGATGTGTATGTGTGGTCCTTTACTGACAGCCGCGTGTGTGGATCTTGTCGGAAAATATGGTGAAAAGTCCTACATGACGGTAATAATTTGATTGCAGTGTTTACTTCAGTAATGTCACTAATATATCATATGCATACTCTATGTCTTAATTTCATTATTGTTTAGTTCAGTTATGACTTTAGTCGGATTAAGGTAATCAAAAATCACTGTTTCGAGCTTATGTAGGCCTACAGTTCAAAACACAAGTACATCTTATTGAGCATAATTTATTTTCATCACCAATTATCATAGTAGAACAGTTTCTCAAGCAGTTTGTGATGCATTTTGGAAACAGGAGATGAGCCCCTGGTCTAATGCGCCACCTGGCTTGAGAAACCCGTTCTCAAAGACTTACTTTTAGTCATTATTTGGGTAGCACACATATTCTGAATGCCTTCGACAGAATTCAAATTAGCCATTTGAATCTAGATTAGTGAGATTAATCTAGATTTAAAAAATGAGTCTATGCTCACCTATACTATATGTATACTATAGGAAAACATGGCCAATGTTAACAATATTCTTCACTATGCAATGAAATAATTCAAATACTAGTTCTAAAGCGATGTTTTGGAATTAGCAAAATAGACTTGGCTGTTAATACAATCAACTTCATCTTTATTTATACACTTATTCTGTTGAACTGTGACCTCAAGCCTATGGTCACAAATCACAACAATGCGGATATACCACAGTGCTACTAATGTGATATTGCTTATATTATGGAAATTGCCACAGTGGGGTTTCTGGTCTTGTATGTGGTTGTAAAAGGTCATTCATTACTGTAATTCTCTGCATATACTGTATAATAAATGTTTTATGTAATATACATTCAGGGGTATGAAGTGCTTCAACTTTTAACAGATGGAGGTTGGACAACACAAACCAGCATCAGATAACCATTTCTGAGTTGCAGAAATGTAGCATCTAATGAAGTGCAGAGGCATAGAGATGCACAACAAATTTAGACTAGGCTACATTACATAAGAAACTCGGGAGTCCTCCAACAGATATAGAAAGAAACACTTTGATTAAACGTGGCAAAATGAATCATGGCAGGCACAGTCTATGCTGGAATTGGTGCTGAGATGAACTGACTTGCCCTCCCGATGCATTCTGAGCAGCTCTCCAAATGAGAGGATTGTTGTAAGGGCAGATATTTTTGAGAGCTGTTAGCCCTAAAGGTTTTTCCTTATGTTGACTTGTTTCAGCTCTACTTCTCTTTAAGCGAGTTCACCTCTGTGCCCGAGCAAATGAAAGGTGACAGTCTTCATGGCTGTCCGGGATTCTGATAAAACATGGCATGAATGCAGAAATGAAATGTCATTTTTCTCTCCTTTTCATGAGCTGAATTCACAAGGAAATCTTAAACATGGATTACATCTACTGAGAAGATGATGTATCTTGGCAACAGTTGCAAAGCAAAGAAAGAAGTTTCTAATGTAATACATGTCGCAGTGGAAAAATTGCCACAGTTTTCCCTGCATCAGCTGAAATACAGTCACTAATTTTTGTGAGAAAGTAATATTACTAGACCAGATTTTCCACAAATTAGTGTAATCACATACAGTTGACACCAGAAGTTTACATACACTCTAAAAAAGGAACATAACCATTTTTTTTAAAAATGTCTGATGGTAAATCATACTACATGTTTACTATTTTAGGTCTGTTAGGATTACCTAAATAATTTACATTTGCTAAATGCCAGAATAATGGCATTCTTTTTTTAGAGAACTTTTTATTAATTTCTAGATAGTGAAAAGTTTACATACATTTCCTTGGTATTTTTTACCTTTGCTTTTAAACTGTATAACTTTGGTCAAATGTTTTGGCATCCTCCCACAAGCTTCTCACAACAGTTTAAAGAAATATTGGGCCATTCCTCCTGACAGAATTGGTGTAACTGAGTCAGATTTGTAGGCTGTCTTGCTCGCACAAGCTATTTCAACTCTGCCCACAAATTTTCTACAAGATTGAGCTCAGGGCTTTGTGATGGCCACTCCAAAACATTCACCCTTTTGTCCTTAAAGCACATTTTAACTAATTTGGCAGTGTGCTTAGGGTCATGGTCTGTTTGGAAGACCCATTTGTGGCCAAGTTTTAATTTCCTGGCTGATGTCTTGAGATGTTGCTTCAGTATTTCTACATAATGTTCTTTTTTCATGATGCCATCTATGCTGTGAAGTGGACCAGTCCCTCCTGCAACAAAACAGCCCCACAATATGATGCTTCCACCCCCATACTTCACAGTTGGGATGGTGTTCCTAGGCTTGTAAGCTTTCCCCTTTGTCCTCCAAATGTAACACCGGTCATTATGGCCAAACAGTTCAATCTTAGTTCCATCAGACCACAGGACATGTCTCCAAAAATTAGTCTTTTTCCCAGTGTAATTTAGCAAGTTGTAATCAGGCTTTTTTGTTGATTCTGGCTTGTTGATTTTCCCATGTTGTCACACAAGGAAGCAGTGTGTTTGAGGTTTTCCTTAAATACTATTCTACAGTTGTGCCTCCAATTTACTCAAATGTTGTCAATTAGCCAATCAGAAACTTCCAAAACCTTGACGCCATCTTATGAGCCTTTTCAGAGGCATAATAATCTTGTATGTAAACTGGACTTTCAAGAAAAGTTATAGCAATTTCTCAAAAATTATCTCATTATTCTGCTATTAAGCATAACAGAAACAAATTTGATAATCCTAACTTACCTAAAAGAGAAAAAGTTTAGTCACATTAACATCTGACTTTTTTTTTTATGGTTATGTGTCTTTTCATACAGTGTATGTAAACTTCTGGTTTCAACTGTAAATGGATAGAACTGTAAAACTCTGTGGGTTCCATGGACAGTGTTAGAATTAAAGAACAGTGCAGCAGTTCACTTCCATAATGACCAATGCAATCTGCCAAGAGTAGTGCCAATGTCAACCCAGGCTCATTCTGAAAACGTGCCCCTATATACATTTCTGGAAAGTGGCAAATACATCCCAAGAGCTACGTTTCTTTTGCAGTTTCTGTTTTGGAGAATCCACCAGAGGCCACTGTGTATGCTTTTTGATCTCAAATTTTTCTCGCGAGTGCCATTCGTGCCTGCTCTTCTCGTGCAAATCCACTAGAGCAGGGGTGCTCAACCCTGTTCCTGGCGATCGACCTTCCAGCTGATTTCAGCTCCAACCCTGATCAAACACACCTGAACCAATTATTTAGAACGTGAGGAGCACTTGATAATTACAGGCAGGTGTGTTTGATAAGGGCTGCAACTGAAAACTGCAGGAAGGTCGATCGCCAGGAGCAGGGTTGAGCACCCCTGCACTAGAGGATGCTGTCGACTGACTGACCCACCCTTCTCCTTCCCTAAACCCAACCAATAGTGTTTTCAAAAGCACAGATTGAGCCGCCCACCCACTTCCCTAAACCCAACTGACAATTTTAAAAAGCAATCCAGAAAAAGAAAAGCCCTCGCCTGATTTTTACCACGTTTTCAGATTTGACCACATTCTCACCCTCTTATTTACTTGTTTATTTTATTTTTTGAATTCTGTTTTTGTCTTACCCGCTTACTCCACCTTTTTATGAAACAGGCTCATTTTACAATTCTTCTATAGTTTAACAGTTGACTTGAACCATTTCTTAATACATTCAGACGATTTCTTGCTCTGGCAGGGTCTCACCTCTCTTTCCTTCTCTCTCTTTCTCTCTCTCAAAACAAAACCTCCTACTCTAGCATTAAATTCTCTGAGCTCAAACAAGTTACTTGATATATCTAGCACTTCTTGTATGTGGCCTCTTCTTGTTGAATCGTTGAATACCTCCTCAATTGTAAGTCACTTTGGACAATAGCATCTGCTGAATGACTGAATGTAAATGTTTACAACATACATTATACGTACATACAATAGACATTGTTCAGATGTTTTAGACATACAGTTGAAGTCAGAATTATTAGCCCCCCTTTAAATTTTTTTTTCTTTTTTAAATATTTCCTAAATGATGTTTAACAGAGCAAGAAAATTTTCACAGTATCTTTGATAATATTTTTTCTTTTGGAGAAAGTTTTATTTTTTTTTATTTTGGCTAGAATAAAAGCAGTTTTTAGTTTTTTAAAAGCCATTTTAAGGTGTATATTTTTTTGATAGTCTACAGAACAAACCATCGTTATACAATAACTTGCCACTGCTCACACAAATGATTAATCTGGCATGACTTGAATAAATAAGTACTTCTGTTTTCTCCATTCATTGTCTGGTCTTGTTGCACTTGACACTTAAATTGTTCCAAATAAAAAACCAAACTAACAAACTGAAATGATTTAATTTGAGCAAAATCTGGCCAAAACGTTGAGCAAAGAGATTTTAATGACTCGGATTCGCACACCGGACAATAAGTACAACCATATTGCTTCACGTCTGATTAAGTTTTAAACATTGTTCCATTCAGTGTCTACCCATGGCTAATAGAGAGCAATGTGGCATGCCGCAATGGCACTTCTCACGTGACTAATGATGTGCGGATCGATACTAAATATCGATTCTCCGATACCAGCTTTGTATGTTCTAGAATCGATTATCTTATCAAAATATCGATATTCAGTAATTTGGAGCAAATATGTAGTTTGTTGGAAATAGAAATACAGTGGAAAGTAACCACAGTTAGCCTAGTTTATCTGAATAATGCCAACTTAGTCGGAACTACTTGTTCTTCTGCCTGCAAAGTCATGTGCGTAAAATGGCACAATACAATTGCAGTCAGATCACGCTAGCTAGCCAGTAGCCACTCAGTCCGCTGGCACGTTGTTCAATCACTCTGTCATTGGATATGGGAGACCGCAAGCGAAGTTATGCGTGGAGCTACTTCACTTCCATAAACTCAAACGGTGCAGTTTGTGACACGTGTAACAAAACAGTGAGGTACTGTGGTAATACCACAAACCTAATCAAACATGTACATAGAAATCGCAAGACAGAGTATGACAACGTCACGACTAGGCGGTCAGAAGAGGAGGAAAGGAGAGGCACAGGTGCTGCTAGGACGAGACAGACATCGCATTCAGAGTCCTTAGGTGCAGCAGGCAGGCACTATCCAGGTACAGAGGGAGAAAATGCGGCGATGGGGCTGTATTTTGGGGGCTTGGGTTTTTTGTGACAATGATAAAACAACGGAAAAAGGTTCAAAACACTTTCATGGGAACCGGATTAACATGTCACTAAACGTAGAAGTGTGAATGTTTTTTTAAGATGTTCAGGCAGGCGTTTTAAGATATACATGCTCAGATGCTGTCAATAAATATGTAAGTTGTATCATAATTTTTTTTGTATGATAATTCTTCATCAATAAACAATAATAACCTGTAATATGTCTCGTATTCAGTATGAAGTGACACTTTTAAGTACACTACTTGCTACTTTAATTTCCCAAACAGTCATTTTTGGGCAAAGTATCGGTATCGGATCGGTATTGTCGATACTCGCCTTCATTTTACTTGGTATCGGATTGGATAGGAAATCAGTGGTATTGCACATCACTACATGTGACAGGTTGGACAATGCTGTCTGTTTTTCTCTCACAGCTGTCCTTTATTTTATTTGTGCATGTAAAGATTTTTTTGCATTTGAATTATATTCATGTAGATTTGATGCTGTCACAGAGTCTTTGTGGATTAATTAAAAATAGTTCATTTCTATTTTCCTCACATTTTTTTACGTTCTGGAAATGTACTGGGACATTTGGTACACAGAAAAAGCAACAATCCAAAAGCACAAATGCTAATTTCTTTTGTTTTCTTTCCCTTCAATTAAATTTTGAGTTACAAGCCCATCTATATTCATTTTAGGAGTTGATGTTGAGTGGAAAGCAACAGCATCAACACAACATAAAATAATAATCATGCCTGCCGGTTAAATGTTAAAATAATACTTGAATAGACCTCTCATTTGATAATTCTAATATCTTGATGATTTGATGTATAAATATTTGCAACTTCTGATTGGTTTAAAGTCAAAAATGTATATCCTGAATTAGCCTGACCGTTTGGGTTAATGTATGCCAACCCAAAAGGTAAACTTAAAAGGTCTTAAAGGTCAGACTGGGTTAGTTATCAATACAAGTGTATTGCATTTTACATTGAATTTTTCTCTGACTTGTTGGCTTTAAGAGAAGAAGCCATGCTTTAATTGCTCTGTCGCTTTATGGAGAACTTCTTGTTCAGTTTTTACTTCTTTCTCACTGGTACAGACATCGAGAAGCCATTTTTCCCCAAGGGAAATTAAACCCCCTTTGCTCTTGCTACTACTTTCACTCTCACCGTATCTCATTCAGACGGACACCTTTTCTCTGTTGAGATTACCTGGCATACCTCATATCAATCTCAGTCAAAACCTTTACTCAGTGCACCTAATATAATCCTCTATCTCGATCTTCTTGATTCGTCCTGCTGAGGCTGATTTCAAGTGAGTAATCCCCAGCTCAAGTAGTCCGCACTATTCTTAAAAAGTTATCATCAAGGATTTAAAACAAGCCCTTCTCCACAGTGCCATTCGATAGTGTTTTTGCATACCGTATAATGTTCTGTTACACAAATGACCTTTCCAGCACTTCCCTCTTGTCTTCAGAGGTTAAACCTCCAGTGTGACTGCGTAAGCGGCTGATTAGCGCTATCCATCACTCTCAAGTCATTTATTTTAATTATCGCCTATTGACTTTAACTCTCTTACAATTACACAGGAGTACTTCAAAAGACTAATTGTACCGTAAGACTATGTGTGTGCTCAGCAGGATGTCCATCCGTTAGACTCTGATCTGTTGCCTACAGTATATTGATTTACTTTTGTGACACTTTTTTACAAAGGGTCTTTGGCTGAACTTCATGCTAATTCATAATTTATATTTATTATGTATATACATTTTTACTACTATTTAACATAAGCATAGTGCCTGTGAGACAAATTTGATTATAATCACAATAATTACCAACCCAGGCTCATTTTGAAAAACATACCACTATATACATTTCTGGAGACCGCGAAATATATCCCTGGAGCTACGTTTTTTTGCAGTGTTTGTTTTCTCGAGTCCACCAGAGTCTGCTGTGTACACTTTTTGAGATCTTAAATTTCTCTCGCAAGTGCCATTCGCGCTTGCTGTTCTCACGCAAACCCACCAGAGGTCGTTATCGACTGAATGTTTGACTGACTGACCGATCGATCGACTGACCCACCCTCCTCCTTTCCTAATCCCAACCAATTGTATTGATTGACCCGCCCACCCACTTACCTAAACCCAACCAACAACTTTTAAAAGCAATCCAGAAAAAGAAAAGTCCTGGCCTGATTTTTACCACGTTTTAGATTTTACCACATTCTCACCCTGTTATTTACTTGTTTATTTTATTTTTTGTCTTCGTGTTTTTGTCTTACCTGCTTTCTGGAACCGTTCATACATGGCGAGCTAACGGGACAAACTGTTAACAGCGGGAAAGCCGTCCATACAGAGGTAAGTGGTCAGCTGGTAAGCACTAAAAATGATATTATACTCCCCTTAGTGTTCATTTAAAAAATGAAATGCAGCCATATGTACTTCTAGCTACATAATTCGCGATCTCCAGGGCTATGTTTTCAGAATGAGCCCATGTTGATAATTACTGTTTCAAAGTAGCTGTAACCAGAGGATGTGACACTGACAACAGGGGTGCGGAACCACATGCAGGTTTATTAGCTGGATGGTCAGGCAAGCAATGATCAGAACAGGAGCAAACAGATGTATAAGGGCAATCCAGAGTCATGGTCAAAATAACAGGCAGATGGTCAAAAAGGCAGGCAGCAGACAGGAATATAACAAGACAAGGCTAGGTTCAAACACGGCAAGACAAGGTAAAGGAAAACACGTTGTGGTGTCACTAAAACAGTAGACAAGACTCAGCCATAGTGTTAGTGTTTGTGCATTACTTATAGTCCATGTAATCAGTCTGTGAGCAGCTTCAGCTGTGTGTTTGCAAATCAGTGGTGACTTGCATCAGGTGTGTGTGTGTGTGGCATGACTGAATATGTAGTCCATGACCAGCAGATTTGTAGTCCTAGGTGTTTACCAGCGATCTGCTCAGGCTGGATCACTGGTACTCGTAACTTCTGTCGGCGCTTGAAAAGTTGAGCAAGTCCCAACTTCTGCAGCAAGCAACGCCTCTGAAGCGGCGCCGACGGATCCACAATGCAGTTCGGCAATGCCTGACGTCACCCATTCAAAGTGAATGGGAAGCGTTGAAGCTGACGCCCCGTGTGAATGGGGCGTAAGAGTCTAATCCGCTCCAAAACAAGTGTTTAACTGCTGCCTCACTCTGTGGAAGGAGGTGGCTAAACTGTATAAATTCCTCCACATATTTCTCCACGGGGCGACCGCCTTGGAAGATGACACAAAAAGCACTTACTGGGTCAATCTTGGCTGCTGGATCCATGGTTTGGTCATTAATTTTATCACGTCTGGTGTAGTGCAGGAAATAAACAGAGGGAGGGATCCAGATGCAGCCAACAAATATTTATTTAAAGCAAACTAAGATAAAACAACAAATGAAACAAGCAGACATCATGGGACTGACTTAATGATAACGAAGCGCTAACAGAACAGGGTATAAATACACAAGGAAACAATTAACTAAACAAGCTGATGAGGAGGTAGTTAACCACCAACCTGAACTGACAATAACTCTTTTTTTTTTAATGCTTCTGATTGACCAGCATGGCTTTACGATTAGGAGTATATTCCTACCTTTGCTTTGGCACACGGGCAGTGTTGCAACCGCCCAACACTGCACACGGGTTATTGCATTTTTATGTAGGCAAATGTTTTTTGTGGCACAATTTTTTGACACAGATGAAAAACTTTTTTTACGCGTGTGCTTGGGCTGAAGCTTATTTAAATAAGTTCCAGGAGAACCACTGAGCAGTGCATTACAGTAATCCAATCTTCAGGTCATGAAAGCATGAACTAACTTTTCTGCATTTGAGAAAGCTAACATGTTTTTCATCTTAGCAAAGTTTCTAATATGAAAGAAGGTTATTTTTGTTAGATGGGAGATTTTCAATAGAAAATTAGCTGTTTAGCATAAAACCTATAACACAGCAGCATAAGACAAAACATAGTGTCACCATATTTTAAATATCATTTAAAGTTCTCACAGTCATATCCACAATGCAAAAGCTGTTCCAACATGTTTGCATAGGTTGGCTCCAAAATGCAAAATGCACCTAGAATGCAATACAGTGTTGCCAGATTGGAAATGTGAAAGTATCGTACCAGAACCTCAAAATTATCGTATTTGGAGGAAAATTACCGTACACTAGTCAAACGGAGAGTATACAGATATTATCTAGACAAATAGCATTTTGACACAACGTGCAAATTACCACAATACGTTTAAAAAAAAACCTCCACCTCCGAGTCACTGTCTGCGTGTGTTGCCAGATGTTGAGGGATTCATTTTGCGGTACAAATTGGATGCCTATATAGAGCATAACATAGTGCTGGTTGGCTTGAAAGCAGTGCACCCTCCCAAATTTTTAACACACTAGTCTGAGGGTGTGCAAGAGCCCATCCAGAGGATCTGTAATTAGCCGATCTCGTGGCTTTGTTTTGATGAGATTACCTTTGGAAAAACACGTTCGCATGATGCATTTCAATGTGGAAAAACGAGAACATCAAGGGCAAACTCCCCTGTCCTTCTCACCTTCAACCTGAAAACGACTCACTGAAGCACAGCCGCACACAGCAGGAATGTTAACTCGTGAGAGAGAGACATTCTCCACGTAGATTGGCTGAGAAGATGTAACGTAAGATGAGATAGAAACTACAGTCATTGGATAGAAAACGTGTCTAACTCCACCTTCTCCTCAAGGACAGTAGACATAAGATGCAGCTGTCAATAAGTATAGAAGCCCTAAGATTACAATGAAACTCATTTTAAATGTCATAAAATTCTGAAATTATCATAAATTATAGGATTTTTTGCATTATTGATCGTACATCGTACAGAGGTCGAAATTATCGTACAAATACGATAATTATCGTACGTCTGGCAACACTGATGCAATATGACAGTGAATTTGTTAAAAAAAATTGACCCGGAAGACCTGGCTAAAAACAGCAGGGGCACTAGAGAGTCATTGCTGTCTGGAAACAGTAGGGGCGCTGGAGAATCAGTGCAGTCTGGAAACAGCGGGGGGGTGCGAGAGTCATTGCTGTCTGGAAACAGTGGGGGTGCTTGATACACCAAACCAGCAGACATGGGAGCACTCCATTACACCCTCCAGTATAGTCCAAAACACTAATTAAGTCCCCAGAGTCCATATATAGGTCACCTTCAGTAGTGCGGAAGTGAGTTGGGCATGGCCAAAGTAATTCAGACTCTATGATAACTCCCTCCAAGATCATTGTTGCTGGCTCACGCACCTGGTCAGACGTTTCTGTTCAAATCTCTCTTCATTGGCAGGCATGCACTCCATGTAGTAGGGTGTTGGCTAGCTGGTTTTGTCCTTGGCTGTACAAGCCATCATAGTGGAGCAACAGAACACCAGCACCCGCTCAATGTAGTCTGAGGGTGCTTTCACACCTGTAAATTGATTCATTTGTTCCAAAACAGGGAATTGTTACATTGTTGCTCTTTGTTCTTGGTGCGGTTCGCTTTCACACTCTAAAGTTTCTAAACGGACCAAAATAGCTAAAACAAGTCACGTGTGAGTAAACTCTTTTCACATTGGTCAGAGTTTCATGGTTTATTTTGCAGAGTCCTGCTCAGCTGTCGGGGGAGTGGGGGGCTGTTGTTTGACAGGGTGCACGTGACATGTCTGAAGAGCGAGGAGGGATGCGGTGGGAAGGGGTGATGAGAAGGGTGCTTGACGTATTTGAGGACCGGGAGGAAGACGCGCGGTTTCCGGGAGATTAACACTCGTTTGCGGGCATCCGGGAGTCTCTGTGCATTTGCGGGAGACTCCCGAAACTTCCGGGAGACTTGGGATGTCTGGAATGATCTCCCGCTCTACTCATAGTTCTCTCTTCATATAGCCGTACGCCTATTACATATCCATAAAACACTGTGATATAGCCAGGCTTGGATCGTATCGCTTTCTCACTACAATCGATCCGCTCCAGAGTTCATTTCAATCAAGCCGAGACCACCTCATTCATGCGGTCTCGGAGCGATTGCATTGGCGCGGATCAGAGCGCAATTGCCCTGTTCACATATGCCAAACAAACTGCTGTAACTGGGCAAATGCGCCAGGTTCCGGAACAAAAGTCTAGGTGTGAAAGCATCCTGAGAAGCTCCTGCAAGGACACTCCTGGACATTCAGTCCGGTGAGCAGAAATGTGCTCCAGGAAGGCTGTCTGGTGGGTGAGATGCAGGAATGAGTCCAAATGTTTCTCAAGGGAACAGCTCTTCTGCTCCTAACAAAGTAAAGTGTTCCATCGAGAGGGGATAGAAAAAACAAAATGGGGATTCACACATGGATGTGGTCTTCTGTCATGGATGTGCAATAAATAGGATGAGAATATATATTGGGAATAAAGTCTAATAGGTTTTATTAATGAAAAGTAGCTGTATGTACACAACCAAACATCAAGGAACTTGAACATCCAGGAGACACATGGGGAAACAACAATGATGGGAAATGATGTCATGACCAGACACTGAACTAGAGAAACACTGGGGATATATTGACAGACTAATCAAGGTCATTAGATGCTGAGGATAAGAGAAAAACAGCGGGAAAACAGAACAAAGGACAGCACAGAAATCACATGACAAAACACAATTGCGTGAGTATTTTTATTGTGACCGTTATTTAAAATCACCGCTTTAAAGTTCAAATGCATCCAGTTTATCACGTGATACAGCAGTCTGAATGATTTATGTATGTATGTATTTATACCATATTTAGTTTCTTTTTTCCTATTATGCAAATGATGACAAACATTCTGTTTATATTGTGAAATATATGTAATTCAGATTCTCAAATATGTGGGGGAACATGTATTTTGTCTTTTAAACAGGTTAATAATGATCATATTATTTGATATATGACTGGTGACAGGCACCACCATGTTTAATCTATGCTGCAGGAGAGATCAGAGATGCTGGATTTACAGCATGTTTATTAATAATTTTCTTCTCAAATACTTGGAGGTAAGTGTCTGATTAACTGGGAAAGGAACACAGTAAATGTTCTAGTAGCATAAACAGTGTGTATCTTACATGATTAAATCGCATCATCCAGTTATATTTTAAAATAATTCATATTGCCATCTCTATAGACATCAGCTTGTATTTTACAAACCATAAATGCTATGTTTTGCTAGTCTATTTGAATGTCTGAGACCTAAAAGACATGTTATTTGTTTGAAAACACTGATAAATTGTCATTTGTGACAAGGATCGTACACTCTTTTCATGTCTCAGTGACAGCCATCAGATTTGAGTTTTAGAAGTTGTTGACGTGCACTTAGGACATTCTAATCACACCAGTGTCAACGTACAATTCAGCGACCAGAGTGATCACACCATTGTGAGCATACGCGTGAAAGAATTAAAGGTTTTTGACTCTTCTAAAGCATAAAAATACCATTTACAAGCTAAGTGAACATTCTTGTTTATCTGAAACACAGTGCTTAAGTTATTCCGCTTTGAAAATGCGAGTTGCGTGCTGGAATGGCTGTCTTTGTTTAGTGTTTTTTAATCCGGCCACTGCCAATTCACCCAATTATACAGTATATCAGCACCCCCGGTTGCCGTGATGGAAAACCGCGTATTTCATTCATTCAGTCATTAAGGCCCAATCCCAATTCTACCCCTTAGCCCTTCCCCTTCCCCCTACTCCTTGTTTTGCACGTTCATGTCAAGAGGGGTAGTGGTGTCCCAATTCTCTTTAGCTTGAAGGCGTAGGGCTAAGGGGAAGGGGTATACACCCCTTCGAACAAAGATTTTTCAGGACCACACTCGAAACCAAGGGGTAAGAACATTTCCCAGAACACCCCAACAGCAGTGGCAGTTTTGCTGCACTCGGAAGTAAGGAGATCCACAAATTAGTATTTTTTGTCATTATTACAAATTTTTACAACAAACAAACACATGTTTTAATATATTCATAACCGCGATCGTGTTTTACCGTCTTGCTTTTATAAAAAAAAAAACGCTAAAAAATGCTAAATTTCGCGATATATAACCCCTAATAATAACTCCTGTACAGCAGTCCCACAACATTCTGTCACTCGATGACACTCGAATACCCTGTTAGAAAAGTCTAATGGCTGAGAATGAGCGTTTTACAGTGTCTGCTATAATGTTAATGTTGTTTTTGGTGTGTTTACATTTATATGGGCACGGTGTTAATGCACAGTACAGTTACAATCTTATTGCCACATCAGATCGTTTTGATAGCATAATCTATGCCTTCAGTGATTTCCTGAAAATAATTACTAAAAAACAACACAACTGGAATAACTACAGCAGTCGTGATCGTCTGATCTCATATGAAGCAAGAGATCGCGATGACGTATGATGACGTGTGCAGGTGCTGTAGTGCAGTCCCTATTCTTAGGGGTAAATTTTGAAGCCCTTCCCCTTCACACTCGTTTTTAAGGGCCAAGGGGAAGGGGTACACAAATAGAATTGGGATTGGGCCTAAGGCTCTTAAAGCATGTGACCTCTATCAAAATTTGATTTCTGGTGGACAGTAGCAGACTCTGAAATGAAACGCATATTCAAAGGTCCACATGAGGTGGTTATTAATAAGCAAATTATATATATATATATATATATATATATATATATATATATATATATATATATATATATATATATATATATATATATAACATTGAGCAGGTTACATTGTAACTCCATGTCCTAACAACACACTACGTGAAAAGATTTGCAGTAATAAGCAATTTGGCTGTTTGCACCAGATAAACACAACAGAAATTTAATACAGCCATTTAGAAGCACAGAATAGTGCACTTACTGCACTCCAACAAAATGGTAAGGTTTATAATCTATATAACACATATTAAACCTCTTCAACGTTATTAAATGTAGATGCTGAATCACTGTTATGTGTTGCTTTGCATTGAGTCACAGTTCTAAAGTTCAATTTAAAATGGTTTATTTTATTTTCAAGATCTGAGGTGAATTAGCTGCTGCTGCTTTCAGTAGTATGGGAATAAATGTCAGGTAAAATGGCATTCAAACTCACATTATCCTCCTAGGGCCCGAGTGTCCACATACGTGGACAACACACTTTTAGCTTTTAAGTGGCTTTTTAAAATACTTTGAATGTTTTATATTTTGTTACAGACATACAGTGTCATCCTGCATATGAAATGTCCCAAACCCTATTTTTAACTGTCCAAAATGGGAAAATTTTTTGTTTTTACTCTCTGATAGTCAAAGCAAGTTAAAAAAATTTTTATGTTAAATATGTATAAAAGAAAATTCGGGGAAAAAGTGTTTTATGTAAATTTGGACCACAAGTGTCACGTTTGTGGGTCTTTCTGTTTTTCTTGCATGTGTGTGTGTGGCTGTGTGTGGTGTGCGTGTGTGTGTGGAAAGTGGGTGTGTCTTGTTTGGGTTCTTCACCGCGTGGTTGTGTGTGTGTATGTGTGTTTACATTCATCAGCTGGGTGGTCACGTGTTTTGTCACTGCTTTCTTCGCACAGGTGTTTGTCATTAGTCAGCAGCTGATGCGCGTTCCGCGCGCTATATATGTTCAGTGTTTGGTGGTTAGCATTATCGGTTTGTTGACTACTGTGTCTGTTCTGCTAGACTCTCTCGCTCGCCTGGGGAAAGGCTTACCATCTGAATCTGTTTCTGCTGGACCTTTCGCAAGTCTCCATTGCTTTGATGTTGTTACTACTGCCTGCTCTGAAGACAACATTATCTGTGAGAGACTTCACCCCAAACCCGCTTCTCTAATGAACTTTACCGTGGGTAAACTCGATGATTTCCTTGAGAGCTGCTCCATAGCGCTACCTTCCCCTTTACTCGATATCTGGTGAGATATCCATGAGAGACTGCTATACGACGCTGGTTCACGGACAAACCTTTACCACTGTTTGGCGAGTCGTATTCTGATGTGGGCACCCTTGCCCTATTATATCTGGTGAGATCTATACCAGTTGTGACTCTTTCAATAAATCATTTTTTTACTTGCATTTGGGTCTCCTGTGTTTACCATTGTGACAACGAGTCCACATATATGGACATCATTTTTCTCTAAAAGAACATCATATCAAAAGATGATACTTAGATTTTTATTCTAATTAGATTCCAATAAACCCAGATAGCAAAGAGAAATAAAAAAATGCATGTAAAAAAACATCTTGGGCCTTAAGAGGTTATTAGAATTTAACAATAAATCAACATGAGGTGTACCTGAGGTAAACATTGTCAGTTTATCCTGTTGTTCAGCTACAAGAAATAGAAGCTGTTTCTAAAATATAAATTTCAGGTGTTGGTTAGGACAAAAACTCCTTTTAATATGGAAAATATTTCTTCTATCTCCTGCCGTTGCTTTTATTTAGAACACAACTTAACTCAGCCTTTAGGCTTTAGGATAGTTAGGCACACTTCTGTTGCTGTCGTCAATCTGGCAACCTGCACTTGTGTGTGTGTTTTGAACCAAGCATGCAAAACCTAGTTCAATGTCTTGGTGTTAAACTAACATACTTCACCTTTAACTAATATTGTGTAAATGCATGTTAATTACCAAAACAGTTTGAAGCTATTCATTCAAACTGCAAGTTATCTGCTTTAATTAATCATTAGCTAATAATTGGCTAATTAATCATCATGCTGTTAATTTACTTATCGAGGCACATGACTAACTAATTCAAAAGCCATAACCACAATGGCATATTACTTAACAATTAGTTAACCGGCCATATTAATGGGTCCGTTTCTCTGTTAACATCTGTTGGAGTCACTTTGCTCCGTTCTGGTGAAAGAGATTTCTCCACATACCCGGTTGCATGTCACAAATCATTTTTAGCAAAGGTTGTGTGCTGAGTAAAGGTTGATGGCTCTTGTCATACTTTATGACTGTGATTTACTCAAGTAGTTAGCACACACAAGGCCACACTGCTGGGGCAAAAAGGACAAGACCTTGTGATGGATAATGTTGTCTGACATGTTTCAGTCAGTCCATGCACTTTAATTATTAGCGTATTTGCTAAGGCAAGCGTTGGTCTTATTAACGCTCATATGTTTAAAACTTGCAGCTGTTCAAATACCAAAACGTGCATATTAACCTCATAATACACCATTAGTTTTATGGGCATGAATGTGGAGCTTGGTGAGGTGAAGTGACCTCTATTATCTAAGAGAGAAAAGGCAGGTTGAATATTGGTTAATGGGATTTCATCAAGTAAGACATAATTCTGGATTAACATCTAGGTTGATTGTGGAACAACATTCAAATCAGTCAATCAAATATAGGAGATGAGTTTATGAGTTTATGTTAAAAACAATATGACTTGCTCACTTTTCACCAATAAGATAGTCTTGAGTGCCTATAAATTAGTACTGCATCCATCTTTTCTCTGAAGTCTTTATTTTCTAATACTTTTAAGACAAAGTTACACCTTCCTGATTCTCTCCAGAAGTCAAATTGAGAAAGACAAGTGCTGTGCTTGACAAGGATCATAAACTATCAGCCCCGTAGCCAGCCTGGTGAAAGGGGTGGTTATTTTTTCTCAAAAAGTGGACCTTTTTGCAGTTATACGCCTCAGTTTCTATTTAACTATGAGATTTAAATACTGCATTTAGTGACATTTTAAGCAGTCCTTTTTTTCCGCTGGATTAGCTAGTCAGATGTCATCATTACCACAATTTTTGATGTACTAAAAATATTTCCTAAAAATTTGCAATAAAGAAAAATTAAAACAAGACAAATTTTTTAAATTCAAATTTATTACATAATATATAATTAGGAAAAAATGTGTTGAAGTTTTAAAGTAAAAAAGAATAGCCTACTGTCATTTCCCTGCTGAAAAATCCAGCTTAAACCAGCCTAGGATGGTTGGCTGGTTTTAGCTGGTTGACCAGCCTGGTTTTAGAGGGGTTTTGGCCATTTCCAGCCTGGTTTCCAGGATGACCAGCTAAAACCAACTTGACCAGCCTAGCCAGGCTGGGAGCCCAGCCAAAACCAGCTATGTCCAGCTTAAACCAGGCTGGTCAAGTTGGTTTTAGCTGGTCATTTTCCAGCCTGACCAGCTAAGACCAGGCTGGAAATGGCTGGAAACCAACCTGGAAATGGCCAAAACCCCTCTAAAACCAGGCTGGCCGACCAGCTAAAACCAGCCAACCATCCTAGGCTGGTTTAAGCTGGATTTTTCAGCAGGGTTATTAGACAAAAAACAAACCGGCCAGCACATTCAACTGTCCTCAGTCACAATTTGGCCATTTGAAAAAAAAAAATAATAATAATTAAAGCATAGTAATAACAAAACAATAATAATAAAAAAATAATAATCAATTCTTCAGAATTTTTCTAGCCTCTTTGGTAAAAAAAAGTACATTTGAAAATTCCTGGATATCAACAATAGACAAAATATATTCAAATGAATGTAATATGGTCCGCTTCTGGTGCTTCACACCTTTTTATTGCTTATTTTTATTTCAGGAATAAGGTCCAAGATTTAGAATAAAAGTTACCTGCAAATGTTTTCTCTTTTAAAAACAATACAGTAGTGAAAGAAGACTTCTCTTACATCAGATTATAGTCCCACCGAAGCAACAGCCGACAGAGGATTCTGTTTGGTCTTAAAGCCTTTTTCGATGGATTATTTTCATTATTTATGATGGTGTAGCAGTCAAAATAGGACAAATGAGCTCATGTATGGGAAAATTCTGGACCTTTGTCAGTGAGGGGTGGGTCTTCCGAACCAGGTCAGATTTTCTCCAGGTCATAATTTATTTTATTTATATTCATTTGGTCTAAAAAATTATTAGACCTGTCCAGTTTGATCTGGAATGCTTCCCAGATCACCTTCTGAAGTGGTTTGAGCGATCGGATTTATATCCGATCAGAATAAAACGAATGAAGTGATCAAACAGCCTCAAAAACACATCTGTATCAGTACTTTAAATGAAATAAATCTTGAAGGGTCATGAAACCCCCTCGTTCAGTTTAAGTTTATCTCAGAAGAAGAAGGTCGCTGGTTTGAGACTCGGCTGGGTCAGTTGGCATTTCTGTGTGGAGTTTGCATGTTCTCCCTGCGTTCGCGTGGGTTTCCTCCAGGTGCTCCCCCACAGTCCAAAGACATGCGGTACAGGTGAATTGCCCTTCCAGCTGCAACCCATCACTGAGAAACATCCACAAAATGGATGTTTTGTGAACCTGTGAGAATTGTAGCCTCAGTTTCCTGTTGGCAGTGGCAGCTGGTGTGGTCTTCTGCTGCTGTAGCCCATCCACCTCAAGTTTCAACGAGTTGTGCATTCAGATATGCCCTTGTGGATACCTCTGTTGTAATAAGGGGTTATTTGAATTACTGTTGAACTTTAAATCAGTTCAAACCCGTCTGGCTATTCTCCTCTGCATCAACAAGGCATTTGCGCCCACAGAACTGCCGCTCACTGGATATTTTCTCTTATTCGGTCCATTCTCTGTAAACCCTAGAAATGGTTGTGTGTGAAAATCTCAGTTGATTAGCAGTTTCTGAAATACTCAGATCACCCTGTCTGGCACCAATAACCATACCACATTCAATTTCACTTAAATCACTTTCCTCCCCATTCTGATGGTTTGAACAGCAGCAGATCGTCTTGACCATATCTACATGCCTAAATGCATTGAGTTGCTGCCATGTGATTGGCTCGTTAACGCTAAATTTGCGTTAACGAGCAGTTGGACAGATGTGCCTAATAAAGTGTCCGGTGAGTGTATGTGCAGAGCTTGGTGTTTGAATACTGGCACTTTTGTCAAGTTTGGCTTTGTTTCAGTGTCATGTTTTGGACATTCTCCCTCCACATTTTGTCTTTTGATGTGAGTGCATGGATTAAGTGTTAATCCCCTCACTGTGCACTCTTGTCTTGTTGTGTTCTACTTAGTGTGAGGTTCATATTTTCTTCAGCCATGTGCTATTTTGTGTGTACAAGCAGCTTATGACTGTTCTTTTGTCCTGTTTGTATGAGGATATGGGCTTTGGTTTGTTTGCTTTTGTGTGCCATGTGCTCCCCTGTCTATACGAGGCCATGTTGTTACCAGATTATGGGTTCATTTGTCCCACTGGTTGCTTCTTATTACCTGCAATGTTTGTGCCCTATTTGTGTGTTTTGTCCTGTGCTGGTTCATTTCATTTCCCCACTTGTGTCCTCCAGTTGGCGTAGTCTCTGTGTCTTCTGTTTTGTTATATAGGTTTTATTTGTGTATTTTTTTTCTATACCATGTTTTCTAGGTTTGTTGGTTGTTGTGCCCTTTTGGCACTATTTAATTTAATTTAATTTTTTACTTTCCAGCAAGTTTCTTGGAATGTTCAGTATGTTATTTTATCTCGATGGTGTATTCATATTTCAATTTGCTTATATGAATGCTGTTATTCATTCATTCTCTAATTTTATTTTTGGCTTAGTGCCTTCCTTACCCTGCTAAAAAAAACAGCTTAAACCAGCCTAAGCTGGTTGGCTGGTTTTAGCTGGTTGACCTTAGAGGGGTTTTGGCCATTTCCAGGCTGGTTTCCAGCCATTTCCAGCGTGGTCTTAGCTGGTCAGGCTGGGAGTTGACCAGCTAAAACCAGCTTGACTCCCAGCCTGACCAGCTAAGACCAGGCTGGAAATAGCTGGAAACCAGCCTGGGAATGGCCAAAACCTCTCTAAAACCAGGCTGGTCAACCAGCTAAAACCAGCCAACCAGCTTAGGCTGGTTTAAGCTGGATTTTTCAGCAGGGTAATCCGGGGACGCTACAGCGGAAAGGACCGCCAAATCATCCAGCATGTTTTTACGTAGCGGATGCCATCCCATCCCCGGGAAAATGTTGTTATTATTATTTTTAATGAAATGAATGGGTTGTGGTTGTAGGAATTGTAATACATTTGAAAGTATGAATATCCCTGCATGGTCCTGAGATGCTATATCAGAGCTGAAAGGCAGCTGTGTTATATTAAGATTGAAAAGTATTTATACTTATATTGGTTTTCTTAAGGTGGATTTACACTGAGGGTGACTTCGGTCTTATGGCAGTCCTTAAAGATGCGGTTATAACTATATAAAAGTTACTACTCCTTAAAGGGTCACGAAACACCAAAACACATTTTTTGAGCTGATGACAGTCATAAATGTGTCCCACGCTGCTATATTGGTTAATTGCTAATTGCTAAATTGGTTGTTTTTGCGTTATTTTGAGCAAATTAGTTCTTCCGGTTTGAAACGAATTTTTGAAGCTGCGTCACGGCCATGAGATACTTGCGTGTAATCCATCGTGGAGAGTGGATGTCTGTACCTGCGAGTACATCGTGACATCTCTGAGTGTGCGGCATTAATTCATGAGAAAGACTTTGTTCAAACCAATCAGCGCGCTCTACTGTGTATGCGGTGCAACTTCATTAATATGCATGATAGCTTAGGAGACCGTCTTACCTGTTACAGTGTTCAGACGACAAAGAGACGCCACGTTGTGTTGCCAAAACAAGTGAAAGAACAAGAATTTGGAGACATGGGTCATCAGTGTTGCATTTATTAGTGTGCTGCGTTAATTAATGTGCTGCAACGAAGGTTTTGTTTTCATTTTCCCGCTATGAGAGCGCAGTTGGACTCACGTGTGGATTACAGTGCACGCAACAGAAATGGGTTTGTAAGGAACATTCTATACACGTCTATACACACGGTTTTCTGACGCTACCTAGCGAGTGCATGTAAGTTACCGAGAAATGTGGAGGATTTTTTTTCTCCCATTCGCCATGCGGTATCAAACATTCCATTAAAACTCCACTCTCCAGCAGTTCCTCACTTTCAATATCTCGTTTGTCACGGGCGACATACAGGAAATGTTCCTGAATAAAAAGTGAAAGTGCCGAACTGCAGTTAAAGTCGACAAATTAATAATTTGGCAAGTAATTCGATTACTTATGTCCATGTAAACACAGTCACTGTCTTTCTCCCCTGCGTCTGCGTGCCCAAACGGAAATTCCCATATTTGCAAATCCTTCCCTCTTTCCCTCCCCCGACACTCCCACCTAAACAGAGCTGGACACGCCCACTTTCCTGACTTTCCAAACTAGAGGTGTGAAAACACCCTGCTGAGACAGGGGGGTTTCATGGCCCTTTAACATATTGATAAATACATGTCTTTTTATTTCATTATAACATATTAAAGTAGCAAAAATATGTGTGTTCCCATAAATGTAAAATAGATGTTTCTTCTCTGGGTTAATTTAACATGAATATTAGTTACTTAGAATATTAGTAATATTATACATCCAATATTTTATTTTGTCAAAGTAAATAAAAACATCATCGGAAGTAACCTTTCTCCAAAACTTTCACATTTGCACAAAACTGTTATATTTGAGAGAAGCAGAACATTGAAACTTTAAATCATTTGAGCTGGGTGGTACTACAAACATGCATTATGAGAGATGTAAGCTAGTTTTTTGGTCAATAAAGTAAGATGGACTTTTATTTTAATTCTGGGTTCACAACAAGCATGAAGCACCGCATCATTCACTCTAGATTACTTACAGTTCCTGGTGATCTACCTTGCTACAGAGTTCAGCTCCAACCCATTCATTTTCTTTTTGGCTTAGTACCTTTATTAATCTGGGGTCGCCACAGCGGAATGAACTGCCAACTTATCCAACATATGTTTTACACAGTGGATGCCCTTCCGGCTGCAACCCATCACTAGGAAACATCCATACACACTCATTCGCACACATACACTACGGAAAATTTAGCTTACCTAATTCACCTATACCACGTCTTTGGAATTGTTGGGAAAACCGGAGCACCGGCAGGAAACCCACGCGAACACGGGGAGAACATGCAAACTCCACACAGAAATGCCAACCGCCAACTTATCCAGCATATGTTTTACGCAGCGGATGCCCGTCCAGCTGCAACCCATCACTGAGAAACATCCATACACACTCATACGCTATGGAAAATTTTGCCTACCCAATTCACCTATACCACATGTCTTTGTACTTGTGGGGAAACCCAGAGCACCCGGAGGAAACCCACGCGAACACGGGGAGAACAAGCAAACTCCACACAGAAATGCCAACTGACCCAGCCGATGCTCGAACCAGCGACTTTCTTGCTGTGAGGCGATTGTGCTACCCACTGCGCCACCGTGCTGCTCGGCATGTGGTTCATTTTTTTTTACATTTATTAAAAAAATATTTTGAACATCGAAATTGATTATTATTATTTAATATTTATTTATTTTTCTCATCTTTTTAAATAAAAACGTGGTATACGCAAGAAGACCAGAATTAATCATGTGCAAGGACTGATCCATACTATGCAGGCTGAAATAATACAATTAAATAAAATTATTAAAATGCATGATAATGCTTTATCCATGAATAAAACATTCATAGGATGCAATTTAATAGAAAAACAGCCATTTTCAATAAATGAATGCAGTAAAAGGGTAGGTTATTCAAAATAATATATTGGGTATATCAGGACTGCATGCAAATAATAGCCAGTATTTGGAATTTGCCACCTTGTGATCTGGGAGAGATGGAAAGGTTTAGGTTTTTTTAAAGCAAAGGAATATTTGCAAAAAAAAAAAACACTCAACATAACAGGCGCCTCTGTGCCAGACTGGCAATCCAGTGACACTGGGGTTCATGACTTAGGCTACAGCAAACTTTAAAAGGCTGACGAGAGAAATGAGGTCATTTTGCTAAATGCGAGTTGATGAAGGATTTGCAATATTTATGCTTTATATTATGATGAGGTTAATGCAGTACACGACAACTTATAAACTGCCCATCGTAAATATGAGATTCATCTCCTTGCAGGCAGGAAAGTGAAAAAGTGGTTCTGATAGGGAGGATGTACAGTTGAAACCAGAAGTTTACATACACTCTAAAAAAGGAACATAACCGTTTTTAGAAAAAATGTCTGATGGTAAATCATACTAAACTTTACTATTTTAGGTCTGTTAGGATTACCTAAATCATTTACATTTGCTAAATGCCAGAGAGAAATACTGCTAAATAATGAGCGAATTGTTTTTTGAGAATTTTTTATTAATTTCTAGACAGTCAAAAGTTTACATACATTTCCTTGGTATATTTTTTAGCTTTGCTTTTTAACTGTATAACTTTGGTCAAATGTTTTGGGTATCCTTCCACAAGCTTCTCACAATAGTCTGCAGGAATTTTGGCCCATTCCTCCTGACAGAATTGGTGTAACTGAGTCAGATTTGTAGGCTTGCTCACACAAGCTTTTTCAAGTCTGCCCACAAATTTTCTATAGGATTGAGCTCAGGGCTTTGTGATGGCCACTCCAAAACATTCACCCTTTTGTCCTTAAAGCACATTTTAACTAATTTGCCAGTATGCTTAGGGTCATGGTCTGTTTGGAAGACCCATTTGTGGCTAAGTAATAATTTTCTGGCTGATGTCTTGAGATGTTGCTTCAGTATTTCTACATAATGTTCTTTCTTCATGATGCCATCTATGCTGTGAAGTGGACCAGTCCCTCCTGCAACAAAACAGCCCCACAACATGATGCTGCCGCCCCCATACTTCACAGTTGGGATGGTGTTCCTAGGCTTGTAAGCTTTCCCCTTTGTCCTCCAAATGTAACACTGGTCATTACGGCCAAACAGTTCAATCTTAGTTGCATCAGACCACAGGACATGTCTCCAAAAATTAGTCTTTTTCCCAGGCTTTTTTGTTGATTCTGGCTTGTTGATTTTCCCATGTTGTCACACAAGGAAGCAGTGTGTTTGAGTTTTTCCTTATGTACTATTCTACAGTTGTGCCTCCAATTAACTTAAATGTTGTCAATTAGCCAATCAGAAACTTCCAAAACCTTGACACCATCATCTGAGCTTTTTCAGAGGCATGATAATCTTATTGTATGTAAACTTGACTTTCAAGAAAAGTTATACCAATTTCTCAAAAAATATCTCTCTCATTATTCTGCTATTAAGCATAACAGAAACAAAACTAACTTACCTAAAAGAGAAAAAGTTTAGTCACATTAACATCTGACGTTTTTTAAAATGGTTATGTGGCTTTTTATAGTGTATGTAAATTTCTGGTTTCAACTGTACAAGTGAAATATTACAGTGAAATTAAGACCATTTTACCAACCGCACAGAGTCATTTAAAATGATACCAAACACTAAATATAAGGCTACAAGATACACCATATTAAAACCTTGGACATTTTATGTAAAACGTGCTCTGATCAGAAGGTAAATTAAAGGTCAAGAAGAGGGGCTTGAGGTGAAAGGAGAAGGGTGAACTATCTCGCATTCCCCCTTGGTGAGGTGTAGCTCTGTGTTTCCAGCCTATTGTCAACAGTCTCAGGAGGATTTGAATAGAAGTTGAACCAGTTGACAGCTGGTTTCCTGATCTTCTTCTCAGATCAGAAAGTTTATTGTTTTATTGCATGGCAATTCTTGTGATCTTATATCAAGGGTGCTCAACCCTGTTCCTGGCGATCGACCTTCCAGCTGATTTCAGCTCCAACCCTGATCAAACACACCTGAACCAATTATTTAGAACGTGAGGAGCACTTGATAATTACAGGCAGGTGTGTTTGATAAGGGCTGCAACTGAAAACTGAAGGAAGGTCGATCGCCAGGAATAGGGTTGAGCACCCCTGTCTTATATCATGAAATTCCATAACAGTTCTCAGGGTCTGATATTCTGGAGAGATTTGGCCATCCTTACAGGTCTATTCTCTCTGGCAGGTGATTTTAAAAATCTATCAAAAATCTTTTAAAATCTTGCACACTATTAGCAGTCAACCATTTATCAAAAAGGACTCCCTTGTCGCATGCAAGTTCCACAAATGTTTCCTGCACTACTTTCCTCTGGTTTCTAAAGCATTGCCTATATGCCTCAGGCACCAACTCATATCCACAGAGAACATCGATCTAAACCGCATCGTATTGCAAAATCTCCTCCAGAGATAATGCAGAACAAACATCTAGGGCAGGGATGGTCAAACTCGGTCCTGGAGGGCCAGTGTCCTGCACAGTTTAGCTTCAACTTTGATCAAACACACCTGCTTATTGATAATTAGTGATCTTGGAGACACTGATTAGCATGTTCAGGTGCGTTTGATTAGAGTTGGAGCTAAACTATGCAGGACACCAGTCCTCCCGGACCGAGTTTGCCCATGCACCCCTGATCTAGGGTTTTTCAGATACATTGTAGCAAAAGACACCAAGCCTATTTTGGCCAATGAAGTGAGGCAGCCACGCGTTCAAAGACAACAAAATGAGAATCCACTTTGAACTCTGAAGTAAGGCACTAAAGCAAACTGCACTGGCCAAAACATCACGTAAAGAATTTGCAGAATTATCATTAGCAATGGAGCTTACAAAATTTAACTGCGCAGTTTGGCCAGAACCAACCTTCATTGAGTCTAAATTGAGATGTCTGAGTTTTATGCTGAGTTCAGACTGCATGATTTTAGCCTTGATTTTGACTCACCGACACGTTTTGAGAAATCGGCGACAAATCCCTAAAGTCACGGGCAAATCGGTGCTCATTCACGTGAGTAACAATCACACAGTGTAAACTATCAAAGAAGTGATCTGAGAGAAACGTCAATGAGTCGCCGTGAGATATTTGGCATGATAAATATCTGGAGCTGTTGGCGATTCGTCATGCCATGTGAATTGAGTTTTGACTGAAAATAACATCGGCGATCACCTACAGCCAATGAGAGAGCAGCATCCACTAGTATGTGTACCTGCAGGCCAGCGGGTGGTTGTGAAAGAAGGTAAAAGCACTCATTTCCAGTTTATTTACCCAAGAAATAGAGAAAAAACTAGTGGAAATTTGGCAGGAGCACTCGTGTCATCTGAACAATACCACAACCGGGTCAAAAAAGAAAAAAGTTGAGGAGAAATTGTGGTCACACTTTATTTTGTTGATCCGTTTGTTGAATTTAAGTTACATTGCATCTACATGCCAACTAATTCTCATTAGATTATAAGTAGACTGTTAGGTTGGGGTTAGGGTTAGGTTTAGTGTAAGTTGACGTACTTGCAAAGTTTCTTATAGTCAGTTAAATGTCTGTTGAATGTCTGTATCAACAGATCTTAAGCAAACAGTCTACTAATACTCAAATGGACCATCAAAATAAAGTGTTATCAAAATTGCTAATTCCCTTCAAACCCAGGTGAGCAAAATATGTACATATTCTACCCCATTAAAGGCTTCTTTATCATTATGTAGTTCATAACAAAAGATATACTACGTGTTTTTGGTTGTGAGATGTAGTTTGGACAAAGTTGTAGGCGATTCTTCCTATTGTAAAGTCATGCAGTGTGAAACGCCTGTCGCTGATCCATCTTGAAGTGTAAACAAAGCAGCGACAAAACGCTAGCCCATAGAGTCATGCAGTGTAAAAACATCTGTTACACGATTACTTTGAAAATCATGTAGTCTGAACTCGGCATTACCTGTTTCTCAGTCTAAATTTCCAATTTGTGGATCTCCAGCTGCAGTTTTATTTAGGCTTGGCACATTTCAACCTGCTCTTGGGCTTCCATCTGCATGCGGGCCAGGTGTTCCTTAAAGTGAAAGTGAAGCAGTCAGTCAAGTTTACATTGTTTAGAAAAAAATATATTACACAAAAACAATAAATGTAACCATTTTGAAAAAAAGGACATGTTTTACTATAGTTTTTAAAATTAGGGAGCCACCATCTTGTAATATTGCTGTGTCTGATGTAAGAATCAGCTCTTGGTTTAAATCACATTTAAACTTTGTGGAGTCGAATCCGAAGATTCGAACGTGATTCACATAGAATTATTTAAAGCCTACACTTAACCTAGTCGTTGCTTAGGGGTTTCTAGGCAGTTGCTAGGGTGTTCTGAGTTGTAGCTGGTCAGTTGTTAAGGCGTTGGTAGCCTGTTGCTAGGGTGTTCTGAGTGGTTACTAAGGTCCTCGCAAGTTTGTTCTTCCAAGTTGAACATGGCAAGTGTAAACTTCCAAGGATGCAAGTCTGAACTTTGCATACTTGGTATTAAGAAACGGCATCTGTCCCTTTTTTTTTTTTTTGGAGCAGATGAGTGTTTATGCTGTATTTATTTCTGTTGAAACCACCACACTAAGGGTGCACTCACACTATGCTATCCCAACCGTGCTCAGGCCCGTTTGCCGGAATGTTTGAGAAGTGTGAGTGCTCTGAATCGGGCTTAGGCACGGTTCAGTTGGCCGGCCTTGGACCGGTTGGAAGAGGTGTGCCAGAACGTGGTTTACTTGGGCCCAAAACTGAAGATGAGACGTGACTTTTAAGAGCCTGCTATATATGGATTTAATAATTATTTTTACTGTTTAATGAACGCAAACTGTTGTAGTTTATTAAAGACGCAAACCCCTCACTGCACGACAGCTGCACCTTCAGCAACCCTCCGAATTCCTGCAGCACGAGGACTTTATGAACATTTATGAGCATCAAAAGTGGCTGATCTGTTCGGCGAAATATTTGACTGCGTGTCACTGCATACCAAATGACTAAAACGATATAAAGAAATCTCCACTGGCAGAGCGAGAGCGCTTCTTTTGCCTAGTTCACACTACAGGATTTTAAGCCTGATTTGAGCCCGATTTGGAAGTTAACGAGCTCGGCGACAGATCGGGCTGTGCACGGCGCTCTGCAGTCTTAATGTGTAAACTACTGAACAACGCGTCAAAGAGGCTCGCTGAAGCATCGCCAACACCTCGCAGACGGAAATCCAATATTTAGCATGCTGAATATTCCAGAGCAGTCGGCCGACTCGACCCCATGTGTGGTCAGATGTAGTGACAAGCTGCAGCCAATGAGAGGGCATATCAGCATGAGCTGAATGGCCGTGTGTTCAGGAGCTGAACAGAAACGTCTGTGATTGGCCAGAACGGGCATCCATGCACTCGCTTCATTCTGTGTTAACATGGACACGAGAGTAGACTATATTAACAGTGGAATTAGATTTCTGTAACTATTAGAATTACCATAATGGACATTCTGACCTTTCTCACATCATATTTACATTCAAAGCTTCTATTGCGATATTAAAATTAAGCTTTGAATGTCTGTCATTATATTTTATGACAGCATTACCCTAAAATATTATCTTTTTTGGTAATACAGCCTATAAATATGTAGTTAAGATACTAGAACATGCAAAGGTCTGAGCCTCGCTTTCATTTTCACTTTCAAACAGGAGCTATTTCGCGGCACAGATTATGCTCTTTTGAAATATGTATCAGAAGTAAATTTATATTTTTGCTATCAGAAAGTTTTGTTTATTTTAGCAGGAAGTTGCGAGGTAAAGAAATACATGCATATATAAAGTCACAGCGAAAAGTAGCAGATATGCATGCAGTCGATTTGACCAATATGGTAATTAAAGGTAGAAATGCTCAGTTCTTTACTGTTTTGTAATTTAAAAAAATAACAATACTAAAAAGAAATACACAGATATTTAGACACCGTCAGGGAGTTATAGATATGTTAGTTTTATTTTAAAGAGTTATAAAATTACAAAAACTAAATTATCCTTCCACTTGAACATTGCAGATGAGTGATTGATCCGCTGATGCATCAGCTGACTGACGATGTTTTTAAATGCTCCCTTGAAAGCTTGAAACGCTGTCAGTGATGTAATCAGCACACAAGCAGCCAATAATGTTCAGCTTTTTCTGATGACTCCTCCCTCAAAATTTAATTGGCTGTGGTTTGGCAGCTTGACTGAACTGTTGGCGAACAAGTTGTTGTCATATCATGTAGTGTGTGACCCCCCTCTTGTGGATCACTTACGTAGTGTCGCGTAGTGTGAACACCACAGTGATTAAAAGACACAAAATCAAGTCATGTAGTGTGAACTGCACAGCGATCTGCCGATGTTTAAAATCCTGTAGTGTGAACTAGGCTTTAAACTGAACAATGCATCATCAATGACGTAAGCGTGCTCAGGCCCGAATGCCATGTGAGTGCGGGCCATCAGGGGAGACGGGAGGGGGGACAAGCATGCTTCGACCAGCTTCCATGCAACTGTACATAGTGTGAGTACGCCCTAACAGTGACCATTACCTCGTCTTCTGTAATGTCTGTTGTTTAAACAAAAGGAGAGAGAACAACATCCATATCCTTTAGTTGCTTAAATTCATAGACAAACCCCCCCCCCCCCCCCCAACAGAACAGGTCTATACTGCAAACGTGTATGAGTGTCATGTGTTCAAGTGCTCTGTTTGCCTAAATATACCATTCAAAAGTGTGGATTTAGCTGCAGGAAAGCCTTTTCTGTCCCAAATACAGCCTCTTTAAACTTTATATTTGCATGTGGTAATGAGGTGAGTCTTGACATTTTGGCAAGTGCTGAAGACAAGACCTTGGCTCCTTCCATCCCATCATGCACAACTAATTGCAGAGAATGTGCAAAACATGACAGCTTTTGCCTTGTTCTCAGCAGGACAGTCTCGTCTTCCCAGCAGGTTGTATTTCCCCAAAGACTCTCATCATCCTCTTAGTTTCCATCTTCTACATCAATGTCAAAACAGTGCAGAGACTTTTATGGTGGTTTGACTTCAGATCAGTTCATGACCAGTGGAAACATACCAGGATTTATTTATCAATGATAGTCAAATGGGGTGGCAGGGTGGCTCAGTGGTTAGCACTGTCGCCTCACAGCAAGAAGGTCACTGGTTCGAGTCCCGGCTGGGTCAGTTGGCATTTCTGTGTGGAGTTTGCATGTTCTCTCCCGTGTTGGTGTGGGTTTCCTCTGGGTGCTCCGGTTTCCCCCACAGTCCAAAGACGTGCACTATAGGTGAATTGAATAAATTAAATTGGCTGTAGTGAATGAGTGTGAATGAATGTCTCCCAGTACTGGGTTGCAGCTGGAAGGGCATCCGCTGTGCAAAACATATGCTGGATAAGTTGACAGTTCATTCCGCTGTGGCAACCCCTGATGAATAAAGGGACTAAGCCGAAGAAAAATGAATGAACGAATGAATGAATAAATGTTTGAATGAATGAATATTCAAATGTCTTCACACACAACCCTCCAGTCTAAAGGAAGAGTCCACTGATGGTAACGCTGAAGTAGGACCACATGGTTCGATCGGATGCAGTTTAATGATTTTATTTTATTTTTTAAATTTGATCAATAAAACAGAAGACATATATAATTCTATAAGTAATATATACTTTTATTTATTTTTCCAAATATGGTTTTGTGTTTTCTGCTTTTCTAGCTTAGCAACATCTCTTGATTGCTTCAGTCTTTTATACTCTTTCATCCTAGGTGTCACGATCACAAGCGATCTTCTCCCCATAGATCGCTGGTTAACATGCACATTCACTAATGGACTACATCTCCAAACATCCACTACTCTCACATCACACAAAACCGGTTCCATATCATCACTGATTACATCCCACACAGTGGTGTAGTCGGGGCTATACGCACGTATACTCAGTATGCCTACTTTTTTCCATGAGCTGTTTGGGTATTACAACTTCTGAGGATCAATAATTGTGTATACCCTCGGTATACTCACTTGTTTTTCTGATTAGACTTCCCTAATTTACGTGTATTCGCGTCCCCTTTAACTGTATACCAAATGTTTTTTTTTTTTACTTGCATCTTATTTGTTGCAATCAGTGGATTTTGTTTAATTTCGGCATTCCCCCGCCCCCTGAAGACCGCAGCAGCTGTGAGAAATTTTCGGGAGTTTTTCGATAACAACGACAAGTCAACTAAATGATGTCTCGCTGAAACACTGAGGTCAAATTATTTTAAAAAAAGCATGGGCATCGCTTTAGCCCCCTATATTTCTATTCAGTCCCTCGAAATGTTTAGCGTTTTCCTCATGAACTGTACACTACTAAATGATCGCCTCAGTCCCCTTTAAATTTGATATGAAAACGGCGGCAGACTTCCGCTCCTCCGTTTTCAACTCGTTTTTCGTTTAATCAGCAAACCAGAAAGCTGGAAACCTGTAATCATTAACTTCCATAGTATTTGTTTTTTCTTTCAATATTTACAGGTAACTTATGTTAAATAAAAAAAAAAAAAAAAAAAAAAAAAAAAAAAAAAAAATATATATATGTGTGTTTCGTCGTTTCTTTGCCTACTTTTAATATTTGGGTTGGGTGGGTAATAGTACACCACTTTTTTTTTTAGGACTACACCACTGATCCCACAGCTGAAGCCGCTCAAGAACTGATTACACACAGTACA